>OY755216.1:18515862-19117981 GCA_963576765.1 Draba incana | reverse complement strand
GATGGAAGAAAAAAAGGAAGAAGAAGCTTTTTTTTTTTGGGAAAGAGCGAAAAAAAAAATTTTAAATAATTTTTGTTTTTTTCTGTAAAAAGTGACATGTTTATGATATCATTTTTAAGGATGACATCGTTGAAGGGTGGCATATATATATAATGCCCCCAAATAACAAACGCTGCACGCACTTATTTGATTAACTCGTAAAATTATTTGTGTGTTTAGAATATCTTGGTAGTACTCATTTTCAAAGTGCTTTTGAATTCTATATCTAATCGATGTACGTCATGCTGTCAAATATTATAATGTTCATTCGTTAGAAGAAGAAATTAATGTATCACATGTATTAAATTGACAATTAACAAATAACATCAACATATATCATTGATTTAATATCGAACCCATACAACATCAAGAGTTTGAGATACTAAAGCAATATTGTCAACCTTCATTTTATTCATGATCTAGAATTATGAATTCATAATAAGATATTACGAATGTTGTATATCTAAGGTAATACATATTGTAAACAATGTATTAAATTAAATATAGATATAAACGATAAATCACTAAACTTTTTTAAGCTTTAGATTCATCGTTCTTACGGCATGACCAATCTCGTGGCTATGCCCTGGTGTTGTGGGCTTGAATTCATTTTCTTTCTTTTGCCCCATCCGAGGACTGTTACCTGGAGAAGTAGGTGCAAAATCCTCCGTGGATCCGGTAGTTTTGAAATGTGTTTGGCCGTTCGTTTTGTCTTCCATGTGCTTGAAGTCATCTTTAAACCCTTCAGCTTTTGCATTTTGTTTCTTATGCCCGATGCCGGGACTGTTTCCTGGAGAAGTAGGCGCGAAATCGTCTGTGGATCTGGTAGTTTTGAAATTTGTTTGACCGTTCGTTTTGTCTTCCGTGTGCATGAAGTCATCTTTAAATCCTTCAGCATTTGCATTTCTTTTCTTATGCCCGATGCCAGGACTGTTTCCTGGAGAAGTAGGCGCAAAATCGTCCGTGGATCTGGTAGTTTTGAAATTTGTTTGACCGTTCGTTTTGTCTTCCGTGTGCATGTAGTCACCTTTAAATCCTTCAGCATTTGCATTTCTTTTCTTATGCCCGATGCCAGGACTGTTTCCTGGAGAAGTAGGTGCAAAATCGTCCGTGGATATGGTAGTTTTGAAATTTGTTTGACCGTTTATTTTGTCTTCCGTGTGCATGAAGTTATCTTTAAATCCTTCAGCATTTGCATTTCTTTTCTTATGCCCGATGCCAGGACTGTTTCCTGGAGAAATAGGCGCAAAATCGTCTGTAGTTCCGGTATTGAAATTTTTTTGACTGTTTGTTTTTTGAAACCTTCTTCCTTCCTTGGGCTTGAAATTATCTTTATTCCCTTGAACATTCACATTACCTTTTTTATGTCCCATTCCAAGACTATTTCCTGGAAAAGTAGGTGCAAAATCATCCGTGAGTCCAGCTTCGAAATAATCTTGACCATCTGCTTTCCTCAAGGGTTTTGCTTCAGTGGTCAGTGGTTGATCAAATGCCATCAAGATGACGATAGTCACGGTGATAGTCATGAATAGGTTCATGTTGTTTTGTTGGAAACTATCTAGAATTTAAGATTTAAGTATGTATGGGGAGTTGTGCTTGAATTTGGAGTAAGAATACCCCAAATATAATGTATTTATAGTGCCATGAGACTACTTAGAGTCTTAGAACATCTCCATTGGAAAGGTATCCTATGGTTATCTTAACAATATATTATTAATATTTTTAATGTATTTTAAATTGAAAGATGCTTTATACAATATTAGCTCCATTGGTTCGATACCCATTAAATTTTAGTAACAAAATAATAATTTTAGAGTCATTTAAATTAAATATATATATGTTAATTTTTCATTAATATGCTTAAACATGTCAAATTACCTTTTGAATATATGTCAAATTACAAATACATTGTATTTGTCTGTTAAAGATTGTAATTGGAAGCAGCCAGTTACCTTCCATAGAACCAGATCAAAGTGTACGACCTCTAACATATATTAACATTCTACTTTGCCACTATTTCCCTCGAGAGGTGTGAGGTATAGAAATCATTATTGATTGAATAAATTGCTCGGAGCACCGGGTAGATGAGCTTATCTGGTTTGAGGAGTTATGTGGTTGCCAAATAGATGATAACCAGAACGTAACTTTAGAAGATGAAGTGATGGGGAGACGTAGAGTTAACGTATGAAAATGCTTGACATAATATCTCGTATCAAAAGAGCATACACAATGGGAGAAGGCAAATACCTCGATGAAACTGGTGACGACACTCTGATTCGCCGTTTTTGGCGATGATCATGACAAATCTTTGTCGTCGCGGGGCTCCATCAGCTTCTTCACCTTCGTCAAGATCACCCAAACCAAAATACAATCTAAACAACCCAAATCTGAAACCCTTATCTCGAGTTGGATTACCACAAATTTTGGACCAAATGACAGGAAAAATCTGTCTCTCCAATTCGTGACGCTTCAATAGAATATGGTGAGGTTTCCCAATAAAATTTCTTAAGAAATTGGTTTTAGATTGCAGTTATCCAACATTTGGTGCTTTAATAAGCGGAAAGAAAGCAGAGGAAGATGAAAAGCTTGGGAACGGATGGAGTTTCAGAACTCAATCGGTAGAAAGGATTTAAGAAAAATTGGACAGGTGGAAATCTCATAGCTCTCCTTGCAGGTTGATGTGACATCTCACGGAGAGACCCTTCTACTTTATATAGTAGAAGATAGATAGAAGATAGATATACATATGTAGTTGAACATACTTATCTTTATAGTTAATTTTATTTACTAATAGTCAATTATTATCTATATAATTAACATAAAGAGTATATAGTTAGATATATAAATAATTTTATTTACATATAGTTAGCTATATACTTGTGTGTAGTTAACTATACTCACAAATATAATAATCTAATAGTTAATTTTGTTCACAAATAGTCAACTATACTTATATTTATGAATAGTCCACTATTATATATATATATATATATATATATATATATATATAATTAACATAAGGAGTATATAGTTAGATATATAAATATAGTTAGCTATATAATTGTGTGTAGTTTACTATACTCACATATATATATATATATATATTATTTTATAAAACTTGATGCGTCAAACATAATAATAAATAAGATCGTGACACATGTCAATCGATCGATTAGATTTTGACAAGTGTTAACAAAATTCCGTTAAAATTTTGCCACATATATCATACAATATTTTAAAAAAAATTTAAGTATTTGTATTTATCAACTACATTACAAAAATTAAATTTATGATACTTTTTAAATATTGTTTTGTGGTTTTCTATTTCGTATTTAATCAATGGATAAATTCGATCCATTATTTTATGAATTATATACTCCCTCCGTTTCACGAAGATAGATTTTTTGAGTTTTTCACAGATATTGAGAAAATCAATTATTATCCTTAAAAAGTGCATTGATTTATACAATAAACAGTTTTCAAAACATCTAAACCAATAGTATTTGAAACTTTTTCTTAAAAACTACAATCTTTTATAGAAATCTATTTTCATGATCCTTTTAAAATATTGTTTTATGGTTTTCTATTTCGTATTTAATCAATGGTTAAAATCGATCCATTGTTTTATAGATTTACATATCTATCTAGATACATCTTATTATATATAACAATCATGTATATCAATTGTAAACCATAATCTGATAATATGATCTCATTTGTTTCTATATATATGTCTTCTTAGAATTCATAAAAGCTTAATAACTCATTCTTTCCATTTTTTTTTTGTTTGCTTTCTTTCTCATACGTTTCTTCTTTTCTTCCTACTTTAAATCGTTTAGTGATGTTCTATTATAACACAGTATTGAACTGATTTTGTTTTGTAGGTTTCATGGATTCATTCTACGATAAACAAGGTGTTTTAACTTTTAATTTTTGTTACGGTTTGTTGATGTTTTATTATAATCGACTATTAATGTAAATTTAATGTTTGATAGGTTTCGTGTATTCATACTATGGTTGACACAGATTTTTTTTTATTTGGTTATTTTTTTATCGTTCTTCGATGTTTTATATATGTGATCGTGTGTGTGTTTTTTTAATCTCAATTGTTTAACAGAATTTCTCAACTTATAGCCTTTGACACATCCTGCTTTTTATTATTTTTCTTGAATTGGTTCCAATCAATCATGTATCTTCATCCCAAAAGTTATATCCAACAAACGTTGGCGTAACTGATCATATAGTTATGTACGCATAAATTATGGTTTGCTATTTTTTTAGTTGAAGTAATAATTATATTTATCATATATATAGCAAATAATGCTCTGAAAATAAATGGTAGAATTTTTGCTTATTCAGGTGTTAATAATTTTTTTCCTAATAACATTGATCATAAAGTTACGCTCTCTAAGAGCATGTACAATGCTCACCCTTAAGGGTCTAATTTGATTTTTAAATTATTAAAACACACCCTCTCTCTTCCTTTTACTCAACTTTATACCTTCTTTTTCATCCATTTACTCAACTTTTATTAATTTTATATTTACACACTCTCTTTTCCTTTTAAACACACTCTCCAAAAGATCCAATATTGGATCCTCTCTCTCCAAAAGATCTAATTTTATCTACAAAAACACTCTCTTTCTTCTTTTTACTCAAATTTTATATTTCAATATACCCCACAAAAACACTCTCTTTTTTTCTTTTACTCAAATTTTAATACTTTTATATTATAGGAACACCTCTTTCGACCCTTCGGTGTCACCATTGTACATGCCCTTATAGTATTTATATCTAATTTAATGTTAGTAATAAATAAATTACTTATGAATACAAATTATCAAATTATTTTAAAAAACGTGATTGTTGGAGCTGGATTTCACCATTTGAAATCTGGCCCATTAAACTTAATATATAATCAGATTCGATGGAATCCAGCATTGGGCCTAATTAAGGTCCAGTGTTGCGTTGACAATATTAAAAGACCAACGTGCCCTTTGGCAGCGCTGAATTTCGTTGAAGAGTTCGTTGACTGCCGAGATAAGAGGAACCACTGACCAAGCAGCTCAACGACGACATGACCAAGTCAGCGCCGCTCAACAATTGACGAAGCGATCCCGATATTCCAGGAGAATACACCAGAACGTGCCCAAGATCTCCGGCGACGAGGAGGGATTCACGGAGCTGAACCATTCAGCTCGAGGAAGTATAAATAGCTAGTTCTAGAGCCGAAATGGATAACTTTTACCATACGTGGACACTCAATCACACTTTAGCTCATCAACTCTTGTCTTACCTAAAGTTCTTTGTATACTTACACCGAATATCAATATTAATCCATTTTCTGTTATCTTGGACTTGATCCTTGTTAGATCTATAGACATTTCTTAGAACTAAAGTTTCTTTCCCGAATTCACATTTGAATTCTTAGTGCGGAATCCAGCTTCCACATTTGGCGCCGACTAAGGGGAAAAAATACAATCGTCATACACAAAGATCTAATCTCGAACCCACCGCAGCGGGAATGGATACCACCAACGCTCAAGAGTCTGCCCAGGTCACCAATCCGCAGATTGTTGATCTAGAAACAAGAGATGTATCTGAGGTCATGACTGACAACCAACCCGGATCTGATCAAAACCAAGTCGTGGTCAATGACCGAACAGACACAAATCAAAACCAGGCGTTTACGGTTAACGACAGCCCCGCGAGTGCACAAACTACGGATCCAAACATCCAACCCAGATCCACGACAACCACCGCTGTCGTGCCTACGCCTCTGATTCCAAGAAGCGTATGGCTACAAAACTCAACTGCTGGTGGAACAGCTTCAGCTAGCGTCACTATCACCTCGACAGGAGGTATCCCGCCGCTCCCCACGGGACGTAGGGAACGCTTCCAAGATGATTTATCAGAAATGCCCCGAATGCTGTCGACTCTGGTAGAACGAACGTAAGGGCAAGATATAACCGTCCGAACGGTGATGGCCCGCCTCGACCAATAGGAGAGAACATTCATGGCCCAGCTCTATGAAATGTCTCAATCCATTAATCAAGAGCTCCAAGCTCGCAAGACGCCTAATGACGAGGTGACCCCTTCCAGAAGCATAACCCTGAGGCGGCAACTTCAAGGATCCACGTGACCCCCACAAATGCCGCTCGTTACCCGACATTCAACCTCAACCCAAGGACTCACTCTTAGACAGCAGACCTCGCTGCTCCGAACCCACGAAGTACCGTAACACAGGTTAATGAAGGAACCTTACCACCCCCGCCCCCGCTAAGTAGGACACAGCCAAGCCCGGCAGCGTGGGTGGGACAAACACATCAAGTGGGAAACCCCCAAGGAAACCCAGCTCGAACTCTCGCTGATCAGATCGAGATAACTAAAAATACTAACCTCGCATCTGGAGAAAACGCCTTCAACCAAGACACCTTTTACAGATACACCGAGCAAACCCAGGCAGAGCTGCAACGTATGCGGACCTGCATCCTCATAGCTACCAGTCCAGCTCCAGATATCGACCAAGCAATCGTAGATACTCGGTAGACACCATTTACTGATAGAATAGCTAACGCATCCATCAAAGATATTGAAAAAATTAGACTTCCAGAATTTTCCGGGAGCAGTGATCCCAAAGCCCACATAAGAGCATTTAGGCTTGCCGTAGCAAGAGCTCAACTAGCCGATTACGAGAAAGAGGTGGGGCACTATAGGTTATTCGCTGAAAGCCTGACAGGTCCCGCCCTGGAGTGGTTCGCGAGGCTGGACAGCTGCTCAATCGACAGCTTTGACGCCCTAATAGCGTTGCATCTGAAACAATACTCCGTATTCATCGAAGCAAGTGCTTCAGAGGCCAACCTATGGAAGCTGACCTAGGGACCTGAGGAGTCTCTCAGAGACTACATCTCAAAGTTCAATACGATTAACCCCAGAATCGCCAGCCTGAACGAAGAAATTGCATTAGAAGCGCTGAAGAATGACTTATGGCATAAATCCAAATTCCGAGAGGAACTCACTGTCAACCCCTTCATATCACTCAACGAGGCGCTGCACAAAGCAACCTTTTTTGCCATCCTCGAAGAAGAGATAGCTCTCCTAGAGAAGAAGTACACGAACTTAGCAGCTAGCCCTGGGCAACAATAACCTAAGAAATTCGTCAAGAATTATGGGAAGGGACAATAGGCGTGCCATCGACCATGCGCAACAATTCAAGAAATTCGAGTACGATGGAACAAAATATTGCACTCACCATGGCAAAAAAGGCCATTCCAACGAAGAATGGTGGTACCTAGCTGGCCTCAAAGGAAAGGAAAAGAAAAACCCTAAAGCAATTCAGCAAAACCTAGCGGTTGAAGAAAAAGAGGCCGATGTCGAACCTCCGCCTCCCGAGAAGCCAAAAAAGAAGAAGTCAGCGACAAAGCGAGAAAGACCTGTCGAGGAGACAAACACGGTTCAGTCCCCACCCTAATCCAGAAAACGTATAGACCTGATCTTCGGAGAACTCAACATATGCGGCGGATCAATGAAATTAGTCCAAAAAAGTTGACCAGCCCTTGGATGAAGATACCACACACCATTAAAAGCCTGAGCAACCCAGCTTTGGCCAAACGAGTCAATTTCATCTTTGGTGGATCAAAACTGTGCGGAGATTCAATAAACTCAATCAGAGCACACCAAAGCAGGGCCAGCGCATCTCACGTGCTTCCAACTGTATTTAGAGGAATAGACCATCAGATCGCCTTCGCAGAAAGCAAAACAGCCCACCTGGATAAGCCACATGACGACGCGCTAGTCATCCAACTAGAAATATGTGGCTTCCTAGTCTCCAAAGTAATGATAGACACTGGAAGTTTAGTCGATCTTCTATTCTACGACGCATACAAGAAAATGGGTCTAAACGCTCAGACCTACAAGGTCAAGGCACACCGCTAACCAGATTCGCAGGTTAAATAACTTATTCCATGGGAATAGTTCGACTCTCGATGGTGGCGAAAGATATCCACAAGTTTGTAGACTTTGTCGTGGTAGACCGTCGAGCTCCATTTAATGCAATACTTGGGCGGCCATGGATATACGCCATGAAAGTCGTACCTTCAACATATCACCAATGCGTTAAATTCCCCACTCCTACCGGAATATCAACCATCAAAGGAAATCAGAAGATAACAAGGATCTGCTACCTCATTGGGCACAAACAACTCAAAAAATCCACTAAATAGCAATTACAGAAATGGGAGGAGCAAAACTTTTGTCAGCTCGCTGAGCACAACAACCCCCAATTGACAAAACCCCGTCAAGATTTGGTAATCCAAAAATGCCTTGACGAAGCTCACTCTGAGAAATGTGTTGTTATCGGAGCTGACCTCCTAGAGCCAATCAAAAAAGAGCTAATTGAGGTCCTCTAAAAGAATATTAGCTCCTTCACCTGTAGCACCTCCGACATAAAAGGAATCAGCATCGACGTCACATCTCATGAGTTGAACGTCGATCCCACCTTCAAACCAGTCAAGCAGAAAAGACGCAAGTTAGGTCCCGAGCGAGCTAATGCCGTCAACGATGAGGTAGAACGCTTACTTAAGGTTGGATCAATCAGAGAGGTCAAGTACTTGGACTGGTTGGCCAATCCCGTTGTAGTCAAGAAGAAGAACGGTAAGTGGAGGGCATGTATCAACTTCACAAGAATTAAATAAATTATGCCTGAAAGACAGCTTCCCACTTCCGCACATCGACCGTCTGGTCGAAGCCACAACTAGACACCAGCTGCTCTCATTCATGGACGCCTTTCCGGTTATAATCAAATTCTGATGAACCCCGATGACCAAGAGAAGACGGCGTTCATAGCAGATTGAGGAACCTATTGTTATAAGGTTATATGCCTTTCGGACTGAAAAATGCAGTAGCTACCTACCAACGACTGGTCAACAGAATGTTTGTCTAGCAGCTCGGCAAAAGCATGGAAGTTTACATCGACGACATGTTTATAAAATCAGCAAATCAAAACAACCATGTAGCCCACTTAAAAGATTGTTTTGCAATCCTCAATCAGTACGGAATGAAGGTCAACCCTGCTAAGTGTTCTTTCGGAGTCCCATCAGACGAACTCTTGGGCTAATCCCAAACAAATCATGGCATTTTTAGAAATGGCATCTCCCAAATCAACAGGGGAGGTGCAGCGACTCCCAGGACGGATAGCTGCGCTGAACCGCTTCATATCCAGATCCACAGATAAGTGCCTCCCATTTTACCAGTTACTCAAAGGCAACAAGATATTCAATTGGGACGCCAGCTACGAGGAGGCCTTCAAATAATTGAAAGCGTACCTCAGCCAACCCTCGATATTGGCAAAATCGGTAGAAGGAGAACCCTTATACCTTTACATCGCACTTTCACCAGCTGCCGTACGCGGAGTATTAGTTGGAGAAGAGCAAAGCGAACCGAAACCCATATTTTACGTAAGTAAATCATTGGTCAATTCAGAAACCAGGTACCAGGCACTGAAAAAGCTAGCATTGGCTGTAGTCATCTCAGCTAGAAAGCTAAGACCGTACTTCCAATCACACGCAATTGTGGTGATGACCTTTCATCCCATAAGGGCAATCCTTCACAGCCCCAGCCAATCGGGAAGACTCGCAAAATGGGCTATCAAGCTCAGCAAGTACGACATCGAATATCGTACCAAGACTAGTGCCAAAGCCCAAGTCCTAGCCGATTTTGTAATCGAGTTAGCACCACAAGCAATCAACGGAACCGAGCCCGGGAAGATGTGGACACCCCACGTCGACGGTGCCTCTTCTCGACAAGGATCCGGGGTGGGAGTAAATCTCACCTCCCCCACCAGAGAAGTACTAGAACAATCCTTCCGATTAGGATTCCCAACTTCAAACAACGAAGCAGAATACAAAGCCCTCCTAGCCGGGCTAAGACTTGCTCTCAAGATCGGAGCAAGAGAATTGAGTGCGATTCCCAGATAGTAACCAGCCAATTCCACGGTGAATACGAGGCCAAAGACGATAGAATGGACGCATACTTGAAGATCACTCGCGAGCTGACCAAATAGTTTGGCAAATTCAAGCTAACACGCATACCGCGAGGTGAAAACACCTCCACATACGCCTTAGTAGCCCTAGCGTCGACCTCAGACCCTTTGGTCAGAAGGATAATCCCAGTAGAAGGGATAGAAAAGCCAAGCATTCATTTAGCTCCGATGTCAGGAGTATGAGTAAATGTTGTCGTAACAAGGCAAATGGCTAGAGACTCACAGCCCGAGTCCAGCTCCCAAACCGAGCCAACCCAACCGCAAGACGGACAACCAATGGACACAGACGAACAAAACAAGGAATCATATGACGAACGCGATCCTGAAGAGATAAGCAATTCTCAAAAAGCAGAACAACTCGACGAGATCCATCGGATGCCGGAACGCCCTGACTAGAGAATCCCAATCTTAGAATACATCATCTACGAAACATCCCCGTCCCAAAAAAGCAAAGCAAGAAAACTCAAAGCTAAGAGTTCCCACTTGTACATCATCGACGGGAAGTTATACAAACGCAGCACCTCTGGACTCTATTTGACATGCATCCACGGAGATGAAGTCCACCAAGTTATGTCGAAGCTCCATAGCGAGTCATGCAGCAGCCATTCTGGAGCACGAGTGCTAGCTCTTAGAATCAACAAACAGGGGTACTTCTGGCCAACAATGCTACGAGACTGCGCAACGTTTGCGGCTAAGTGCAAAAAATGCCAAAATCACGCGCCAATACTGCATCAACCAGCGGAACAGTTGTCTTCCATATACAGCCTGTACCCATTCATGCGTTGGTCCATGGACATAATCGGTCCCATGGTCAAATCAGGGCCAAAATAGCTCGAATACGTGTTGGTCCTAACAAATTACTTCACCAAATGGATAGAAGCGGCGGTCTACCAACAAATCCACTCAGAAGAAGTCAAGGATTTCATACGAAGCAAGAAAACTCAAAGTTAAGATTGCCACCACGGACAACCATATGAAATAGTAACAGACAATGGCATCTAGTTCACTTCAGCTATATTTAAAAACTTCTGCCGCAAATGGCAGGCCCGATTGACATACTCGACCCCAAGGTACCCTCAAGGAAACGGCCAAGCCGAAGCAGCTAACAAAACCCTACTCGACATCCTCAAAAAACGTCTCAACTTTAAGAAGGAGAGATGGAACGAGGAGCTACAGGGACTGCTCTGGGCATTGCGCACCACTCCCAAAAAGGCCACCTCCGAAACACCCTTCTCCTTAGTTTACAGAACACAAGCAATTGTCCCAGCTGAGACAGCGGTACTAAGCCTCCGGAGGACAACATGCCCCTCGAACGTGGAGCTGAACAAAAGAATGCTCCGAGATGCCCTCGGCGTAATAGAAGAACGCCGCGACCTCGCCTCTGCAAGAATACAGAATTACCAGCAGGCGGCAACTAGGTACTACAAATCCAAAGTCAAAACCAGGCAATTCAGAGATGGCAAACTAGTCCTCCGGAAAATACAACAAAACACGATGGAGCCTGGTGCCAAAAAACCAGGGATCAATTGGGAAGGTCCCTACCGCGTCACCATCGTAGTACGCCCCGACGTCTACAAGCTAGAAAACCTCCAAAATAGGAAACCAGGAGGAAAGCATGGAACGCCGTGAACCTCAAAAAATTGTATCACGAACTTTCCAATCTAATAATCGAACTTCGTAATGGCTTGATCCTTCTACCGGGTACGTAGGTAGCTTGCCCCTCGAGTTCAGCCACTCCAAAATAATCACATCAACTTGGCCCAGCTGCCGTATGACGGACCTAATCTACATCCGAGCAGAAACTTCCTACGGTGAAATTAAATCGTTACAATCGGAGTCGATCCCCAAGACGGATCAACAAACACTAGGGACTATAACATTCTTAGGACCCAAACTCCGATACGATCAAGAGTCGGCCGACCTAAAAACACCTTGCATAGCTACAACGAATCTCAAATTACGATTCTAGCGATCACATTTCACCACTTCAAGGAACAACCAAGCGAGTTAGCTCAGCCCTAATGCTTTTTAGATTAACTCGGCTGAGGTCCCAGTGATATCGTCACTTCAGCCACGACCATGCTTACTCAACTTAAAAAAATTACTTAACATAAAAGGGCCCACTTGGGCAACAGTAAAAGTCTTTACAAAACAAAAATTAAAACTGAGGAAAAGTAAGGAAAACATTTTTCTAAGGGCAACTGTTCGCCCGCTGAGGAGCATATCCCCCATCTGGTATAACCGAAGATTTCTCAGTATTCGCAGCAGCCCTCCTAGCCATGACCTTGGTCAATAGGGTCGAACAAAGTTCCTCACGTTCCTGACTGTTTGCTTATTCTTCCTCAATCGACGTCTCCCCAGCTGATTACCTTTGGAGCAGTCTAAACTAAGCCCTAGCCGCATCTAGCTTGATTCTAGCTCGAGTCACTTCTTCCTGCCTGGCCACCACGGATAGTACAGCGGACACCACATCCCACTCACGAGGACCGTTAAACTGCCGAGCCACCTCGAGGAAGAGTTTGCAGGAGATGAGATAGCGACCCGAAGAGCTGAGGAAACCACTTTGGTGCCAATGACATGATTTGCCTCCTCAACAGGGGCTCCACCGGGCTAGCCGTAGAAGCAAAGTAGTCATCTTGAATCGCCACCGAGAGATTACTTGAGCCCGTGGCGTTAGGAGAAAGGGCAACCCGAGCTCATTCTGTATGCAATCAGCTACGGCGAGCTGCGAAAGGAATAACTGGAGCAGCAGCTCCGATAGGGTGTACATCAGCTCCAGCTCCCCACGTAGCTGGGGAAGGAAGCAATAAAAGAGTATCTGCGGCAGGCTGAGGCGCTGCGGGACCTGTGACAGCCACCTGCTGCAGCTGTTGGCCATCACGATAAGCCTGCAAGATCCGAATACGGTCAAAAGAAGCCCAATGCACCCGATCCCGACGGAGCAACCGCAGCCTCGAGCTGATGACAACATCAACCTCTCTAGGCTTGAAGTTACCTGAAAGCCAAACAAGCATCAGGAGTTATAAAGAGAGAAGTGGTAATCCCACTTGGTAATTGCGGAGAAGACAGGTACTTACGAGCGCCGTCGGCGAAAATCTTCGGGATTTTGGCGAAGTCCGACATAGAATACACTGATCTCTCATTAACCCTAAAAAAGAAGAATTTTTTGTGCCAATTGGTGTCCTTTGGCGTTATATTCATGACTACCTCTCGGAAAGGTCGAGGAGAGAGATAAATTTTACCCCGGGGAGCGGGGTAGCCACAGTTGTGAGCTAAGTAAAGCTCATTAAATATCTTGGGGAATGCAGGAAGTCCTCGAAACTCCTGACGTAAGTGCCGATGGCGTGACGCAGGAAGTTGGGGGCCATCTGCGGGAACGCTATCTTGAAGCTCCTAAGAAGCCGGATGAGGAAATCTGGGATGGGGAACGTAAGACTGCAACTCTGGAAGTACACCAGATACGCGGCGCACTAACCTTCCTCGAAAGTCTCCGGGTTATCATGCCCAGTTAGATCCCGGAGCTCTACATAGGATGGTACAATACCGCTCTCCTACAGGGCAAGTAGCTCCTCAGGAGTGATGGTTGATGGTTTGTACGGACTAAAATATATTTCATCCTGATTTCCGGCCATTATGAGAGTTAAAAAAAAGCAGAATAAGGCGTAAAGAAGAGAAGACCTTTAGGAGAATGGAAAGAGGAGAGTCGAAGGTTTCGCAGAGATGAATGATCAGTTAGGAAGTGAAAGATCTGCTTTCGAAATAAGAACAAGGAAAAGTATCTTCGAGTGGTGGGCCCCATGGGGAGTTAAATCGGCGTCAACGCCGCTTACGATTCCCACTCGCTTCGCCATGATTTGACCTATGCGATTTAAGCCGTTATATCTACGAGAGTAAACCTCAGAACCGTACGATCTGAGGGTTCGGTGAAAGTAATCATGATTTCACCTAGGGAAGATCCCCTTTTACGCTTTAAAGAAGTAACCGCCCATTCATTCTCTCCATTAAACAATTAATGGGCTGGGGGGGGGGTAACTGTTGGAACTCGATTTCATTGAAATCCGGCCCATTAAGCTTAATATATAACCAAACTCGATGGAATCCAGAATTGGGCCTAAGGCCCAGTGTTGCGTTGACAATATTAAAAGACCAACGTGCCCTTCGACAGCGCTGAATTTTGTTGAAGAGTTCGTTGACTGCCGAGATAAGAGGAATCGCTGACCAAGCAGCTCTGCGACGACAGGACCAAGTCAGCGCCGCTCAACGGTTGACAAAGAGATCCCGATATTCCCGGAGGATACACCAGAATATGTCCGAGATCTCCGGCGACAAGGAGGGATTCGCGGAGCTGAACCGTTCAGCTCGAAGAAGTATAAATAGCTAGTTCTAGAGCCGAAATGGCTAACTTTTTCCATACGTGGACACTCAATCACACTTTAGCTCATCAACTCTTGTCTTAGCTAAAGTTATTTCTATACTTACACCGAATATCAATATTAATCCATTTTCCGTTATCTTGGACTCGATCCTTGTTAGATCTATAGACATTTCTTAGGACTAAATTTTCTTTCCCGAATTCACTTATAAATTCTTAGTGCGAATACAGCTTCCACAGTGATCAAATTTAATTGGAAATCAAATTTGATAAAAATAATTAAGAAAAAGATGTTAAATCTATTAATATTAAGCTTTCCGATTTTGTTTGTTTCCATGAGTGATTTAATTTTCTATTTTTTTCCAGTTTTGATTTTCTACGGGTTATTAAATATATTTTTAACATAAACCCGCATATATGCGGGTCTTTTACCTAGTATATATATAAATAGTCAATTATACTAGTTATATTTAGGAATAATTCACTATTTTCTTGAATTCATATGGTGAAATAGCTCACTATTATTTTAAAAATATATATTTTAATATAGTTCACTATACAATTTATCTATTTAAACAATAATCAATTATTTTTAAAAGTAATGGATTAAAGTTGGTTTAAACAAACGTAAAATGTAAAATGTAGAAGATATAAAATTAATTTTGTATATATGTCAACCTTAGATTTATTTATAGAAATTTTTGTTGTTTCCTTTGTACAACTAGATAAATTGTATTAAAATGCATTAAAAGCGACAATTTAATTCAATTTACTAAAAAGGCAAAATCGTCCAAATTTATTTCTCTATGTTAGTTACTAAATTTATAATCTCCACATGATATTTTATTGATTTTTATTCCTAAACATGTTAATTCACTAATTAACCCAATTAAAATGTTTTATATTCCTTTATATATTTTGAAAGTAAGTTTGAAAGTTTGATGGTATAATAACAAACGTTTTTTTTGTTCCATCTTTTGGGGGTAAAATTATAAGCTATAGCTAAAAAATGATCTTTAACTTTATTATACTAACACATCAACAAATTTTCAAAAACTTTTTGGCTCAAACTTATACTTTGAAAAAAAAGAAACTTAAACTAAAGACTTGAAGATTTTGTTTCCCTCTAAATATTTTTGTTGCATCCACTTTCCACGATGTTTTACGTTTGTGCTACTTTTTTTAATCTTTTTTATTTTTATTATAAATTTTTTGTGCTTGAATATATAGTACTTATATTTATTAGAAAAAGTATAAAATATTTATTAGAAAAAGTATAAAATATTTCAATACTGGAAATATTTCATGACCAAACTCGATAACTTTTGATATAGTACATAATTTTTCTATGTCAATGCCATACTTATCCTACATAATTAATTATATGTAGATTAAGTTTCGATTTTAAAGCGGTTACGGTTAAAATTTTACGGTTTAATATCACGGTTAACCGATGCTTATCATATGGTTACGGTTAAATTACGGTTACGGTTATTAATTTCTGTTAACCATAACTAATTTATATTTATGGTTAACGGTTACGGTTTTTAACTGTTTCAAACGGTTACAATTTCGGTTAAGGTTGAAAACGGTATGGTTACGGTCCGAAACACGGTTACGGTTCAATTTTGGCCATGCCTAGTTAATGCATCTTTTTTTTTTTTTCCATTGCAGGAAATCTTACGGCTACAAAAGAGTCCAAGGCGCAAGTGCATTGAGCGCAAAGGACGAAATGGCAAGACTTTCAAGGCATCTAGCGTAACTGCCACTACTAGCAAAGCACCGCATAGACTGCATACGCACAGCAATCAAACGGAACATGGAAGTTCAAAAGTATGGCTATTCGAAACAGATGCTGGAACTGCTTCTTTCAAAAGCACTAGCGAGCAACCAAGAAAAATTAAGAGGACTAGTCGATCTCTGTGTCCAAAGAGGCACATCGAAAAAATCCATCGACCCGCACCTGTATCCACACCGTCTGGCTAAAGGTTATAAATAGACATGATTACAATTGGTTTGATTAACGTTTAAGCAAAATTCAAATTGGTTACATGTAAGAACATTCGGTTTTGTGGGTTTTGATATCCTTTTCTTTTGTCTGTATATTAATTTGATTGATTTGTATGTGGCTTAATACAATTTGTTATGTTACCTCGTAATCTATCACCAGGTCTTCTTCTGTTTAGTTCTATTTTCAACGAATATTTAAGTACAATCTTTGACTCGTACTCTTACCGATCAAATCAACCACAGCCGTCAAAAATAACCAAAATTTTCCTATTCATATAGGCTATTTTTTCTTTAATGTAATTAAAATGGATGCAACCTAGAGGTAGAATTATTATCCGGGATCCGAGATCCGATCCGAGATCCGCTCCGAATCCGCTCCAAAAATCAGAATATTCGGTGGGCCGGATCCGGATTCAAATAGTAGAATTACGGATCCGTCAAAAATGGATCCGGATCCGGATATCCTTATTTTCAAGTACGAATATCCGGATCCGGATCCGGAATTTTTAAATATATTAAAAATATTTATCTTTTTAATTTTTTTTAAAATTATACATAATAAATTAAATTTTAAAATTATTTTCGTAATATTTTTTTTTTAATTAAATTATAATAATAATTTACAAAAAAAAATCTGTTTTTAATAATTTTTATACTTTTTTAATTTTGTTTTAATGTTTTTACGGATCCGGATCCGGATATCCGCGGGTATGTTAATATTTGGAAGAATATCCGAAAACCGGATATCCGGATGGCAAGGATCTGGATCTGGATGGCACGGATCCGGATCCGGATAGTAAAACCACGGATCCGGATCCGGATATCCTCAAAAATGCCGGATATCTGGATCCGGTCCACCCCTAGTGCAACCTGCACTACAAGAACAAAAATAACGCTCTATACCATTAAATCAGAATTAAGGATATTCAAAAATACCATTTTCCCAAAACTTTTTCAAACATATACCACATTTTGTCTTCTTCCTCTCTATGTTTTAGTCAAAATGATTAATTTGTCCTTCTTTTTCATTTGGATCTCACTTTCTCTCATCTCTTTTTTTCTTCTTCAATGGTGAAAAGGTGGTGGTGGATGGTGATGCCGGAAAATACAACAATAATGCCAGAGGACAAGCCTAGACGATGTCCGAGACAACGGCGGTGAACGGACGTCTGCACCGGAGACAACCTGATGTCAGAGACAACGGCGGTGAACAGACGTCTACATCGGAGACAAGCCGACGTTGGAGACAACGGCAGTGAACAGACGTCTGCACCGGAGACAAGTTGATGTCGGAGACTACGACGGCGAACAAGACGTTTGCACCGGAGACGATGTCGGCGGTGAACAGACGTCTGCATCGGAAACAAGTCGGAGATAACAGCGGTGAACGGACGTTTGCGCCGGAGACAAACCGATGTCGTAAACAATAGCGGTAAACATACTTTTGCACCGGAGACAAGCCGACGTCGGAGACAACGGCGGTGAACAATAGACGTCTGCATCGGAGACGACGTCGGTGAACAAGACGTTTGCACCGGAAACGGCGACAGTGACGGTGATTAATGAGACGTCCACACCGGAGACAAAACGACGTCAGAGACAACGACGGTGGACAAGTCGGAGACGGCGACGGTTACAGTGCTAGACAAGAGTAACCATCGGCAGTGGACAATATTGTCTACGAAATGAGCTCAGTTATAAGCAAGGTTAAATTTATCTTTTTGCGTTATCTCAATAGTGAAAAGTGGTAGAAAATAAAAGAAGTTTCTTGAAGTGGTAGAAATGCCTATTACGAAAAAATGGTAGTTACGACAATTATCCCTACAAGAATATGGTTATAATACGTCTTTTTAAACAACTTTCCCCATAGTGAGGTCACTGTATGAGCACAATAATAGACCAACTTGCTGAATAACCATTTTTGTTTGGAGTAAAATACTAAAATCCCATAAGGTTGGGCCATGATTAATCGTATGATATTTTAGTGACATCGTTAACTTATTACATGATTAAAACAAAAACTTTCTAAATTTTAAAGCATCCTTGTTTAGTCAGTGGTAATGACACCAACGCGGGTTCGTTACCTTACCGACGCAGTAATTTAAATTACTTTTTTTGTCTATAAAATTAAACTACACCAAAGGAACGAAACAAACTAAGTTGACCTACTGAATATATACTGGAATATTTACATAGATTTTTTTTATTATTTAAAAGATCACTGAAACCTTGACCAAAAGAAAAAAAGGATCATTGAAACAATTTTTTTTTTTTTTTGTGATTTTTTTCCGTTGGGAACTCGAAAGAAAAAAAGGTCTCTATATGCTAAAGCTTACTAAAGTGTGCTGTTTTCTTAAAACTAAAATGTTATGCTTTTTACATTATATTATTCCTATAAAAAGAGATTTAAATAGTGAAAAAAAAATAGTGAAAAGCGTCGAATAGCTGTTTCTTTCCCCAATTTGGAAATCTTTAGACCTTCCTTTTATTCTAGCTTTGTTGACCCCGACGAACACTCTTACTGGTTTTAATGTGTATATAACAAACACTGCACGTACTTATTTGAATAACTCCTAAAATTAATTGTGTTTAGAATATCTGGGTAGTACTCATTTTCAAGTGCTTTTGAAGATGTACGTCATGGTGGCAAATATTAAAATGGTCATTAGTCCTTACCAACAATATGGACGATATATAATAACTATCTTCCAAAATTAATTCTGTTTTATAATATTCGGTAATATTTATTATCAAGTGCTTTTGTATTCGATATCTAATCTACGTACGTCGTACGTCATGGTTTCAAATATTAAAATGATCATTAGTCCTGACGAACATCAAGACAATGCATAACAAGTATTAAATTCACAATTAACAAATAACATCAACATGTATCAAACTCATACAACATCAAGAGTTTGAGATGTTACGAAAGCAATATTGTCAACCTTAATTTTATTCATGATCTAGAATTATGAATCCATAATAAGATATTGTTGTATATCTAATGTAATACATATTGTAAACAATGTATTAAATTAAATGAAGCTATAAATGATAAATCACTATAATTTTTTAAGCTTTAGGCTCATCGTTATTGATGGCACGACCAATCCCGGGGCTATGCCTTGGTGTTGTGGGCTTGAAGTCATCTCCTTTCTTATGTCCCATCCCAGGACTATTTCCCGGAGAAGTAGGAGCAAAATCGTCCGTAGAACCGGTTATGACATGATCATTTTTAAGGTCTTTAAGATTCACATTACCTTTCTTGTGCCCCACCCCGGGACTGTTTCCTGGAGAAGTAGGCGCAAAATCGTCCGTGGATCTGGTAGTTTTGAAATGTTTTTGACTGTTTGTTTTCTCTTCCGTATGCTTGAAGTCATCTTTAAACCCTTCAACATTTTCATTTCGTTTCTTATGCCCGATGCCGGGATTGTTTCCTGGAGAAGTAGGCGCAAAATCGTCTATAGGTCTGGTTTTGAAATGTTTTTGACTGTTTGTTTTCTGATACCTTCTTCCTTCCTTAGGCTTGAAGTTATCTTGATTCCCTTGAACATTCACATTACCTCTTTTATGTCCCACTTCAGGACTGTTTCCGGGAGACGTAGGTCCAAAATCATTAGTAGATCCAGCTTTGAAATGATCTTGACCATCTTCTTTCCTCAAGAGTCTTGCTTTAGTGGTGATCGATGTTTGATCAAATACCATCAAGATGACGATGGTCACGGTGATAGTCATGAATAGTTTCATGTTATTTTGTTGGTGACTAGCTAGAATTTTAGATTTAGGTATATATGAGGAGTTGTGCTTGAATTTGGAGTAAGAATGCCCCAAAGCTATTGTATTTATAGTGCCATGCGACTGCTTATGTTGCCGTTCATTGAATTTAAAGTGTGTGAACTGCAATGGCCATATGCTTGATTTTGGACCGTCTATCTATCAAATTAATTAAGAATATTGATTACACTAAAAAAATATTATTATAATTATATCAAGACCGATAACATTTTTTTCAAGGGTTCTGAAATGAAATAACGTACGTTCGAATAGATTTAGTCAATAAATTTTCATTTTTTGATTAAATAAAGTATTTCGCTTCTTGTTAAATAAAAAAAGTTCATGGAGATGAAAATTTAGGGATAATTTGTTGAATAGCCATTAAATCTAGGGTTTTGGTTACTTTTAAATATAATTTTTTTGGTTGCTATATATTTAACAAATTAACACAAAAATCAATAACTATTTTCATTGAAATTCGAGATAGAATTTGATTTATGACATCAAACAAAAGTCTTATCGTAGTTTAGACACAGCTCTTTTATATTTATTAGTACATCTAAAACCTCATTAGAACAAAATGTAAGTTTGAAGAAAAAGGGTAATTGAGGATTTTGTGTGAATTTTCCATTCGCACATGCAAATAGACACATTGTATTCAAATATATACACATATACAAATACACTAACAACAAGTCGGCACGCATTCTTATTCTTGCTTCTCGTGGTTAATTCAAATCGAAATTGTTATAATATATAGACTATCAATGGACGATCAATATAGTCTGTAAATAAAGGAGATTCCAAAATATTGGTCGATTGCTATTTTTGTTGAAGGTGAAATATACAATATTACAAAGTCGGTCCTATACCTCTCATAGTGCTCCATTAATGATGAATATACAACACACCTTTGTATTCTGAATTATATTTGTAACGAGAGATGTGCAAATAGTAACATTAATTTGCTTTGCGTTTTATATTTAATAATCTAAATTACTCGGTATATCGTTTTAAAAATGAATTCAAGGGCTATGAAAAGCCGCCCTTTAGCCACCACAGAAATGCATTCTAAAAAGTAAAAACAAGACTATTTAATTTCACACGAGTTTAAAGAAGGTTAATGATTTGACAAAAGATATTCTTAATTGACTTTTCTCTACTTTACAAAGTCGAATAGGAAACGGTAAATATGTTTCTATGCAAGTTTGACTATATGTTGCAATTCTATTGAGATTTTTTATTATTAGATATATTTTAATGTTACATCCTAAGCACACAATAAAATCATCGCAGTCACAAGTGTAAGATCTTCTTCCACTACCTAAAAAAAGAAAGAGGTTGGCTACCATCATCATCTGTTGTTGTTTTTGTATAAAAAGACTTCGCAGTGCCGTTGGGTCCGATTGGTAATCTAGCTTTTTTAAAATCTGGAACGAGAAGTTGGAGCGGTAAGCTTTATAGCATAATGCAAAACTGTATAGATAAAAATTTGAGATAAAGCTGTGTAAATAAAGATTAGTGTAATAGTATTAGTAAAGCTTTTGATAAAGTTTTCGTGATTGATACGGTACAAATTAAAAATTGTAATAAAGATTATAAAGATTATTAAGATTTTCACCAATCTAACCCGTTAATATTCAGAAATTGATACTTTTATATATTGATCCAGTAAGTGCAGTGCGAAAACGATAAGTTAAAAAAATATAAATACATATATATATATATATAAGTATAAATTTTTGTTAAATATATATGTGTTTGGGATAAATTTAACACGTTCGAATAGTTCTACGGAATGACGAAAGAAAGGTATCTTTATTGATGATTGATCTTAAAACAATACAACTCGTAGCTATGATAAGTTGAAAGCGTAACGTATTTGCTTTGAGAAGATCTTCAGAGGTATTGCGATTCGTAGGTATCTCCAAAGGTCCGATTAGCAGGTATCGGAGCTTTGCAGAGATATCCTCGAAGGTCTGATTAGCGTGAATCAGAGCTTTGTAGGTATCTCGTAGGTATCTTCGAAGGTCTGATTAGCAGGTTTCAGAGCTTCGTAGGTTGTTATTGAAAGCGGCGAGAGGGTATTGCTAGGGTTTTAGCTGTGTTTTCGATCATCCTCTGCTCTCTTGGGAGCTCTCCTTTTATAGAGATCCCTTAAACCTTAGGTCGGTTCATAGGTCGGCTTGTAGGTCTGTTCCAAACTTACCTTATAAGATTTGGACCTATCTTTAATTGGAAGTTCGTATATATCTCGTAAGATTCGAAGGTCTTTTATCCTGTGGGATTCGGAGGTCGTATATTCTAGAAGATTCAGAGGTAGGACGTTTTGGACCTATGCCTATAGGGCCTGTATCATTTGGACCTATGCCACTTGGGCTTAGGTACCTGTTGACTTTTATGATATATAGGTACATGTTGACTTTTATGCATAAGTCAACTCATGTATTAATTTTTCGTAACAACTTGCTCCCCCCCCCCCCCCCACTCTCTAATTTCTGTTCAGAATTTAGAGAGTAGTATGTCGTGGAAAAATCATTCATTATAGTAGACCTTGCGTTTGGATATGAAGTTCGTAGCTCTCACGTCTTTTCTCTAACGTAATAGCACTTGGTTTAAAGCCTTTGTAAACCTGTTGCGAGTTCTTTCAAACGTTTCATAGCTATTTTGGAGCTTGTAATTTTTGAAGCTCACAATTTTTGGAGCTTTCATTAGCTTTTTGGATGTTGCATCTATGTCAAAGCTCTAACTTTTTGGAGCTTGCATTTTTTAAGCTCGCCCTTTCGAAGCTTATATTAACGCCGGAGCTCCCACACTAGCTATTTTGGAGCTTACGATTATGAAAGCTCGCACTTTGCCGAAGCTTACATTAATGTTACTCGAATGTCGCAGCTCTCCCATAATCTTTTTCGAAGCTCACACTGATGGAACCTTATACTTTGTGGAAGCTTTCATTTTGTGGAATCTTGCATTAACGCTTTCCGAACGTGGCAGCTCTCTCATAAGCTATTTTGGAGCTCAAAATTATGGAAGCTTACACTTTGTGGAAGCTTACACTAACTTTTTTCAAATGTGGCAACTCTCTCATAAGCTACTTTGGAGCTCAAAATTATAGAAGCTTACACTTTGTGGAAGCTTACACTAACATTTATTTAACGTGGCATCTCTCTCATAAGCTATTTCAGAGCTCACACCTATAGAAGTTTACACATGCGCTTCAACGGTCGCAATGTTGTTTCCAAGGTCTCGACTTTTTTATAAAATATATTTAGATGTCTGGACTTTACCGTGTCATTGATGATCCCAAAGCTAATCACTTCTCCAAAGACCATCAGAGCTTCCAAGAATTAGGATTCATAACCACTTTGGACAATCTTTAGACCTCATTGTTTAAGGTAAGCTTCTCGATTGCTCAATTCAATAGTATTTTAATCGTGCGTTGCCCAACTAATGTTAGCGCGCTCTATCTCTTTTTGTAGGCGATGTTCGCTTGTAGCTTCGGGAAAGCTAAGTCTCAAGAAGCAGAGACAGAGATAAGGCATCTTTGATAGTAATGTTAAGTTGAAAAAAGCGTTCGCATCTAAAAGAGCAATGCTCAATGAGACTATCTCCTCAAAAGAACGAGAGATGAGCTCTTATATGGGCAAGGTCAATGCTCTTGAAGCCGAGGGAACCTCTCTAAAGGCTAATGATGAAGAAAATAAGAACATCATAGCTAATTTAGAGCAAAGGTTGGAGTTGGAAGTATCTAGTGCTATTATCATCAACACTTGAAAGATGATGCAAGAGCACGTAGATGGTAAATTTAAAGATTGGAGTGTTACGGAAGCTGAGGCAGCCTACAAAGAGGTAATGGGGTTTACTTCATTGGAAGGTCAGAATCCACCAGACTCCTCGGCGCCTCCTTCGGGTGCAGACGACACTACTTCTGTCTTAGCTACATAGTAAGGTTTTTATAATAATCTTTTGTCGCAAGATGTGTCTACCTTCAAGAGCATCATCTCTCTTTACTATGAAATTTCTTGATAATTGTGTTGATCTTTTGATGCTTTGCATTGAGATGTAGTCTTAGTCTTTGTAGAGTTTTAATCCATGATTTCATATCCAAACGTGTTGTATAGCTATTGAATCTTGTCAGAGCTCAGGAAAATACTCTGAGTTACTAAACTCTTTGATACATCTGATCTTTCAGCAATGACAATAGTCGTTGTAGTATTTCAGAGCTTTAGCTCAATTGTCGTAATATGTATTGTCGTAGGTGTTGTAACTCAATTATTGTAATAGGTATTGTCGTAGGTACCTACCAAGAATTCTTGTAAGATGTATTGTCATAGGTACCTACCAAAAATTCTTGTAATAGGTATTGTCGTAGGTACATACCAAGAGTTCTTGTAATAGGTATTGTCGTAGGTACCTACCAAAAATTCTTGTAATAGGTATTGTCGTAGGTACCTACCAAAAATTCTTGTAATAGGTACCGTTGTAACTCGAACGGTATGTTCGTAGTAGCACTTGTCTTTTAAAGCACTTGATTTTTCTTAAGTACCTACCAAAAATTCTTTTGATAGGTACCTTCGTAGCTTTAAAAACATTTTCATAGCACTTACTTTTTAAAGCACTTGCTTTTTCTTGGATACCTACCAAAAACTTTTTGTTTTACCTACACGGCCTCAGACTTGTTGCGAAGACAAGTTCGGCTTTTATTTTAAAGTGAGGTGAATACCGCACTGTATGTAGCGGGAAGTACGTAAGAATATCGGATACCTGGCTAGGATAACGATGTGAAAATTTGCTATGTTTTATGTCGTAGAGATGAACGAACTGGTCGTATCGATTTTAGTAAATATTTCTGAATACGCTTTTGGACTGAACAAATTCTTCATTTGAAGAGGATTTTTATTAAAGGGGTTTTTTTTGTGAAAAAAATGAAAAAAAGTTTATTTAACCTTCGCTTTGTTAGTTGTGTGGCTGAGACTTGATCGTGTTCTTCGTGCGAGCTGTTCTTCAAGGAAGTCTCTGGCTATTCTCTTTGCTTTTTCTTTTTGACGAGCTAGGTGCTCGCTGCTCTCATCTTCACTGAGAATGAGCTCGGCCTTGTTCCTATTTTTCTTCTCGATTGCGAAGCATCGCCGAGCTTGCTCTTGACTTCCTGTGATGGTGTAGTTTCCGCCTGTTATGGGGAAGTGTAGTTTCCGCTTGTTATGGGGAGCTTAACACACTGATGGTACATAGATGCCATGGCTTTCATGGCATATAGCCATGGGGCTCCCAGGATGGCGTTGTACACCGAGGAAGTATCAATAACCACGAATTTGGTCATTCGCGTGGTTCCTCCTACGTAAACGGGGAGTTTTATCGTACCTATGGTCGTCATAGTGTTGTTTGCGAATCCCGTTAAAGGCCTGCTGCAGTACTTGATATCGTCTTCATCTACCCCGAGCTTCTTCAACGTCGTTTTGTAAATCAAGTCAACCAAACTGCCGGTGTTGATGAGAAACCTCCCGACTTCACAATCTTTAATGATTAGTCCGATTACTAATGAATCGTTGTGAGGCCGGTTCAAATCTTCAGCATCGAGTTCATCGAATGTTACGGCTAACTCTTCATCTACCTGGATTGGACAACGTTGTGACGTGCCGACCAGGCGCTCGTATTGTTGGATCGATCGCACTGAATCGTTGCATTCCTCCAAGCCGCCCATAATTATGTTGACACGTTTCCTGGGTACCGAGCTATTCTTGTCTCCATGTAAGTTATCCCGGTCTCGTTTTGGCGGATTTGTATTGCCTGGGGGTGGTTTTTGATGACCTTCCTCCTTTTCGGCCTGCTTGGTGGCGACACTCTTATATCGTCCGACCGTAGGGATTTTCTCAGCTTTATACTCGAGTAGAAGTGTGTTCTGGAGATGTCGGCATTGAGTTGAGGTGTGTCCGTACTTTTGGTGGTACTCGCACCAGCTTCTCGGGTCTCCAGTATCGTCTCCTCGGGTACTTTTCTCTTTGAATTTTAGTTCCTGTTCGTTGTCTTCTGCGACTTGGAAACTCTGTCTCGCGCGGTTTGGCCACTGGTCCTTTCGAGCTGATCAGGTTGCATGGCCCGCGGTTCGACCTCAACCCCTTTGTCTTCTTCCAGTTCGACGAAGCAGGACGCCTTGTGCATAGCATCCTCGAGGGTTTCATGTCGGTTCACGATTAACTCTTTCCGGAAGGGTGTTTTCGGGAGGAGTGCTTTCTGGAGGGCGTCCATAGCTGCCTCATTTGGTATGATCTTTTTAGCGATGATAGCCTTGAAGCGTCACATGAACAACTGAAGTATTTCGCCTTGCTTCTGCGCTAATGACCATAAACTTGCCGTTGAAGCTCACTTTTCAATATGCATACAGTAATGTTTTAGGAAGGCCGTTGACAATTGGTGAAAATTGTCGATAGAGTTCCTTTCGAGTTGTGAGAACCATGCCAGCGCGTCTTCTTTCAGATTTTTGACGAAGAGCTAGTAGTTGCCTGCCTCTTTTTTGTCCAGCGAGAAGTGTGCCCTTCCCATGGCTATGTTGAAGGCCATGAGATGCTGAGTTGGGTCAGTTGTTCTGTCGTACGGTACGATCTTGATTTTTGCAAGATGTTTGACCGGAGTCTCGACGATTCATGCCGTAAAAGGTGTTTGCTTGGTTTCATCTAATACCTTATGGAGCTCGGGAGCCGAGCTGATGACGCGATGCATTTTGGACTTTATGGTTCGTATCATCGCTTTCATGGAAGCAATTTTGGTGTCCCTTGCATCGTCTTACAGTTCCAGGGGTGCCAGAATTGTAGATCGGTTTTCCATGGTACGGTGCAGTGGAGTCTGCGTATCTGGGAAGAGGTTTCGCTGCAACCGATCTGCTCTTCCGGCTGGCATGGAGTTGACTACAGGTTCGGCCACTCGGATTTGCTCGTCGGGGCGATTTATCAATCAGTTGATTTTATCTCTTATCTCTTGGTTCTCTACGACTTGTTTGTCGTACTTCTCCATTAGGTGCTTGAGCATCGTTGGGACATCTCGGTAGTGGTATATCTTTCTTTTGGCTGCGGGGTTTCCTCTGTTTGACGTTCGCTATTTTCTACTTCGTTCTGGTTGGTCGTTCCGAGGATTTCCTCGCAGTCCTCGGGATCGTCGTTGTAACGCCCCCGATCATCGGTCAACGACCTTTGACCAGAAATGCTACGTACCGCTCTG
The DNA here is from genome assembly GCA_963576765.1 of Draba incana. Lineage (NCBI taxonomy): Eukaryota > Viridiplantae > Streptophyta > Magnoliopsida > Brassicales > Brassicaceae > Draba > Draba incana. The sequence goes on along the minus strand of OY755216.1, from coordinate 19,090,532 downwards.
AGGCCAACCAATCCCAAGTCTCAAAACAGATCAAGAGACTCGAGGCCGGTCTTTCCCGAGGCGGTTTACCCACACTATCCCGGTTCTGAGGCTTTGCAACCCAGGCCGAGCCAAAACGGTTATTTTGGGATCGGACAAGCCTGCACAGCAGTGTTACTTGCATCTTTAAGAAAACGTTACCTTTATACTTAGTATATATTATGTATAGAAATCCTTGGAAAAACCATATATATATCGGATCTGAGGTTTAACCAAATCATACATAATACAAACTTAAGCGGCAAGATCAATAACACACTACACCGGCTCCCCTAAGTCCAACACCACAAGACTCGGTTTATCTCTAACGATTCCTGAAAGACAAAAAAAGAATGGAATGAGCAACTTTAAAGTTACTCAGCGAGTGACGCCTAAAATAACTCATCCCAACCCATGCAACAGGAAGAAGGAAAAGGCAACAAGCAGAACATGATCAAGGAACAATGTCAAAAATGCAAAAGTTAAATCAAAACATATCATTATCATGCATGAATGCAATTTTTCCTATAGGCCTTGTGTCGATGCTCACATATCTGGTACTTATCGAATGCAGGACACAAAGTCCTTAACATCCCGGGCTTAGCGGTACCCCCACTAAAACCCAATATAAGATTGCGCCCCTATCGCATATCACAACTCATGGTCGTGATCCACAATCCGCCGTGGCGTGTCACATTCACGTCTTCTTCAGAATTTGTGAGATCATTACACCATGCTACACCACATGGTGCGCACATAATCATTACTCACGGCTACATGCAACACACAATGCATAACAAGTAGCCATGGAAATCCACAAATACTTAGAATGAAACCAACAGTGCATGCACAAGCAATCCTAATCAGTTCATGAGATAGCCTAAGCAATGAACATGGAATCATTCTAAATGATCAAGCTCAACCGATGGTATAAAGAATCAGATAAGCATTATCCTAAATACTATCACAATGAATGGTAATGAACAGGCAACCCACGGTGACCCTACTCATCTAGCCACCGAGACATCACTCATGGTTTGGAAGGAAGACAAGACTCACACGCTAGGAACGGATGCTATGGCTTGGCCCCGAATGAATCCTCCCCGGGTCTAACTATTGGGACTCCACAGAGACACTACGGGACTAGAGTGTCAGACGATGGTGAGAATGGGACAGACCGCTAATGCAAGGTCTCAGACGAAGGTGAGAATGGGACAGACCGCTAATGCAAGGTCTTGGACGAAGGTGAGAATAGGATAGACCGCTAATGCAAGGTCTCGGACGAAGGGGGTAGAATATGGGGATTTTTGGGTCTGATGGTGATGGGGGAAAAATGAACTAAGGGAGGGTCTATTTATAGCCAAGGTCGGAACACTAGGCTTATGTAGCACTTGACACCTGTCGGAACAAGTGTCATGACTATGCTTCCCAGAGCAGACACGTGCCCCGACACACGTCTGCTCCGTCCTACATCACGTGTCTCAAGCGTGTTCTGACACGTACCGAGCCGCGCAGATCACAACGTGGCACACGGACCACCACACTGTAGGAATTCATACTAGGTTACCTAGATTAATCTCTATTAATCCACCTACGTCACAGTTCCTTTCCTAGGATCTAGGGTTTGTAAACGAATAAACTGAAAAACTGGATCTCGATTATACCTGGAGTTTGCAGCGGAATTAGCAGGGAATCGAGATTACGAGCACGTCAAACGCTATGCCTCTACGGATAGTCCACATGCACACAAATAGGAATCCGCCGGAATGCTAGTACCGGTGATCAGATCTCTTTAGGGATTTAGTGTTTCAGAGTGACGGCTATCAGAAAGATCTCTTTTCCAGGCCGTGCCTCATATCTTTATATATGGGCCCTGGAGAAAAACCTAATTATCCTTAACCGAGTCAGAATTAATTAAGTCATCAAACCGAAATCCCTATTTCGGATTTAACTCGTGTCGATCGACACAACCCATGTGTGTCGATCGACACACTCTTTAAAACACTAAAATAATGTGTATCAAATACACATCATTTGGATCATTACATTAATGATTATTCCCATATAAAGCGCATCCTATTTGCTTAGGTGTGTGACCCTGTAGGATCATATAATACTAGCAATGAGTTCATAACTCATAGATCATCAGAGGTTTCTAGCAAAACGTCATGATCACCTAGTATCATATGAATGTCTAATCTCGACATTACAACTATCACTGGAGTGATTACAAGTGTGATTTCAGGACATTCCCAACAATCTCCCACTTGTACTGGAATCAACTATTCCAATAATCCCTTTGTCGCTATATCTCGATATGGCATAAGGCAAGTACCGTGTCATCCTTATTCAACCAAAATCATGTTCATCGAACTCCGATTTATACTGACAATACAAACGACTGACATTCAGCTCGTTCGAGTGCGGCCACACATTCCTCAGTATCAAATCTTCGATGGGCCCTGAGATATTTATCTCCCGTTTTCCAGGAGGGACAAATCCCATCTTGTTCCATCCCTGTTCCTTCACACACTTCATGATACGCCCAATCAATGCCTTTATTGTCACCTGTAACGGATAACGTTTGACATTGTCAAAGCGGACCAATTCATATGTAAGAAATCATGATGAACTCAGGTCTAAGGACTATACTCTATAGTCGTTATGAGAATCTCTCATGACACTTAATTTCCTATAGAGTTCTCATTAGCGGGTCATGTCCGATCATATGTTCTCCAACATATATCTATGTGATTGACTTTAATACTCTTATTAATGACTCCATGAAACTTAGTCATCAGTCACCTCACATGCTAGTCTCACGCGGTTGTTAGTGTCCCACATTAACAACCTCGACCAGGGACAAATATAATCTATGTCATTTAATTCTCATAGGGTTTCATGATCAAGTCCTCAACTTGATGGCCTATAGAATGTCATAAATTACTTTGGGACTCATTATTTAAAAACACAGTTAAATAATACCGAAATCATATTTCATTAAAATAATCAAAGTGTGATTACAAGAACATTAAAACCTAACCAAAAACAAGACAACTCCCACTAAAATCAAGATCACATCTTAATTTCCTTCAGTCCTATAGCAGCCGTATGACTGTCATGCTTAGGTCTTGGGAGGGGCTTGGTCAGAGGATCAGCGACATTCTCATCCGTGGGAACTCGACTGATCTTCACGTCTCCTCTATCAATTATATCATGAATCAAGTGATATCTCCTCTCTATGTGTTTGGATTTCTGGTGAGATCTTGGTTTCTTTGCCTGAGCAATTGCTCCATTGTTATCACAAAACAATGCTACAGGCTCCAAGATACTAGGAATCACACCAAGTTCAGACACGAACTTCTTGATCCAAACAGCTTCCTTTGCTGCTTCCGAAGCGGCAATGTATTCAGCCTCAGTAGTGGAATCAGCTACAGTGCTCTGCTTGGAACTTTTCCAACTTACTGCACCGCCATTCAGACAAAAGACATAACCAGACTGAGACCGGAAATCGTCTCTGTCCGTCTGAAAACTTGCATCCGTGAATCCACTTATGACTAGCTCATCACTTCCTCCATATACCAAGAACTTATCCTTAGTATTTCTCAAATACTTGAGGATATTCTTGACTGCTGTCCAGTGACACTCACCTGGATCAGATTGGTATCTACTCGTCATGCTTAAGGCACAAGCAACATCTGGACGAGTACAGAGCATGGCGTACATTATAGATCCTATTGCCGAAGCATAAGGAAACCTATTCATTCATTTCTGCTCAGCTTGTGTCGAAGGACACTGCTTCTTGCTAAGAATAACGCCATGCAACATAGGCGTGAAGCCCTTCTTGGAATTTTGCATATTGAATCTGTGTAATACCTTATCAATATAAGTATCCTGACACAATCCAATTCGCCTATTTAATCTGTCTCTATAGATTCTAATTCCAAGAATGTACGCGGCTTCACCCATGTCTTTCATGGAAAAACAACTTCCAAGCCAAGTCTTGACAGACTGAAGCAATGGAACGTCATTTCCGAGAAGAAGTATGTCATCTACATACAGTACGAGAAATGCAACTCCGCTCCCACTAGTCTTCTTGTATACACATGGTTCTTCTTCGTTCTTGATAAAGTCAAACTTTTTGACTGCTTCATCAAAACGAAGATTCCAACTCCTTGATGCTTGCTTCAATCCATAAATGGGTCGATGAAGCTTGCATACTTTCCCAGCATTCTTAGGATCAGTGAAACCTTCAGGTTGTGTCATATACACATCCTCTTCCAGAATTCCGTTAAGCAAAAGCTGTTTTCACATCCATCTGCCAAATCTCATAATCATAATAAGCGGCAGTTGCTAGGAGTATCCGAATGGATTTAAGCATAGCGACTGGGGAATAGGTCTCATCATAGTCAATACCATGAATTTGCTTGAAACCTTTAGCCACTAATCTAGCTTTGAATATCTGAATATTTCCATCCACGTCAATCTTCCTTTTGAAGATCCATTTACACTCAATGGGTCTTACACCATCGGGTAAATCTACCAAGGACCATACTTGGTTTTCTGACATGGATCCCATTTCGGATCTAGCGGCTCCAAGCCACTTTTCGGAGTCAGAGCCCAACATCGCTTCTTCGAAATTCGTAGGCTCGTCACTGTCAATGATTAACAAGTCATGACAGTCGTTCACGAGAAGACCGTAGTATCTCTCGGGTTCGTGACGAATCCTTCCGGATCTGCGAACTTCAGGCATCACAGGCGCAGGTTCCACAACTCCTTGTGGTTCAGGTTCCACAACTCCTTGTGGTTCCACCTGCTGCTCTTCCTGATAAGGTTGAGCAGGTTCCTGTGATTCTCGAACTTCTTCGAGTAGTACTTTACTCCCACTATTCTTCTTGTGAAGAAACTCTCTCTCCAGGAAAGTACAATCCCGAGCAACAAACACTTTGTTCTCAGAACGGTTGTAGAAGTAGTACGCCTTGGTTTCCTTAGGATAACCAACGAAAAAGCACTTATCAGATTTGGGTGCAAGCTTATCGGATATTAAACGTTTTACATAAGCTTCACAACCCCAAATTTTCAGAAAAGACAAACTTGGAACATTTCCAGTCCACATCTCATGTGGTGTCTTCGCAACTGATTTTGATGGGACTCTGTTTAGTGTAAACGCAGACGTTTCTAGAGCGTATCCCCAAAAGGATAATGGAAGGTCTGTGTGACTCATCATTGATCGAACCATATCCAATAGGGTCCGATTCCTCCTCTCAGAAACTCCATTCCATTGGGGTGTTCCAGGAGGAGTGAGCTGTGAAACAATTCCACACTCTCTCAGATGATCACTGAACTCTTGACTTAAGTATTCTCCTCCACGATCTGATCGAAGAGCTTTAATACTTTTGCCAAGTTGGTTCTCTACTTCATTCTGGAACTCCTTAAATTTCTCAAAGGATTCCGACTTGTGTCTCATTAGATAGACATAACCATACCTACTGAAATCATCAGTAAAGGTAATGAAGTATTGATAGTTTCCTTTAGCACTTGTGCTCATCGGGCCGCATACATCTGTATATACAAGGCCCAATAAGTCACTGGCCCTTTCATTTGGTTTGTTGAAAGGGGCCCTTGCCATTTTGCCCATCAAACAAGATTCACATTTCTCACATGATTCATAATCAAATGAGCCTAAAAGTCCATCACTATGGAGCTTCTGTATGCGTTTTTCATTTATGTGACCCAAACGACAGTGCCAGAGAAAAGTTGGGTTTTCGTCATTGGACTTAAACCGCTTAACATTTATGTTATATACGGGCATTGATTGGTTTAAAACGTAAAGCCCATTCTCTAATGGGCCGCTACCATAAAACATACCATCACGATTGAAAGAACAACATTTATTCTTAATAGCAAAATCAAATCCTTCTAAATCCAAACAGGAAACAGAAATGATGTTTCTGCTTATCGCAGGTACATAATAGCAATTGTTTAATTCTAAAACCAAACCCGAAGGCAAAGACAAATGATAAGTGCCCACGGCCAACGCAGCAACCTTTGCTCCATTCCCGACTCGCAGCTCCACTTGCCCTTTCTTCAGCGTCCTACTATTGCTTAGTGCCTGCACATTAATACAAATGTGAGCACCACAACCGGTATCTAATACCCATGAGGTAGAACCTGTAGAAGTAACATTTACTTCAATAACATAAATACCTGGAGAAGTCGTCTCGTACGTCTTCTTTTTGTTCTTCAAACCTTCCAGGAATTACAGAAATGACATTTATCAGCACCAGAAGGGCCAACCTTTGGCTTAGGAGTCGGCGCAGGTTTGTCCTGGTTCATAACCTGGACGCTCCTGCCCTTTCCCTTGCCTTTGCCGGGTTTCTTAAACTTATTGCCCCTTTGTACCATAAGCACATTTGGGGCACCCTTCTTGATGTTTGGCTCAGCTGTCTTGAGCATGCCATGTAACTCAGTCAATGTCTTCGTCAAGCTATTCATATTATAGTTCATAATGAACGTATTATAGCTTGGCGGCAGTGACTGTAGTATGATGTCAGTAGCCAACTCTTGGCTAATGGGACAGTCCAGTTTTCCCAAGTTATCAATATAACCCATCATCTTGATGACGTGGGGACTCACTGGAGCATCACTTGGCAGCTTGCACTCAACTAGAGATTTAACCGTCTGGTATCTCTCAGTTCGAGCTTGCTCCTGAAACATAGCTTTCAGGCTAGTGATTATCTCGATGGGCGACGCCACGTTCTCATATTGCTTCTGCAAATCTGAGTTCATGGTAGCCAGCATCAGACAAGTCACATCGACCACATCATTAGAATGCTTATCCCAAGCATTCTTTTCTGTCTGTGAAGCATTGGAACGGTACTTCTCGGGGAGAACTTTATCAAGGACATATTCCTTTTTCTCCTGTCTGAGAACAATTCTCAGATTCCGATACCATTCAAGAAAATTAGATCCTTTCAACTTGTCCTTCTCAAGGACGGATCTTATGGAGAAAGTGTTGTTAGAGCTTGACATAGCTGAAACAAAAGAGGTAGAGGGTTAGTTATGATGTTCAACAAAAGAGTAAACTTAACAATTAAGAAAACTCGCATTATATTCAAACTATATTTCCTCAAAAGAATATAATGATCCAAGATCCATGTTTCACTAAAACCCGAGCAAGCCACTGGCTGTTACTCAAATCTTAGCTTTACAGGTAAGCAACACTTTGCTAATCATATCCAATATGACTCTTGGTTGTGGATAAAACATCTTATGTTCTAACCACCTGATGTCTCTGGGCCCAGAACTTCTGATAGCCCATTCAAGCAAACCAATCTCTTCTGTCATGTAATAGTTGATGCCATGCACTGCAAGCCCATCAACTCAATTACCTACTGCCTCACTCATGTCACTGCAGATACCTTGCACTGCAAGCCTATCGCGCAATGAAAAGAGCCTTGACAGCTGACAAGATCGGGAAGACATCCAGAACACTTGATATTTATTCGAGGAACTGAACATTTAATCCTCAATACATGTCATATATGCATTCAGGAACCCAATCTCATTAAATCCGGTTCGGTTATTCGATTTCAGGTTCACTAACCATCAATCTGCATAAGCTGTCGATCGACACTACCTTAGTGTCGATCGACACTTACTCTTCTGTTACAGTTCATCGAGAACCGATCAATCCAATTGAACCGGATTCGATAACCGACACAAAATTCCAATAACCGGTCTGTGTCGATCGACGCAACATTTGTGTCGATCGACATGACCAAACCAGATTCAATCTTCGATAACCGGTCAATCTAATTGAACCGAATTGATAACCGGTCAATCTAATTGAATTGAGTCGGTTTTGGTCTCTGTCGAGCGACACAACATTTGTGTCAATCGACACGAACCAAACCAAATCAATTTTGCGATAACCGGTCAATCCAATTGAACCGGATCGATAACCGGTTAATCCAATTGAACCGGGTCGATTCTGGTCTCTGTCGAGCGACACAACATTTGTGTCGATCGACACGAACCAAATCGCTATAAACCGAAATTAACCGGTTTAATTGATTTGTTAACCAAGTGCGATAACCGATTCAATCCAATTGAACCGGTTCATCGTATGCAAGGCAGATACAGACGTGTCGATCGACACAACCATCGTGTCGATCGACACGACTAGGGTTCTTATGCGATTTGAGCAGTTTAATGAGAAAACGATTTTGCAAATTTAACTAGATCAAATTCGATTACTGTTCAACAGATTAATACGTTAAACCCTAAGGCTCTGATACCACTGTAGGAATTCATACTAGGTTACCTAGATTAATCTCTATTAATCCACCTACGTCACAGTTCCTTTCCTAGGATCTAGGGTTTGTAAACGAATAAACTGAAAAACTGGATCTCGATTATACCTGGAGTTTGCAGCGGAATTAGCAAGGAATCGAGATTACGAGCACGTCAAACGCTATGCCTCTACGGATAGTCCACACGCACACAAATAGGAATCCGCCGGAATGCTAGAACCGGTGATCAGATCTCTTTAGGGATTTAGTGTTTCAGAGTGACGACTATCAGAAAGATCTCTTTTCCAGGTCGTGCCTCATATCTTTATATATGGGCCCTGGAGAAAAACCTAATTATCCTTAACGAGTCAGAATTAATTAAGTCGTCAAACCGAAATCCCTATTTCGGATTTAACTCGTGTCGATCGACACAACCCATGTGTGTCGATCGACACACTCTTTAAAACACTAAAATAATGTGTATCAAATACACATCATTTGGATCATTACATTAATGATTATTCCCATATAAAGCGCATCCTATTTGCTTAGGTGTGTGACCCTGTAGGATCATATAATACTAGCAATGAGTTCATAACTCATAGATCATCAGAGGTTTCTAGCCAAACGTCATGATCACCTAGTATCATATGAATGTCTAATCTCGACATTACAACTATCACTGGAGTGATTACAAGTGTGATTTCAGGACATTCCCAACACACACGTTATCTGATCTGCGGTTTGGTTCCGTCCCAGGTCGGCCTCGAGCGGTCTCGGACATTCTTGTTCTGCGGTACCAGGCTGGTCCTAGGCCACTCGTCCCGCAATTCAGAACTCATCCGGCCTCGGGATCCATGGTACAAAACTGTTCTGGGGTCTTTCGACCCGTGGTACAGGATCGTTCCATGGTCGCTGGATCCGCGGTTCAGAACTGGCCCGAGGTTCCTTGACCCGTGGTACTGACCCGCGACCTGGCCTTGTACCGTATGTCCCAACCGTCTCGCGGTACATGTACCGCGTTCCTTTCTCTTGTCCCGCGGTACACGGACTGGGACTTAACCTTTTTAAGGTGAGTTCCCTTGATCAATTCTATTTAATTCCCGAGCCAAATCTTTCTAAGTCTTTTCCTCTACCTTTCTCATGCCTTTTCTTTCTAAGGCCGATACTCTAAAAATCTGACCCGGCCTAGGCACCATCAGGGTTATAACAGTCGTGGCTCAGGTCCGCCGTATTTTCGGTGTTTTTCTCTCGTTCTTTTTCTTCAATACCGGTCATTGTTCCGAAACTTGTTCTGTAAGCAGCTTTCTCTCATGCGCCCATCAAATCTATAACCCCACGGTGGGCACCAATTGAAGGTACCGGTTTCGTGCGAACGAACTCGATCTCCTCAAATAGGTGGGGTTTTAGATCTGAGGGGCAAAGTATCAAGAAAAGCTAAGAAGACTCAAGAGTGTTTCCAAGAGATGTGTATTATTCCAGAGAGTTGCGGATCCCTCTCATGTAAAATGGATTACATATTTATACCAAACTACGGTCCATGACAAACCCCTAGGAAAATATGGGGAATATCCTAATCGAGAAGATTTAATCAATATTCTTGTATATTTCCTACTTATTCTCCAAATAACCGAAGGTCGGTAGTCTTTTTGAGAAAGAGGCTTTTTCGTTTTCATAATGGGCTTTCTCCTCTGGTCCGGGGCCCAATTCAACGCCTCATGTTTTACTTCGAGTCGGATCTAGGTAGAGGGTGTCAAACCCGGTTCCACCACCAGTCTTAATTTGAGGGGACGAAAATCGCTATAAAAGAACCATTTGATTGACTTATTATATGCTTGTGGGTGTTTTTTTTTTTTGTCGTTGTTTGTTTGTGGGTGTTATTCATTTCCTTTTCAACTCTGATGTGTCCACGACGCCGCCATGCTTCAAAGAATATACCATTCCAAATTATATAAGTGACAAAATACACAAATTTAAAGAGGGAATAAAATATAAACCAAAATAGCATACAAAGGTAAAGTGGTCAACAGATTCACTAGAACAAAGTCAAAGGCACCATCACCATCAACAAAACCACTATATGAGTCCCTACCGTCACTCACCAGTCACCACTCATTTTATTTTGTTTAACCGAACCCTTTTTCAGATGTATAGGACACAAAGACATATTAAAATCTATACATCATATTTATTTAAGAGCTTACTCAATATGATTACTATTATTAATCATAACATAAATGATATACCTAACTAGAAATTCACATCCCATGCTTCTCAAAATTTGATTCATATGCGTATTTCTTTTAATTCTCCCCAAGTTTTTCTACAACTTAGTAATCATGTAATTGTAGCCGAATTATTGATATTCTATATCGAACTAGTACCTCATTTTCTTTAAATATTTTGTTGCAAGATAGACCGAAACCATATCAAATTTTGACATCGATCCACTCAAGTTACAAAGAACATTCAAAATTTACTAAACTAACATAAATACGAATAGAAATATGATTTTCACTGAATAAATTTACGTTTCATAATAATTGTCAACGATTTTTCCATGTTCCAGGTAGGTAGGTATTTTGATCGATCTCGATTCCATTTAGTTTGAAATAACAGTATTGGTAGAAGAATGCGCGTGCATATCTTTATAATATTTTAAGTTTATCAACAATCAATTTTTTCTAACAAGACGACACGTGTTTCTTATTTTTCTTAAAATTATTAGTTTAAAAAAAATTCAAAATGGTACTTTTGGGTTTCGAACCCAACAAAGTTTGGTAATTTTAGTACAGAAGAGCCGCTAAACTATTAAAGACACTTATGTATATCACAAAAAGAAATATATATAACCGATTACTAAAATTCTTTCTAAAGTCATTTAGAAAATTTTATTGGTGTCAACTAATTTTTTTATTTCCATTTTCGGTCATGAAGTTAAGGATATTGGAACGCACCGAACAAAAGTAATTATAGATAACTTCATGATAAAATAAAAACATATGTAAATTAGATATTATAAAATTATATTTTGTAAACCAACTATGTGATTAGTTAATTTAAAAGCAGTTCCAAATTTCACTAACTTTTACCTATATAGTTATATATAATAATTTATATTTCGTAATGTTTTGTTTCTTCGACCACATACAGAACAAACATTCATTTTTTTACTATAACAAAGAGGCCAAGAAGAAAAAGTTAAAATTTTAAGCACAACTGAAAATGTAGTGTTCCATTAGTTAAACACATTTGTTTATATCATCATATCAAATCTTAAAAATGATGTTTAAATTTTTAAAAATATAACTTGTGAGTATAAATCTGAAACATCACTTAAGTTTACCAATGTTAATATATATATATATATATATTACTGAAACAATCCCAATCAGCCCCTCTCACTAAAATAAAATCAGAAAAACATCTAACTAATGTTTATATATATATAATAGTAAAATAAAATCAGAAAAACATCTAACTAACGTTTTTCACGCTACGCGTGGACTTTTTTTAGTACTATATATTCTTTGCTTTTTTGGGGTAAATGTACTATATATTCTTTGTCGTAAAGGAATTAAAGGGATCTTTCTCAAAAAAAAAAAAAGGAATTAAAGGGATACAAAAATGAAAATCCTAATAAAAGTGAAATGACATGTTGAAAAGCGAAAGAAAGCTTTTAAATCTGGTTTGCTCCTGCACACAGGGAAGTTGCACGAAGGGTCCCACCGTAGCTTCCGCCACCCAGGCTTCTATTTATACATACAAGTTACAACAGTCAATATTAACAAGCTTTTTTTGTTGACAAAATATTAACAAGTTGTTTTCTTTAGAAAAATAAACTATACAAAAATTCTTTTATTAAATAAAAACGATAATGTGTTTTCTTTTAGAGAAATTTTGAGTTATGCCACTATTGACATGCCACTTTTCAATTATGCCACTATTTTAAAATCATTACCAGCGTGCCACTATTTTCTGTATTTTTTTTCTCTCATCCAAATTTTTTTTTCTCTCTCTCCATCAGATCGCCATCATGAGATCGGATTTTACTGTCACTGAATTCGATTCTTGTCATCTCTAATTTCATTATCTCTGATATTTGTCGCGATTTTCGCTAAGAAGATTTGAGAAATTGTTGTTGTTGACGAAGAACGTGGATCTGAGATTAGATCGAGCAGATTTAAGAAAAATAAGAAGAAGAAAAATAGATTTCAAAGCAAATTCAAACACAAACGACTGTAAATTTTTGAGTTTGGGTTAACTATTATACATTTAGGGTATAGATTTTGGAGGGGAGATGGGGGTAGGGTTTTGCATTTACTTGATAAAACTGTTAAAAAAATCTTATAAAACTGTTAAAAAAATTATAATGTTTTTAAAAAGTTTAGTAAAACTGTTAAAAAAACATTATACAACTATTTAAAAACTGTGTAAAACCGTTTATATGGTTTTTGTAAACTTTTATAAGGTTTTTAAAGAGTTTTATAAGATTTTTAACAATCTTATAAACCTTTTTAAAACTATACAAACCTTATAAAAATCTTATAAACTTTTTAAAAACCTTATAAACCTTTTAAAAACCTTATAAATTATTTAACTGTTTAGTTTTTAATGACATGTAAAAAAGTCTTATAAAATTGGTTAAAAACTTTATAAAAACTGGAAAACCCTAAAAATAACCAAAACCCATATTTGACCAAAAAACAACCAAAACTCAGATCTGACAAAAAAATAACCAAAACCCAGATCCGAACAAAAATTGAATCAAAAGCTCAAATTTGTAACCCAAATCGAATAAAAAGCTTAGATTCGTAATCAAAATCCAATCAAAAACTCAAATTTGTAACCAGAATCGAATTTAAGAAAACAAAATTCATGGATTAAACCTTTTCTTCTTCTTCCTTCTTTATCATCTTTATCTTCTTCTTCGTCTTCTTCTTCCAATCCAGGAAATCAAAATCGATTTAAAGAATTTACAGAGATTTGGACGAAAAATAATCGAGAATCCTAGATCTATTCTCGCTGCGTTTGCCTCCAATGGAATCAGAGAGAGAAATGAAAACTCTAGATCCATAACCCAAATCCGATTTGCAATTTCAAAGAAAAAAATTTTGTGAGAGAAAAAAAATTTGGATTTGAGAGATGAGCGTGAGAGAGATGAGAGAGATGAGAGAAAAAATGAGATCTGTTTTTTTTTTTTCTCATTTAGTCAGTGAACAGTGGCACACTCGTAATGATTTTGTGAACAGTGGTATATTTGATTAAATTTTTGTCATGTGTGGCATATTTGCAATTGCCATTTTCTCTAAATAACATTTGATTTAATTTCATTCGTAGCATTGAAATTTTAAATCTTGCTCATATATAATAATTGACTTCTCTATATATGTACCCTCTCTTTGTTGTAAAGACTCTGACAATATGGGGTGTATCTGTGTGATCCAAAATTTCACGAGAATTTTTTGAATTGATAGATTGTATCAATCATAGATTTTTTTTTTTTTATTATTGAACCGCGAATTTTGTGAAGTCAACCAATATAAATAATAAGTTCTGAAGATTGAGAAAAAAAGGAAGATCAATTTCCATTTCTTAAGTAGAAATTACTTGTAATATGAAACATGTGTTACTTTATGTGTGTTTTTTTTGGGTCCTTTCTTTGTTTAGAAAGTAAAAAAGAATTGAAGAATTTGTAAAAGGATATCATGTGACTGTCCGATGAAGTTTATGTAAGGAAATTCAAGTTACGCTATTAATATAATTGATATGTAATTACTCTGTATAACCTTGTGCATCTCTTGTAATTCTATTATATATATCCTTGTAAATCATTCTCTAATAAAATCATTCAGTTTACTAAACCTAGATGCTATCAGAGCTTTCGATACTCTAAACCTATCTCTAAATTTTTTTTTTTAGCCGCCTCTTTTCTTTCAACGTCATGGCTGCTACTGGAAATCAAACCTCTTCTCCCTCTGTTATTAACGAATCAATTCAAACCAATGGTTCCCCTCTTTTCAACATCAACACTCAAAACATTCTCAAACTTACCTCCACCAATTATCTTATGTGGAGCCTTCAAATCCATGCTCTCCTTGATGGCTATTCTTTAGTTGGCTATCTCGATGGATCCTTCGCTATTCCTCCTGCAACAATCACGACCGATGGTGCAACCAGTGACAATCCGGCGTATTCACTCTGGAAGAGACAGGATCGGCTCCTCTATAGCGCTCTCCTTGGCGCTATCTCAGCCCCCATTCAACCACTCGTCTCTCGTGCGGCTTCCTCGGCTCAGGTCTGGGAAACTTTGGCTCTAACTTATGCCAAACCAAGTCGCGGTCACATTCGTCAACTTAGGGACCAACTTAAACAATGGACTAAAGGCAATCAGTCCATTCATGAATATTTCAATGGCTTCACTATCAAAGTCGATCAATTGGCCATCCTTGGCTCAATCATGGCTCATGAAGAACAGCTTGACTTGATTCTCGCTGGTTTACCTGAAGAATATAAGACAGTCATCAACCAAGTGGAAGGTCGTGACACGCCGCCGTCCCTGCCTGAAGTGCTTGAAAGACTTCTCAATCAAGAGGCCAAACTTCTCATAGCTACTCCACCATCAACTCTTCCGGTCTCTGCCAACGTTGCCTACAACCGCAACAACAACAATTACAACAACAACAACAACAAGTCTTCTCGCCCTCACAACCGCAACAATCAACAATGGCAGTCACCATCTACTCCTGCTCAACGCTCCGATAATCGTCAACCGAGACCCTATTTAGGCAAATGTTAAATTTGCAGTGTCTTTGGTCATAGCGCAAGACGCTGCCCCCAGCTTCAAACCATGAGTCAACAAACCACCATTCGCCCTTCAAGTCCTGCATTGCCATGGCAACCACGCGCTAATGTGGCTTTATCCACACCGTACAATCCAAACTCATGGCTTCTTGACAGCGAAGCGACTCATCATATCACCAATGATCTCAATAACCTTGCTCTCCATCAGCCGTATTCTGGTGGTGATGATGTCCTTATTGGTGATGGCTCTCCACTAGCCATTTCACATACTGGTTCAACAACTTTTCCTTCCTCTTCTCGTAATCTTGCTCTTACAAACGTCCTATATGTGCCGGATATTCATAAAAACTTGATTTTCGTTTATCGAATGTGTAACACTAATCAAGTATCCATTGAATTCTTTCCTGCTCACTTTCAGGTGAAGGACCTCAACACGGGGAATCTTCTTCTTCAGGGCAAAACCAAGGATGAACTCTATGAGTGGCCGATGCGTGTGTCTCAAGCTCAAGCTCTATTCGCTTCACCAACATCGAAGGCTACACTTGCATCGTGGCACTCTAGACTCGGTCACCCATCTCCACCGTTACTTCATTCAATTCTCTCAAAATTTCAATTACCGCTTTTGAATTCTTCTTCTCAGCCCTTGTTTTGCAATGATTGCCATATTAATAAGAGTCATAAACTCCCTTTTCATCAAACCTCTATCAAATCCATTCGTCCTTTACAATATCTTTTTTCTGACGTGTGGACTTCTCCCTTAACTTCTATTGATAACCACAAATACTACGTTATCTTCGTTGATCATTTCAGAAGATACACATGGCTTTACCTTCTCAAAAGAAAATCTGATGTCAAAGATATCTTCCCAGTCTTTAAAACCCTTGTTGAAAATCACTTTCAAACCAAAATAGACACCCTTTACTCTGATGGTGGTGGAGAATATATAGCCCTTAAAAGCTTCGTTCAGGAACATGGAATTTCTCATCTCATCACGCCACCTGACACTCCTGAACACAATGGCATCGCAGAGCGTAAACATCGCCATATTATCAAAACGGGTTTGTCACTACTCTCCACAGCTTTAATTCCTAAACAATACTGGTCTTATGCTTTTCAAACTGCGGTGTATCTCATAAATTGGCTTCCTACGCCTGTCTTGGATCAACAATCCCCATACCACAAGCTCTTTGGTGTTCTCCCGAATTATGAAAAACTTCGAGTGTTTGGGAGCTTGTGCTTTCCCTGGCTTCGTCCGTACGCGGTGAATAAACTTGATGAGCGCTCCAAACCTTGTGTATTCCGTGGATACTCACTCAATCAAAGTGCTTATCTATGCCTCGATTTAGCTACGGGCCGTGTTTATACTTCAAGACATGTTCAATTCAATGAAGCTATGTTCCCTTTTGAGCAATTGGACTCCTTGGAAATGCCTCCTCTTGAAGACACACACGCATCTACGCCATCAGTCGCACCGCTTGATTTGACCTCAGTTCCAATGGTTTTGCCTCAGACTTCCCCGTGTTCAGCTCCTCACCCGAATGTTGTGCCTCCGGTGACATCTCCTCCGCCTTCCACGCATATCCCAATTGCGTCACCTCCTCCGGCACACACTCAGGGATTGACTCGTTCTCCCTCTTCTCCTCCTTCTTCTATTTCTCTCCAGCGGCCCACGGCCCAAACTCATCTCCCAAACAACCCATTACAAGAAAGCCATCCTACCACCACCATTGAAAGGCCCACTGGTCAAATACTTAACCCAAATAACCAATCACCTCCCCTAACTACTCAAAGGCCCACTGGCCCACAACCTTCTATGTCTTATGGCTGCACTTCATCACTCCTTTTCTCCTGAACCGTCTACATATACTCAAGCTCTTAAAGATAAACATTGGCGTAATGCAATGTCCGTTGAATTCAATGGTCAAATCGAAAAGGAGACATGGGATCTTGTTCCTCGTGCCCTTAATCAGAACGTCATCGGGTGTCGTTGGGTTTTCAAAACCAAACTTCTTTCAACAGGTGACCTTGATAAATACAAGGCTCGACTCATCGCTAAAGGTTTTCACCAACAATATGGTCTCGATTACAAAGAAACCTTTAGCCCAGTCATCAAAGCTGTAACTATTTGTCTTGTCCTTGGTCAAGCTGCAAGCACCTCGTGGTCAATACGTCAACTTGATATAAATCAAGCTTTTCTCCAAGGCACGCTCACGGAAGAAGTGTTTATGAGTCAACCTCCTGGTTTTATTGATCCGGATCGCCCATATCATGTTTGCCGGCTTAAGAAAGTGATTTACGGTCTTAAACATGCCCCTCGTGCTTGGTATATTGAACTCCGAAACTTCCTTCTTCAATTAGGTTTTGAAAACAGCTTTGCCGATGCTTCTCGTTTTGTTTACGCTAATGTCTCTGTTTTACTCTACGTCTTGGTCTACGTTGATGATATATTGTCACGGGAAATAACTCTCAAGTGGTTGCAAGTATGGTTACATGTTTTGCGGATCGTTTTGCTTTAACAGACCAAGGAGACATCAACTATTTTCTAGGCATTGAAGTTAAAAGGACACCAAAGGGCCTCCATCTCATGCAGCGCAAGTATATACTTGATCTCTTAGCCAAAACCAAGATGATTGATGCCAAAGTCGTCGCTACCCCGATGCAATCCTCCCCGAAACTCTCGATTCATTCTGGTACCGCTTTGGATGATGCGTCTGAATATCGCATGGTCATTGGCAGTCTTCAATACCTTTCCTTCACTCGGCCAGACATTTCCTTTGCCGTCAACAAATTGTCGCAGTTCATGCACCGTCCAACAAATGATCATTGGCAAGCCGCTAAGCGTGTCCATCGATATCTTGCTGGGACGCCAACTCTAGGCATTCTCCTCCCGTCCCATAATAAGCTTCAGCTCCACGCTTTCTTTGATGCAGATTGGGCTGGTGACATCGACGACTACGTCTCCACCAATGCGTATGTTGTCTATCTAGGTAATCAACCGATTTCTTGGTCTTCCAAGAAGCAAACCAGCGTATCTCGGTCTTCAATAGAGGCTGAATACCGAGCCATTGCTAATGCTGCCTCCAAAGTGTGTTGGATTTGTAACCTACTCACTGATCTTCACATCCCTCTTCTCATAGTTCCGGTAATATACTGTGACAATGTTGGTGCCACGTACCTAAGCGCCAACCCGGTCTTCCATTCTCGCATGAAACACATCGCTTTGGATTATCATTTTGTTCGTGGTCACATTCAACAGGGAGCGCTTCGTGTTGCTCATGTCTCCTCAAAAGACCAACTAGCTGATGCCTTGACGAAACCGTTACCTCGTACAAGCTTCATATCGGCATGTTCCAAGCTCGGAGTTACCAAGCTACCTCCTCCTTAAGGGAGCGTGTAAGGAAAGTCAAGATACGCTATTATAATTGATATGTAATTACTCTGTATAACCTAGTGCATCTCTTGTAATTCTATTACTAGAAAATTATCCGCGTTATACGCGGGATAAAATGACCATCGAATAAAATTAATAGTTTTAGTTAACAAAAAATTATTAAGAATAATGATACGTAATCTAATACCTAATTTATGTATTTGAATTTTGCGATTATTTTGCATACAAATGTGTTCCACCAGTAAAATAATCAAACTAACAAATTTCAATAATAATTATTATTTTACTTGTAGGAAGGTGCATTTATAAATTTAAAATATCTATTTGTCAAACAAAGTCAAACAAAACAACACATGTAAAAACATATCTTTACATGCTCATATATTTTCAAAAGATAATAAATAGTTTTATTTTATTTTAAATCATTTTTTTTGGTATATATGTTAAATTTTTGTTTAAATTTAATTCTATGTTTTAAATCTATAATTTCAAAATACTTTAATTTTGGCAAGTTGAAAATTTCAAAATATTTTAATTTTGGCTAGTTTATGAAGATTCAAATGTGTTTGGCAATTAGAGTTATAGTAATCAAAATAAGTTTATTTGGAAATAAATATGTTTGGTAATGAGTATATGACAATGAAATAAATAAATAAAAATAAAAAGATGAAAAATTGTGGTTATAACACCTAAGCAAAATGCTCCCAAAATGCTTCTCAAATAATATATAGGATATATATCCTTGTAAATCATTCTCTAATAAAATCATCCAGTTTACTAAACCTACAGTTTAGAAGTCTTGTGATTTGGGTTCTCTTCAATATTATATTTAGAAAGAATTAATAACGTAACTTGTAGGGTACATATCAAAGAAGATAAAATATATGAGATCAGTATCGTATAAAATTATATTTATGTAATATATAGTTCGTGTTTTTCGAATCCATAGGTAAAAAAAAACAAAGTCATTGGTGAAAGACGATATGGTGCGTCAAAATTGCCTGCATCGTAAAGATTTTTATGATCGAAGTCTAGATACCATTGAAATTTAACAGCTCACTAACTCTGAAAAATCCACGTACGTAATTTAAGTATGGAACCATGTAATTTATGAAAAAAAGAGAGTATAAAACCATGTAACATATCAGAAAAATTAACCGTGTTCAATTTACGTAAATACAAATGGCATACATTCGCTTCTTAGCTCTACTACGTATTCGTTTCTTGAAGAAAAAAGCGTGATTATAAAAGGGAGATGAGCTATTATTCATAACAGAAAGGTCACTATTCCATTAAACTCCATAAAAGAATTATTGTTGTAAACTATATTATACTAAATGAAATAACATACGTATATGTGTTTGTATAATATATAGAGAGAGAGAGACGAGGAACAAAAGAAAGAACAGAAGAAGTGAAAAGCTTTGTGTAGATCTCTATTATTATTGTTGTTCTCATATCTCGTACATGAGGTCCTAGTTATAGGAAAAACATAATAATGTAAGAGCCATACATGTTCCATAATATTATGACATGTGTTTTTGATGACACTTAGCATAATGGATAGTCACCATTTTTAAGCTTATCATAATACTCTCTCTTGATTATCCATGTATGATGATGTGTTGTGGTGCCAACTGCCTCGTTCAAAACTTTCCATGGAAAATCTAGTGGAAAAAATCATGGCAAAGAAAAGAGTGCAGTCTTTCCCCTGAAAATGATTGAAATGATATTCTCTTCATAATTCTCGTAGATTCAATCTCCCCCTCAAATAAGTCTTGTTTCTTCATAAACTCCATAGAGCGATTCACGATCATTTTCTTTGCTCGTCACGATTTCATCAAATTAGTATAGCACAAAATGTTTCAAAGAGTGATAGATCTTTCTCACTGAAATTAAAACATTTTCTTTAAATGTATATCTTTGGCGTGTTCTTCGTTGTCTCGTTAAAAAACTCATCATAAAAAACCCAGTAGGACAAAAACTATGATTAGGGAAAAATAGTACAACCATGCTCATTATCATATAACTCCCCCTGGAAACATCAGCTTCATGAGATGCACTTTGTATATGTATTCTACTCTTTTGGGGACTTTTGCATATTATATGCTGCCTCGTTAAAAACTTTTTCATGAAAAAACCCAATGGGACAAAAACAATGATAAGGGGAAAAGAGTACAACCACGCATATTTATCTGTCTTCTAATCTCTTTTTCTTAAGGAGATTGTAGCTTTAGACCACATTGGTCTCCCGTATTTCAACTGAACGCTCAGTTCATTTACTAAAATCCCATCAATATGTTCTTCGGAAAACATTAATCTTTGATGGAATATTATGGAATATTAACAACGGAAATATAAGACTTTATTACTTTAAGAACACATCAGATAATTGTTTTGCCATGATGTATAAGTATATAATTTTCTGAATTTCCAATGTTGTTTTGTAGGGAGATCTAAATATACTGGACATAGTGTACACCAAGAAATATTTTATGGCGTTTCTTTAATCTATCCCTCTTAACGCGGAAATTATTACCATCAAAATGGGAATTGGCAAACATGCCGTAAACATAACTCTGGTCATTAGCTCAAGATACCGAACTATACTTTGTGAGTAAACTCGATATATATTTAAAATCTCTTTTTGGTCTCATTTTTGTGGTGGTGCTATCAGAACATAGATGCACGACCAAAAATACGGAGATTAAATAAACTTTTCCCTTGACCAGACTTTTATGATATGCATTTGGTCGTATCCTGACCAATGTTGATGCATGAAATATAGTATGTTCTCATACAAAACTTGAGAGCTTCTTCTCAATGTTAACGGTCTTGCAACCGTTTAATTAAACTCCCAGCATTCTATTTCGTGTATGAACATAGAAAGTCATTAAAATACTGTGAATTGAATTCACAGGCAGTATCAAGTCTATTATCTTTATGGCATAATTTAGGAATTATACCCTTATAAAAACAATAAATCTTGTGAATGCCATTTTTCTTGTGGTTAGTAAACACACATGTGACCATCTATAAGATGCGTCAATCGATACTACAAAATATCAAAACGGTTGGCACAATGATTGAATAGATCCATATATGACCATGATTGAACTGACCATATATGATCAATATTATTTGGAGGTGTCGATCGACACCAGTCGTGGATTTCGGTTTCGGTTTGCTAAAACCGCGATTTTCTCGCGGTTTAAGTTGGGAAAATCCTAAAGTGCATCCTTTATTATTCTTTCTGGATCGCGAGCCGTCGAGGAAAAAAGAAGAAAATCAGAAAGATAAATCGTGAGTGAAGGAAAAAGAGAGTTTTTGCGCGAATCGTTGCGGTTTTGTCGGGTTCTCGTTCGTTGCTTCCTTGGATCGTTTATGGTGCGAGTTTGTGCAGTTTCCAGCGAGAACCAGTGGTGTTTAGGCGTTGCAGAGGCTGCGACCAGTTCAGTTTCGTGAGAAAATCTCTCGTTCATCTTCGTTTTGCGAGGTGAGTGCGTGATCGTGTAGAAAATACTAGGAATGGTTAGGGAGGATTGATTGTTGTGTTGATGGTTGCTTCGTATTGATTATGATTGGTTATCTATGTGATTGTTCATTGCGTGTTGATTGACCGCTGTATTGATTCATGATGAACCGAGACTGAGCCGCGAGAGGATAAGCTCGGTTTCTGGATTTTGGAACAGAGTGTCGATCGACACCTAGAGGCAGTGTCGATCGACACCCTGTGAGGAAGACGGTACTCGACTTGGTCGAGTGTCGATCGACACCCGGTTTTATTGGTCTGATTTTATTTATTTGTGATAAACCGGAATTGTGTTAATTTTATCTAACCGGAAATTGGTTTATTTCATTTAATCGGTAATTAACTAGAAAGTTTAAAACGAAATTGTTGATATTTGTTTTATGAATTTCCTATTGCGGGATGACCGTTTCACTGAGTATTTATGATAATACTCACGCAACTCCTGGTTTCTTTTGAGTTGCGTGAGTATTATCATGTTTAAATTATGATCGTGGTATCGAGGCGAGGACGGAGGATGATAGGATTAAGTTTAAATTATGTTTTGGATTTTTAGTAGCATGTTAGGTTGCTAGACATTTTATTTGAAATTGTTAGACTTGGTGTTTTATTGGAATTGAATTGTTCGTTATTTGGTTTAATTGGTTTTTAATTTATCTTACTGTATTTACGCTTATTATTCACCCTGATTTAATAATGCTTAATTATTAAAAAAAAAAAAACAATGCGGGTGTTACATTTTGTTATCAGAGCCTATACGGTTTTAGGACATAGATTGTGTGATCTGAGACTATGTGATTTACTGTATTAGTATAGAGTCTTAGATCATCCTCCCGAGCCTCCAGTGTGATTCCACGGTATATGTGTTATTGTTTCTTTGTGACTTCTAGTAGCTTAGCCTTTGTTTTTGGGAAATGCAGTGCAGTATGGTTCCTGGAGCTAGAGGTCGTGGCAGAGATGGTGCCCGGGGTGGCAGAGTGTGTGGCCGTGGAGGCCAAGGTCGTGGTCGCGGACCAGTGGTTGAGTCGTCTTCAAGTGCAATGCATACGTTAGGGACTCCTACGCATCATTTGGGTTCCGTGAGCGAGACCAGTGTTAGTGCTAGCGTGAGTGCTGTGGGTGCCGGGAGAGGTGCCGGGTTGGCTGGTGGAGGAGTGGGCCCAGATGTGGGTGCTGCTCCGGCTCAGGATCGATGGGATCATATGGAGGGTATTCTGGCGCAGTTGATGGAGCAGTTTCCGGCGGCGGTTCCGGTTCTGGCTCCTGTAGTGCCTCCTGTGGCAGAGGTGCAGCCGAGGGTTGCGATGGCTGAGGTGCGTCCGACGTATCTAGAGATGATGGGGCATATGCGACAGATGAGTACTGCTTTCTTCGCAGGCAGTGTTGGGCCTGAGGAGGCAGATGAGTGGCGCATGCGCATGGAGCGCAACTTCCGTTCGGTTCGATGTCCGGAGCATTATCATGTTGAGATAGCTATCCCCTATATGGATGGGGATGCTCATTTATGGTGGAGAACGATTGAGGCCAGGAGGCCTGGTGCTGTGTGGATCTGGGGAGAGTTCGTGGCCGAGTTCAACGCCAAGTATTTTCCTCAGGAGGCTTTAGATCGTCTCGGGACAAGGTTCGTGGAGCTGGTTTAGGGTGATCGTACTGTGCGAGAGTATGATGCCGAGTTAAGCTGGTTGCTTGTCTATGCGGATCGTGGCATGGAGGATGAGCGGACGCAGATTCAGAGGTTCCTGAGGGGACTCCGCACTGATTTGAGGATTCGCTGCAGGGTTTTGGAGTACGCCTCGAGGGTGAAGCTGGTTGAGATTGCTGCAGGCATTGAGGAGGATCTGAGAGGCCAGTTAGCTGTAGCCGTTCCAGCGGCCGTTCCTGCTTCAGTTGTTCCTGCTGTTCAGCCGAGGAGATAGTAGCAGCAGCAGCAGAGTGGTTCCAGTTTTGGTTCCGGCAAAGGCGGCAAGCCTGTGCAGGGCCAGAAACAAAAATGGGATGGTGTTTCCAAGTCCAGTCAGAGGAGCGGAGCATGTTATGGATGCGGGAGTATGGAGCATCGTTTGTCGAGTTGCCCCCGTAAGGGCGATTAGCTGTTCTTGCCGCAACATCAGCCACACCAGCAGCCGCAGCAGCGGGATTTGAGAGTGTGTTTCAACTGCAGAGAGCCGGGGCATATCCGAACGATGTGTCCGAGATTGCAGCCGGCGACTGTAGCCGTGATTCAGCTAGTTGAGGTACAGCCGAGGGGTCAGATTGCGGCAGTGCAGCAGCAGATTGGCCAGATCGGGCCGGCGCCGAGAGTGTTTTCGCCAGTAGAGTTCGGCCAGAACAGTGGAGCCGGGCAAATCACAGGTAAAATTCTAGACTTAACTTCGTAAAATTCCTAGTGGTAGAATTTTTGTTGTGTTGTGCTAGTGTTCTTTTATTTTACTTGTGGTCGAGTCATCAGGGTTCTCAACGCATATAAATTTGTGTAGGGACCTTGTTAGTGGGCGGTTTTGAGTCCCACGTGATGTTTGATTCGGGAACATCACACTGCTATATTACTCCAGAGTGTGCCGAGAGCAGTGGCATACGGAGCAGCGCGGGAGAGTGCGCAGGTATGGTCAAGGTGGCTGGAGGAAGTTTCCTGGCTACTTCGGGCCGTGCTAGAACAGTAGATGTTCAGATTGCGGGGCATTCGATGCTAGCGGACTTGGTAATTAGTCCAGTAGTGCTGTATGATGTGATTCTCGGTATGGATTGGCTGTTTTTCTACCGGGTTCATTTGTATTGCTATCGGGGCAGAGTGGTCTTTGAGCGTGCTGGAGAGAAGTTGGTGTTTCAGGGCTTGAGACCGACATCCAGTAGCCTTGTGATTTCGGCTATTCAGGCGGAGCAGATGTTGGAGCGAGGTTACGAGGCGTTTTTGGCGACGATAGTGATGTCAGAGGGCAGTAGTGAGGTTGCTTTTAAGGATATTTGAGTTGTTCAGGACTTTGAGGACGTCTTTCAATCGTTGAAGGGATTACCACCATCTCGGTCCGATCCTTTCACGATTGAGCTAGAGCCCGGGACAACTCCAATATCTAAGGCTCCTTACAAGATGGCTCCAACAGAGTTAGAGGACCTTCTGGAGAAGGGTTTTATTCGTCCGAGTGTTTCACCGTGGGGAGCGCCGGTTTTGTTCGTGAAGAAGAAGGATGGTAGTTTCCGGTTGTGCATCGATTACCGGGGACTTAACCGAGTCACTGTGAAGAACAGGTACCTTCTCCCAAGGATTGATGAGTTGTTGGATCAGTTGAGGGGTGCGACCTGGTTCTCCAAGATAGACTTGTCTTCAAAATATCATCAGATTTCGATTGATGAGGAGGATGTCCGCAAGACAGCATTACGGACGAGATATGGGCATTTCGAGTTCATAGTTATGCCTTTTGGTTTGACGAATGCGCTCCGGCATTTATGAGATTGATGAACGACGTGTTCAAGGAGTATTTGGACGTGTTCATGATCATATTTATTGATGATATCTTGGTTTACTCGAGGAGTCCTGAGGAGCACGAGGCTCATTTGCGGTTGGTTTTGGAGAAGCTTCGGGAGCAAAAGCTTTATGCGAAGTTGAGCAAGTGCAGTTTTAGGCAGAGGCAGATGGGATTCTTGGGTCATATTGTGTCTGCAGAGGGAGTTTTTGTGGATCCGGCCAAGATTGAGGCGATTCGAGATTGGCCGAGACCGAGTAGTGCTACCGAGATCAGGAGTTTTCTGGGTTTAGCAGGATACTATCGGAGATTCGTCAAGGGCTTTGCGAGTATGGCGCAGCCGCTGACGAAGTTGACCGGTAAGGAGGTTCCATTTGTTTGGTCGCCGAAGTGCGAGGAGAGCTTTGCGAGGCTTAAGGAGATGTTGACTAGTACGCCGGTGTTGGCATTACTCGAGCCGGGGAAGCCTTACACTGTGTATACTGATACTTCAGAAGTTTGTCTGGGTTGCGTACTGATGCAGGAGGGTCGAGTTATTGCTCATGCTACGAGGCAGTTGCAGGGTAGTGAGCGTAATCGGCCTACGCATGATCTAGAGTTGGGAGCCGTGGTGTTCGCTCTGAAGATTTGGAGATCTTATCTGTATGGAGGCAGAGTACAGATTTTTACGGATCACAAGAGTCTGCAGCATATCTTCACTCAGCCATTGCTGAATATGAGACAGAGACGCTGGGTTGAGTTGTTGGCGGGATCTGGAGATCATTTTATCATCCGGGCAAGGCTAATCAAGTAGCAGATGCCTTGAGTCGACGGAGGTTCGATTCAGCCCATAGGCAGGATATCGAGGATTTGGTAGGCGAGATTAGCACTTTGCCCCTTTGTGCCGTTTCGGAGAAGCCTTTGGGCTTAGAGGCAGTCGATCCGGCAGATCTTCTCAGTAGGACCAGAGTGGCTCAGCAGAGTGATCAGGGTTTGTTGGGTGTGTCGCGAGCAGTGGATTCCGAGTATGTGGTCTTTCCGAATGGGACAATTTTGATCCGGGGTCGAGTTTTTGTTCCTCGTGATGAGGCATTGAGGCAGGAGATTCTGAGTGAGGCACATTCGAGCAAGTTCTTGATTCGTCCAGGTGCGACTAAGATGTACCGAGACCTCAAACGGTATTATCACTGGGTCGGGATGAAGAGAGATGTGGCGACTTTCGTTTCTAAGTGCAATACATGTTTGTTGGTTAAGGCCGAGCATGGAGTTCCGAGTGGTCTTCTGCAGAGTTTACCCATCCCTGAGTGGAAGTGGGATATGATTACGATAGATTTCGTGGTTGGGTTGCCTACTTCCCGGACATATGATGCTATTTGTGTAGTTGTGGATCGGTTGACTAAGTCAGCGCACTTTTTGGCTATTAAGAAGACCGATGGAGCGGCTAAGTTGGCTAAGAGGTACGTGAAGGAGATAGTGAGGCTGCATGGAGTGCCAGCCAGTATTGTTTCTGATCGAGATCCCATGTTTGCATCGGAGTTCTGGGGAGCATTTCAGGTAGAGATGGGCACTAAGGTGCATATGAGTACAACGTATCATCCGCAGACTGATGGGTAGTCAGAGAGGACTATTCAGACGATGGAGGATTTGCTGAGGATTTGTGTTTTTGATTGGGGTGGCCAATGGGCCGAGCATTTGAGCTTAGTTGAGTTCGCTTACAATAACAACTTTTAGGCGAGTATCGGTATGACTCCTTTTGAGGCTTTGTATGGGAGGCCATGTAGGACGCCGTTATGCTGGACCCAAGTGGGGGAGCGCACTATTCATGGAGCTACTTATGTTCAGGAAACAACAGAGAAGATTCAGGTCGTGAGATTGAACATGAAAGAAGCTCAGTATCGTCAGAGGAGCTACGCTGATAAGCGGAGGCGAGAGCTTAAATTTGCGGTTGGAGATCGCGTGTATCTCAAGATGGCTATGTTGAGGGGTTCTAACAGATCCATTAGGGAGAACAAGCTGAGTCCGCGGTTTATGGATCCGTTTCTTGTGGTGGAGCGGGTTGGACCGGTTGCGTATCGACTAGAGTTACCTCCGATCATGAAGGCATTTCATAAGGTGTTTCATGTGTCGATGTTGAGGAAGTACCTACATGAGTCGGAGGAGTTAGTGCCTGAGATCTCTGCGGATCTTCAACCAGATTTGACGGTTCCAGCGGTTCCTGTGAGGATTATGGAGAGAGGAGTCAAGGAGCTGCGTCGGAAGAAGATTCCTTTGTTGAGGATTTTGTGGGATTGTGGCGGTTGCCTGGAGGAGACTTGGGAGCCAGAGGCAAAAATGAAGTTAAAGTTCAGGAAGTGGTTCGACAAGCAGGTCGCGACGTGAGCTTTATTTCTCTTTGCGGTTCTAGTTTCGATTGTTAGCATGTTGATGCTTTTTTATCGTTGTATTTTCGTTTATGTTGTAACGATTTTACGTTCTGAGGTTAATAAGATGGAGTTGTTCCTTATTTATCTCTGTGTTGTTATAAGATGAGTTTCTTATGTGTTACGTGGTGATATTCCGGGAGTAGGGAGTATCGAGTTGGCCACGCGAGGTAGTTTTGGTCTATAGATGTTTATAGACGTTTTAGAATTTATTACTCTAGGGGTTGCGGTCCCGAATAACTCATTCATTTTATCTGGAGATGATTAGTTCTTCAGCGAGGATGATTAGGTCCTCAGAGGAGATGATTAGTTCTCCTGTATACTCTTTGGGATGATTAGTTTCCATTGCGAGTATCGAGGGATGATTAGTTTTCTCGAGGGGATGATTACTTCCCCTGTGTACCCGGAGCTCAAGGGATGCGTCCTGCAAGTGGAAGGGACACGAGACACGTATAGCTCAAGGGATGCGTCCTGCGAGTGGAAGTGGTGTGGAATGAGTTAAGAGTAATAGATGTCTAGAAACAGGCGTATAAACATGAGACTGAACTAGAGCCTCAGAGATCGAGTTTTATGATCTTGGATTGGTTTTGACTGGGTCGGGTCAGGTTTGGAGTCTTTGATAGACGATTTTGTCGGGATTCGAGGACGAATCCAGTGTTGGTGGGGGAGAATTGTAACGACCGTGTTCCAAAGTTTCGATATTATTTGGAGGTGTTGATCGACACCCTTGGGTAGTGTCGATCGACACCAGGTGTGAATTTCGGTTTCGGTTTGCTAAAACCGCAATTTTCTCGCTGTTTAAGTTAGGAAACCCTAAAGTGCGTCCTTTATATCCTTTATGGATCGCGAGCCGTCGAGGAAAAAAGAAGAAAATCTGAAAGAGAAATTATGAGTGAAGTAAAAAGAGAGATTTTGCGCGAATTGTTGCGCTTTTCTCGGGTTCTCGTTCGTTGCTTCCTTGGATCGTTTGTGGTGCGAGTTTGTGCGGTTTCCAGCGAGAACCAGTGGTGTATAGGCGTTGCAGAGGCTGCGACCATTTCAGTTCCGTGAGCAAATCTCTCGTTCATCTTCGTTTCGTGAGGTGAGTGCGTGATCGTGTAGAAAATACTAGGAATGGTTAGGGAGGATTGATTGTTGTGTTGATGGTGGCTTCGTATTGATTATGATTGGTTATCTCTGTGATTGTTCATTGCGTGTTGATTGATCGATTCATGATGAACCGAGACTGAGCCGCGAGAGGATAGGCTTGGTTTCTGGATTCTGGAACAGAGTGTCGATCGACACCTAGAGACAGTGTTGATCGACACCCTGTGAGGAAGACGGTACTCGACTTGGTCGAGTGTCGATCGACACCCGGTTTTATTGGTCTGATTTTATTTATTATTGATAAACCGGAATTGTGTTAATTTTATCTAACCGGAAATTGGTTTATTTCATTTAATCGGTAATTAACTAGAAAGTTTAAATCGAAATTGTTGATATTTTTTTAATGTATTTCCTATTGCGGGATGACCGCTTCACTGAGTATTTATGATAATACTCACGCAACTCCTGGTTTCTTTTGAGTTGCAGGTAAGGTTAAATTGTGATCGTGGTATCGAAGCGAGGACGAGGGATGATAGGATTGAGTTTAAATTATGTTTTGGATTTTTAGTAGCATGTTAGGTTGCTAGACATTTTATTTGGAATTGTTAGACTTGGTGTTTTATTGGAATTGAATTATTGGTTATTTGGTTTAATTGGGTTTTAATTTATCTTACTGTATTTCCGCTTATTGTTCACCTTGATTTAATAATGCTTAATTATTTTTAAAAAAAAATGCGGCTGTTACACAAACACAAGGGATCCATTCCCAACTTTGGTTGGAGACTATTTCACGATGAGTTTTCCTTCAGAGCAGGATTTACATGAAAGCTCTTCCGATTGAAAAATCATTTAGTTTTTCAATTGGTGGCCATTGAAATTTTGCAAAAATCTTTTCACCATAACTGATCCTGAAAGTCCTAGCCTCTCATGCGAGACTTTTCAATGTACTAGTAAACTTTTGATTTACTATATTGCAGGACTCAATTGTATATATATTTGTGTAATATATTCTGGAGGACATCATTGGTAATTCTTCCATTGTATAATTATACTCTTGATGCAATATAAAGATATTCAATGCCATTCTTATTCATACTTCCAATATGATATCAATTTTAACAAATATCATTGAAACTTACCAAGTTTCTGTATGAATTAGTCAAATATAATGCATCATATATTAGAAACTTTCTCCCCCTTGGCATTGAATCATTCATCTCAAATATTTCCTAGAGTACTGAAAAACATGACTTTACTGGAGTCCATGATGATTTTTACATTACCATATTTAGTAAGAAAGATCTTTTAATTTTCGAGATTAGAGAAATACTTTTTATCTTTAAGTATTTTGTGCATTGTCTCATTGCTTTCTAAACATATACTTCCGTCTTTGATCTCAAGTTATGACATCTTCTATGGTAAGATTCACTAAACATACCTTTAGTGAATAAAATAGTATGATTTTTATCTCATCTCTCGGGTTTTGAACTTATAGTCCATCCCATTCACATAGAAGATCAATTCTAGTCCCTTTTGGACTTTTGATCCAAACCTTTCTTTACGTACAATCTACTGAACATTCGATTGTACCTATGAGTTATTCGTACTCTTTTGGTTAATTTGGCTTTCTCTTTGAAGGCTTACTGTATACTTGTAACCTTTATATATGAAGTATACTTAATAAATTTCTCACACAACATATAGAGTTTGGTACTTCTCGACCAAATAGCATTTTCTTTAGAAGTGCTTAAATGTGAGCTTTATGTAAATCCTTTCAAGATTTCCATATAACATTTTTTCACTAGATGTTCAATTTTGGAATAATTGTGGAGAATATAGTCCTTCCAAAGTTCTTTAATTTTGAATTGCGATAACTCCTCGGGATTTTTTATCGCGTAGAGTTCCTCATAACATACTAATGATATCATTAATCCTTCCAGGATTATTCATATAAATATTGAGGCACAATCCAAATTATTTTGTCCATTCTTTTTTGCCTTGACATATATGTTTGATGTTTGGACCTACTGGTCCAACAGCTTCTCGTTCTTCAAACAAGTTTAATACAGATTTTGTTGCCTCTTTTTATTTATTGCCCAATATTTTTTATCTCTACGCTCACACAGCAGAGATTTAAGATCCTCATTTATTATCTTTTATTGTGTCGACACATATTATGTCTTTGGTTCATTCTTTTTATCGTAATGACATGGTTAATTGAGATCTCTAAATCATTCTCAATGATTTTACTCAGGTACCTGATTTCAATATTAATTATATTAATAATCATTACGCCTCTTCAGGAGTTTGACTACTCCTTTTCAATAACTATTCGTTCCATTTTCTTTTCGGGGATTTCTTTATATTTGGAACCAAAGTAGTCTATCACGTCTTTTACGTGCTATAGACTTAATAGATTCTCTTTCAGAGATCTAATCATATTGAAGCATTCAGCTGTAAATTGAGATATTACTTTTTTTTTAAATGAATTATCCTTTGAACTTTTAAGTTCATATTCATGAGGATCTTTGATAATTCTTTTCTTTTCTTAAAATCTCATTCAGCTCTTTAATTTGCAACGTCTTTTGAATAGTATTTCTTTTGGACTTTTTGAACTTGAGGTTCACATTAATATGTCAAGGATATTAACTATTCAATGATTTTCTC
The DNA here is from genome assembly GCA_963576765.1 of Draba incana. Lineage (NCBI taxonomy): Eukaryota > Viridiplantae > Streptophyta > Magnoliopsida > Brassicales > Brassicaceae > Draba > Draba incana. Next base: position 19,058,886 of record OY755216.1, on the reverse strand, counting down.
ATGGAAAATTTTCATCAAAATGATGATTGCAAATGTTTTAATAAGCCCATTCCTAATTGATGGTTTAATATACTACATGCACGACTACATGTTCTATGCCAAATCATAGAGATTAAATTTCACCATTACTTTTGCAATCCATTGGATTTGCTCTATCATTCATTCTAACATAATCTCACTTATGTCTTATATTTTGACATACATTAAATGATAAATTTTAGGATGCAAAATCAGCAAAAGTGATCAAATTTTGGGATATATGCTCACCAAAATTATCAACTTACTTGTCGATGTGGGATACTTTAATTCTCTCCCTCGAGATAAGAACTCTTCTAGTTTATTATCTCATATTGAATCCCACTTTAGGATCAACAACATATCCATCTTGGATCATATGTTTTATCCCAGATCCTTTAAACTTCCAATACGAGATTCTTAATACTCCCTTTCAACATAATGGAACTTCTGGCTCATTCATCCGAACTAAATCTCATTTTTAGATTCGTTATATACAGGGTGTAATTTTGGAGATTAAAGAACTCAACCACCATAACCAATGAATTCATTTAGCAAAAATGATGACTTATCTATATATCTCTCATAATGGCCTTATTTTTTCTTAAGACATGCTAAGTGAAAACTTTTACATAAATTTTCAATGATCTTTTACATCATTGTATGACCGAAATGGCAAAACAAGTCATAACAATATTTTGACCTAGTTGTAAAGCTTCTGGTTTACTACTAAACATATTTCAATCAATTAAGTAAATTTCAGATTTACTAACTTTGCCATTTTCCATCTTGTATGTACGATTAAAATTTAAGATTACATACAAACATGTCTTAGCCATATGATCTTTTTCAGCATTTCTCGCTCTAGAAGAGCGTTTGCACTGTTTTAGTATTACGTTTACACGTGCATCACAATTCTCAGAAGAAGAGAATTTTCTATTCAATTTTAAAAGTCAAATGAACATAATAGAAATAATTGAGCATAATAACAACGTAATTTAAAACAGATATTCAGGAGGCAGAGCCTTCCATAAAAACAACTGAAAGCAATAAGAAATTAAATAACTGAAAGTAGTAAAAAATAAAATAATAAATTAATAGACATTGTCTTTCATATAATCAAGGAGGCGAACCTACCATATGAGATTATAGAGACATAATTTTTTAGGTTAATCAAGAAGGCAACACCTACCATATGAGATTAACACGGAAAAGACATAGCATACTGTATGACTTTTCATTAATATTTAGGAGACAGAGCCTACCACAAAATCAAAAAGAAGGCAAACCTTCTACTAAAGTAAGACATAAATTTATATTTGGATTGCATAATTATAAATTTAAAATCTTACTTTTCGGTATAGGATCGGTCGGATTGAAAAACGGTATAGGATTGATCGGATAGAACAACAGTATAGGATTGACCGGATCAAGAGACGATCGTGCTGATAACGTGTTGTGAACTATATTATACTAAATGAAATAACATACGTATATGTGTTTGTATAATATATATAGAGAGAGAGAGACGAGGAACAAAAGAAAGAACAGGAGAAGTGAAAAGCTTTGTGTAGATCTCTATTATTATTGTTGTTCTCATATCTCGTCCATGAGGTCCTATTTATAGGAAAACATAATAATGTAAGTCATACATGTTCCATAATATTATGACATGTGTTTTTGATGACACTTAGCATAATGGATAGTCACAATTTTTAAGCTTATCATAATAATTATCAATTTATAAGGAATCACATATGTCAAATTGTAACAAGCACAGGCTGTTCCCCTAACTTTCCGACCTTAAAGTTGGTCCGTCTCAAAATAGTAGCGATTCAAAGGCATTCACTTCTTGCTTTTTCCATCTTTTAGTTTGCTATATGCATTTTTCAGATTTAACTATATTATGTCGAAGCTTCTTTTGTTCCTTCCTGCCCCAAAGTGAATCTTTACAAAAATATGGTGAGATATTTACTCTCTCTGATTGATCAGCAGCACATTTTCGTTTTTTTTTAAAGTTATATAATTGTTTTTTCATAAAAACTAAAGAAGAGAACCGTACGCAATTAAACAATAGGGACCCAAATGATGTCGACTAAAAATGAATAGACCCACTTCATTTCTATATAGATCTATAAGGTCGATAGCTTAATTCTCAACTTAGTTAAATAAATAGTTTTGATGGAAAATTCACAAATAAGAGAATATCAATAATTTATAAGGTTTGACAAAAATAGCATTCACACTCCCACTTAATTATATCAATCAATGACAATATCAAAACATTACAGCTAAAAGATGTGGGAGTCGAAACTCGAACAATTAAACTTGTCAAGGGTTTTGAAGGGAGAAGAGATTACTAGGTTAAAACTAGGAACGACGGTTGCGACTACTGAAAAGAAAGCTTTATTGTTGTTAAGCGTAATAAGTTGTGGTCCTCTTTTCAAGAGATATACAAGTGTTTATATAGCACCCTAGGTCGGCTAAGTCATCTCCTAAATGATAATGAAAAGTTTCCCTAAGTCTTCGGCGATTTTCATTCTTCTACGTGGCTTCGTCGGTGAACAACGTCGGTTTCTAGAAAATTCTTTTGTCAAAGCTTTGGCCCAATAAACTTTGGTCCAATAAGCGAATTAGTAGACTTCGCCCATCATAGGAACATTTCGTCACTGGAACATTTCGCCGTAGTATCAACACGAACGTCATGGTTGCAACCGCGACGAGACTTAGAGGGTTTCCCTGCAGAAAGACATAGGTATTTCATGCAGAAAGACATAGGGATTTCATGCAGAAAGACATAGGGATTTTATGCACGAAGACCTAGAGTGTTTTTTTTTCCGTGTAAAGACTTAGAAGTCTGTATTCGTATAAAGACTTAGTAGAATTTGGATCGTCGATCTTGAGGGGTGTAAACCGACACCAATAATTAGCCCTCCAACTCAATAACGTTTGGGATAAGGGTGTTGAGCGTTTAAGAGTCGTGTATCAAGATCAACGGTCAACCATTTTAGGTTCTGATGCCAAATCTTTTGATGTTTAGTTTATACATGCTTTTGTGCCGACTCAATGATGAAGTATTTGGTGTGAACCAATGTTTTAAGATTCGAACCCGATTTGTTTGGATTATATAATCCGATGACTCTGAATTCGATCTGCAAAAGTTGGTTTTTTATGCAATGTCTTTCCGGTTTTAGCCCGAAGTGTTTGGATTGATAACCCGATAACTGCGGGTTCAAACCCCGATGATGACTTTATGGTTTTTGTGACAAAAGAAAAGACGTCCCGATGTCAGCATTTAACCCGAAGAGGAATTAATGGCATTGATGATTCGGTGGACCCGATGTTTCCAACCCCGAAGTGATGGCTTTTTCAGATCACCGAAGGCTTTGTTAAATTGATTTGGATTATGATCTTTGGGCCAAGCCTAGGCCCAAAATGTTTTCTCATATTGAAATCAAAACCAAATAAAACCGAATAGATTTTTGTTATCGTAAGATCATAGTGAAATCGACGTAAAAATCTCCTCTGCGTCCTTGTTCATACCTTCGCGGCCGACGCCTTTTTAGAGGAGATTAACAATGCAACCAAGAAAATTTGGTTGAAGCATTAAATTGTGGGAGTCGAAACTCAAACAATTAAATTTGTCAAGGGTTTTGAAGGGAGAAGAGATTTCTAGTTTAAAACTACGAATGGTGGTTGCGACTGATGTAAAGAGAAACTTTATTGTTGTATAGCGTAATATGTTGCAGATCCCCTTCTCAAGGAATGTACAAGTGTTTATATAGCACCCTAGGTCAGCTAAGTCTTCCCCTAAACCATAAAGGAACGTTTTCCTAAGTCTTCGACGATTTCCATTCTTCTATGCGGCTTCATCGGTGAACAACGCCGGCATCTGAATTTTTTTTTAGTGAAACAACCAACATTTTTTTTTAAGTAACAATTCTATTGCAGAAAACCCATAAATCAAATAATCCAATAAAATAAATTACCAATTATCCAATAATAAATTCAATAACCAAATTCATGAATAATAAAAACTAGCAACCAAAAACAACCGGTTCGCTAGACTAACAACAAAATAATAAATCCTATCATCCTTTTCATATGCCTCGATTCTGTATTCACATTTTCTCGTTACCTGCAACACATGGGATAAAGAGTTACATAAGTATTTCATAGATACTTAGGTGTAACAAGCAGGCTCAGGCAATAATACAAACCACAACATATATTCCACAAACCATCACATGCACAACAAAGCTTGTTAAAAAGTTTTAGAACCAAAACTGGTCGTGTCGATTGACACGACTCAAGTGCTCGTGTCGAGCGACACCTGAAGGCTGTCGATCGACACTACTATTGCACTTGTGTCGAGCAACACCCTCTTGGTGTTAATCGATACGCCTCTATATCGTATCAGAACTGAGTATCTCCTCTCACGACTTGATTCTGGGCGATACGAGTCGCAAACCTGCAAATGATCGAAACCATGCAAACCACAATACACACAACAATATTCACAATCCAATAACCATGAAATCGATCAAAAAATCATCACAAAATCATCAACAAACCGTCATAGCCTAGAAACCTATGGTTGCGAACTCACTTTTGTTAAAAAGGGATGAACGAAACACGGATTAACACAAAAAGACACACGAATCAGACCCTCTAACTCGGGAACTCACTGATCGGTATTGAAACACACGAAGAACACGACACAAGGAGAACCTAACGCCTCTAGGATGCTAAGAGAAAGGTTGTGAATTTATTTCTTTGCAACAATCAACCAAGAACACAACAATCTCTCAACTTTCTCTCAAAAACTTTTCACTCTTCTCTGATCACGACGGCTAGGGAAAAAGGCACGCAGCCCTAGGTATTATATATACCGCTAATTGAGCCAAAACCGTAATTAACAAGTTAATTACCCAGTTCAAGAAAACACAAGTGTCGAGCGAAGAGTGTCAATCGACACCATAAAATCCTTCGTGTCGATCGATACACACCTCGTGTCGCTCGACACAAATGCCAGAATTCACATTTTTGGTTCGCGGATGTCACAGTTCTCCCCCACTAATCTGGATTCGACCTCGAATCCCACATAAACGTATATCGCAGACCCAAAAATCCTGCCCCAACCGGCCAATACCACTAGAGACCTTCACCCAATCTCCAAGGCTCATCTTTAATCACATATTTATACTCACGTTCCTAGACATTTATTATTCTTAACTCATTACCACACACACTCACTCTCAGGAACACATCCTTTGAGTCTATGAACATATCCTTCGAGTCTATGATCATCAGGGAAACCACCGTCCCCTCGAGAGTACCACCGTCTCTCAGTACTTATACTGGAAACCACCATCTCAGATAAGTACACAGGGAAACTACCGTTCTCTAGAGAGAACCACCGTTTCTCAGTACTTACACTGGAAACCACCATCCCAAGTAAGCACTCTGGAGTACCACCGTCTCTACCAAATGAGTTATTAGTAATAAATTCTAGAAAGCCTATAAATATCTACGACTAGACTGCCTAATGTGGTCCACACTCGATATCCCCTCTCCCGGAATAACCACAACATATAGGAAACACATATATTATAACACATAAATATAAAGAACACCATCTTATAAAAAATCTTCAAAAGTATAATCGTTACAACGAAATCGAAAACACAGAAAACAAAAACATAGTAGCCAAAAGCTACAACACCGAAACTAGAACCACAAGATAGAAGTAAAGCTCACACTACGACCTGCTTGTCGAACCACTTCCTTAACTTTAACTTCATCTTTGCCACTGGCTCTCAAGTGTCCTCATCACAACCAGCACAATCCCACATAACTCTCAACAGTGGAATCTTCTTCCGGTGCAGCTCCTTGACTCTCCCCTCGAGAATCCTCATAGGCCTCGCTGCCATAGACAAATCAGACTGAAGATCCTCCGGGATCGTAGCCACCAACTCATCCGATTCATGCAAGCACTTCCTCAACATTGAAACATAAAACACCTTATGAAATGCCTTAATAATAGGTGGTAACTCTAACCGGTGCTCCACTACCAGAAACAAACCCTTAAATCGCGAACTCAGCTTGTTCTCAGAAATGGATCTGTTGGGGCCTCGTAACATGGCCATCTTGAGATACACTCTATCGCCGACCGCAAACTCTAACTTTTATTAGCATAACTCCTTTCCCGATCTTAAGCCTCCTTCATGTTCAACTTCAAGACATGGATCTTTTCCGTTGTTTCCTGAACATAAGTAGCACCATAAATGCTCCGCTCCCCAACTTGGGTCCAACATAACGGTGTCCTACACGACCTCCCATACAACGCCTCATATGGAGCCATCCCAATACTCGCCTGAAAGCTGTTATTATATGCAAACTCAGCCAGGCTCAAATGATCCACCCAGTGACCACCCCAATCCAACACACACATCCTCAACAAATCCTCCAAAGTATGAATAGTCCTCTCTGACTGCCCCAAAGTCTGCGGATGATATGATGTACTCATATGCACCTTAGTGCCCATCTTTGCCTGAAAGACTCTTTAAAAGTCTGAAGTGAACTTGGGATCCCGATCTGACACTATACTGGCTGACACTCCCTGCAGCCTCACAATCTCATTCAGAAACTTCTTAGCCAATACCGCAGCTCCATCAGTTTTCTTGATAGCCAGAAAATGTGCAGACTTGGTTAGACGGTCCACAATCACCTAAATAGCATCCCAGATCCGCGAGTTAGGTAATCATACCGCGAAAAATACATCGTAATCATATCCCACTTCCACTTTGGAATGGGTAAACTTTGCAATAACCCGCTCAGAATCCGATGCTCAGCCTTAACCAACGAACATGTGTCGCACTTCGCGACCCACTCAGCCACATCTCTCTTCATCCAGACCTAGTGATAGTACCCCTGGAGGAATCAAGAACTTTCTCGCATGAGCCCCTCACCGAATATCCTGCCTCAACTGCTCAACCTTGGGTACAGAAACCCATCCACGAACAAGGATCGTCCCATTAAAAAAGAACTGATACTCAGAACCCTCTGCGCTCGACACATCAATCAAACTATTATCACTCTTCTGAGCCACTCGAGTCCTACAAAATAGCATATAAACGCAGAGTACTAATCTCGCCCACAAGGGCCTCAATATCTTGCTCCTGAGCCGAATATACTATGCGACGACTCAGAGCATCTGCCACCTGGTTTGCCTTACTAGGATGGGAAACAATATATAGATTGTAATCTGCCAGCAACTCGACCTAGCGCTTCTGTCTCGCATTCAACAACGACATTGTGAAAATATGCTGCAAATTCTTATGATCCGTGAAAATCTAAACTCTCCCACCATACAGATAGGATCTCCAAATCTTCAAAGCAAATACCACCGCACCCAACTCTAGATCATGCGCATGGTAATTGCGCTCAGTACCTCAGAGCTGCCTCAGAGCTGCATCAATATTTAACCCAAACAAATCCCAGAAGCATCTGTGTACCGTGCATAAGGCTTACCCGGCTTGAGCAACGCTAAAACAGGGGTACTCATTAACATCTCCTTCAGCCTCGTAAAGCTGTTCTCACACTTATGAGACTAAACAAACAAGACATCCTTCCTGGTCAACTTCGTCATCGACTGAGCTATACTCGCAAAGCCTTTGACAAAACTCTGATAATAACCTGCCAAACCAAGAAAACTCCTGATCTCGATAGCATTAGACGGTCTAGGCCAGTCTCGAATAGCCTCTATCTTAGCCGGATCCACAAAAACTCCATCTGCAAAAACAATGGGGCCAAGAAAACCCTTCTCTCTCTGCCAAAAATTACACTTGCTTGACTTAGAAAAAAGCTTCTGCTCCCGAAGCTTCTATAAAACCAATCTCAAATGCACTGTATGCTCCTCATGACTCCTCGAGTATACAAGAATGTCAGCGATAAAGATGATTACAAAACATCCAAGCTCCTGAAATACACCGTTCATCAACCTCATGAATGCTGCTGGCGCATTCGTCAAATCAAAAGGCATTACCATAAACTCATAATGCCTATATCTGCTCTGAAAGCCGTCTTCCGAACATCCACCTCATCAATCGGAATCTGATGGTATCCTGATGCCAAATTAATCTTAGAGAACCAAGTAGCACCCCTCAGCTGATCCAACAACTCATCAATCCTCGGGAGAGGGTACTTATTCTTCATTGTATAACCAGAAACTCCCATCCTTCTTCTTCACAAACAACACCGGTGCTCCCCACGGTGAAGTACTCGGACGAATAAAACCCTTACCTGCTAAATCCTCTAGCTGCTTCTTCAGCTCTGCTAACTCTGCAAGAGTCATCATGTACGGTGCCTTAGATATCGGTGCTGTTCCGGGCTCAAACTCAATCGTAAAAAGATCAGACCGAGACGGTGATAATCCTTGCAATGACCAAAATACATCCTTGAAATCCCGAATAACCTAAATATCCCTCATCGCAACCTCACCAATAGACTTCAGCATCGAAATCGTCGCCAAGTAAGCCTCGCATCCAAGCTTAATCATCTGCACTGCCTGAACTATACAAATCATGAGACTTCCTAAAGTCGGTCTCACGCTCTGAAACATCAACCTCCCTGCATCGCGCTCGAAAACAGTCCAGGTGAACTCTTTAATACGATAACCAATCCATCCAAAAAATCACATCGTACAACTCCACTGGACTAATAACCAAATCTGCTAGCATCGACTCCCTAACAATCTGCACATCAAAAACTCTAGCCCGACCAGAAGTAGCCAGTAATCCTCCACTGGCCACTTAGACTAGACCCGAAAGGTCGCCAGCACTGCTCTGGATGCCACTGCTCTTGGCATGCTCCGGGGTAATAAAGCAGTTTGATGCTCCCAAGTCGAACTGTACATAGGACTCAAAACCTCCCACTAACAGGGTCCCTACATAATTTACATGCGTTGAGAACCCTAAAAGAACTATCACACGCAAAATAAAAAACACAACAAAGAATTTAAAAAGTTTGAGTCTATGATTTTACCTGTGATCTATGCCGCTATGCTGCCCCACCTCTTCTAGTGTATAAACTCGCGGTGCTGGCCAAATCTGACCCTATGGCTGCACTGGCTTCGCCTGCATCACTCGCTGAACTGCAGCAACTCCCATCTGCTGTAACTAGGGACACATCGACCTGATATGCCTCCCTAGAAACCGTAGGGCAGCTCACCACTTTGTGCTTTGTGCTCCCACAACAATAACACGCATGTGTGACACCCTGGTTTAAGGGCATATATAGTATATGCGGAGAGGCTTAAAAGAATTGATTTGGCTATCTATATCACCAAAGTGCACTTATCTTTTCGGTCACAGGTCTTGAGAGAACTCCAGAGTTAAGTGTGCTTGAGCTGGAGTATTTTCAAGATGGGTGACCTACAAGGAAGTCATTTCCAGTATCGTGTGAATGAAGTCAAAACTCGAGGAAAGATCGCGTGGTGATTTGTAGAGCCTCCCAGACTAACGCACCGAGCGTCGGACATGGTGGGCTCACGGGCCTGAGAGTGGACGGGGGCCCATGGGAAGGGCGGTCGGGGCGTTACAAGTGGTATCAGAGCGAACTCTGACTTCTGTTAAAAGTCAGTTTGTCGGGGTAACGATCTTGGTATGTGCAATGAGGGCGTTGCGATCTGTTAGTGGGGGTGATTGTGACACCCCTATTTCAGGGCATATATGGTATATGCGGAGAAGACCGTGAGTCGACATGAAGTTTTAATTGAATGGTTCAATCAAGAATTTTATTTTATGTCGAGAGAAGTGAGGGATTTTCAGTTATTGGTAATGTTGCTGAGGAGGTATGTTTGAGAATGAGGTGATCATTAGATGGATCACTTGTGTTTGATCTGATGATCACCTTATTCTCAAACATACCCCCTCAGCAACATTACCAATAACTGAAAAATCCTTCACTGCTCTTGACATAAAATAAAATTCCTGATTGAACCATTTAATTGAAACTCTATGTCGACTCACGGTCTTCTGCGCATCCTTCATAGCCAAAACCGCTGCTCCATCGGTCTCCTTAATGGCCAGAAAAGTGCTGACTTAATCGGACGACCCGCCATAACCCGGATAACATCCAACCTCTGTGAGTTAGGCAATTATACGTCGGAATTCATCGAAACCATAATCCGATTCCACTATGGAACGGGTAACTCTGCTTCTATCCACTCTGAACTGATACTTTGCTTCCACTAACTGTCACTTATCGCATGTTGCGGTCCACTAGCCGATATTACCAGGTTTACACACTTGAACCCTGCGGTCCATATTCCGCCTCATACTTATGCCACGATCAGACTTTGATTACTCAGACTTTTACCGACATCATCACACTTTCAGGACGTCTCCTTTGAGGTAATGATACCGATGCCACTCCACTCTCAGGACGTCTCCCTTAAGCTCTGGTTATATATAGGAAAAAAACTTCCTATAGAGTAATCATCTCTCACGTGTACAAGCACCTGAAGACTAGAATTACCTCCTGATAATACCCTGCTAATCAACTCCAGCATATCATCGTTGCTCCATCTGCACACTTCGCAATACAACGACCTTCCTCAAGACCCATTCATGACCTTCAAAGCACATCACTAATCCTAGGTTTATTCGACTGTTATAGACATCTATTGCTCTTAATTCTTTTCACACCCTGACACTCGCTGGACGCATCCTATGAGCTATCAGGTAACATATCGCTCACACTTTCGGGATGTATCCCTCGAGCCAACGATATCTGGAGAACACATCCCCGCGAGAGAATACTATCTCTCAAAAACATATCACTCGCACTCTAAGGATGGATCCCTTGAGCCAACGATATCTGTGGAACACATCTCTACACGAGAGAACACATCCCCCCTACTTATACTGGGAAAACTCACTTCCCAAATAAGAAAGTCTCGACCACTGTCCCTACACGAGAGAACACATCTCCTCCTACTTATACTGGGAAACATATTTCCCAAATAAGTAAGTCTGGGACCACTGTCCTTACACAAGAGAACACATCTCCCTCTAGAGTAATAAATTCGAAACGCCTATAAACCACAAAATTAAAACTGCCTCAAGTAGTCCGAACCAATTCTTGAAACCACAGTGTACACCGTATAAGGCTTACCCAGCTCGGGCAACACCAACATAGGTGTACCCATCCATATCTTCTTCCGTCTCACAAAACTCATTCCAAACAAGTATAATGCAATACTGCCCACTACACGCCCAGATTCGCCTGGAACATCCCGAATGCAACGTTTCCTAATCTAGACTAAGTCTAACAGATTGATCGCGCACCGATCAAACAAGAACATGCACAACCAACTGTAGATCAATCAATCATACAATAACCAAACAAGAACAAGCACGACCATAGACGCTACATCCGTTACCAGGGTTGTATGAACTAGGTTTCCCATGCAATATCAACTCTAGGCTCGACACCCACAAAATCATCTATCAAATACCAACACCTGACCCCAACCTGGTCCACAACACTTGAGATCTCCACTCGATTCTCAAAAACTGACCACCGTATAACAAAATCCTGACCACACTTGGTCAGTACCACAAGAAATCATCACCTGATCTCAGAGGCTCCCATCTAAACCTTAGTTTATATACATGTCTCTAAACATTTATTACGTTTAACTCACCCATACACTACACACACTCGTCGGAAGAAATTCGACAAGCATCTGGTATCTAAGGAAACCACCATCCCTGATACATACTCTGGAAAAACCACCGTTCCAGGTAATGAGTTATTCGTAATAAATTCTAAAACACCTATAAACATCAGCGGCTAGATTTGCCCCAATTGGTCTAAACTTGATATTCCAAACACAACTGTCCACTAAAACCATCTTTGAGACCCAACTCGGTCAACACAATCCGAGATCAACTCCCGATCTCCGAGGCCCCCATCCCATCTCATGCTTACTTACGTGTTCAGACATTAATTACTCTTAACTCATTCGACACCCTTTCCACTCGCAAGACGCATCCTTTGAGCTCCGGGTACACAGGGGAACTAATCATCCCCTCAAGGGAACTAATCATCCCTCGATACTCGAAATGGAAACTAATCATCCCAAAAGAGTATACAGGAGAACTAATCATCTCCTTTGAGAAACTAATCATCCTCACTGGAGAACTAATCATCTTCAAACAAAATGAATGAGTTATTCGGGACCGAAACCCCTTGAGTAATTAATTCTTAAACGCCTCTAAGCACCTATTGACTAGATCTACCTCATATGGTCCAAGGCATGATATTTTGTACTCTGAAATATCAATAATAATAAAACCTACCTCTCTTATTTAACACAGGAAATAAATAAATAAAAACTCCACCTTATAAATTTCCAAAACGTAGAATCGTTACAACACCAACGAAAATACAAAAACCAAAAAAACAAAAACCAAAAATCCTGAAACTGAAGCAGAAGGAACACATCTCTATCCTCAATTTACTCCCTCAGATCCTCCTCAACCGCTGCCTCTGCCTACCGCGACAACTGGGGACACTCTAGCTTGATATGGCCTTGCTCCCCACAGTAAAAACAAACTCGAGCCTCCCGAAACTCCGCTCTCACAGGATAGCTCACCACACGGTGCTCCCAGCTCCCACACCCGTAGCAACTATGATTATTCTATTTCAGCTTGGAAGTGTCTTTCCTTTTCCTCTTCCGCCCTTGCACAGGCTTGCTGGCCTGGCTAGGAACCTCATGTCGTTGCTGCCTCCTCGGTTGCACTAGCGGATCAACCACTGTTGCCGCCGGATCCTCTGCAGAAACTCTGCTCGAACGAATGACACACTCTTCCCTCATCACCCACTCCTCGTCTCCCTCAGACCTCACACCGCCTGAGAACAACCCTGAACTCGAAACCTGCATCCGCCTTATCCTCACCTGATAAGTCGAATGCTCTTCAGACACTACAGCCCTCAAATGCACTAAAGAATGCACCGGAGCCACAACCGGTAACCGCTCCAGTATCTGCATCAACAAACCCTCAAGATGATCCAAACAATCATGAGCTGGAGCATCACCCACACCGGGGCCTACTCCACCACCAGCTAACCCCGCACCCCACCGGTACCTACAACACCCACACTGGCACTCCCGTTGGTCTCACTCACAGATTTTGCATGATACATCTGAGACTCTGACGCCAGCGTAGCACTCGCAGTCATGCCACTGGATGACTCAAACATGCGCCCATGACCCCGACCTCTACCTCTACCTAGATATTTAGCTCTAGTTCCCATCACTCTTTATTTCCAAAAGACATAGAACAAGATACTATAACTACCGAGACTAGAAGTCACAAACAAACATAAATACTTACCGCATAATCTCTTTAAAGGCCGAAGAAGATGATTCTAAGACTACTAACTGATTAACAATACATAATCAATTAAACACATAGTCTCAAACATCCAATTACATTGTCCTAAATACTTCTAGGCTCTGGTACCAAAATGAAACAACCGGACCCTTTTTTTAAATAAATAAATAAATAAATAATTAACCCGAATCTAGTATTTCCATAAATACCAATTCTCAACGGTTAATTTCAAAACCACAATAACTAGACGAAAACCAATAACTCAATTTCTAAATATTAAATCCATTAAAATAACCAACAATAAATCAATCCATAAATTCCAATAAAACAATTTAATTCAATTAAACCAATTCCAATTTAAACTCACTTCCAGAATTCCAAGTAACCAAACAATTATTCTAGCAACCTAACACCGGGTTCCACTAGAACTACAATAACAATAAAACACCTAATCATCCTCTTCCTACGCCATGATTCCGCGATCATATTTTTCTTTTACCTGCAACACATGGGAAAAAGAGTTGCGTGAGTATTATCACAAATACTCAGTGAGGCGATCATCCCGTCTACCGGTTACATAATAAGGAAAAAGAATGCCAAAACTACGTAATCATTCAACATACCGCACAATCACTTTACCATAAAAATATGAATAATCAACAACATTCATGCCATAATCACAAAATCAACAACAATCCATAACAATTCCACAAACTCAATCATCGATAACCCTAACATTCAATTCCATAACTACGATCACGTACTCACCTTAGCCTAGAACGATTGAACACAAAATCAGAGTCTCCTACTCGACCCAAAGCTACTGATTCTCTTTCTCTATCACCTATAACTCACCATTAGGATTTTCCCCTAAAACGAATTAGGATTTTCTAAAAACCATAACCGACACGCTAACTTCAAATCAACGGAAACTAGACACAAATCGTCACCTATAAATCGTCACCTAACTCTCTCTAGAACTCCGGAAAAACGGCTTCGAAGTGGTCTGATCACAGACCCGATTTTGCACATACCTCACTCAGGAAAACAAAGATATATCTTAACATAAAAAATCAATTGACAAACCGATTTGCCTCACGACTTGCTAAGAAAAAGGAGAACTGATGCAACCAGATTAGGGCTATGCAAAAGATTTTTAAATTTATAAACCCTAATCTGCAAGTGCACAGATAACAAATGTAGTACTTAGGGGTCGATCCACAGGAGACTATGTTGTTACGCTATAAATCTATATGATGCAAAATAAGCTTAAAGAAAACATATTTCGGGGTTTTGGGGCTTATGATAAAATAAATATGCAATAAAATAAAGGGATAAATAAATCAAAACACGCAAGATAAGAAGGACCTGAAAGGAACTAATGCAGCATGAACTACACATTTTTTTTAAAGAGATGCAATTAGTGTTCTAGAGCTCAAATCACTATGGTAGAATCATTCCCCTTTCGAGGCTCCGAAACTATAACTCCTACCCCAATAGACTCAACTTTTGATGGTTATTGCAAGGTGGAATCACGCTGTAAGAATTAGATTTGATTGCTCACTAGACTCCTTAACTAAACTTTTGATTGTTAAGACGCCTAGCCTATCAAATATTAGATCCGAACGGTCCAAAAGCTTTTGGAATCGGCACCAATCTAATATCGGTCACTAGGTAGCTAGTCTAGATCATGCCTTGAGCACAAATAAAGATAAAGAATCATGCTAGAAACAAACTCAATAAATATGTAGAAGATGCAAGCAAAAGAACTTTTAAATAATTTATTATCAAACATACAACTACTCTACATGTTATGAAACATGGAGCAACTAGAGAAGTTGATAAAACAGTAGATTCGTGCTAAGAAAGGGCTCGGCATAGGTGAATCTCGAAGCACAAAGCTTGAGAAGAACACCATGGCCTTCATCGCTCTTTTATAAAGAATAAAGATGAAGATCTAAAGAGAATAACAAAAATACATGTTTATTATTGATTTGTGGTGCCTAGGGCTGCTCTCCTTCTCTCAAGAGGCTAAAAGCAAGAATATATAGGTGTAGGAAGAGGTCTTGGGTCAGTGGAACTCCTAGGATTTCAGTTCGGGCAAAAACGTCTTTTTGTCGATAAGTGCGCCTAAGTGGCCACGACACCGGACGGTGGCACCGGTCACGTGAGCAAGGCTTTCCAAAGGCTTATATACACACCCTAGGGTTTCCCTAGCCCAAATCGAGCAAACCGGCAATTAAAATCGAACCGCTCCGAATCAAATAACAAATTTTGGTTTGCGGATGTTACAGCATTAGTCCCCCAACTTACCTTGGAAGTGCCCTCCCATTTTCCCCTCTGACCCTGCGCAGGCTTACCGCCTTTGCCAGAACCAGAACTCCCATGCTGATGCTGCCTCCATGGCTGAACCGCCGGAGTAGCTGCCAATGGAATAACTGTAGCCAACTGACCTCTCAGGTCCTCCTCAATCCCGGCAGTAACCTCTACGAGTCTTGCCCTCGAGGCGTACTCGGTAACTCTACATCTAGTCCACAAATTTTGCTCTAGTCCCTTCAGGAACCTCTAGACCTGGGTCCATTCATCCTCCATGCCACTAGCCGCTTAGACAAGCAGCCTACTGAACTCGGCCTCGTACTCTCGTACCGTACGATTACCCCGCACAAGCTCCACAAACCTTGTCCTAAGATGATCTACAGCCTCCCGAGGAAAGTATTTGGCGTTGAACTCAGCCACGAACTCTCCCTAGGTCCATGTTGCACCAGGCCTCCTGGCCTCTATAACTCTCCACCATGTGTGAGCATCATCGCTCAGATAGTGGACTGCTAGCTCCACTCTGAAATCCTCAGGACAACAAACCGAGCGGAAATTGCGCTCCACATGCAAACTCCACTCATCTGTATCTTCGAGGCTAACACCTCTCGAAAAGAATGCACTACTTATACCCCGTATCTGACACACCATCCCCAGGTAAGTCAGACACATTTCTGCAATCCTAGCCCTCGGCTGCACCTCCGCCACTAAAGGCACCACTAGAGCCTGAACCAGAACTACAGCCAGAAATCGCACTATCAACTGCGCTAGAATACCCTCCATACGGTCCAAGCGATCTTGAGCTAGAGCATCACCCACACATGGGCCCACTCCACCACCAGCCACACCGGTGCCCCTCCCGGCACCCACAACACTCTCACTAGCACTAGCAGTGGTCGCGCTCAAAGATCCTACCTTATGCGTAGGAGTCTCTGATGCATGCGTAGCATTCGTAGACGACTCAATCACTGGTCCACGACCACATCCACAACCTCTGCCACTACCACTACCATGTCCACGACTTCTAGCTCCTGAATCTATCGCACTGCACTAAAACAGAATACGATAATAAGCTACAGAAGTCACAATCAATCAAAATACAACTTACCACAAAATCATTTTAAAAGACCGAAGAAGATGATTCTAAGACTTTATTAAATTGACTAAACACAAGAAATCAATTTAAACACATAGTCTCAGACATCCAATTCAATTGTCCTAAAACCGTCTAGGCTCTGATACCAAAATGAAACAACCAACATTTTTTTTTATTAACAATTCTACTATGGAAAACCCATAAATCAATTAATCCAATAAAATAAATAACCAATTATCCAATAATAAATTCAATAACCAAATTCATGAATAATAAAAACTAGCACCAAAAACAATCGGTTCGCTAGACTAACAACAAAACAATAAATCCTATCATCCTCTTCCTACGCCTCGATTCTGTTAAATGTAACACATGGGAAAAAGAGTTGCATAAGTATTTCATAAATACTTAGTGAGCCGGTCATACCACATACAAGTGTAACAAGCAGGCTCAGACAATAATACAAACCACAACATATATTCCACAAACAATCACATGCACAACAAACCTTGTTAAAAAGTTTATGAACCGAAACTAGTCGTGTCGAGCAACACGACTCCAGTGCACGTGTCGAGCGACACCTGACGGCTATCGATTGACACGACTACTGGACTCGTGTCGAGCGACACCCTCCTGGTGTAGATCGACATGCCTCTGTATCGCATCAGAACCAAGTCTCTCCACTCACGACTCGATTCTGGGCGATACGAGTCGCAATCCTGCAAACGATCAAAACCATGCAAACCACAATACACACAGCAATATTCACAATCCAATAACCATGAAATCCATCACAAAATCATCACGAAATCATCAACAAACCGTCATAGCCTAGAAACCTATGGTTGCGAACTCACTTTCACTACAAGAAAACAGCTCATGAGCGACCACCAAAATAGTCACAAAAGGGTCGCAAACAGCCTATTTACGACCACAGAGTGACTAAAACATGTGGTCGCAAAAATTTGGTCGCAAATATAAACGGTTGCAAGTTAGTCTCACAATTGCATCTGATTTGGGACCAAAATATTTAGTCGTATATGAACGACTACTGTGTAACGATTAAATAGAGTCGTAATTTACCGTCTAAAGCGCGACTACTACTTGTTTGCGTCTATTTAAAGACCCACTTTACTCGTCGTTAATTACCTACTGTTTTGAGACTCATATGTTGTCGTACATTTACGACAAATTTCAGACTATATAAGTAGTGGGTAATAAAATTCTAGTAACAAATTAGTTTCAAATGTGCGACTGTTTTGTGACATTATTGCGACTAAAGTGCAATGCTTAGTACATATTTGGTCGGAAAGAAGTCATATTTAAGTGAGTTTTTTGCATCTAATTATATCAGGTTTTTTCTAGTTTATAAATTAATTTGACAGATTTTGTAAATTCAAAATTAGAAAGAAGCTTAACAAGGTACATAACTAGATTAAGACACATGTTTTGTCCAAAAGTTTAACACAAAAACAGAAGCAAATGCATAGTTCATACCAAAAGCAAAACGAAAAGGAAATGGGAAATTGTTATAAAAGCCATGAAGAATCAAAGACCAGTCGGTAGTGTGGCTGGTTCAGTGACTGTTGCAGTGGCGGGTCCAGTGCCTGTTGCAGTGGCGGGTCCAGTGCCTGTTGCAGTGGCTGGTGTTGTGGCTGGTGCTGAGGTTGGTTCCGACTCCATGTCCGGTTCTTCTTCTTCTTCAAGTAGAGCTGCAATGCGTGGATTAGTTTCTTGCAAGATCATCATCACCTTCTCAAATTTAGAGATCTTTGATTGAGCTGCCTTGTGCTCCTTATCATGCCGAGCATTCTCCGCATCACGTCGAGCATTCTCTGCCTCGTATTCTTCTATCTTGCGACGAGCATTCTGAAGTTGGTCAGGGAGGTCATTGAATGATCCAAAAGAAGTCTGCAGACGGCGTTTCCTTTTGCCTTTCTTTTCCACCTTGTAAGCTGACCCTGTCCAAAATGATTACCCCTGTTGTCTGTTTTAGTACACTAAACACACTGAAAAAAATAATATCATTGTCCACCAATCTCAAACAATCCACAGACACAAGCATATTAAATAACAAGTTATGTATCAGAATCAGTGATATGTTGAAAAGCATTATAGCATACGTTTGGTTCCATGATTCACTAAAGAACAATATCTATATTAGTATACTTAATGAACAAGTTTCTATATCAGATTTAGATTCAATGATTCTCTTAAGAATTTATAACCAATAATAAGATTCATAAAGAGAACTAACAAGACAACATTCATTACAAATTAAAATAAGACAGAAGACATTGTTAACCTATAGACAAGAAGAAGAAGAAGAGGAAAGGAATTACCTTTAGAAAGATAGCATTCTTCTCTTCAACGGTGATGGTTCGTTGAGTTGAATGTTCACAAGAGTTAGGCGAGTTCTCAGGACCATCGCCAGCTTGCTGTCCATCACCTCTTGTAGTTCCTTCTCATAACAATCAGCTACTTGTTTGGCTATCTGATCAACAAAGCTCCCATCAGGCCGTGTATGTGTCTTGATAAATACTTCGCCATAAGAAACCAGGCGTCCATATTCCACCTCCTGTGAAACATAGTCACAATTATTAGTGTAGATATCAAACCAGGACAAATGATTATAAAGAGCAAAGCAAGAACTGACAGACAACTTACCATTTCTTGTGCTCTCCGCAAGAAGGATTTTTGACCAGAGACATGCTTAGACATTCCAAGACCACCACGGTCCGAGTTGCGAGAGTTGGACGCAGTCTGGCTTCTTGTTTTTGCACCAGCACTTTCCCAATGGACCCACATGTGTTTCCACAGGGAAGGGACAATCCAATTCGGTCTGACACCTTGATTCTTAACCTGACTAACAATGCCCTTCAAGTTTTTCTTCACAATCCGATCAAAATGTCTCTTGACGATCTTCGTAATCCTAGACTCCTAATTGTATTTCCTCTATAGAACATAATAATTGTTATTAGTAACTATGATTAACCTATAAGCATAACAAATAAAAAAGCAAAAGTGTAAAACAATACCGCTAAAGCTCTGAACCATCTTTATCTTATGTGAATTGGTGTGACCTTCCAGCTAAAGAAAGGGCCATTAAACTTCCTGCGAAGGATGTTACAAATGACCTTAGTAATTTCTCCATCGTCTCGATCGAACATGTTACAAACATGTAACCATATGAATAAGACAATGAATTTAATTAAATTTGCTAATCTTAACAAAACTAAAGCAATTACTACTAAAATAACAGATACAACTAACAACACAGAGACAACTATGATTTAATATTCTTCACATGAAGCATCAAAACAATAGAAACAAATAAGAATAAGTAAGAATAAAAGTAAATTACCATGTATTTTCTCCGATGGGGATTGGATCCTCACACAAGACAGTGAGATGAGCACGGCCAGGAAGAGCCATCAGATTCTCCAGCAACTGGTCATAGTCTTATCCCTCAAGAACCGCCTCATCGAATTCATCCTCAACATCAAGGTCTTGGTCCGGGTACACTTCGTCATATATGTCATCCTCGGGCTCTTCAGGATTGGGTTGAAGTTGAGGATGATGTTGAGCTTGAGGGTGACCTCGAGGCTGCGGTTGAGAAGGAGCTCGAGGCTGGAGTGGAGGTTGAGGTTGATGTTGTTGCCGACCTCGAGGCTGAGAAGCAAGCTGAAAGTGGAGTTGTTGAAAACAGCGGAAAACGAGTCGGGAAGGAACTTGTCCTTGCCACAAACTCTGTACTCCGAGAGATATTTGAATCGTGCGATGAACCTCCACGAACACCGCTGTTGGTCTCGCCGGTGGATCTGAGTCTTCCAGGAGGTGAGCCTTCTCCGGCTGTATCACCACGACGGTTGGCTAGACCACCTTGACGGGAGGTTTCACCACCACCGAAGTTGTTATGTGGAGGAGATTTGCCGAGGTTGTCTAAGACACGGCCGGTAGTGTTGGTTTTACCTCCTCTGGCAGAGGACCATTGCTTTTTCTTCTTCCTCTAGTGGATCCACCACCGGAAGTCTTCCCTTTTCCGTGTCCACCAACCATTTTAATTTTACAGTAGAAGAGATCGATGAAAAAGGAGAAATGTAGAGAGATTGGGAGAGAAGAGAAGAGAACTGGAGAAATCTTGAGAGATTAGGGTTTAGATCGACAAAGAATCAATCGGAAACGAGAGAATCGATCGGAAATTGAAGCAATCGAGTAATTTTTTATTAAGAACGGATATGGAAGATGAAAAGTTTAGGGTTTTTAGTAAAAGAGAAGAGGATCTGAAACTTAAAAACTTTGTTTTTAACAAATTAGTCACAATTTAGTCGCAATTTAGATGCACAATGTTTTCATATGGAATGAAAAGTGGTGCCCAAAAGCCCAAAATATTTTAGATTTCGGCCCAAAATAATAAACCCGCGAAAGTGAAATATTTTAAGTTAGTCGCAGTTTAGACGCAAACAAATAAATGTAGTTGCAATTTGGTCACATATGTGTGACCAATTTGTGATTTCTGTATTAGTCACAAAGCTATACCCTAAACCCTAAACAATTTTTTTGTTTCTAATGATTTATATGCTTCTCCAAGTAGATGTCGTCGTACTACATACATGAATTCTTCATTATATAGGCTTACACTTGATGAAAATCAATGATATGTTTTCTATTTAACATTTCAAGTTATATTAGATTGAAATCATATGTACTTAGTTAAATACATGTATGGTTTTTAGGTTTGAAATTTTTTTAAAAAAATTTCTTTAGTTATATGATAGACATGATATATAACCTATATATGTACCCTTGACCTCCCTAATGGACAATATAAATGATTTTGTTGTCACTATTTCATTGAAATTGTAAACTTCATACTGATAGTCCCAAAATGGTCGCAATAAAGTCACAAAATTAAGACTATTTTGCGACATTTTAATATTTTGTCGAGGCTATACCCTAAACCACAAATATCATTGTTTTCTCAATTAAGACTATTTTGTGACGAAATGAAGACTTTTTTGCGACTGAATTAAGACTATTTTGTGACACAATTAAAATGTTTTTGCGACATAATTAAGACTATTTTACGACACAGTTAAGACTTTTTGCGATACAAATTAAAAATTATAAATACTTGAACAAAATATATTAAAATTAGATCAACAATATTCAAATTAAATACAAATTATCCAAACTTAAACATCAACTTCATCATCATCCTCGGAAAAAGATAGATTACAAAGAAATTCATCATCGGGTTCATCATCTTCAATTTCTAAAGCAATTAGTTTAGGTCTTTGGTTATTGTCAATTAAAGGGTCGACAATTATTTCTTCTACCGTATCCACCATTCCCTCCTCATCTTGCTATTGTAAAATCACTAGCTCAGAGTCATTAAACATTCTCTGAACACGACTCCTGGGATTCACTTTCACAACGCAAATCCAAATTTTGCGAGAGCGTTTAATGTATGGATATGGAAGATAACAAACTTGACCGGCTTGGGGTCCTGTTGTTCGTACATTAGTAATTACCCAAAGTGAAATAATATATGTAGGATGAATTAAGTATATAAATTCATACCTAAAACAAATGGTTCGTAGTTTTGATATCTTCGTGATATGAGCACATCCACAACGCCTCTCTCGCTTTTTCGGGTTCCTTTTCCAAGTGTAGGGTCAAATCATTCACAGTAGAAAAGTATGATCCTTAAATTCACAACTCCAGGATATTCACTACAAGAAAACAGCATCAATACTGACGGAATTGTTAGCCGTCAGTAATTTCGTCAGTCAATTCTGACAGATTTCTGACGGTAATCTGACAGAAAATCACTCCGTCAGTATTCCGTCAGAATATACTGACGGAATTACTGACGGCGAGGATAGCCGACAGTATTCCGTCATAAATCTGTCAGTATATTCTGACGGAATACTGACGGAAATAATCGGTCATCCAATTCCGACGGTTTTAATGACGGAACACTGACGGAAATCAGATTTTTTATAGGGCTGACGGAATTCTGACGGAATTCTGACGGATCCGATGTCGTGTTGTTATGTCGGAGGTCTTGACGGTTGTCTGACGGAATTCTGACGGATATCATTTGTACATAAGTTAGCTGATTTTGTCATTCCTTTATAAAAACATTTCAACACAAAATCATAATACATAAAAATTCAATTGCGTAATGGCAAACAGAGATTTGTGGAATTACTATATGCAAAACCGAGCCCCCGCTCATAACCCTCGAAACACAACTCTTGTTCCTTCAAGCCCTCCTTACGATAACTTAAATGTTACTGAAGCTGAACCGACAATTTCACTCCGTCCAACTCAACAATCCCAAAACCAAACGCCCGTAATACCGGGAACCATGCACCATAACATCTTCAAGAATGAGGAGTACAGACTAACCACTTCTGTAGGTGCGGTGGTCATCCTAAAGAATGTTACCGTTGGCCGTTTTAACAGGAACTCAATGTACCTTAACATCATAGAGCGGAACATTGTTAAGGTACATGTATATTATAAGTTTATTGGCAATTTTCTATGAAATCTTAAATACCTAATTAAATTCATTTTTTAAACAGATAATCGGTCCTAATTCGATGATTGCTGAGTACCATTCACCGGCAGTATCTACGATTGATGATGAACATGACGGAACAACTGGGTACGAATATGAAACAGCTCCAGACTCAGATGATGATGAATAAACATCCCACGTCGATGATTTTAATATTTTCCGACTATCCATTGTTCGAGTTTATCCGTATAATATTGTTATGTGTACCAGCTATAATTTAATATGGAATAATATGGATTTACAACTTTTTTGTGATCAATTAATAATCCCCTTGATGAAAAAAATGAAATGAAATTGTTTCCAATGATTTGAATTTCAAATCTTAAACAATTTAAAAAATAAGTTGATTGTAATTTATATGTATTTATGGAAATTTATAATATCATTCACCTTTCTAAATTCATTATAGTTTTGAATTTAACCTTTCTCCATTAGTGAATCAAAATAAAAGTCAAGAATGCTTAACATTTTAAAGTGTTAAATCCTTAATTTTTAAAAAAAAAAAAAAAAAACCGTCAGAATTCCGTCAGACATTTATGACGGAATTCTGACGGAATTTTATTTTTTTTTAATAAAAAAAATAACAATTAAAATACGGTAACGTCTTACGGATTTGTAACGGATCCTAAATTTATAATTTGTTTTCCTCGCACACAAATAAAAGGCATATTTGTTTAGGATGTACGATATTATAACAATTTCACGATTGTTTTCTAATGAATAGAATTTTACTTCTTATAAGTTAATTGTAATTTATATTTAATTATGGAAATTTATAATATGATTAAACTTTGTAAGAACTTAATATGATTTAACTTTTTTGCCAGTAATGAATCAAAATAAAAAATAAGAATGTTTTACATTTGAAATTGTTAAATCCTTAATTTTTTTTAAAAAAAAAAAAAAAAAACCGTCAGAATTCCGTCAGACATTTATGACGGAATTCTGACGGAATTTTATTTTTTTTTAATAAAAAAAATAACAATTAAAATACGGTAACGTCTTACGGATTTGTAACGGATCCTAAATTTATAATTTGTTTTCCTCGCACACAAATAAAAGGCATATTTGTTTAGGATGTACGATATTATAACAATTTCACGATTGTTTTCCAATGAATAGAATTTTACTTCTTATAAGTTAATTGTAATTTATATTTAATTATGGAAATTTATAATATGATTAAACTTTGTAAGAACTTAATATGATTTAACTTTTTTGCCAGTAATGAATCAAAATAAAAAATAAGAATGTTTTACATTTGAAATTGTTAAATCCTTAATTTTTTTTTAAAAAAAAAATACAAAACCGTCAGAATTCCGTCAGACATTTATGACGGAATTCTGACGGAATTTTATTTTTTTTAAAAAATAAAAATAAAATAACAATTAAAATACGGTAACGTCTTACGGATTTGTAACGGATCCTAAATTTAAAATTTGTTTTCCTCGCATACAAATAAAAGGCATATTTGTTTAGGATGTACGATATTATAACAATTTCACGATTGTTTTACAATGAATAAAATTTTACTTCTTATAAGTTAATTGTAATTTATATTTAATTAAGGAAATTTATAATATGATTAAACTTTCTAAATTCTTAATATGATTTAACTTTTTTGCCAGTAATGAATCAAAATAAAAAACAAGAATGTTTTACATTTTAAAGTGTTAAATCCTTAATGTTTTTTGACGGAATTCTGACGGAAAACCATAATTTATTTCCCCCCTAAACACTTCGGTGGGATCAAAATGGCGGGAAGGCTGACGGAATTATGACGGATTTTAATGAACCGTCATAATTCCGTCAGAAAACCGTCATACTGTTCTTTATAATCACACTTCGTCTTCTCCGTCGGGTTTGCAGAGAAAAACCAAAAAAATTTACCCACCTCCTCTTCTCCGTCCGATTCACCGGAGAAAGCGTCCGATTCACCGTCTTCTCCGTTGCTTTACCGCCGTTTGTCACCCAACTCACCAAATCAATGTAAGTTCTTGGTAGTTTTAAGATTATGAACAATTCCAACAATATTTTTTCAATCCGTTGAAATTGATGCTTGAAAATGTTTCGGATTTCAATGGGTATGGGTTAATTTCGGATAAGAAATCTTGGAGAACATGGTTTTGTAATTGATTTACCACTAAAGATTTAGGGATTTAGAAAATCAAATGAATTTAGGGATTTAGAAAATTTCATTAATTTAGTGATTTATAAAATAAGTATGAATTTAGAATTTATGAAAAATTTGGTATAAATGGATGTATAGATTATTTGAATTTCAATCGTAAAAAGTTGTAATTTTTAAGGATTTATTGAGATATATACCTCTAATTTGTTAAAAGTAAGGAAAAAAAATCTTTAATTATAAACATGTAAAACTTAAATTTTAAAACATATAAAAATATGTAACTTTGAAAAACATGTAACTTATAAAAATATGTTATTTTGTAAAACATTGAAATACCGTATAAAAACTATATAATTTAAATAAATAAAACATTGAAATACCGCATATTGGCAACTGGACGCCACTAAAGGGACCTCCGCCCAAAACTCGAGTAACCGGAAGAGCCAGCGGAATGGGAAGGGAGAGGCGACCCACAACCTCGGTGCAACGAGCAAGGCGACACGTGTTCAGCAACTGGTAATTTTCCTAATTTTCCAAATAAATTTACTTATCGCTAACATTTTCCGTATTTGAATATGCTAACAGATTGAGAAGACCGGTGTCCGGCCGTCGAATGTTGATATCATCAGAGATGCCCACACCAACAGAAAGACGGGTGAAATCCAAGATGCGATTGCTCGGGAAATCGTGGAGAGCGTGGAGAAGGCCGGGCAGGAATTCCTCGCTTCGCAACCGATCGTGGAAGGAACTCCGCCGCTAACCGAAGTTCCATTCGACAAGGTGAACGAGTTCACTTACGAGGTTAGTATACGTGTCAATTTTAAACACATTTAAAATACTTTTTAATACTAATACGTTTTCAATTTAAAATTTTTTTTTGTTAGGTAACCCCTAAGAGCAGAGGTCGTGTCTACGGCCTCCCCGAAGACAGTTGCTCATCCGTTTCGTCGTATCGCTATCACGGTGGTAGCAGCTTGGTAGCACAAAACGCCGCACTGACCGAACGGGTTATCTCTTTGGAGGAACGGTACGACAGAGAGAAGGCGGAGGCGGAGGCACGTCTGCAGAGCCAGATTGAGGAGGCGGAGGAACGGCGCAAGAAGGATATGGAGGAGGTGGAGGCACGGCGTCTGAGAGAGAAGGCGGAGGCGGACGCACGAATCCGTCAGATGGAGGAGAGGATGGACGCCTTCTTCCGTCGTCAATGATTTTAAATTTAAAATGTAATTTAAATTTAATGTAAAACTTTTAATTTTTTTTTAAACAATTTCTATTTAATTATAAATTTTTTTTTTTTAATATAATTTTTTCTTCCTAATTTATTTTATAAATTAAATAATTTTTTTTTAAAAATAATGCGAAATTCGTCAGAATTTCGTCAGTGTGTCCTGACGGAATTCTGACGGCTTTAAAATAATTTTTTTTTTTAAATAATGCAAAATCCGTCAGAATTCCGTCAGTTTGTCCTGACGGAATTCTGACGGCTTTTAAAATAATTTTTTTTTTAAATAATGCAAAATCCGTCAGAATTCCGTCAGTGTGTCCTGACGGAATTCTGACGGTTATACAAGCCGTCGAAATTCTGACGGTTTTCTGACGGATTCCGTTGATCCGATTTCCGTCAGAAATCCGTCAGTGTGTCCTGACGGAATTCTGACGGAATGGAAATACTGACGAGATAGAACTGACGGAAGAAATCCGTCAGAAATCCGTCAGAATCAGGTGATTTCTGACGGATTTCTGACGGATTTTTCCGTCAGAAACACAGATGTTTTCTTGTGGTGATTGGAGCTCCACAATTCGTTCCCCAGTTCCATATAAATCATCTTCATTGGATGCATCTGAATAATTTTGGCCTCGAACGCACACCCCATAATTCATTGTCTTCCTGTTCGCTCCGTAACTCCGTGTGTGAAACAAATACCTTCTAGTAAAATACATTGGCCACATTCTCACCTTATTTTCAGGACCTTCCACAATATCATGAACCCAAATTTGAAAATTATATTGGTATTTCATTGCTTCCACCTACGTTGGAAAAACATGAGCATCAAACATAATGTATATGGATCAAATTAATTATACTAGAGTTGAGATAACATACATATTTTTGAATGCAGGTATGAAAATCTTCATCTCTTTTTGCGGTTACCTCATCTTCAGATAATTCAGGATTTTCTAATCGAATTTGCTCGTCCAATAATCTGATACATTAAATAAATATATAAGATCATATAAGATATATAAATGGATATTATTTTGAAATTACCTTTCAAATGGCCTAAGATAGTCTATATTTCGCAACACACATGAATGTGCACATATGTAATCTCTCTCGGTTAACCAGTCTTCCCCTCATTTGCCACTTGGACGACCAACTTCCATAAATATATCTAGTACCGGAACATCATATATGGGTACTTCGCCTTCTATAAAACATTTGTTCCTGCAAAAATATACACAATTGTAGTTATTTCGTAACAAGTAATTTAGTCACCATCAATATTGATTAAGTAAAATATTACCTTCGTGAGATAGATGTAGAAATGTTTGAGGCAAAATAGTGTTGTGAAAAATAAGATATTTCATCATTCATGTAGGATTGCACAATTGATCCTCCTGGATATCTTTTGTTTTTCGCTTTACCTTTTAGATGTTTAAAAAACCTTTCGAAAGGATACATCCATCTATATATTGTACAGCACCACCAAGCTCGGCTTCGTATGGTAGGTGAATAGGTAGATGCTCCATTACATCAAAGAAGGAAGGTGGGAAGATCTTTTCCGAATTACACAAAATCATCACAATGTTCTCCTTCAGCATTTCAATTCGACTTTGTTCCGATGTTCTACTACTGAGGTCACGGAAAAATACTCCAATCCCTATGATAAGAATTTCTTCAAATACTGAAAAATATACTTGCAAATTATAATCAAACACATGGTGGATTTATATATATTTATACCTGATAATGCTTCATGCACGTTGCTTGGGAGAAGTTCTGCAAAAATAAATGGAAGCATTCGTTCCATAAAAACATGGCAGTCCTGACTTTTCATTCTGCAAACTTTCCACTCGTGATGTCTGCACAACTGGCTAAATCAGCTACATAGCCGTCAGGAAATCTAATGTCATTCTTCACACAATGCAATAAGGCTTCTATTCCTCTTTTCAACAATCTCCAAATGGGAAATGGGGCGTTTTCATTATCGTTGGCATGCAGTTTTGCCCGAGCAAAATATCTTGTTATATCTTTTCTTGACTTCACGTTATCTTTTGATATGTCGTTGACATTCATAACAGTGTATATGATGTTGTTGAAGAAATTCTTCTCGATATGCATAACATCAAGACAGTGTCGTAGATTCAAATCTCTCTAGTACGGTAACTCCCAAAAAATGCTTTCTTTATGCCAATCATGTTGAACCCCAAATCCGGCCAGTTTTCTTGTATGTCCATTTCCACCACAGTCAGATGTTTTATGTGGTTGGAAATGTTGTATACGATGGTACACTTGTTCACCATTTAATGATGCAGGTGGCTCGTCGTACAAAGCGTATTTCCCCTACAAAAAGTTTACTTTATTTTTTCGTAATGGATGATTCATGGGCAAATGTATTCTGTGACAATCAAACCAACATACCTTCCTACCAGCCGGTAAATAAAAAGCACTTGTGTCAGCCATACAAATAGGACACGCCAATTTTCCATGTGTCGTCCATCCTAACAACATGGCGTATGCTGAAAAATCACTAATCGTCCACAGTAGAACCGCTCTGAGGATAAAGTTTTGATTTAATGATACATCATACGCCTCTACTCCGTGATTCCATAACCCTTGCAACTCCTTGATCAGTGGTTGAAGGAAAACATCAAGACTCTCTCGTGGATGATTTGGACCCAAATTTAGTATCGTAAGAAACAGATATTCACTGTTCATGCACATCCCAGGAGGTAAGTTATACGGTGTCATGATCACAGGCCACATAGAATGATTTTTTAACATTCCAAGGGGATTAAAACCATCTGTACATAATCCAAGATACACATTCCGAGTTTCTTCCGCAAAACTCGGATACGTTGCATTGAAATTTTTCTACTCTGCTGCGCCTCATGGGTGACACATTACTCCATCTTTTGAGTCGTGCTCTGCATGCCACCTCATTGATGCACCAGTCTTCTCTGATTGATACATCCTCTTCAATCTGCTAGTGATAGGTAAATACCACATACGACTAAACAGAACTCTTTTCTGCCCTCCCGTACTAGGCTTATATCTTCCTTTTCCACAAAACTTACAATGCTCTAGCTTTTGGTCTTCTTTCCAGAAAAACATACAATTATCTATGCATACATCATAAGTACTGAACGGTAATCCTAGCTTTCGCATCAACGTTTATGTCTCGTAGTATGAACCAGTCGCCTTATTAGGCTCTGGTAAATACTCCTCAAATGCTTCTGTTACAGAATCCATGCAAACTTCTGACCAATTATGGTCTACCTTGATGTTCATTAACAGAGATGCTAATGATAACTGCGAATGACCATCATGACAATCATCATACAATGGCGTATTTGCAGCAACTAACATGTCGTAGAATTGTTTTACGTCATGGGTAGGTTCTTCATAAACATGATCATTTTCACTTTGATCATGTTCATTATAATCATTAAATGGCACAGAGCCATGAAATGCATCATGAACCATCCCAGCATAAACATTCTCTGCATCATTATTGATTCCTTCATTATCGTTACTAAATCATCATTCCCGTAATGACTAGTAAAATCAACATTTTCGTAATGAGAACTACTTCCTGCACCAACTACATTGTTGTCTTCTCTATGTTACGTCCATACATAATAGTTTTCATGAATCCTATACTATGTAAATGATTCGAAACTGTTAGAAGATCTCTTAATCTAGAAGAATTTCTACATTTGACACAAGGGCACTGTATCATACCTCCACTGCTTATAGCTATGTCCTGGTTAGATGCGAATTGGATGAACTGTTAGACCCCGGGCATAAATTCTTCTGAGAGACTATCTGTCTGCGTATCGATTCACTTGTACATCCATTCTCGAGGATTACCAGGCCACATTTTTTTTCTTTGTTTTTTACTATTTTTTTCCCTTTCTGTTTTTCACTCTTTTTCGTTTTCTTTGTTTCGGAAATTTTCTGAGTAATATGAGGAAGAAAATTATTGTGAGTGAAATGAGCTAAGGTTCAGTGGCTTATATAACAAAAAACTATGCAACTATTTTGCGACCACACTATAATTGTCACACATTTGAGACTCTTTTGAGTCCAATTTGTGACTAACATGCCAAAAGTTAGGCCCCCACATAAATTAGGTGGCCGACATGTTTTTATCACGTGCGAAAGTACTGTTTGGGTTGTCTACATAAACGTTCACACTCTGTTACGACCACAAGTTAGTCTCAAATATGTGTATAATGTGGGACGGCACCATTTAGTCACAAATGTGGGACTGATTTACGATGACACTTACAGACAACATATTTGGTCACACAATAGTCGCTCATAAATGGCTATTTTGCGACTTCATTGAGATAGTCGACTTCTAGTCTTAATATAGTCGCTAATTACAGACTATAATCCGACCATATTTTGTGGTCGTTGTCTTGCGACTGTTTGGACACATTATTTGCTGCCGTCACAATTGTGTCGCAAAACAGTCTCAAAATGGTCGCAATATTTTGTGACAAAAAACAGTCACAAAATGTGGTCACTAACGAACTGTTTTCTTGTAATTTTGTTAAAAAAGGATGAACGAAACACGGATTAACACGAAAAGGCACACGAATCAGACCTTCTAACTCGGGAACCCACTGATCGGTATTGAAACACACGAAGAACATGACCCAAGGAGAACCTAAAGCCTCTATGATGCTAAGAGAAAGGTTCCAGATTGATTTCTTTGCAATAATCAACAAAGAACACAACAATCTCCCAACTTTCTCTCAAAACTTTTAACTCTTCTCTGTTCACGATGGCTAGGGAAAAAGACACGTAGTCCTAGGTATTTTATATACCGCTAACAAGTTAATTACCTGGTTCAAGAAAACACAAGTGTCGAGCGACACTCCAAGTGTGTCGATTAACACCACCTAATCCTTCGTGTCGATCAACACACACCTCGTGTCGCTCGACACGAACGCTAGAATTCACATTTCTGGTTCGAAAATGTTACACTTAGGTCGAGGCTTCGGCCCAATAAACTTTGGTCCAATAAGAGAATCAGTAGACTTCGGCCTATTGTAGGAACACCTCGTCATTGGTACATTTCACCGTTGCAATGCTTTGTATCTGCAGCAACGTTGTTGGTCATAACTGCAATGAGACCTAGAGCATGTCCACCGGTGAGTTTTAATGGGTCTCAAGAGGCCAAAAATAATAAAAAAATGATTTTAATGGATGTTTTGGGCTTGAGTCAGCTCAGTACACAGAGCTTATTGAGACTGTTTCATTAAGCCAAGTGTCGCCATTGGATTGGCCAGTTGTGTTTTCGTCGGTGGGAGAGAGTAGAGAAAAAAAATTCATTTGGACGAAAAAACGTTCTCTCTTCTCCTCTTTCTCTCATCTGCGATTCCAATCGACAAAGTTTGGCCAAAGAATCACACCGCAGATTCTCTTGTAAAATTTTTGTTGTTCTCTTTCTTTGTTCTCTTCTCTCTCTGTTATCCTCTCCCTCCGTTCATGGATTTTTCAAATCCTCTTCTCCTTTCTCTCCGTTGATTGATCCGTCGATCCATCTTCTGCATGTCGGGACAAATGCAAAGACCAAATCTGATTAAGATAAGTACACCTTCGATCTTCTTTGATTATTTGTAGAAATTGGTTTAGATTAGGGTTTTGGTAGATGAAAGGTCAAAGTTTGGTAAAATTGGTTGTAGAAATTGATTCGGTTATGTTGTAGTAATTGATTCGGTTATTTTGTGATCCATTGATGAATATGAAATTGTTTAGATGAATCTGAAATTGTGTTGATTCCTTGATTCGGTTGTCTTGGGATTCATTGATGAATATGAAATTGAGAATTACTGAATTGAGTTTTGATATCATCTAATATTGTTTTTTGGATTAAATTGGTATGCATACAAAAGATTTTCACAAAGTTTGTGCCGGTTTTTTAAGAATTTGTTGTTGTATAACAATATATTTTGTATTGTTTGTTCTGAATAATAACATTTCCTTCATGTATTTGCAGAAATGTGTGAGTTAGAGAAGCTCAATCTTTACTCTTTCTGAAGCTACCAATCCGGAGAAGCTTGAAAAAGGTAAACTTCAGTCCTTGTGTCTTTAATTGTTGAACTGGAGAAACATGAACATGAATTGGGTAGATAGAAATGTACTTTACTCGTTTAATGCTTCACCGGTTAAAATGTAGTTGACAATCAATTCTTGAACATGGATTCAATAGATAGAAATGTACTTTGAACACTGTAACTTGTGTCTTGTCCCTGATTTTTGTGAAGTAATTGAATGTTTTGGTTAGTGTGAAGTGCTTCACTGGTTAAAATGTAGTTGACAATCAATTTTTGAACATGGATTCAATAGATAGAAATGTACTTTGAACACTGTAACTTGTAACTTAACCTATGTAACTCAATTCGAATCGTTCTGTTTTCTTTCTATCTCTCTTTGTAATGAGAACTTGTCTCTTGTCTCTGAATTGTAAAAAGAACTTGTCTCTGTTTTACCATTTCAGTATATATGTTACACTGAACTTAACTAAAGTGAACTGTCAAATGGTTAAATGAAAACTGAAGCAACTAAAGTATAAGAAAACAAATTAGAATTGTAATAACTAAACTAAACATAAATTGTCTAGTGTCTTAGTCTAAACTAAGCAGAAACAAAACAAAACAAAACAAAACCAAACTAAACTAAACTAAACTAAACTAAACTAAACTGATGAGACATTAGTCATCTAATCAAAACATATGATGATGGCT
Source organism: Draba incana (assembly GCA_963576765.1). Classification (NCBI taxonomy): domain Eukaryota; kingdom Viridiplantae; phylum Streptophyta; class Magnoliopsida; order Brassicales; family Brassicaceae; genus Draba; species Draba incana. The sequence goes on along the minus strand of OY755216.1, from coordinate 19,025,353 downwards.
AATGTCTCAGTTACTTAATTGTAACACCTAACCTAGCTAGAATAGAAGTTAGGTGGATCATTTACTAACTATGTGAATTTATAATGATCTGAACTCACCTCAACCAAAACCACAACTCTCTAATTACCTTTGTTAGTAAATCATGGATTCAACCGAACCTTTTTCCTCCTCTCAAACCTTCACTGATCTTTTGTTCAGCCAACAAGAGACCCCTAATTCCCAGCCACTCTCACCTGAAAACCATCCACCTTCACCATTAGGTAGAGAAACTCGGGTTAGATGGATTGTACCCGAAGAGAACACTCTTGCAAGTGCTTGGTTAAACACTTCCAAAGATCTAATAGTGGGGAATGAGCAGAGAGCAGGGGCTTTTTGGCAGAGAGTTGCAGCTTAATATGTTGCATCTCCAGCTGTGGCAAAGCTACCAACCCGAGAGGTAAAAGCTTGTAAGCTCAAATGGTCAAAGTTATCTGAGATTGTTATGAAGTTCGCTGGCTGCTACGAATACGCATCACGACATTATCAGTATCGAAAAGGAGAAGACGATGTTCTTACAAAGGCTTACACGCTTTATCACCAGGATCAAAAGCTCAAATTCACCAATGAGCATGTTTGGAGAATACTCAAGTGTGAACAGAATGGTGCAGTATCTACACTGCTAAAACTAACCCACTGAAGAAGAAAGCCAAACTCAGTGATGCATCCAGCTCCAAGACAGCCTCTCATGTAGAAGGAGATAGCATGGAGAGGCCTATTGGTGTTAAGGCAGCAAAGGCACAAGCCAAAAAGAGAGGTAAGAGTGAAGTGTCTGAGGTTGATTATGTAGCTCAGATTAACTCTTTGTGGCTCATAAAAGAGAAAGACTTGGCATTTAAGGAGAGACTCAATAAGCAGAAGTTGCTTGATAGCCTCTTTGCACGAAATGATTCACTGTCTAGCTGCGAAGAAACCCTTAAGATCCAGCTAATCAATGAGATGATTGGTGGTGGCAGTGAGTATGCAGCTTCATAATTGTAAGTGTACATTTTCATAAATTTCTTTGATTGCATTCAAAATCAGTGTAAGTGAACATAACTTGCTTTCATTTTCTAATTATGTGTAGGAAGTGTGTCGGCAAGGAAGGTGTACTTTCATTGTTCACTTTTGGCTTCTACCGTTTGGTTCATGGAACCTACTGTCTCATCTTGGCTTTGTATGACTATGGTTGTTCACTTTTGGCTTTGTATGTCTTTATTAATGGATTGATAACTTTTGGCTTTGTATGTTTGGTTCATATGATGTACTACCCTACTTTCTTTGGCTTTTTATGTATGTTTGGAGTCATGTAATATAATGCTTGTTTCTCATTTCTATATATATATATGAGAGTTCATTTTATTATCACATTCATTATCACATTCAAAATCAAATTCCTGCATAATCATCTCCTTCTCTTTCTTATTCTCATTTGGTTCTCCGTACTTTTACCAAAACTTGTTGCAAATTCTCACTCTCATTTGGTTTTAGTTCATTTCATTATCACATTCAAAGTCAAATTCCTTACCATCATTTCCTTCTCTTTCTCATTCTTACCAAATCAAAACTATTCTCAATCTCAAAATTCATCCGAATGGCTACAAATTATTTTGTGTTTTTATTTTTTTTCCAAAACTCTTATTTTGCTTCTACTAAATTTGTGGTTGGTTTGTTTCTTTTTCATTTCAACCCTTTCTATTTATTATTTTACTTGTATAACAACTAAAACACTCCATATAAAATTTAAGTGCATTATTGGAGTGAATTATTCGAATTATGTTGTTTCTTTCTTTTTCATTTTCTTAAAAGTTTGAGTTCATTATTCGAACTCATTATCTGTCTTTTTGCATACCAATTTTTTTTCTTTCAATATTTTTATATATATTTAAAACCATGCAGCCTCATCCTCACACTTCTTATGATAATTTTGATGAGGATTTTGACCCAAATATCGATCATATATTTGAAAACTATTTTGAAGATGGTATAAATGAGTACACTCGACGTCTAGCGGCCAACAAAAAGAAGGAAACAAAAGCTAATATCGAAAGAGAACGCGTGGAAGGAAATATACGTTTATGGAACGATTATTTTTCCGAGGACCCTGTTTACACCGATGCCATGTTCCGACGACGATTTAGAAAGAACAAGCGATTGTTCTTCCGTATTGTTCAAAGTCTATGTCAATTTCCATATTTCCAACAAAGACCTGATGCTACCGGAATGTACGGTCTATCTGCTTTTCAAAATTGTATAGCCGCAATTTGTCGTCTGGCATATGGTCTTGCAAATGATGCGATGGACGAATACCTCCGGATGGGTGCAAGCACTGTGAGCGAATCCTTTGAGCATTTTGTGGATGGAATTATACATTTATTCGAAGATGAGTACCTGAGAAGACCTACACCGGAGAATCTCCAACAATTACTGAATATTGGAGAGTCTCGCGGATTTCCTGGGATGATAGGAAGTATTGATTGTATGCATTGGGAGTGGGAAGAATTATCCTAAGGCTTGGAAAGGCCAGTATTCACGCGGACATGGAAAACCTACTATCGTTTTAGAGGTCGTGGCTTCGCAAGATCTCTGGATTTGGCACACTTTTTTTTGAGCTCCAGGTACGTGGAATGATCTGAATGTTCTTGCCGCTCTCCCGTTTTTGATGATGTATTGGAAGGTCGAGCTCCACAAGTCAGTTACAAAGTCAATGGGCATCGATACCATATGGCTTAGTATCTCACAGATGGTATATATCCGAAATGGGCAACATTCATCCAATCAATTTCCCGACCACAATGACCGAAAGCATCATTATTTGCTAGTTGTCAAGAAGGAGTCAGAAAAGATGTCGAGCGTGCTTTTGGAGTTTTGTAGGCTCGGTTTGCTATTGTTCGAAACCCTACTCTGTTTTGGGATAAGGAAAAAATAGGGAAGATAATAAGAGCATGTATCATATTGCACAATATGATTGTAGAAGACGAACAAGACCAAAAGACTCAGTACGATTTATCTGAATTCGTACAAGGAGAAGGAAGCGCACATGTGGACTACACGTTTTCTAGACAACCATCTACAATTGCGAACAATGATATGGTCAATCGAGCTCAAGTTCGTGAAGAAAGAATTCATGTTAAATTAAAAAAAGATTTGGTTGAACATATTTGGAGAAAATATGGTAGAAGTTAAGATCATAATCGACTTGATTGTCTTTTTTATGCTTTTATATGTTTTTTTGCATTTGACGTTTTTACGGATTGTAATATTACCTTTTTTCATGTTCTAATATATATATTACTTTGATTATTATCCATTTTTCAAATTTAATTTTTTTTATTTTTTTATGAAACCCATACCGGTCTCACGACTGGAACCAAATTTATTCATAATCTCTTAATGAGTCTCACAGAATAAACAATTATTAAAAATTATATTAATTTGTGTGCATTGAGACTAAAAGAGTCTCTCCATTGGGGATGCTCTTAGGGGTTTTTCCTGGAGAAGGACATAGGGATTTTCTGTAGGAAGACCTAGGGTGTGTTTTTGTATAAAGACTTAATAGAATTTGAACCATTGATCTTCAGGGGTGTAAACCGACTCCAATAGTTAGGCCCCAACTTAATAGCGTTTGTGATAATGGTGTTGAGCGTAAATGTTGTGTATCAAGATCAACGGTTTATTGCTTTAGGTTGTGATAAAAAGTCTTTCGACGTTCGATGTATACATGTCGTATTGATTCAATGATAAAGTATTTGGTTTGAACCAACGTCCTAGGATTCAAAACCGATGTGTTTGGATTACATAATCCAATGACTCCAGGTTCGATCAGCAAACAATTTTTTTTTTTGTGAGGTTAATCGGGTGTTGACTTGATGTGATTGAATCGGATTTACCGATATCAATGTAGTGATGTTAATATGGGTAAACCCACCCCATTTAGCCCCACACCATTTAGACCCCGTCCCATTTACACCCCAAACCCGTTAAGACCCATTTAGTTTAGGGGTCTAATAGGGCTACCCATTTAGACCCGTTTAGTTTACACTTACCCATTTACACCCATTTACAACCATTTAGACCCATTTAAGTCATATATGATTTTGTTTTCTTTTTAATAATTAGTTATCCACATAAATTATTTGTCTTTTAAATTACTTTTTTTATATTTATAATATTTTTTAGAAAAGAGATACTATAAAGCAACTAGTTTTTATGAGAAATATTTTTTTCGTAATTTTCCAGCCAAAACAAGTTTTCCGTAATTTTCCCGCCAAAAACGTGTTTTTCGTAATTTTCCCGCCAGAAATGCGTTTTCCGTAATTTTCCCGGCAAAACGCGTTTTCTGTAACTTCCCGCCAAAACGCGTTTTCCATAATTTTCCCGCAAAAATGCGTTTTCCGTAATTTTCCCACCAAAAACGCGTTTCCGTAATTTTCCCGCCAAAAAATCGTTTCCGTAATTTTCCCGCCAAAAATCGTTTTCGTAATTTTTCCGCCAAAAACGTGTTTTCCAAAATTTTCCGGCAAAAGATACGTTTTCCGAAAAAAAATTCCCGCCAAAAAGTGTTTTCGTAATTTTCCCGCAAAAACGCGTTTCCGTAATTTTCTCGCCAGAAACGCGTTTTCTGTAATTTTTCCGCCAAAAAGTGTTTTCCGTAATTTCCCGCCAAAAAGCGTTTTCTGTAATTTTTTGCCAAAAGTATGTTTTTCTAATTTCTAATAATTTTTTTTAAATGTAAATGGATTTAATAGGGTACCAACTTATTAGAATGTAAAAACCATTTAATTAGTGGGTTTTAATAGAGTACCTATTGAAACCCACTAAAGTCCCACTAAAAACACACAAAACTTAAACCCATATTAACATCACTACATCAATGCACAACAAGACCGACGTGATGATGCTGAAGCGGATGATGCTTGCTGTTGGACTCATATCTTATTGGGCTTATAACAAAGCCAATCAAGAGTTAATATATCTTGTTATCGTCATGTTCTTCTTCTCTTGGAATCTCACCCGATGATGATGCAAGGAGAAACCTATGTCAAGACATCCATGACCCGAAGACCATTGATTTCGAACCCGAGGACTCGAGATATGACTCGATCCGATGTTGATTTGCCGACGTTATTGTGCTTTTTTCCCGATGTCGAATCATCGTATTCCGACGTCAACCTGAGCTAGATGCCGATATCGACTGAAATTAACACTCGATGCCACCATCTCTACTCAAACCAAAATTGATGAGATTAAGACCCGAGGCCGATGTCTCTACCCAGACTGAAGTCTTTGTCAAATTTCCCTGATGTGAATAGAGAAATCTATTCTTGATCCGAATACTTGCGTGATTCGACGTCGATTCGATTGTAGAGTCATTAAATCCCAATGTGAGGCCACTAAAACCCGACGCTGGTGCTTGACGAGACATGATCCGACACCGATGGTATGAAATTTGACCAAACGCCGATGGTATATCTTATCGACCAAAGACGATGTCACTCTGAATCAAAGCCGATGTTGAGCTCAATTCACGTTGATGCCACTTATCGAGTGAATCCGATGACCCGATATTGACTACCATTGCCGTCGAAGCTTTGATACTAACAATCAATGAAAATGAAGACTTTATGGGCTTATACTAAGGCCCAAATCAAAGTCCATCACAACATTGTCATTGTTTTTAAAGCAAAAACAATGATCCGGAGGTGTGAAAATTTTGCCGAAGTCATCACCCGAAGTCATCTTGGTTTCGTGAACAATATTGTTGTGATAAGTCATGTGCTCATTTGAGGCCCACTATCTTCAAAATTCATTATGCCGTAAGCTTTTAAAGAGAAGAAAGACTCATTCATCCAAATAGCCTCCATTTCTTTATATAAATCCTCTCTTTCTCTTACAAGTGTTCAAAACTCAAGAACCCTAAAATTCCAATTTTGAATTTTTTGTTTAATTCACTTAAATTAATTTAGAACTTCATTAGGAATTCAATTCCCAACATCATTTTCTCCTAAATCAATGTATGTTTTCTCTTCAACCTATTTTTGTGTAAATTTCAAGTTATGGATATTTCTCAATTCTCAAATTGGACACTTAATTTGTTAGAGAATTCATTAGAGGAACTTTTTTATACATATGAATTGCATTATTCAATGTTTAATTACATGATTAGCACCTTTATGCAACTTTTCACAAAATTCAATTTTTGGGATTCTTAATTCAAAACGGACTTAGGTGTTTCTAATGGTTATAATGCATTCATTGAGTTGGTTTTATCATATATACATAGGATTGGCTTGAAATTTGACATATTAGAGCTTTAATTGCAAAAAAAATCAAATTTTCATGAGTAATTGAACATTAATCCGAAAATTATGATTTAATTTGAGAAAAATTATTTAACCATGCATTATCATTCTTACATGTTTCTAATATGTTGATACACTTTTTGCTCAATTAAATTATCATTGGAAGCAATTCTTTGGAAATTTTCGATTTTCAAGACAATAACATGCTTTTTCGAGATTTTTATTTTGTAGTGATTCCAATGGATGGAGAGGCTATCACAAGGCGATCAACTAAAGTCCTTAAGGTTAAAGGACAGCCCCGAATCATTGGAGAACGAGAGCCTCAAGTTCTATGTTCAAAGAAGAATGGAAAGGGTATTTTGAGAGATGATGATGGGGAGATTGATTATCAACTTAGGGATGAAGATGATGAGGACACAACTGAGCCAATTATATTTGTAGTGGTCACACAAACCATGGCACCAAAAGCGGTCCCTCCACAAAAGAAACTGCGAAAATCAACGGTTAAATCGAAACCTGGTGGATCTTCGATGCCAAGTGTTGTATTTTAGACTGTTGGACCTGATATACAAGCTAATGTGAATTACATTACCCACCTCAAACAGTTTGCCTTGCCCCAGACCCCAACCATCGATTTTGAGACGCTTGATTTATTCGGTATTCGAAGAGACGTCGAATGGTATTTTGAAGAACTAGGCCTTACCAAGTTCGTGTCTATCTCTCACCCAACCTATGATGTGATAGCGAGAGAGTTCCTTGCCACCGTGGCACTAGCATATCCAAGAGGCAAAGGAGCGAAAGCTAAAGACGGTGTTTTAGCATTTACGGTAAAGAGAATGTCTTACACTTTGACTATTGAGGATCTTTGCGATATCATGGGATTTGCGTGCTTGAATGAGATTAAGTTCACCGCTAGTGATATGCATTATGATGAATGGATGAGGTTTGCTAATGAGCGACTCAAACTGGGTATTTGAAAAGCGGTCAAAATCACTCATCCGGCGATTCGTTATGTTCATGCGCTAGTCTCGCAACTTATTTTTAGTAGAAAAGAGCATGGAACGGTGAATTTTGATGATTTTTACATGCTTATAGCTCCATTTATGAATGATCATGAGAAGGGTAATCTCGGATCTCTTCTAGCTCGACAATTGGTCGCGATTAAGAATGAAATCACTAACACTACAAGAAAAACTGCTTATTGCCCCACAAAAGAAATTGTGGCAAATTTGTTTTGCCAGATATTTTCCAGCCTTTTGCCACAATTTTTGTGAATAGTAAAATATGTGGTAATCTCTAACAATCAGTGGTAAATATTACCACGGATCTTGTTTGGTGACAATTTATGGCAAATTTAGCACAGCTTGTCATACCATGTTTCGTGTCAATTTTTTACCACAAGATTGTAAGGCTTTAATTTGTGGCAATATTGTCATGGAACTTGAGCATAGCATTTTCTGGCACATTGTCACGGTTTTGTTCGTGGCAGTCCTTGGCAAACCACTTTTTAATAAACTAGTCAAATCATATGAATTACATGAACTAATAGGGTTGTATTTATATTTGCTTTGCCACGGCTATAGGCATGACAATTTGTGGCAGATGTGGTAATTTATGGTAATCTATGGGAAGAAATAGAAAAAAATAGATTCTATAAAGTATAGATATGGAGAAACATGTCGATATGGAGAAGATAGAAAGAAAAAGATAAGATTTTGTTGACTCTAGATATGGAGGAGAAAGAAAGAAGGAGATATTTAGGGTATGAGAAATATCGAGAGTTGGTGTTAGAAGAAAGGAAAAGTAGATTTGATATCATAATAAAATCTCTAGAATTCAAATACCTACGAAACCCTAAACCACAAATGAATAGTGTAGTATTTCATTTTGATTTGTATTACCTATAATTATAATTTTAAGATTTGATGGTAACTAAAAAATATTTAAGTCAACTAATGGTCACGTATCACTACAAGAAAACAGGTCACTAGTGACTTCACAAAGAGTGACAAATGAGTCACAAATGAGCTATTTGCGACTAATTTGAGACTCAAAAGTTGGAGTGATAATAGTTGAGTCACTAATTTTTCGAGTCGCAAATGAGTCGCTAATTAGCCACTCGTTTGTGACGATAATCATTAGTCGCTAATATGCGACTCGTATGTGTCTAAACGGTGGAGTCGCAAATTGACGACACATTTGCGACGAATGTTTGTGGTGACAAATTAGCTACGCTATAGCGACTCGGTTTGTTGCGACTACTTAGCGACTCTGTTAGTTTGCGACCATCTTGTGACTCTCGTTTGAGTCACTAATTAGCGATACTTTAGAGACGATTTTGTGACTGTATTTAGATCCGCGATGGTCACAAATTAGTCTTAATGGAGTCACGTATTAACCACTACTTTGCGACTGGTGTATTTTTGAAGTCCCTTTATAGTCTTGTTTTTGTAACCAATTCAGTACTAAATTGTTACTAATTTGTTACTAAGAACCTATTGGTATTTGGATTTGAATTGTTTTAGAACCAAAATATAAAGCAAAAGAAATAGAAACTTATAAAGTACACAAAATAGTTGTAGTTATAAAGTACAAAAGACAAACTGAAATAAATCAAGTTTTACATATTAGAAAGAGAAAAATTTCAAAAGAAACTTTTAAGTGTTGGCTTCGGGTAGTGAGGTTGGAGGACCTTGAGCAGGCACTTCAACATCCAAGACAGAGGACTGAGTCAGGTAAGCAGCGAGGCGGGGATTGTCCGTCTTCATGAACTGGATCATCTCCTCGTATTCAGAGATGCGAGACTGACTCTGCCTTAGCTGCAGTAGCTCTGCATCACGATGCTTGTCTTCCGCATCTCGACGCTTGTTTTCAGCTTCAAAGTCAGCAATCTTTTCAAGAGCTGATTTGAGCTCGTCCAACATCGCTTCTAAGGTTGTCTTTGACGGTGAAGCATCGCTGGCCTTCCTTTTCTTTTTGTTAACCACCTGGGGCAGTTGACCCATTCCATAAGGGTTGTCCTTGGGATCGATGTGCGTAACCTGCCAGTGAAACATATACAATAAGAAGCTAACATCCAACATACACCAATACAAACGTAAACCATTAACCAAAAACCTAAAGCCATATCCAACAGACACCAAGACAGAAATGATAAGTAACATAAATTAAACCAAGACAGAAATGATAAGAAACAATAATTAAAAGTAGGAGAGAAAGGTTACCTTGAGGAAGATATAATTAAGATCGTCAACGGTCAGTTGGCACTGCGTTGAGTTCTCTGAAGCATCTGGTCCTTCGCCGCGAGCCTGCTCCCTAACCTCTTGGATGGTCTTGTCATAATCTTCATAGACCTGCTTAGCCTTTTGGTCGACATAACTGCCATCGGGCAGTGTATGAGTCTGCTTAAAGACTTCAGTGAAGGAAACATGTCTTCCTAGCTCATCCTCCTGCAAGAGTATAAAACAAATGTCCGTTACATATATTATGGTTATTTATTAGAAGTGACAGTAACATAAATTAACACTTACCATGTCTTGTTGAATGGTTAGGTAAGAGGACTGGCCAGACCTGTGCTTGTGTGGTCCAAGGCCGTTACGGTCAGAATTGTGGGAGTTGAAAGTGGTAGTACTTCTCTCTATTACCTCTGTAGTGTCCCAGTGGAGCCACATCTCTTTCCAGAGATCACCATCAATCCATATCGGCCTTATTCCACTGGTCTTAGCACGACTGACAATTCCTTTCATGCGATTGATTACAATCGTAGTGAAATGCTCCCTCACCAGTTCAGTGATCTCTTGATCCCAGTAATACTTGCTCTACACAACAAACAAACGTGGTCAGTAGTAAACTAAATTACTTTAAAAAAAAAATGTGAAAATAGAAGAAGAAGAAGCATTACCGCAAAAGTCATGAAGTATCTTTCTTGTTTGTCAATCGGAGTCATTGTCCAACTGAAGAAAAGGCCAATCAAACTTACGTCTAAAGATTGTTGAGATTATACGGGTCAATTTGTGTTTGTCCTGAGTAAACCTTGCACGGAAATGGAAACCAGATTACATAACATATATTGAAGAACTAATAAGCAGTGTACTAAACTAAACCAATATATTCAAGATATACAATTTCCAGAGTCAACAATTTCCATTAACTAACATATACAATTTCCAGATTCAACAGGTTTCATTAACAACATTAACCAACTTCAACAACCAACATATACAGGTTTAGTGAGCATATATTAAACAAGTAGTAGAAGATCTACTTACCACAATGAGTCTGGCACAGAGACTTCACTGAGAAGGGGAAGTCTTTGACGTCCAGGAAGAGCTAAAAGATTATCCAACTGCTGCTCAGCACCAGCTTCAAAGTCAGGTCCGTGTTCATCATTCTCCATAGCATCATCTTGGAGTTCTTCTTCATCATCTCTGTCTTCTTCTTCATCATCATCATCAGCCTCAACATCTCTCTGAATCTCACCACCAACAGGTCGCATATTCAGGTTAAGGTTAGCCTCAACATTTCTTAAACTCCCTTGGGGATTTGTTGATGGAGGGTACTGCAGAGGAATGGTTCGGGCCGCAGCTAAGTTTGAGTGAGAGACCCGGGTCCCTTGAGAAGGTGGCGACGGGTTAGAGGAGTTATAGGAGCCAACATTTGAAACAGGTCGAGTCACAGGTGAACCTCCGGTGTTACTAGCCCCTTCACAGGCACAAACGGGTCACTTGTGGCTACAGGACGTACCAACAGATCACTTGTGACTTTAGGACAAACCACCGGCTCACTTGTACCTGTAGGACGCTTACCACGAGCCTTTGCAGTCCTAGCAGCAGCGATGACTGCAAGTTCCCCCAGAGGGATGTACTCAGGAGCTGGTCCTTTTCCATCGGTGCCACCTCTTCCAGAACCGCCTCCTCCAGAGAGGCCTCTTCTAGAACCGCCTCCTCTTTCACCGGCTGGGTCCTTCCTCTTCCAGCACCTCCGCCTCTTCCATTACCACCGGAACCAGATCCGCCTCCTCGAGTGCCTTTCCCTCGGAGAGCCGTCTTCACCATCAGATTAAGGTTAGAGAAATTAGGGTTTTCTGGGTTTAGAAATTAGGGTTTCTCATCAAAACGATTAGTGTTCTAGGGTTTCTGGATCGCGATTGAAGGAGGAATGAAGAAATTAGGGTTTGGGTGTCTCGGTTTCAAAAGAGGAAAATGAATCGACGAAAAGGGCAAGAGAGAAGAAAAGGGTTCTTGAGAAGAGAAGATCGGAATAGAAGCGAAGGGTTTCAAAGAGGAGAAGAGAAGGATTGCAGAGAAGAGAAGAATCGAATGATTTTTTGGAAGATCGAAAGAGAAGATCGGAAGAATGGAATAGGTTTTTTTGTCTCTGCCGCGTAGAGAGAGAGAGAGAGAGAGAGAGGAAAGAAATGACCTTTGGGAATTAGGTTAGTTTTATATATTATCACTGGCGTCGCAACTTAGTCGCAACGGAATGGCTAATGAAATTTGGGTTTGGAGGGAAAATAAACCGCGTAAAAGCCTAATATATTTTGTTCTGTGGCCCACAATTCGTACAATGGCCCACATTTCGTACATAAAGCCGAATTAAGAACAGAGTCGTAGATTAGTGGGTAATCTGTCACTAATTTGCCACTCTTTTGTGACTCTTTATAAATGTATACCCTAAACCCTAAACATTCTAAACACAAAAAATGACCCATTATTCATTCTAACCCACTCCCTAAGTGCTTCTATAATGTTTGTTTGATTCAAACATTAAAATCCTAGCACTTAATGAAAATTTGGTTAATCTTCAAAATTATAAAATTTATAGTTAAGTGATATGTATATGTTAGGGTTTGTAAGAAGACTTGTGTTTTGTGAAATACATTTGGATTTTTTTATTATTCTTATGTGTTTTAGTACACACTTATACGATGAAATAAGTTGTATATACAGAACTATATTCATTAGGTTAACATTATGGTGTTTAATTTGCCCAAAATATTATTGTGGTAGGGAATTAGTCGCAAAGTAGTGGCTGTATTGCGACGTTTTTGCGACTCCGTTGCGACTCTGATAAATGAAACGCTGAATCGTTGCGAAATAATCGCTAATTAGCAACTCTTTTGCGAATCTATTGAGCGAAACACTAAAACCAAAAAATTTTAAAAAATGGTTTTAGGGGTTTTCAAACCCGGGTTGGTAAGTGGAATGCATGCGGTCATGCCACTGGGCTATGGTTTGTATTCATTTGTTTAGTTTGTTTTCATTTACTTATACATACTTTACGTTTTTACATATATAAAAAAGTTCTACCCGTAGTAGGTGGGATTCGAACTCAGGCTAAGAACATATGTTGATATGGTTGAAACCGATTGGGCTATAGTAGTAATTCTGTTTTTTTACAAATGCAATTTATATAAAGGGACTATAACTTATAATATTACACAATATATTAAACATTAACTTATAATATTACACAATATATTAAACATTAACTTATAATATTACACATTATAAGTACTCTCAAATTTAAACTCAATAAATTTCACTGGAATTCAGCCTGTGCATCTTCGTCTTCGGAATCAGATAAATTGCATTGGAACTCATCTTCTGGATCCTCGTCGTCAAGCTCAAAATCAATGGGTTCCATTGCATGATCCTCATTAACCAAAGCATCAATCGTGATGTCATCTACATTAAACGTGGTTGCCTCGTCAACGGTTTGTTGCAAAATATTCAGGTCTTGGTTGATATATTTTCCTTGAACACGATGCCTTGGATGCACTCACAAAACTGATAACCATACTTTACGAAGACGCTTTGGATTTGGATATGCAAGATAACAAAATTCATCAACTTGTGACCCTGTCACAAGTAAAATTTATTATTTTCACAAATCGAATTAAAATTTTAAACTCATGAAGAACATGATAGACGAACCTAATATGAATGGTTCGTATTTTACAAATTTCGGAGATGAATGCAAGTCGATAACCCCAACCTCGCTCTTTCGGGTCCCCTTTCCGAGCGTAGGGTCATACCATTGACATTCAAACAATATGATCTTCAAATTCAGAAATCCAGGATATTGGAGCTTGATAATATTCTTGGTGGTGTCGTAGAAATCATCTTCATGAGAGGCGTTCGAATAATTTTTTCCTCGAGCACACAACCCATAATTCATTGTTTTTACGCGCTCTGTGCTCATGCGTGTGAAACATATAGCCCCTACTAAATACATAGGCCATAACCTGACCTTAACTTCCAGTCCATCTGCTAGATCGCGCATCCACAATGGAAAATTTTGTTCACGTTTTGTAGCAGCCACCTACAATGTATGGTATTATTATCCAATTACCCATATTGTAATTAAAACATAGGAATTGAGACATATGGTACTTACATATTGGCGGACCCATACATGAAATTCATCATCTCTTTTCACCACAACCTCTTCCTCTGATAATCCCGGATTTTCAACTCGAATTTGTGCGTCAACCAAACTGTGTAATTATGGAAAACATAGACATATGACTTAAGGATGGAAAAATATCTAATTATTGTAGTATACATTAAGAATGAATACAAATTTACCTTTCCATTGGTCGTAAATACTCACAGTTACGCAATACTGTGGAATGTGCCAGAATACAATCATAACCCTCCAACCAAAATTCAGTACATTTACCACTCGGGCGACCCACTTGAGTAAATATCTCAGGTACCGGCACATCATATACAAGTACCTCTCCTTCCTCATATCGAGTTGCCCTATTAAACATTCCATAAAATTATATGGTATGAAGTGAATGAAAATATACATGACAAAATTATTTATTACCTTCTTTTGATAGCTGTCGAAATATGTGGCAGAAAATAGTGTTGTGAGAAATAGGAAATCTCGTCGTTCCTGTACGATTTCAACAATCAAACCAGCTGGACGACTTTTGTTCTTCGCTTTGCCTTTCAAATGTTTAAAGAACCTCTCGAATGGATACATCCACTTGTATAGCACTGGACCCCCAAGCTCTGGTTCGTATGGCAAGTGTATAACCAAGTGTTCCATGACATCAAAGAAAGAAGGAGGAAATATTTTTTCCAAATTGTAGAGAATCATGACAATATTATCCTTAAGAAGTAGGACTCGGCTGTGTTCCAATGATCTACTGCAAAGATCACGGAAAAATGCTCCAACCGCTACAAACATCAAATAAGTCACCAATCCTAAGTAATATGATTAAAAAATTAGACAATTTGTATAGGCATATACCTGCTATTGCTTGGTGAACATTACGCGGGAGAAGTTCTGCAAATATGAATGGAAGCAACCGCTCCATGAAAACATGGCAGTCGTGACTTTTCATTCCCGAAAACTTGCGAGCAGGCATGACTGCACAACTTCCTAGATTTGATACATATCCATCTGGAAACATGACTTCATTCTTCACCCACAGTAGTAATGCGTCTAATCTTTGATCCTGCACTCTCCAAGCAGGAAAAGGGGCTAACCCATTATCGTCGACATTCAGAGCACTCCGAGAGCAAAATTTTTCTATGTATAATCTTGACCTCACTGTGTCTTTTGATTTGTCTTTCACATTCATCACAGTATACATGATGTTATCGAAATTTGTTTTCTCGATATGCATCAAATCAAGGCAGTGACGTAGAGTCAAATCACTCCAATACGGAAGCTCCCAGAATATGCTTTCTTTATGCCAATTATGCTGAACTCCATAGCCGCGAGGTTTTCTTTCATGTCCATTTCCACCACATTCTGAGGTTTTCAATGCTCCCACACTCTTAATCCATCGATGTACTTGTTCGCCCGTCATCGATTCTGGTGGATATTCGTTCACAGCGTTCCTTCCCTTATAGAAATTGACTTTGTTATTTCATAGCGGATGATTATGCGGCAAAAATCTTTGGTGACGGTCAAACCAACATGTCTTCTTACCGGCAGGCAAGTAGAAAGCTTTTGTATCTTCCTTACAAATTGGACATGATAGTTTTCCGTGAGTGGTCCATCCGGACAACATACTATACGCCGGAAAATCACTTATCGTCCACAACAGAACAATTTTCATGTTGAAGTTTTGCTTCAAGGACACATCGTACGCTTTAACTCCGTTATTCCATAAATCCTTAAGGTCTTCGATCGAAGGTTGGAGAAATACATCAAGACTCGCGCGTGGATGTTTAGGTCCGGAATTCAATACCGTAAGAAACAAATACTATTCATTCATACACATCTCCGGGGGCAAGTTGTAGGGCGTCACGATCACTGGCCACAACAAATGGTTTGGGATGTATTTCATTGAAATATTTCCACTCCGCTGCATCAGATGGGTGACTCATAAATCCATCTTGTGACTCGTGCTCAACATGCCATCTCATCGCCGTTGCAGTCTTCTCTGATTGATACAATCTCTTCAACCTATCTGCGATTGGTAGATACCATATTTTACTGAATGGAACTTTGTTTCTTCCCCCAGTACTAGGCTTATATCTTGTTTTTCCACAAAACTTGCAGTTCTCCAACGCCTTGTCTTGTTTCCAATATAACATACAATTATCTTCACATACATCATATGTTTTCACCGGCAATCCTAGCTTTTGTATTAATGCTTATGTCTCGTAGTATGAACCGGTTGCATTATTGGGCTGAGGTAAATACTCCGTCAAGACATCCCCCACCGAATCCATCAAAACTTTAAAGGCATTATGATCAACCTTGATCGTCATACACCGAAATGCTAATGATAGCTGCAAATGACCATCTTGACACCCTTCATACAATGGCATATTAGCAGACTCTAACATCTTGTAGAAGTGTTTTGCTTCGGGGGTAGGTTCTTCATAAACATAATCATTTCCGCTTTTATCATGTTCATGGTGATAATCATTCAATGGTATTGAACCATGAAATCCATCATGAACCATCCCAGCATAAACATTGTCTCCATCATATTTTGTTTGTAAATTACCGCTACTAAAATTGCTACTAGTACCTACGCCAGCTACACCAACGTAATTCTCAAAATTGCTACTAGTACCTAGGCCAACTACGAAATCATAATTCTCAAAATTGCTACTAGTACCTACGCTAGCTACATTGTACTCCTTGCCATGTTCCGTCCAAACATAGTAACCATCCATAAAACCTTTGCTAAGCAAATGACTAGAAACAGTTCTAATTGGTTTTGCCTTTCCTAAATTTTGACATTTCTTACAAGGACAATATATTTTACCTCCATTATCTATGGCGAATGGCTGGGCAGCTGCTAAACTCGTGAATTGCTCGACCCCTTTCGATAAATTTGTCTGTGAAATTGTTTGTAACTGGATCGAACCGATTGTACATCCAATCCCGAGTATGTGACCACATTTTTTTTTCTTTTTTTTTTATTTTCTTTTTTCTATAGGAAATATTTCCAATAATTTTTTTTCTTCTCCCCTTTTTTTCGAAACTAATATTTCTAGAGAGAGAGAGATTATGAGAGAGATGGGAGAGAGGTGTGTGGAAATGAGAAGAGAGTTTGTAGTATATATATGCAAAATTGTTTGTCACTCATTTGCGACTCTAAACCGCTAGTCGCAAATGAGCGACTCTTTTACGACTCTTTAGAGACTCCAACGACATAAATTAGGTACACAAGAATTTCTCATGTTTTATTTTTTTCCCTTTGTCTGCCGACATACAACCCCATTTGTCCTATAATGCCGACATAAACCATTGTCACTCTTTAGTGACTCGGTAGGTGGAGTGGCTAATTTGTGACTCTGTTATGCGTCACTACGGAGTCGCTGATTTGTGACTCCGGTGTCGGTCGCTACGAAGTCATAAATTTGTGACTACTATGCGACTCCACCAAAACATCCCAACCGTTGTCGCTGATTAGTCGCAAATTTGTGACTGCTTAACGACTACGCAATATAGTCGCAAATGAGCGACTAAGTTGTGACTCCGATAAAAAGAGTCACGCTTTAGTCACAAAAGAGTCACAAATAAGTCGCAAATCTTTGTGACTAACTTGCCACTCGGTAATTCGAGTCACTAACGACCTGTTTTCTTGTAGTGTATACATTATAAATTGTGTACATATATATTACCTATACACGTTTAAGACATAATTGTCTATACAAGTTTAAATTATGTATACATGTTTAAATTTTAATTTGATTATAATAATACCAAATGTATATGCATAACACATTTAACTTACTTCCATTGTATCTCATTAATAAACAACAGTTTTATACCCAAACCCCAAAAACTATACTTTTTAGACATTTTGTTTCATATGTATATGCATATATAGCACATTTAGTCCAATGAATCCCAAATCCAAAATAACCATTTACTTATACAATAATTTTACTATATCTTACTGAAAAAAACAATTATATGCCCTAATCCCTTAAAAAGTCTATCCTTAGACATTTTGTTTTGGTGGGAAACCAAAAACAACAACCCAAACCCAACAAATTTGATTTCCCTCTCACCAAATTTAGTAAAAATATCATAAATTGGCCTAAACCCAAATATTAATTTGAGATACAATGGAAATTAAGTTTTACATTTTGTATACATGCTTATCACATAATCGTCTATAAAATTCAAAATGTATACATCTTTAAATTTTAATTTGATTACAAAGATACCAAATGTTTATGCATAGCACATTTAACTTATTTCCAGTAAATCCCAAATCTAAAATAATCATAAACTAAAGTTACTTATACATTACTTATACTATATCTCACTAAAAAATAAACAATTCCATACTCTAATCTAAGGTTGGGCAAAATAACCGGAACCGAAAAACCGAACTGATAAAGACGTGAAATTACCCAAACCGAAACCGTATCTAAGTGTTAAGAATACCCGATGAGTTCTATATGTTTAAAACCAAAAGACAAGAACCGAATCAATACCAAACCAAGATCCGAATGGGTATCTGAAATATCCGAAACATAAATTAATTCATAAATATGTATGGATAGTTTGGGTATATTTTACAAATTTTTTTTGTTATGTTTACGATTAATTTGGTTAGTTCAAATATTTCTATCTCTTGGTAGGTAGTTCGGATAAAAATAGCTAAAAATAGTTTGGTATCTCTTGGTAAGTGTATTGTTTCATTTTTTTATGAAAAGCAAATACTATTTTTGAAACCTAACACCTTTTTTTATTTAATTAATAGCTCAGGTTATTATTAACAAAAATACTAACCTTCTACAACTATTCAAACAATCGCGGAAGTTCTCATAAAATAATTCAATAAAATATTAAACCAAATATTAAAATCAACCACAATTCAATTCCAGAAACAATAAAAATCTAGCAACCTAAACATCGGGTTTCACTAGACTAAACTAAACAATTTAAACAACCCTATCATCCTCTTCTCTCGCCTTGATTCCGCGATCAAACATTTCTATTACCTTCAACACATGGAAATAAGAGTTGTATAAGTATTAAATAAATACTTAGTGAGACGGTCCTCCCGTCAACAGGCTAAGTACGAATAAGCCAAAAATCAAACAATAAAAAATTTAAAAATGCTCACAAAGAAACAATGGCGTCGATCGACACTACCACTAGGTGTCGATCGACACTTCAACAACATTGACGTCGATCGACACAACCACTAGGTGTCGATGAACGCTTGATCAACCTTGGTGTCGATCGACACAACCATTAGGTGTCGATCAATACCCTAATCTAACCACGAAGAACATATTAACACACGATCCAAAAACACGAAATCATCATCAAACCACATGAAAATCACACCAAGGACATTCATAACCATTTATCACTCGAATTCTAACCTATCCGAGCCTACGGTCGCGCACTAACCTCGATCAACGCAATTGTGGAAGGAAAACAGACAGAAACAGCGACGAATCATGAAGGATTGGCTAACAATCGGACACCAGTGACTCTTACACGATCCCACGAGATTTCTAGCGAAGAACGACGAAGAACGGCCCTCGAATCACTCGGAAACCTTCTTTTCACTCTCAAATTCCCAATCACACAAGCTTTCATATTTTCTCTGCTCTAAAACGTGGCCACAGATAGCCAAAAACTTATATATACGAGCCCTATGGCTCTCTCTAAACCGACATCGCAAACCAAGCGATTTAACTCAAACTGAACAATTCCCAGAACATGGTGTCGATCGACATCTCTCTCCATAAATCACAATTTGGTTTCGGGATGTTACAATTTTCCCCCACTAATCTGAATTTGACCTCGAATCCCACAAACCGTCTATCAAAAGACCAAAAATTGACCCCACTTGGCCAATACTACTAGAGATCCTCACTCGATCCCTGAACTCGTATCTAGTCCTAGGCTTATACACATGTTTCCTGACATTAACTAGTCTTAACTCATTATCACACTACCTTGCTCTCATGACGCATCCTTTAGCAACCAACGTACCATCCACCCATGGCATATAGGGAAACACCTTCCCTCTAGACTTTTACTGAGACCCACGCTCTCCAAAAGAAATGCAGTGAAAACACATTCCCCTCAAGAGACCCACCCATCTCTTGATACGTATACTAAGACCCATGCATCACAGATAAATAAGCATCTCACCATACTACACCGAAACCCACCCATCATCGGTAAGTACCCCACCATACTACACTAAGACACACCATCACAGGTAAGTATAACCTCAATACTACACTAAGACTCACCCATCACAAGTAGATCCATCGGAGACCTACGCATCTGTCCAAACCGATAATGAGTTACATGGGAACGCTACTGTCCCTAAAGTAATAAATTCTAAAACGTCTATAAACATCTTTGACTAGATCTGCCCCACGTGGCCCAACTCGATATTTCCCACCCGAAATATCATCCAAAACATAACCCACACTGGTCAACCAAACATATCACTAATAAGAATCACACATCTTATAATAACATAGGAAAATAAATAAGGAACTCCATCTTATAAATTTTCCAAAAAAAATGTATATCTTTACAACGAAATTAAAAATACATGAAACAAAACGACAATAGCCAATATGCTAATACATAATCTCGAACCACAAAGATACATGTAAGCTCAAACAACAACCTGCTTGTCGAACCACTTTGTGAACTTCAACTTCATCTTTGCCTTTGGCTCCAAAGTCTCCTCTTCTATACCGCTACAGTCCCACAAGACTCTCAGCAACAGTATCTTCTTCTGGTGCAAGACTTTCTCACTACTCTTGAGAATCCTGAAAGGTATCACTGCAACCATCAAATCAGGTTAAAGATCCTCCGGGATCTTAGCCACCAACTCCTACGACTCATGCAGATACTTACTCAACATCGACACATGAAAAACCTTAAAAAATGCCTTCATAATCGGAGGTAACTCCAACCGGTACGCCACGGGTCCAACTCGCTCCACTTCCAGGAACAGACCCATAAACCGTGGACTCAGCTTGTTCTCTGCTATGGATCTGTTAGGAACCTTCAACATAGCCATCTTGAGATACACACAATCTCTCATTGCAAACTCAAGCTCTCTCCGCCGCTTATCGGCATAACTCCTCTGCAGATCCTGAGCCTCCTTTATGTTCAGCTTTAAAACACGGAACTTCTCCGTCGTTTCCTGAACATAGGTCGCACCGTAAATGGTCATCTCCCCCACTTGGGTCCAGCATAGAAGTGTCCTACACGGTCTCCCATACATAGCCTCGTAAGGAGCCATCATAATACTCGCCTGATAGCTGTTGTTATACGCAAACTCAGCTAGGCACAAGTAATCAGCCAAGTGACTTCCCCAATCCACAACACACATCCGCAGCAAATCCTCCAAGGTCTGAATAGTCCTCTCTGATTGCCCATCAGTATGCGGATGATATGCCGTACTTATATACACCTTAGTGCCCATCTCTGTTTGAAAAGCTCTCCAAAACTCAGACACAACTTAGGATCCTTGTCTGACACAATACTGGCTGGCACTCCTATGCAGCCTCACAATCTCTCTCACAAATTTCTTAGCCAAAACTGTAGCTCCATCGATCTTCCTAATGGCCAGAAAATGTACAGACTTAGTCAGACGGTCTACAATCACCCAAATCGCATCATAGGTCCTCGAGTTAGGTAATCCTACCACGAAATCCATCGTGATCATATCCCAATTCCACTAAAAAATGGGCAAACTCCGTAACAAACCGTGCATAACCCGATGCTTAGCCTTAACCAACGAACACATGTCGCACTCTCTGACCCAACTAGCCACATCTCTCTTCATCCCGACCTAGTGTTAGTACCGCTTAAGTTCATGATACAGCTTAGTCGCTCCCGAATGAATCGAGACCTTGCTCGCATGAGCCTCTCGCAGAATCTCCTGCCTCAACATCTCGTCCTTGGGCACACAAACTCGCCTGCGAACCAGAATAGTCCCATACGAAGAGACCTAATACTTGGAACCAACACTCCTAGAAGCATTAATCAAAACCTAATCAGTCTCCTGAGCCACTCGAATCCTACTCAAAAGATTTGCATGATCCACCGTCTCTAATCCCAAAGGCTCCTGCGAAATAGCACTCGCAAAGTGCTAATCTCGCCCACTAAGGCCTCAACCTCTTGTTCCCAAATCGAATAAACTCTCCTCGGACTCAGAGCATCTGCCATATGATTGGCCTTACCCGCATGGTAAATAATCTCTAAATCATAATCTGCCAACAACTCAACCCAGTGTCTCTGTCTCATATTCATCAATAGCTGAGTAAAGATATGCTACAGATTCTTGTGATCCATGAAAATCTGCACCTTCCTGCTATAAAAATAGGACCTCCAAATCTTCAGAGCAAAAACCACCGCTCCCAACTCAAGATCATGCGTAGGGTGATTATGCTCACTACCCTGGAACTGTCTCGAAGCATACGCAATGACCCTGCCCTCCTACATAAGGACATAACCTAAATCAACTCTTGAAGCGTCAATGTACACGGTATAAGGCTTCCCTACTCGGGTAATGCCAATACTAGGGTACTCGTCAACATATCCTTGAGCCACGCAAAGCTCTCCTCGCACTCTGGCGACTACACAAACGGGACATATTTCCCGGTCAACTTCGTTATATACTGCGCTATACTCGCAAAGCCCTTAACGAATCTCTTGTAATAACCTGCTAAACCCAAGAAACTCATGATCTGGGTAACACTAATAGATCTAGGTCAATCTCGAATAGCCTCTATCTTCGCCAGATCCACGGCGACTCCCTCTACAAAAATAATATGACCCAGAAACCCCATCTGTCTCTGCCAGAAACTGCACTTGCTCATGAAGCTTCTACAAAACCAATCTCAAATGAGCCTCGGGCTCCTCAGGACTCTGAAATATACCAATATATCATCCATAAAGATGATAACAAACACGTCCAAATACTCCGTGAACACGTCGTTCATCAATCTAATAAAAGCCGCCAGCGCATTAGTTAAACCGAAGGGCATGACTACAAACTTGAAATGTCCGTATCTCCACCTAAATGTTTTCTTACGAACATCTGCCTCATCTATCAGGATCGGATGATAACCCGATGCCAAATCTATTATGGAGAAATAGCCACCAAAAATGCCTTGCAACCTTGCGCTATCATTCACTCTGCCTAAATAGCCGAGATTACCAGACTCCTAGAAGTAGGTCTCATTCTCTGAAACAGTAACCTCCCTGCATCACGCTCGAAAACAACTCCACCTCGATAACAGTCCAAATGGACTCCGTAATACGATAGCCAATCCATCTCCAGAATCACATCGGACAACTCCACTGGACTAATAGCCAAATCCGCTGGCATCGGCTCTCTATCACTCTAAACATCCACTGCTCTAGCATGACCAAAAGTAGCCAGGAATCCTCCTCTAGCCACTTTAACTAAGCCTGAAAGCTCGCCAGCATTGCTCCGGATGCAACTGCTCTCGGCATGCTCCGGAGCAATGAAGCAGTTTGATGATCCAAGTTCAAAAAGAACGTGGGACTCGAACCCTCCCACTAATAAGGTCCCTACACAGTTCACATACGTTGAAAACCCTAAAATAAACTATCACAAGCAAAAACAAAAACAGAACAATATCAACCACTAAGAATTTACAAAGTTTGAGTCTAAGATTTTACCAGTGATCTGCGCGTCGCCCTGCCCCACCTCTGCCGGTGCATAAACTCGTGGTGCAGGTCCAATCTGACCCAAAGATTGCGCTGCCGCCAACTACCCTACAGGCTGCACTCCCACCGGTTGAACTGCTGCCATATCTATTTGCTGCAACTTGGGACACATCAGCTTGATATGCCCCGACTCTCTGCAATGAAAAGACACCTTAGCATACCGAGATGCTTCCCTCTTGGGAAAGCTTGCCACTCTATGCTCAGTGCTCCCATACCATAACAACAATGACTGCTCTGGCCGCCTCCTGAAACCTCATCAAACCTCTTCTTCTGACCCTGCACAGGCTTGCCGTCTTTGCCAGAACCAGAACTCCAACAATGATGTTGTTGTTGTTGACTCCTCGGCTGAACAGCAGGAGCAACCACAGGTGGAACAACCGCAGATGAAACAATCGCATAACCAGTCTGCTCACGCTCATCTTCCTCAATAGAAGCAGCTAGCTCTACTACCTCAACCCTCAAGGCGTATCATAATACGCGGTACTGCGTCTGAATGCTCAGATGGAGCCCCTGCAGGAACCTCTGCATCTGGGTCCTCTCATCCTCCATGTTACGGCCAACATGAACTACTAGTCTACTGAACTTGGCATCGTACTCTCGCACAATACTCCCTCCCTGAGTCAGCTCCATGAATCTCAACTGAAGATGATCCATAGCCTCCCGAGGAAAGAACTTGGCATTGAACTTGACCAAGAACTCGCCCCAGCTCTCCGAGCCTCAACCGCTCTCCTCCACAAATATGCATCCCCACTAAGATAATGAATAGCCAGGTCCACCTGATACTCTGCACGACAACGAATCGATTTGAAGTTACGCTCTAACCTTAAGGGCAGCTCATCAGCCTCCTCAAACCTAACACTGCATGCAAAGCAAGGCGTACCAATCCTTTGCATCAGTCCCATCATCTCAAGATAAGAAGGATGCCCAGCAACCGCAGCTCTCGGCTGCTCAACCACTGCAGCCCTCTCCTATGCCTCAGCCACCAGAGGCCTTGCTAGAGCCAAAAACCACTCTAATAGTTGTGTCAGTAGTTCTATTATGACATCATCACGACCCTAAGCTGGTGTAACACACCCACCAGGGCCCACTCCACCATCATCTACACCGGCACCCCTCCTGGCACCCACTCCTATGCTAGCACTCGTGCTAGTCCCGCTCACAGATCCCACATGATGTGTCTAAGACGTTGACACACTACTAGATGACTCTATCACTCGTCCACGACCACTTCCTCGGCCTCCACCGCAATTTCTAGCTCTTCCATGACCTCTCGCTCACATATCCATCCGTCTGCACTCACAGAAAATAAGAAACATGAACAACCAATAAGTCACAAGCAATAAAAAAAACATACTTACCGCTAAATCTATCTTACTACAAGAAAACATGGCCTTTTGCGATGGAAATTTGCGAGGGTTTAAAACGTCGCAAATTTGCAAAACATTTGCGACCAATTAGCGACGACATTTAGCAATACGACGCAAAATTGTCGCAAATTTGCGTGGGAAAATCCCGTAGCAAAACCGTCGCAAATATTGCGAGAATTTTGCGTGGTAAGATATTGTGTAATAATAGGGATTACTTAGCGTCTGTTTTGCGATGAAATGAAATTTACTACCATTTGGCGACGAATTTATTACAACAAGTGTTTATGATGCTTACCTGTCTATGGGTGCAATATTTTTAGTCGCAAACGTGTCGCAAAATAGAAGCAAAAATGTCAAAAATTAGTAGCAAAACAAACCAATTTTCTATAAAAACCTTGAATGTGTGATGAATGAATTCACAACAAACATTCCAATCATAATCTAAAAATAATCCGAGGAGAAAATTTTTTTTTCTAAGATTTTTTAAAGAGAAAAATTAATTTGATAATTAATCGAAGATGTCCTCGCATCATGAGGTCTACGTGGTTCGAGGATGGATGTACAACCGCAAAGATCCAGAAACTGGCGAAGTGTCTAGAGAATTTAGAGAAGGGCTTGACCAGTTTTGGACCCAAGCGATAAACAACCAAGGGGCTGTGGCAGGATATACCAACGACGGTAACGTGAAAATTTTCTGTCCTTGTGTGAAATGCAAAAAATTTGCTCCACATGATACGTGAACTGTTTGGAAACATTTATTTACGAGGGGTTTTTTACCTAACTACTATGTTTGGTTTTCGCATGGGGAGGATTTTGTTGTCAATGTTCCGGGTAGTTCAAGTACGAGTTATCGTGGGAATGTAGAAGGTGGTAGTAATTATGAGGATAGTAATTATCAGTATGGTCATGATAATTTTAATGAATCTGCATATGGAAATATAGATGGGAATAAGTTTAATGATATTGTCAATGATGCATTTCAAGAAACTACTACTTCGTTTAGTGATAATACTTTTGAAGAACCAAACCCGAGTGCTAAAAAGTTTTATGATATGTTAGATGCTGCTAACAAACCTATCTACGAAGGATGTAGAGAAGGGCTTTCAAAATTGTCATTAGCATCTTGGATGATGACAATTAAAAGCGAAGATAACCTTAGTGAAAATTGCATGGATAAATAGGGTGAATTGTTTAAAGAGTATTTGCTAGAGGGTAATAACTCTGCAGAGAGTTACTATGAGATACAAAGATTGGTAGCAAGTCTTCGATTACCGTCTGAGATGATTGATGTCTGCATTGATAATTGTATGATTTTTTGGAAAGATGATGCTCAGCTGCAGGAATGTCGTTTTTGCTCTCATCCAAGATATAAGAAGACTAGTGGTCGCACCAAAGTCCCATTCAAGTGTATGTGGTACCTTCCAATAACAGATAGGCTGAAGCAATTATATCAATCAGAGCAGACAGCAGGGGTAATAAGGTGGCACGCAAAACACGATTGTGAGGAAGGGGTGGTCGCCCATCCATCAGATGCAAAGGCGTGGAAACATTTTCACACGGTACATCCAGACTTTGCTGTAGAACATAGAAATGTGTATTTGGGTCTTTGCATTGATGGGTTTAGTCCTTTTAGGATGTCTGGTAGGCAATACTCGTTGTGGCCAGTCATAGTGACGCCATATAATCTCCCACCGAAAATGTGTATGCATTGAGAATTTTTATTTCTCAGCATTTTGGTTCCAGGGCCAAAGCATCCAAAAAGATCAGTTGATGTCTTCCTACAACCTCTTATCCAGGAACTAAAGCAGTTGTGGAATGTTGGTGTACGCACATTTGATTCATCGAGCCGTAAGAACTTCAACATGAAGGTTGTCCTCATGTGGACGATAAGCGACTTTCTAGCGTATGGTATACTATCTTGATGGACAACGCACAGAAAGTTATCATGTCCTTATTGTTTAGATAAGACCGAATCATTTCAATTGTCAGCAGGAGGGAAAGCTTGCTGGTTTGATTGCCATCGTCGTTTTCTTCCAAGGGATCATCTTTATAGAAAGAGTAGGACGTTATTTCGAAATTGAGTTGTTAAAACCTCCCCCTTGGTTTACCTCTCAGGTGAGGAGTTGGAAGAACAAATGGATGGATATGGTGCGGAAGAAACTGTAAAAGTTGGAGGTAATTGGCAAAGTAATCCAGAAAATATGGCTGTTTGGTATGGGGTATACCATAACTGGCATAAGAAAAGTATATTTTGGGAATTGCCTTACTGGAAGGAGCATTTGCTGAGGTACAACTTGGATGTTATGCATGTGGAGAAAAAATTCTTCGAGAATATTATACACACATAGTTGAATGTTGCAGGGAAAACAAAAGACAATCAGAAATCTCGGCTGGATCTCGCGGCTTTATGCATAAGGTCAGAGTTACATCTAACAGGAGATGGTAGGGTACCTATTCCCAGTTTCAGACTATCGCCTGCTGCGAAGAATGCTTTGATTAACTGGGTTAGGGAGTGGGTGAAGTTCCCAGATGGCTACATGTCAACTTTTTCAAGGTGCGTTGAGCAAGGGGGGAAATTTTCTGGGATGAAGATCCACGATTGTCATGTGTGCATGCAGCGACTACTCCCTTTTGTCTTTCAAGAGCTTTTACCGCATGATGTACACAAGGCAATTGCAGGTGTTACGTTTATCTATGGTTATTAATATATACATACATGTATTTTGTAACTGTATTAATTAACTTACTCCAGACTGGATTGGCGTTTTAGGTACTGAGGCATTTTTCAGAGACATATGTGTCAGAACCTTAATGAAGGATGAAATCTCGAAGTTGAATTCAGACATTCCACTCACTATTTGCAACTGAGAGAAGATATTTCCACCTTTCTTTTTTGATGTGATTGAACATTTGGTTGTACACTTACCACATGAGTTAGATTTGGGTGGTCCAGTCCAATTTCGATGGATGTACCCCTTCGAAAGGTTCTTCAAACATTTGAAGATGAAGGCGAAAAATCTCGCAAGAGTAGAGGGATCAATCATTGCTGGAAGTTTGACAGAGGAGACATCAAACTTCTCTACTTACTACTTTAGCCAAAGCGTGAAAACTAAGAAAACCCGTCATAGACGATACGACGATGGTGGGGTTGGCCTAACATATCACTTGGAGGGTGTACCAAATGTTTTCTGTGATGTAGGTCGGATGGGTGGAAAGTGAAGGAATCAACGAGGTGTGATTTCAAGCATATGCAAGCTGCCCATACGTATATAATGCTAAATTGTAACTACTTTCAGCCATATGAGAGGTATATATATGTGTATATATTTATACATATTAATTAAAAATATATATACAACTAATTAACGGGAAGCATTTCCTGAACTAAATGATGAAGAAGTTTAATTTTACCTAGAACGTGATTTTGCTGGCTGGATGCGGGAGAAGGTAAGAACCATGCATGAGTTATATTAGTATTACTTATATATATATACTAATTCTTTCAATTTGACAATAGGTGGCGAAGAAATCTCGACAAAGTTGGCCTTTATGGGTACATGAGTTTGTTTTGGGGCACATTGCAAGCATAAAAACGAGTAAGATGTATTGTATTCACGGCTTTATTTTTCACACATTTCAACATGGACAAAATAAAGCCACTGCAAATTATGGTATTCATGTCCTAGGCGATACAAACTTCTATGATATTTTGAAAGAAATCATTGAGATCGAGTATGCTGGTGTGTTGAACTTGAAAAGTGTATTATTTCGTTGTGATTGGTTTGATCCATCCAATGGTCTCAGGGTTAGAACCAGCAAATTTGGAGTTGTTGATGTAAAAGGAAATAGGAGCTACACTGACAAGTTTGAGCCATTTGTTTTAGCATCCCAAGTAGAGCAAGTAATCTTCATTCCTTACCCTCATACTCGTGGACGACGGGATCAAGATTGGCTATCTGTGATTAAAGTTAACCTAAGGGGTCGAATTGTCGGGGGGTTAACAGCTGATGCTGATGATGATCAACCCCTAGTGCTGTAACATCCGTGATCGAGATTGTGAAAAGGTTTAAAATAATTAAATTCTGCGGGAATTTAATTGGGGTTGTTTTTGCAACTTTCGGAAGTTTTGGGGTTAATTCGTAAGAAGGAAGAAGCGAAGGGACTTATTTGCAATTTTCTGAGAATTTGGGTGTAACCCTACTTATTTTGATCGAACGTGAGATCGTGAAGAGCAGCCTCCATTTTGTTCCTTCGTGTGATCGTGCTTTTTGAGTGAGAAAGGGGAGAAGAAGAGAGTGGTGTCCGGTGGTAAAGCTTGCGGTGGAGATTCCGTTCGAGTCACCGTCCTCCTTGCGTGAGCCGTAAGTCTCCTTCTCTCTCTCTAGTTTTGATCGGTTTAATAGGTTGAATCTTGGGGTAGAATCGTTAGGCTTGATCAGGTTGTGTGTGGTGACCGAATCATGGTGCTTGGCGGCGGCGAAGCATTGGTGGTGATCGGCGTTGAGGCTTGTGCGGTTACGGAAGAGGATGATCGGTTGTGGGAGGTGACCGGCTAGTGCTCGACGGCGTGGAGGATCGGCGTGGCGTGATGCGCGAGGTGAGTCTTGGTGCTTGACGGCGGCATGGTGGCCGGCGGTGGTGATCGGAACGGCGGCGATGGTCGGTCGTTGTTGAGCAGATCGTGTGAAGAAGAAGAAGATGTTGGTTTAATGTTAATTGGTTGGTTTAGCCGGTTAAGGGTTGGTTAATTAGAGGGTTATTCTATTTAGTGGTTTAGGAGTAAACCGGGGAATTAATTTAATTGGGTAATTAAATTAATTTGAACCATGGTCCGGTTCGGTTTAGAGATTAATTTATAATTAATTGTGGATATTAATTAGGAAGTTAATCGGGGAAATTAATTTAATGGGGAATTAAATTAATTTGGACCGTGGGTTGGTCGGTTTAGGAGATTAGTTCATTGATTAGTTTTCGAGTATTAATTATGAATTAATCCGTGGCAGATCGTCGTTGAGTCGGTTCTGCGGTTGCAGGTTTGTATCGAGAGTTCAACCGTTATCGAGGTGAGTGCGTGATTGCGATGATTGATGTAGGTTAGCATTCATGGTGTTTGTTTGTGTGAATTCGTGTTATATGATTGATTAAATTAAAAGTAAAATGTGGTTATTGGATTGTGATAAATTGATAATGTTAATTATGTTAATCTTTCGCGGGATGACCGCTTCACTGAGTATTTATGATAATACTCACGCAACTCCCGTGTTCCTTTGAGTTGTAGGTAATGGGAAAGCGTGATCTGGGACTGGAGGCAAGGACGGAGGATGATAGGGCCTTATTATTGTTTATGTTGAGATATTAGTAGCCTGTTAGGTTGCTAGAAATTATTTGAGATGGTTATTGGTATTGGAGTTTGATTTTATTTATGGTTATTTATTCCGCATTTGAATTCACCCTGAGTTAGCCGCTGAGGATTAATGATTATGGGATCATTAATCCGGGTTAATTAATTTAAAAAAAAAAAAAAAGTTTGGGTGTTACAAGTGCAACCTCCAAGAACCGAAGAAGTTTCGATCCCTACAGAGGTAACCACCGATTTGACAAGAATTGACCCACTTCATAGTGGTCTTGATGTGATATTCGAGGATTCAGAAGGAAACGAAGATGAGTTTGATGAAGACGACGATGATGAAGAAGATTAATAAATTTAATATTAATTATGAGTATATATTAAGTATGTATTTTCGTGTGTGCTGTAAAAAAAATATTTTTTTAAAAAAGATATATAAGCATTTGCTACGTTTTTGTGAGGGATTAGTCGCAAATTCGTCGCAAATGTTCAGAATTGCGACGGATTTGCAACGAATCCCTCGCAAAAACGTAGCAAATTCCTATACCCTAAACTCTAACCAATACATTATTTATACCGTTTAAATAGGCTCTTCTTCGAATATAGAAACATATCATAGAGGCCCTAATTGATATATAAAATTATTTGCATCAAATTACTTATTCCAAGTAATAAGAATAAGTAAAAAACATTAAGGTTTAAAGTACAGGAATTTGCTAGGTTTTTGCGAGGAATTCGTCGCAAACTTTCAGAATTGTGACGAATTCCTCGCAAAAACGTAGCAAATGCCTATACCCTAAACTCTAACCAATACATTATTTATACCGTTTAAATAGGCTCTTCTTCGAATATAAAAACATGTCATAGAGGCCCTAATTGATATATAAAATTATTTGCATCAATGTCCAAGTAATAAGAATAAGTAAAAAACACTAAGGTTTAGGGTATAGGAATTTGCTACGTTTTTGCGAGGAATTCGTCGCAAATGTTCAGAATTATGACGGATTTGCGACGAATCCCTCGCAAAAACGTAGCAAATGCCTATACCCTAAACTCTAACCAATACATTATTTATACCGTTTAAATATGCTCTTCTTCAAATATAAATGTATGAGTCGTCTAATAAATAACAATTCCTCTATAATTATTCAAAAAAAAACTTATCAAAACATTATCGAGAAACATATATAACGAAGTATCACATACATGCACTTATACTAAGAATATGATCAATCTATCATTTTGCCGATTTTACGAAAAACTTCATTTAGTAGACTAACTTTGCTTCATACATGCACTAAGGACCTAAACAAGTGAATATTTACCTTTTATGAATCGTAATTTTGGTCTAAAACATCCAAACCCCTAAGTATACCCTAAACCTCATTTGCGTGGGATTTGCGACAAACACGTCGCAAATGCGTAGCAATTGTTTATTTGCAAGGTATTTGCGACGATTTCGTCGCAAATCCGTTGCTAAATTTGCTACACTTTTGCGACCATAATTACGGTCAACTCTATTAATTGATCGTACATTCACCTTGGGATTTACAGTTTGCGAGGCATTTGCGACAGGTTTTTTAATATTTGCGAGGCATTTGCGACGGTTTTTTTAATATTTGCAAATCATTCCCGGTCTCTCACCTTCCAAATCATTCCCAATCCCTCGACCTTCCAAATCATTCCCGACCTTATAAGGTAAT
This sequence comes from Draba incana, assembly GCA_963576765.1. Lineage (NCBI taxonomy): Eukaryota > Viridiplantae > Streptophyta > Magnoliopsida > Brassicales > Brassicaceae > Draba > Draba incana. Next base: position 18,993,429 of record OY755216.1, on the reverse strand, counting down.
TCTCTAAATTTTTCTTTTCTTTTATGAATTTTAAATTTTTCTTTCATATATAATTTATTAGTTAATTGTGGTTTATAGGAAAATGGTAATGAATAAATAATTAGGAATGGAATTGTACTTGAGAATTGAGGATTAACTAATATTGCTATTTTTATTTATATTATAATAGTTAAAATTGTTAATTTACTAATTTTGTTAAATTATTTTGATGTTTAATGTTATAATTCATTAATGTTGATTAGGTTAATTTAATGTTATCATTAAAATTGTTAAAATCAATATTAGATTACATATTTTTTTAATATGCAATTACTAATTTCTGAAATTATAAAATTTATTTAGATGGAGGAGAACGGGTATAGCCAATACTTACAGCCCGGTGCTGGTCGTGGTAGAGGTCATTCACGACCAGGACAGCGTACACATTACGCGCACGCCTCTGCTTCCTGAGTCACAACCGACACCACCTCCCGAGGCAAACCCTGTACCAGTTCCTTCATGGGATGACATAACCTTGGGGCAGCTTCTCGTTAGTCTCGGACGGCAGGTTCTTCCCCATTTAGAACATGACCCTACCGGCAACGCTGTGTGGTAAGTAATTTTTTTTACATAGTTTTAATTTAATTTTGTTTAATAATTATTAATATATTTACACACAATATGCTTTTTATATATTTTTTTTAGGTTTTGCAAAAATTCGGCCGGAAAGGATGTTAGAAAGATCGTAGAGCGGGATTTCAAGATGTGCCACACGAGTTGGAAGTATGTTACCCAGGAGATCGGAGATCAAGGATCGGTGGTACAAACAATTCGCGGTAAAATTTTTTTTTTTTTTTAACTTTTATTTATTTATTCAATTTTGTAATTTTCTAACTTATGTTCTAATTTATGACAATTTGCAGCAAAAATACTATTTGGACCCCGCGATTAATGGTTTAGTTCGTGAGGAATTTGAGGAGAAAGCGAAGAACCGTCTCAACGACCAAATAGGACGGTGGAAGAAGAAGTGGCAAAAGAATCCGGATCCGAAGGTATGTATGTCACCTTTCTTCGATCCCAATATTTGGGCTGGCCTTGTCGGCTTCTGGGAGTTGGAGACATCTCAGGAGAAGTTTGCCCAGTGCTTGTCTGCTCGATTGACGAAGGTTGGCGGTAGTGACCAGCCTTCAAAATACTGTTCGGGACTGATTTCTTATGCTCAACATGCTGTTGACATTGTAAGTTATTAAATTTTTTACTTTCAATTTTTACGGTCACAAAAATCTCAACTTCTAATATGTTTTCATTTTCAGACCGTGGAAAAAGGAGTTCCCGCAACGATGCCAGAGGTTTGGGAGAAGACCCACCGCAGGCGGGACGGGACATGGGTTGATGAACGTGTCCACAAGCTCCACGGCGATGTCATTGACTGAGTCGAAGAACTCTCAACCCAGCTTACTCCCGATGGTCAACCTACTCAGTTGACACCGATGGCGATCAATCGTGTCGCATCACAGGTAAAAACTTAATTTATTTTTTAATTTTATTCACAATTTTAAATATTTATTATACTATTAACATTTTTAAAAATAAAATTCTATTATTATTATTTATGTAAAATTGTAAACTTTTAATTTTATTTTGTAGATGGCTCATCGAACCCGTAAGGGAAAGATGGCATTTACAGGATCTATCCGGACGGATAATCAAGGAGTGCCATTTTGTCTCGTTTCGAGATTTGCTTCTGATCCGTAAATAGCCAAGGAGCTCCAAGAAACAAAACAACGGCGCGGCGAAACGGAGAAAAAGTTAGAGAGGGCTGTGACCGTCTATGATGATATGTTCACGGAGTTAGCAAAGACGAACCCCGTCATTGCCGAGATTATGAGTAGGAGACAAGACGACGAAGGAGGCACATCGACTAGGGATCCGCTCGATGATATCAGATTCGATTAGATTTGTTTTCGGTTTTAGATATATATATTTTAATGTTTTATGTTAAATTTTATTTTATGTTTTATATTAAATTTAAAATATTTTCGAATTTTTTTTTTAAAATTATAAATTTTTTTTTTTTTTTTTTTAATAAATCACATCGAAAACCCTCGCAAAACCAACGCAAATAACAGCCGCAATTGCGTCGCAAAACTGTTTGACGCAAACATATCGCAAACAACTAGTCGCAATACCGTCGCAAAACTATTCGACGCAAAACTGACGCAAAAAGACGTCGTAATTACGTCGCAAAATGTTCAATGCTAAAAAGCCGCTAAGTCGATGAAAACGTTTACCACGTAAAATCGATGCTATTTCGTCGCAAATCAGCGGTGAACTGTATTTGTCGCCATACCGTCACAAAAAGTAAAGTCGCAAAGCGACGGTTTTGCGACTATTGATATATTTGCGACGATTTTTGGTTTGTGACGAGCTTGTTGCGACAAACGAAAAATCGTCGCAAATAGCCGTTTGCTACGAATTTGCGATGAAAATCGCCCTCGCAAATGGGGGTGTTTTCTTGTAGTGTCTAAAGGCTGAAGATGATGATCTAAGAGTAATAATTGTCTAACCACCAATAAACAATTAAACACATAGTCTCAATTCATCCAATTACACTGTCCTAAAAACATCTTGGCTTTGATACCAAAACGAAACAACCAACACCTTTTTTTTTAATTAATAGCTCAGGTTATTATTCCCATAAATACTAACCTTCTACAGCTATTCAAACAATCGTGGAAGTTTTTATAAAATAATCCAATAAAATATTAAACCAAATATAAAAATCAACCAACAATACAATTCTAGAAACAATAAAAATCTAGCAACCTAAAAATCAGGTTCGACTAGACTAAACTAAATAATATAAACTACCATGTCATCCTCATCTCTGGCCTTGATTCTGCGATCACACATTTCTAGTACTTGCAACACATGGAAATAAGAGCTGCGTAAGTATTTAACAAATACCTGGTGAGATGGTCCTTCCGTCAACATGCTAAGTACGAATAAGCCAAAAATCAAACAATTAACAATTTAAAAATGCACACGTAAAAACAACTGGGTGTCGATCGACACTACCACTAGGTGTCAATCGACACTTCAACAACAATGGCGTTGATCGACACAACCACTAGATATCGATCGACGCTTGATCAATCTTGGTGTCGATCGACACAACCACTAGGTGTCGATCGACACCCTGTTTAAACCACGAAGAACATAATAACACACGCTCACAAACACGATCCAAAAACACGGAATCATCATCAAACACACGAAAATCACACCAACAGATAATCAACGACCAGTTCTACCACCAAGAACATTCATAACCATTTATCACTCAAATTCTAACTTATCCGAGCCTACGGTCGCGCACTCACCTCGATTAACATAATTGAGGAAGGAAAACAGACAAAAACAGTGACGAATCACGATGGATTGGCTAATAATCGGACATGAATGACTCTTACACGATCCCACGAGATTTCTAGCGAAGAACGACGAGATCGTGTAAGAGTCATTCATGTCCGATTGTTAGCCAATCCTTCGTGATTCATCATTGTTTTTGTTTGTTTTCCTTCCTCAATTATGTTTATCGAGGTGAGTGTACGACCATAGGCTCAAACCGAACAATTCCCCGAACACCCACACCTGGTGTCGATCGACACCCCTCTCCAACAATCACAATTTGGTTTCAGGATGTTACAACTTCCGGATAATTTAGGGTAAAAAAAAAATACTCTGGCCGAACCGAAACTAAATGAAGACTAAAAGTTTTGGGTATTTATTATAAGAACCAAACCGACCTGAAACCGATATGAACTAAACCGAGACCAAACCGAAACTATTTTGATACCCATATTGGTCTTATACTCCTCTACTCAAAAGACCCGGAATCGATAGGTATCGACCCGAAACCGAACCGAATACCCGAATGCCCATGCCTTCTCTAATTCCTAATCCCAAAAAATATATACGTTTGATGTTCTGTTTAATATCATAACACACGCAGTTTTACCAATTTAGTTTTGGTGGGAAACCAAAAACAACATCCCAAACCCAAATATTTTGATTTCCCTCTCCCCAAAATTAACCATAAAATCAAAAATTGGCCCAAAATCAAATGAAAATATCGGCTCAGGTTTTATGCAAACCCACTTGCATCGACACTTACCACACTTAATCTCCTCCGTTACAAAACCCACTTGCATCAACACTTACCACACTTATAAGGAGAGGTTAGTAAAGAACGCGTCATGTGACTTTGGAAGCGCAATCACCGCGTTTTTACTTACTTGTGGTTTTGATTTGAGTGGTGAAAGTCGCTTAACCGGAGGTAACAAGCTTGATCTTCTCGCGCTTCAAAGGAAATACTAATTATGCGGTTGGTACGACAAATCGACTAACTTCGGATATCTCTTTACGCCACCATACTCGGAGGAAGAAAAATATGTTTTTCTCCCCTACAAGGAACTTCTCGACTTGAGTGATTTAGTTCCTTTCTTCAATCCTCCACACACTCAACGGTATCCGCACCTTCCCGGCTGTCCTCTTGTACGAGTTTCTCTTTTCTACACCGCACAAGCTCTATTGCGAAGCAAGGAGAGATCACATATGAAACGTGTAGCTACTAATTTTCAACTTTCGTCCTCCCACACGCTGCCCCGAACCGCTCCTTCTTCAACCCCGATGAACACCGAGTCCATTGAATTGTTTATGACTAGTTTAGGCAAAGAAACGGTGAAGAGAATTGCACCTGAAGCAAAGGTTTCCAAGCAAGGAAAATTGATTTCTACACTTGTCAAATTGGTAAAGAAGATGGTACCTCACTTCTTCAAGCGCTCAACCAAGCGTCAAACCGAGACCATTACAGATTGTGATTTTGGTAGATCACTTCTTTTGGGTTTTGATCGCGACGAGGATGCAGAGGATGATGCTATTAGCACCAGCCAACCGCCACTCACGTGACCACGGGTGGACTAACCATGAAACCCATGGACACCCATCACGTGAGCTAGAGGCTCATTCCGGAGACCACTTTCCCGCCGATGTTCCAGACACACCGAAATCTCTTTCGCCTAGTTTCTGAGCCAAGTGTCTCGACTTTTATCTATCTCTATCTCTATCTTATTTTTAGTTTTCTTTTTATTGAGTCGATCTCTCCCATTCACTTGCTTTCACTCTGGGACGGTGTGAAGTAAGTCTTGGGGGATTTTATCGTACTAATGTCTTTTTGTTAATCTTATATTTTCTTATCTTCTTATGTTTCTATTTGAGTTTTATGTAGTCAAAACTATATGGTTTGGAGCATTAATATTTTCAGGAATGTATGTTTAGATATTATGATTCAGTGATTTTATCGTCAAATTTGTTCAGGAAAGCTGATTCAGAAACCTTCAAGACCGGACTCCGCCCCATGAAATTTTGATTTTGTCTCATCTTATACTAATCCGATTTTAACTATATTTACCCTAACCTATTACATTGTTTGCCATTAAGGAGTTAGACATAGAAATGTATCACACGTAAGACACTTTTTCCTCTTTTTACCACTCTTCGTGTCTTGAATGGCCAGCCCATTTTTAGTTGGTACCACACCTATACCCTTAGCTTTTTTCAGGCCTCACACACTCTTGTCTTCAAACTTTATATGCAAATATGTGCAAAAACGTCGGAGAGAAATGACGCAGTTCTAACTATTAGTGATGTGGCGGTTACAAAATTTTGTGCAGTACAATGAGGATTATTCTTAGAGCATGGCAAATCTTTGGGATCGACATTAAATGGTAACAAATTTGTTACTCTACTTGACTCATGTTCTTAATGACTGTTTTCCCTTACATATCAAAAAAAAAAAATTAATAAATAAGCGGGAGAGGAAAACGTGTCAATAAAAGAGTCTAAGGCCAATGAAACATCCCAAGAAAATGACGTGAAGACGTGTGGAAAATGGAGCGATTTACAGAAAGTTACAGTGATATTCGGAGAAAGATTTTAAGTCTGGGGGAGAAAGGCATAAATTTAGTTAGGACTGTGGACTTCAATAGGTCCGTTGTGTCTTACGATTTTGCATAATATCTCGCATATCCCAGAGAATATGGTAACCCTAAACGCTATTAGCGTCAACAATTAAATTAGCCTTTCTATACATAGCCGTTTACCTAAAGATTACTTGATGTGAAACTCCACACTTAGAGTCAATTGAAGTGTCGTTGAGATTAGGTCAGATTGTTGTTTAAGTATGGAACAGGGTGCAAAATTCATGGTTGGCGTATGATGAGGACGCCCTCGTACCGATCGTGAATCATAATGTCGACGCTACATTTATCAGAATTTGTAAGTTCCCGTACTTTCAAACCTCTTTTCTATTCTTGGATTTTACTTGGGGACAAACAAGTTTTAAGTCTAGGGAAGTTGATATATTCCATATTTTACCTATTTTACTAACTAATTCAATGAATTGTTCTAAGTGTTATAATAAGGTTTTACACCAAAGAGATAGTTTTTCCTCGTATTTACAATTTAAAGTCTTAACAGGGAAATCATCAAAAGGGAGCAAAATGAGCTTAAGGATGTGTATTCTAAGCTACAGAAAATTTCACATGCCAAAGACTTAGTCCAAGCCAAATAATTCTCAAGATATAACATTTTACCAAGTTGGACAACATTGAAAAGTCTAAAGTTTAGCTACAGACGGAAGAGCAAATCAACTTTAGAATTTTATGAAATTTGGCTAATTTCAAGATCTTTGAGTCAGCTTTCTAATGGAGTTGGAATTATATTATTGAGATCTGTGACAAAGAAGATACACTTGATTTACTGAAAACATGTCAAACTACCTCGAGGATGAAGAAGGTACATAATTGAGTCAAACACTGGACGGATCCTTGACCAGTGCTCGTGACTGTTGCCAGCACAAGATGAACCACGTTTTGAGCCAAACATCAGACGAAATTTTGTGTCCGGTGTGAGTGATCCATATTTGGTAGTTTCGACCAAAAAGACGTTTTTTGCCCAAAGTGAAGCCCTAGAAGACCCTAGACCTATATATACTTGTTTTTAGCCTCTTATTTTAGGATATGCTGAAATAATAAACACTTTTATTCATAGATAACAGCCTTCACGCCTCCCCTTGAGGGATTCATCATAGACTTTTGTTTTAGGAGCTTTTAGTGGATGATTTCGCTTTGTACTTCGATATGGAGAAGAATCTTCTAACCCTTAATCTTTTAATAAAGTTTATCATCATGAATTCATCATATCCTTGCTGTTTTTTGCACACCATGTTTGAGAAATTCAATTGTTAGGTTTTAGGTTTTCAATGAATTTCATAATTTGATAATTGATTGATGATTGTTTAGGGATATATATCAATAGAATCTTCATCTTTACTTATACTCTATGCATGATTACTTTACCGCGCATTTGGTAATATGATCTTAGGTAATATATTCTCCAAAAGCTTTTATATTGCCTGAACTAGTATTCGATGAGCTAATCGTCTTAACAATTCGAAATGTTAGTTGAGTTTGGTGAACTTTATCAAAACTTGAAATTTTATTGCGCGTTTTCATTTTATAATAACCATCGAAAGTAAAGTCTATTAAGATGATTAAACATAGTGGTTGGAGCCACGAAAGTGGAAAAACTATACATTCGTGTTATGAGTTTTAGATGGTCCCGGATATCTAAAATCCCTAAATTAAATCAATCTATATTATCGCATGATTCTCTGTGAATTACCTAAGTCCTAACGCTTTTCTCCCATTGATTTCAGTTTCTATTTCATATCGCATCCGTGTTATTTCACAATCACACAAACGAAGCTTTATTTTATTCATTACATTTCGTAGTGTGGTTAACAAAATTCCTCGTGGATTTGATCTCTTATCTATACTAATTGTGATTGCTGTGCACTTGCAGGAAGTTGGTTAAGTGGTTAAAATCTATACCACATCAGCACACTTGAAGGAATGTTTTGAACATCTCAACTTTTTCAACATGAAGGTAAATCCAAGGAAGTGCAGATTCGCTATTACGTCAGGCAAATTTCTTTACTACTTTGTCACTCATCGGGGCATTGAGGCCAATCCAAAGGAGATCGACGCAGTCATCATTATGGTCTCTCTTATATCACAACGCAAAGTGCAACAGTTAACAGGAAGGGTAGCAATACTCAACCGATTCATCTCCCGCTCTACCGATAAACCCTCCGCACCAACAAAAGGTTGAAGAAATACCTCGCCAGCCCACCCATCCTTGCTAAGCTGGTTGAAGGAGAGCCTTTGTTCTTATACACCTCTGTGTTTGATACAATATTAAGTAGAGTTCTAATACGAGACGAGCGCGGTGAGCAGAAGGCAATCTTTTATGTTAGCAAGACGCTCATCGGTGCAGAAACACGTTATCCCATAATGGAGAAGCTTGCGTTATCTATCGTCATGTCAGCACGCAGGATGTGACCTTACTTTCAGTCTCACACCATAGTGGTACTTAGCACGTTCTCACTGAGATATGCTTTTTACAGTCTTAGCCCACTCGGTACAACTTGCGAAGTGGGCTATTAAGCTTAGTGAATATGACATCGAATATCGTGGAAGGAGCTGCGCCAAAACTCAATTACTTGTCGATTTCTTAATAGAAATCCCCCAGCATATACAATCACAGAGGAACCTAAATCGTTTTGCCAGCTTCATGCTAACGGGTCTTCATCGAAAAGCGGTTCTGGTATCGGTATGCGATTGACATTTCCGACAGGAGAAATACTCGAACAGTCTTTTCGCTTAAGTTTTTGAGCATCTAGCAACGAAGAAGAGTATAAAGTCCTCATCGCCAAAATTAAACTCGCCCACGGACTCAAGATCACCAATGTCAATACCTTTTGCAATTCTCAGTTAGTTGCAAACCAGTTCACCGGTGAATACGCAATAAAAGACGAACTTATGGAAGCATATCGAAAGTTGGCTAAGGAAATAGCCGCGCAATTTGATACGTTCACTCTCACAGGGATTCCACGAGGAAAAAACACCAACGCTGATGCACTTGCAGCATTAGCCTCCACATCTACTGTCGTTCTAGACTTAAAGAGACTCATCCCAGTGGAATTCATCGAATTTCCTAGCATCATTCCACCTGAAGCCATCTACACCCTTAAACGATATCAAGTCGCTCAGAAAAGAAAGAGAATGGGCCACTACGCATAATCCTTCTGCAAACCAATGAGGATGTTGCGATGGCCGAGCCCGCAGACGAACAACCCCTATTGCACGAAGACCTTGGGACATAAATCATTTCCCTAAGCATTAACGACTTAGTTGATACAACCAGACATGAAGCTGAAATCGATTTGTTTGAAGCAATGGACCTCGACACTTCAAAAAACCCGAACATTCGTCTTCACTTTCACTGCCAGCCAACGCTTGCGGAAGACGTACCACCATCGCAAATGTGTCCTTCAGCAGCAACATCCGCCGGTTCTATTGATATATCATGGTTTCTGCCGGTTTTCGACCATGATATACGTCTGTTTTACAAAGTCTTTAATGTGTTTTCCATATGTTTTAGAGTCTTTACAAGTTTATGGACTTTTGGAGCATAATTGATGTTTACTGGATATTTTGGAGCATTGCGGAAAGAAGAGCCGAAGTGATCAAGTCAAAATCGAAAATCAATCTTGGTGTCGATCGACACCACCTCTGGTGTCGATCGACACTTGATCGTCACAAGCTAAATTACCAAATTCAAAAATTTATGTTTTTGCCGAGAAGTTCCAGATGTTTACAATGATGTTCTATGATGGTTTTGAGACCTTATATATATGTATTCACAGCCATTGTTTAGCCTTATGCTTTATTTTCTAAGATATATTTTATTCTAAGAGATTATTATTCAATTACTATGTCTGAGTAATCTCTTCAAAGGATGATGAAGAGTTGTTAGAATTTATTTACTATTGGGATTTGCATCATATTTTATTCTTCACCTTGATTGCTTTAACTCTGATTTAAGTCTGAATTAGATATTCTAGGTTTTTTAATAGATACGACAACATTATTAGATTACTTGAACCAAATCATAGGTGAGAAATATTCGATTTGCAATGATAGTTGGCTTTGGATCTTTGTAAACAAATCAAACCTGAATTTAATGTTTGTTTAAATCAATCTGAATTCTTAATGACAGTTGGCTTTCTAGGGTTTAGGCATAGATATTATTTGCAAGGAAAGTTGATCTATTTTACATTAGTGTTTCGAGTTCTAGAATTGCACTTCATAATTATCACGATAGTAAGTTTATTCTGCAATTTGTAATCATTCCTGTTTTTTATTGAATTTAAAGCTTATCAACCATCACTGTTAATTGTTTCTGCAATCGTTTTACATTCACACTATTCTGCATAGTTTAATTCAAACCTTTAAATCTATTATGTCATTTGATTCTCTGTGGATTTCGATACACTTAATATTATAATTGATCTCTTAAATTGAGAGAGTAGCTCAGGATTAAATTTGAGCATATCAAATTTGGGCGTTGTTGCTGAGGAATCAATACTATTAAATTTTTATTATTAGAATTTTGTCTAGGTTTTTTTTTTTTTTTTATTAAACTAGCTTTTATCTTTTTGGTTACAGGTGCATGTTTAATCGCAACACTAGGAGCTATAAAAAGCAAGAGTTAGTCAACTACGATCTTCAGGAACTAGCGCAGTTATAACATGAGAACAGAAGAGCAGTCATAGAGGCAAAGATGGCTGCTAGAGAGATATTAATTCTGGTTCTAGGAGGTGATGGAATTCTGTGTGATCCGACAAGATTGAAGTACAACTAGCGAGGATAGAGAATCGACAACGATGGTGTCGTGATCGTCGAAGAGATTATCGAGGATAAGGAAGATGGTGTCTAGCGACACCAATAACCTGTCGATCAACACAAGGAAAACATGGGGGCCATTCGACACCGAGCTGGTATCGATCGACACCAGGTCTAGAATCATCAAAATTTGCTGAGGAACAACGCGAATGCTCAGCGCGGACACACCTTGGGAGACTACAATATAACCAAGCAGTTCTATGCTAATAGGTCTGCGATTTGCACACCACCGTTTCAGAGAAACGAATTCGAGTTGAAGCCTGCATACTTCTCTCTTGTAGCTCAACATCTCTTTTGTGGTCTTCCCCATGAGAACCCAATGGATCACATTGAACTATTTGAAGATTTGGCATCTAGCATTAAGACCAATAGAGGGTCTGAAGACTACATGTATTGCAAGCTCTTCCCTTACTCTCTTCATGGGGAAGCAAAACACTGGTTGAGGATGCTCTCACCGGGATTGCTTACTACATGGGAGGATACAAAGGATGCTTTCCTAAGCAATTTCTTTGATGATGCAAAGTCTGAAGAGATTAGGGCTAAGATCGCCACTTTCAAACAAGGTGACTTCGAGGCATTCAAGACTGCATGGCACCGATTCAAGGGCTTCAAAAGAGATTGTCCACATAACGGCTTGAGTGAGGTTCAGCTACAAAGTATCTTCTTCAGAGGGATAGCAGTGCCATACTCAGTGACTCTAGATGCTACAAGCAACAGGAATTTCAACACAAATTCTCCAGAGGCTACTTTGCAACTAATAGAGAATCTGGCCAATAGTATCAGCACCAAGAACGTCAACTACGAGAGGAGCCAATTTGATCAGAATGTCAACAACAATCAGCTTGCTGAGGTACCTAAGAAGCAAGATTCGATGCATAGTCTTCTAGCTGGGAAAAAGTCTGTTGCTCAAGAGGTTGAGATTTTCAAGTCGGAGAAGACAAGCGAAGAAAAGGATGTGAACTACATCAATGAGTCCAGATTTCAGAAGTACGACAATCAATAGGGATATAGTTCTTTGTACCAGAGGCCGTTTCAGAGCAGCAACTACACTACGAACTACGATTCTTCTTCTTATCAGACGCCTCCTGCTAAATCTTCGGATAGTGAGATGAAGTCAATTCTTGAGGAAATCCTAGAGGTTCAACAGAAGATGACTGTGAGTTTCAATAGAAAAATGGATGCGATGTATTATGATATGAGTGGGATGTTTGAGGCTCTCAACATCCATGTAAAGAAGCTAGATATTCAAGTTGCTCAAACAGCTAAATCGGTGAAAAGACAAGAAAGCTATCTTCCAGGCAAAAGCGAGATGAATCCAAGACAATTCGCCAATGCGATTACTTTGAAGACTGGAACAGAGGGGATATCGGCTTTTGAGAAGGGTTTGAATGAGGAAAAAGTCGTGGAGATTGAAGAAAACTCAAAATTGGAGACTTCAGAGCAGAGTGTCGATCGACACAAAAGATGTGTCGATCGACACCCTAGACAGATTCGAATACAAATTCAATAACAGTGTCGATCCACACCATGTCTATGTTGATCGACACAAAGGATGACTGTCAAGCGACACAGCTGAAAAACACACCAAATCCGACCAAAAACTTTCCTATGGCCAAAATTCAACCGGAAGATGTCATAGAACGAGACTACAAGCCAAAGGTCCCATGTCCACAGCCTCTTGTAAAGCCATTAGCTACTAATAGTGAGAGTGACAAACCGTCAAAAGAGAAAAATGCTCAACCTTCGCTAAGGGAGTTGCCTAAGATTGTGAATCCATGGCAGTTTGTTATCCCATGTTCGATCAAAAGAATAGAGTTAGAGGAATCTCTATGTGACACTGGAGCCAATGTGAGCGTCATGTCTCAGACTGTTGCAAAGAAGCTTGGAATTTTGGATATACAACCTTCAAGGGCATATGTCGAGCTTGTTGACGCTTCTTCTGTATTTTATACCGGTTTTATCTCTAATATGATGCTTCAAGTGGGGGATTGTCTTGTTCCTGCAGATTTTTACGTCCTGGATAACGATAAGCCAATGATTCTTGGTTCATCCTTCCTTGCTACTGTGGGTGCGATTGTGAATTTTTCTAACCAACGCATCTCATTTTCCAAGATCAACAAGAAGTTGTTTTACCCTGCAGTCCTTATCAAGAAGACTTCTTATTTAATAGGTAATGAGGGAAAAAAGCTGGTTGCTTAACAGACATTAGCCAACAAACCTCCGAAACTAAATTCTAAATCTCCTGATTTCATCAATAATAATTTCAAGGGTGAAAAAGCTGTTTCGCACTTATACAAGCAACGAGTTTCTTGTAGAAGTCGTGATTTTCTTCTGATGATCTTGCAGGAAAGATAAGTATTTTACCTAAGGAGTGTAGAGAAGAGGCGAATCATGTAAATGTGAAGCTCAAAAGAACTTCAAAACCTTTCTCAAAGTTCCCAATTGTCATTCCCTAGGAGTTAAAGGAGAAAAGAGAAGTAGTTGTTCAAGAAATGATGCAGAAAACGATGAAGCTTTTTCCTAGAATTATTCCATGGAAAAGCGCACATCCACCCAACGCCTTAGTTCCTCAACACAGTCAAGCTAAGGACTGAAAACAAGCGTTGAGTGGATGGCAACCCACTGGTAAGTATCCTATATTTTTTTTTTTTTATAATTTTATGTTTTATTTTCGGTATTTCAGGACCATTCAAGGAACTGTGGATCGACCAGAATGATCGATCGGATCAAATTCATGGGTGTCGATCGCCATCATTGACATTGTCGATCGACACCACCCACAAGGTAACTCGTTTCCTTCATTTTTCATTTATTTTGTTTTGTTTTCGTTTATTTCACCAACTTCAGGCTTAATAACACTAGGGACAGTGTCTTTTAAGTCTGGGGGATGTTGTTGCTAACTATTGTTTTCTGTTTTGAGTTTTGTGAGTCAATTTTTTTTTTTTATCAGGTCGAAACTCCCTTTCTACTTGTTTTGAACAGCACTCATAGGACCATTATAATGCAAGGTGATTGGTTTTACTAAGTGGGTAACTGCAAGTGGATCGGTTTAACAGAGCGAGTTCAGATTTTTGGAGAAATCTAGAAAAGATGTTGCAGGCCCCACCCTTAATGAACTCTAATTTCTATCGTAGGACTTGATTTATATTTCAACACTAGAAACCGAGGAAGGACCATTCTTGAAACTTCTTCCTGGTGATGATACAACTGTCCTAGATCGAAAAAGCCTCATGACCCTGTCTTCTCACAAGAAACAACAGTAATGAGCACTGATTTAGAGAAATCATAGAGGTGCCAAGAAAATAAAAAAGTCTATAGAAAAGTGTAGTTCAAGCAGAAAAGTGCATTCGGAAAAAATAAAAGGTGAAAACCCAAATATGGAGAATGAAATAGCATGCATCTCTGTGATATCCTTAATTGGATTAACAGTTATTGAGGGAAGAGATAGGGTAATACGTATGAAAGTGTTAAAGGAAGGGAAAGAATCTAGAAGGTCCAGCGATCGATATTCCCTCGACGAGACCGCACTTAAATAAATGAAAGGGGGTTTGCAACGGAAAGTCTGAGTTTCTCTAAGGGGTTGGAATCAATCAGGAGAACTGCTAAGCTTCTAGGGACACATCTAAGTATTACCGAATTGACTTTACAGGTATGTGGATCCAAAAGGAGTGAGTACTTCTGTTTTGCTTAAGGACAAACAAAAAGCTAAGTTTGGGGGAGTTGACATATCATGGTTTTTGCCGATATTCGACCATGACAAACAAAAAGAAAAGTCTTTTATGTGTTTTCCATATGTTTTAGAGTCTTTACAAGTTTATGGACGTTTGGAGCATAACTGATGTTTACTGGATATTTTGGAGCATTGCGACAGGGAGAGCCAAAGTGATCAAGTAAGAATCGAAAATCAATCTTGGTGTCGATCGACACTTGATCGTCACAAGCCAAATTACCAAATTCGAAGATTTCTCTTTTTGTTGAGAAGTTCCAGATGTTTAAAATTATGTTCTATGACGGTTTTGAGACCTTATATATATATTCATAGCCATTGTTTAGGCTTAAACTTTATTTTCTAAGAGATATTTTATTCTAAAAGCTTATAATTCAATTACTATGTTTGAGTTATCTCCTAGTTAGGTTTTAGGGTTTTTCAAAGGATTTGCATAATATTTTATTCTTCACCTTGATTGCTTTAACTCTGATTGAGGCATGGATTAGATATCGTAGGTTGTTTAATAGATGCGACAGCATAATTAGATTACTTGAACCAAATTATATGTGAGCAAAGATTTGATTCGCAACGACAGTTGGCTTTGGATCTTTGTGAACAAATCAAACCTGAATTTAATGTTTGTTTATATCAATCTGAATTCGCAACATCAGTTGGCTTTATAGGGTTTAGGCATAGATAATATTTGCAACAACAATTGATCTATTTTACATTAGTGTTTTGAGTTCTAGAATTTTACTTCATAATTATCCTGATAGTAATTTTATTCTGCAATTTGTAATCATTCCTACGAAATTCCTAAGGCATAGCGTTTGTCTTTTATTGAATTTAAAGCTTATCAACCATCACTGTTTACTGTTTCTACAATCATTTTATTCACATTATTCTGCTTAGTTTAATTTGAACCTTTAAATCTTTTGTGTAATTTGATTTCCTGTGGATTTCGATACCCTAAATACTGCAATTGATCTCTTAATTTGAGAGAATAGCTCATGGTTAAATTTGAGCATATAAGTTGTCCCCAAATGCGGAGAACCGCACAAATTATATGAGACACAATATATGTTTATATTAAATCACACTACAAAATTATATATATTTTTGTAGACCTTTATTCAATTTTAGTGGTATTAACATAAATTATATATTGCTTCTAATAAGTTTACGTTTATAAATTTAATTGCTATTTTATATAAATATTGACAGAAAAAGAATAATATATAGTATATCCATCCATAAAACAAATGAAATGGAAAAGAAAGAAAATTATTTATCAGAAATGTGTATATTGTTGTGAATCAAGAGAACGAATGGGGAAGATTGTGTTTATTCATTAATCATAAGATCCTTTATATAGGATTATTACAAGAGAGAAAAGGAAAATTCCTTTTCCCATTAGGAAAAGGAAAGTACATAAAAGGAAAATCCTAATTCAACTAGGATTCATTAAACCGGCCTAAAGACTAAGTGTTAATGGGCCGTAAACGGACCAGAACTAGTTATGACAATCCACTATGATTTATAACACTCCCCCTTGGATGTCATAACTCTAATGGGCTTGTAATACGCTTTGGATGTTGCCTCATTAAAACCTTACCAAGTAAAACCCATTTTGGGACAAAACCGTGGTGAAGGAAAAAGAGTACAACACGTATTACTCCCCCTGTTCTGAACCTCACTGCAAGTCTTTCAAACGACGCATTCCAATCTGATAAGTAAGTTTCTTGAACGTTGAGGTTGGAAGTGACTTGGTGAATAGGTCTGCTGAATTCTCACTTGATCGTACTTGCTGCACTTGAATTTCTCCATCTTTCTGTAGATCGGATGTGAAGAAGAATTTTGGCAGAATGTGCTTCGTCCTATCACCTTTGATGTATCCATCCTTAAGTTGAGCTATACATGCTGCATTGTCCTCGAACAAGACCGTCGATTCCTGCTTACCTTCGGCCATTCCACAATCCACTCTTATGTGCTGGGTCATCAGCCTTAACCAAACACACTCACGACTAGCCTCATGAATTGCCAATATCTCTGAATGATTAGAAGATGTAGCTGCAATGGCCTGCTTCATTGACCGCCAAGATATTGCAGTTCCTCCATGAGTAAACACATAACCTGTCTGGGACCGTGCATTATGAGGATCTGAAAGATAACCTGCATCAGCAAAACCAACTAAACCGTCCTTAGATTGGTTAGTATAAAATAGACCCAAGTCTTTCGTTCCTTGTAGGTAACGAAGAATATGTTTTATCCCGTCCCAGTGCCTTTGGGTCGGACATGAGCTAAATCTTGATAATAAATTCACGGCAAAACATATATCTGGCCTAGTGTGGCTTGCCAGATACATTAAAGCTCCTATGGCACTGAGATATGGCACTTCGGGACCAAGGACTTCTTCAGAGTCTCTCTTAGGACCAAACGGATCCTTTTCTAGATCAAGAGATCTCACCACCATTGGGCTGGACAATGGGTGACATTGATCCATATTAAAACGCTTGAGTACCTTTTCAGTATATGCCATTTGATGCACAAGGATTCCATCATTTATGTACTCAAGTTGCAATCCCAAACAGAACTTAGTTTTGCCTAGGTCTTTCATCTCAAATTCTTTCTTGAGGCATTCAACTGTTTGGACGATTTCACCAGGGGTTCCAAGGATGTTCAAATCATCCACGTAAACTGCTATGATAACAAACCCTTTGTTTGCAAACTTTTTTATAAAAATACATGGACTGATGGGATCATTCTTATAGCCTTCTTTGACTAAGTACTCACTCAATCTATTGTACCACATACGCCTACTTTGCTTCAGTCCATAAAGGGATTTGTTCAGCCTTATGCAGTGTTGTTCTCGAGAACCTTTCTTATCTTTGAGCTCAATACCCTCTGGTAATCTCATATAAATCTCATTATCCAGTGGACCATATAAGTATGCAGTTACAACGTCCATTAACCGCATATCCAACTTTTCTCTTATAGCCAGACTTATCAAAAATCTAAAAGTTGTAGCATCCACCACAGGGGAGTATGTCTCCTCATAATCTATTCCTGGTCTCTGTGAGAATCCTTGTGCAACAAGCCGTGCTTTATATCTCACGATTTCACCATGTTCATTTCTTTTCCTCACAAAGACCCATTTATGTCCAACAGGTTTAATCTCATAGGGTGTCCGAATTATTGGACCAAAGACATCCCTTTTCCTTAAAGAATTCAACTCCACGTTTATAGCTTCTTTCCATTTAGTCCAATTTTCACTCTGAGTGCACTCATATATCGACGTGGGTTCTAGATCCTCCATAAGTTCAAGTGCTACCTTAAAAGCAAATATATCATCGATTTCCACACACTTTCTATTCCATTGTATTCCAGACATAACATAATTCATTGAGATCTCATTATTTTCAGGAACGTCAGAACCATGAAACTCGGCGTCCCGAGTCTCATTGCTTGGAACTATCGGTTCAGTTATGTCTGGGGTTCCATCAGATTCCTCAACCACGATTTCAGCACCTTTCTTTCTTTTCCGAGGATTCTTATCTTTGGAACCTATTGGCCGGCCACGTTTTGATTGTGGTTTAGATTCTGTAGCAACTTGATTGTGTCCCTCTTGAACATCAATTCTAATCGGTGCATTAACAGCTGGTATGTAAGACTTAGTTACTCTTTTCGGGTCAGCAAAGGAATCTGGCAATTGATTAGCTAGCTTTTGTAAATGTATAATCTTTTGGACTTCTAATTCACATTCTTGAGTCCGAGGATCTTGCCATTTTAAGGACGTTTGATTCCATATAATTTCCTTTACCAGTCTGTTATCTCCTCCTAATGTTGGATAGACAGATTCGTCAAAATGACAATCTGCGTACCTGGCCTTAAACAAATCACCCGTGGTTGGCTCAAGGTACTTAATGATAGTAGGAGAATCATATCCAACATATATCCCCATCCTCCTTTGAGGTCCCATCTTTGTTCTCTGTGGTGGTGCAATAGGCACATAAACGGAACATCCGAATGTTTTAAGATGGGATATGTCTGGCTCTTGACCCGTTATTAACTGTGATGGGGAATATTTATGTTCACTAGATGGCCTGATACGAATTAGCTCTGCTGCATGTAAAACTGCATGTCCCCAAGCTGAGACCGGGAGTTTTGATCTCATTAGCAACGGTCTAGCAATCAACTGTATGCGTTTAATAAACGATTCAGCCAAACCGTTTTGTGTATGTACATGTGCCACAGAATATTCAACACTTACCCCCATGGACATACAATAATCGTTAAACGCTTGGGACGTAAATTCACCAGCATTGTCAAGACGTATAGTCTTTAAAGGAAAATCTGGAAAGTGTGCTCTTAAATGTATGAGCTGGGCAAGCAATCTTGCAAATGCCACATTTCTAGTTGATAATAGGCAGACATGTGACCATCTCGTGGATGCATCAATAAGGACCATAAAATATCTAAACGTCCCACAAGGTGGGTGTATTGGTCCGCATATGTCTCCTTGAATTCTTTCCAGAAAATTTATCGTTTACTTAGTTACTTTGATTGGTGATGGCCTAGTAATGAGTTTCCCTAGTGAACATGCTTCACACGTGAGATTCTTTGGGATAACTCTCCTTTCTTTCAAAGTGTGCCCATTAGTACTTGCTAATATCTTTCGCATCATGTTAGCACCGGGATGGCCAAGCCGGTTATGCCAAAAAGTGAAATTCTCAGTAAACTCTTTGTTTACCATAGCATTTGCTTCTATCATTCCGATCTTAGCACAATAAAGGCCCACAGAAATGGCAGGTATAGTCTCTAGGACTTTCTTATAGCCATGGACGGTTTCAAAGATTTGAAGGAATTCTTTGTTATTCTCGTCCTTAGTTTCAACATGAAGACCATTCATTCGAATGTCTTTAAAGCTCAATAGACTTCTCTTTGAACTAGGTGAATATAACGCATTAGAAATTTCTAGATGCGTGCCCTTAGGTAATAAAATATGGGCTTGACCGTGGCCTTCAATTAAATTTGCTATACCCGCAATTGTGGTTACATTTGCCTTTTTAAGTGTAAGATCAATGAAGTATCTCTTATCTCTTAATATCGAGTGGCTTGATCCACTATCCATAATGAACACATCCATATCGTTCATACTTCAAAAGAGATAACAATAGATACTTTTAAATAACACTCTTTCATTCCATAAAGTTTAATAGAAAGCAATAACACAAAACCAAAGTATAAAGTGTAAAACGTAAAACAAGCAAAACACAAAACACCAAAACAGAAAATCAAAATCAATCACTTAAGTATATCTGAGGTTTCAAAATTCATCAAGTCATCTTGCTCATGATCGAAATCTCCTTCATTATCATGCTGGATCATATGAGTTTCTGGATTCTTCCCTTTAAGGCTCTCTTGATAGAGTTCAACCAGATGCTTGGGAGTCCTACATGTCTTAGCCCAATGATTACTCATTCCACATCGATGGCAAACTGATTTTGGGTTTGATTCTCGTGGTTGAGAAGTAATACCATGGTTATTACGATCATAGTCAGTTCGGTATCTGCGTCCTCGTCCTCGCCCGCGGTTAGAATGATCGTTATGGAATCCGTGGCCTCGGCCCTGACCTCGGCCGTATGGATTAAAATGGCCACGGCCACGTCCTTGCCATCTACCCCCACGTCCACGACCACGATGTCTATAATCACTTTGGACGTGGTTAATTTCTTTCTTTTCATCTATGGCCACATTCGCTTCAGGAAGTGGGGCTGATCCAGGAGGTCTCATCTCACTGTTTCTCATTAGCAGTGTATTATTCTCCTCGGCTAGTAATAGACATGCTATAAGCTTTGAGTATGTCTCAAAACCTCTTTCACGGTATTGCTGTTGAAGCAACACGTTATTAGTGTGAAAGGTGGAGAAGGTCTTTTCCAACATGTCTTTCTCAGTTACCTTCTCACCACATAGTCTCAATTGAGAAACTATTCTGAACATAGCCGAGTTATATTCTTCCACGGACTTGAAGTCCTGGAACCTGAGATTCCTCCAATCATAATTGGCCTTTGGTAACAACACCGTTCTATGGTGGTCATATCTTATCTTTAATTCTTTCCAAAGGTCCAAAGGGTTCTCAATGGTTAAGTATTGATCCTTGAGACCCTCAACAAGATGATGACGAATGATCGATATCGTTCTGTATCGATTCCTTTCATTCTCATTATTATCCTCAATGATACATTCGCCAAGTCCTTTAGACTTTAGATTTATCTTAGTATCCAACGCCCACTGTAAGTAATTGTCTCCAGAAAGATTGAGGGCAGCATAATCCAAATTGTTGATTTTCGACATCTGAAAACATTCATCCTATTCTCTAAGAACTATAAGATTTTAAAGTTTATGCATATGATGCAAAATAGGTCATGGGTGCTTATATAAACGGGTACGGATGCATGATGCTTATGAAACCATATTTTTATGTTTAACAACCTAACATAATGTTTTTATATGCTCATGATGCAAGCCTAGTATTCAAATTCTAAACCGTATGATGATATGACCGGATTTTAATCAAGCATGTTATGTCTATATGATGCAATCAGTTTCAGTTTCATGTTTATCAATCAACGAATCAATCCAAACAAGCAAACAAACAAACGAGTTCAAATAAATATGCAACCAAATTTGGACAGAGTGTTTACTGTCGATCGACGGGTGATTTGTGTCGATCGACACAGTTTAATTCAAACAACAAATTCAGGCAGAAGTTTACGTGTCGATCGACATAAAACTAGTGTCGATCGACACGGGTACAGATCATGCAATCGGTTTGGATTTTAATTGAATTAGGTTAGGGTTTCAAGTTAGGGTTTCAAGTGATTACGAATCATGAATCAATAAACACAATCAAGCAAGCAATAACAATAACAAGCATGATTTAGATTAGGGTTTCTAAGATTATCATGAATCTAGGTTCTTTAGATTAGGGTTTCTTATTGTTTACCTTAACCTCCGTGAGTCTTCTAGTTCGCCGTAACCGTTGATAGGCTGTATGAACTTTCTTCTAGTTCGCCGTAACCTTAAAGGCTGTATGAACTATGATTTGAACAGTAACGCCGGATGAACAGTAATCGTCGATGAACAGTAATCGTCGATGAACAGTGCGCGATGAATAGTGCGCGATGAACAGTACGCGATGAACAGTACGATGAATAGTAACGATGAACAGTAATCGCGTTTTTTGTGTTTTTAGGGTTTAGGGAGCAACTCGTGCTGATAACGTGTTGTGAATCAAGAGAACGAATGGGGAAGATTGTGTTTATTCATTAATCATAAGATCCTTTATATAGGATTATTACAAGAGAGAAAAGGAAAATTCCTTTTCCTAATGGGAAAAGGAAAGTACATAAAAGGAAAATCCTAATTCAACTAGGATTCATTAAACCGGCCTAAAGACTAAGTGTTAATGGGCCGTAAACGGACCAGAACTAGTTATGACAATCCACTATGATTTATAACATATATACAGTTATGGAAACGTTCGAAAGAAAGTAATCAAGATTGTCTCGAACTCATAATCTCAAGGAGACACTTAAGCTCCAATCACCTAGAACGAACTTTTGATATAGCATGCATTAGTTATTTTTAATTATTAGTGTGTGGCACATACCACAACATTTAGAACGTGAGTCCGTCCCTGTATGTTGGTACCGCAATTGATAATGTTGAGATCATATTGACCGTTTGTTGTCTATAAAATACAACAGTAGGAGTTGATGGGTTCGTGATAGTGAAATTTCGTAAAAAGTGACATTGGACCATAAGAAGAGAAAATAGCAGGGGATAAAGCCAAAAATGTTGGTCATGTTCTGTACAAAAAGTCTTTGTATTTGAAGATTGATTAACATGTTATGTAGTGGGCAAGCCAAATGTGTTATATCCAACCAATTGTTGTTCATATTTCATAGATGGCATTAGATTCATTAGAAGAGATCGACGGTGGCATGAAGCTCATAAAGTGATTCAAGAACAAACTTAGCGTTGTACATAAAGAATAACTCTCTTTATTAAGGTTTAGAAAATAGCTCAAAACTAAACACAAAGCTCTAATGTTCTCTTATGATTCATCACAACTCAATGATCATATATTTTTAGCTTAGAATTTCCTTTTCCTAAACTAGTTTCCTTTTATCCATAGAACTAGACACTTTCTATTTCTATTAGGATTTCCATAAGCCTATCTTGTCCTAACCCACTTGGTTAAGGATATCTTGGGCTCTAAGCTATTGTGAAGCTTATCCAACATTCACCCCCTTAAGCTTCAAGTCGATCTTCTTGAGGTCTTGAACTCCGATTAAGTCTCTCATTGTCTTGAACTCCGATTAGAATGTTTGTACATTGCTCATCTCCCGGTACATACTCCACTTCAATGTAATTTTCTTCAACACATTCACAAATGAAATGATATCTTTTGAGAATGTGCTTACTCATTCGGTGAAAAACCGGATTCTTTGTCAAAGCTATGGCACTCTTGTTGTCTATCCGAATAATTATCTTCTCACACTCCTTTCCAACGATTTCTCTCAAAAGATCTTGAAGCCATATAGCTTGTTTAGCTGCTTCTGTTGCTGCCATGAACTCGGCCTCACAAGATGATAAAGCAACACTCTCTTATTTTTGAGAACACCAAGTAATAGGTGTATTACCAAAGTAAAACACATGACCTGTAGTGCTTCTTCCATCGTCTATATCCACGTTATGACTACTATCACTATAGCCAACAAGTTTCTTTGTCCCACCACTTTTAAAAGACAAACCGAAACTTAATGTACCTTGTAGATATCTCAAGACTTGTTTCAACGCCGTTCCATGTGATTCTCTTGGAGAGTGCATATAACGACTTAAGATTCCAACTGAGAATCTTAAATCTGGTCTAGTATGCAAGTGGTACCTTAGACACCCGATCCTTCTTCGATACAATGTAGCATCAATCTCCAATTCTTCTTGAGCTTTAGAAAACTTCAAACCAAACTCCATTGGTATTTGAGTTGGATTACAAGTATCTAAACCTGCTTCTTTCAGTATCTAGCGTGCGTAAGCTTCTTGTTTAATCTCAAGCCATCTTGGTTTTGTTATACTTCAATACCCAAGTAATAGGTAAGCTTTCCAAGATCAGACATCTCGAATTTTGAAGACATTCCAGCTTTGAACTTTGTGTTGATCTTAATTGAATTTCCAGTAACAAAGAGATCATCCACGTATACAACCACAATGAGTAACTTAGTTCCTTCTTCCTTGCGATATACAGAACTTTCCTTTGAACACTTCTTAAACTTCATACTCTTCAAAAATTTGATCAAGTTTAGTGTTCCAAGCTCGTGGTGCTTGCCGTAAACCGTATAAGGCCTTTGTGAGTTTGAAAACCTTATGTTCTTCTCCCTTCTTTTCAAATCCTTCTAGTTGAGAGACATACACATCTTCAGTTAACTCACCATGTAAGAACGCAGTTTTGACGTCTAGATGATGAATTTCACATCCTTCAGAAGCTGTTAAACCAATCAAAATTCTAATAGTCTCAATACGAGCTACAAGGGCGAAGACTTCATCAAAGTCTATTCCAGATTGTTGCAGATACCCTTTTGCTACTAGTCTCGCTTTGTACTTGTTGAATGATTCATCTGCGTTTCTCTTTATCTTGAAAACCCATTTAAGACCAATGAACTTTACTCCAACCGGCTTATCAATGAGAAACCAAGTCTTATTCTTGTATATCAAACCAAACTCTTCACTACATGCGTTTGTCCATTCAATAGATTTCTTCGCTTCTTGATAGCTCAATGGCTCATCATTGAGAGATAAAAGAACTATCTCACACTCCAAGTCTGCCAACAGAACGTAATCTTCAAGATAGCTTGGTAGATGAGTTTCACGTGTCGATCTTCTAGGTAATTGTTGAGCAGAAGTGTGAGTAGCCGAAACTTCTACTTCTTCTATATCACTGATAAGCACAAATTAACCCTAAGCTACTCTCTCAAATTAAGAGATCAATTGCAGTATTTAGGGATCGAAATCCACATGGAATCAGTTGCACAATGAATTATTAAATTCAGATTAAACTAAGCAGGATGATGATAATGAAAAACAAGTAAACAAAGCAGTAAATTCGGGTTGTAAATCAATTAAAAAGAAGCTAGGTACAGGGAAATCGCAGGTGAATCAGATATGCAGATGATAAATAAAAGATAGGATTATGATGCACAGTTCTTAAACAAGAATACGAATGTAAAAACAATCAACTTTCGCTGCAGAGATTATCTAAATTTAAATCATAGAAAATCAAATTTCTTTGCGAATCCTAACAATCTAAACAAGCATTAAAGTTCATGTTCAATTGTTCACATAACCCTAAACCAATTTTTTTTGTGAAAAGGAATTTTGCTCATCAAAGACTACATTAGGTAATCAACAAAACTGACGTTTTTATTAATTATCCTAAGATCAGATTTCTGGTCATGAATCTAAAATCAGCATTAATCACAAGACAAGATGAAGAAAATTTTTAAAGATATTAATCCTATGAAATTCAGATCAGATCTAGCAAATCATCAAACACCTTTGAATAACCCTAAACCTAACAGGGAAACTACTCAGACATAATCAAAGAAGAAACCATTATTTTTATTGATAGATATCTCTTAGACTAAGTAAAAATAAAGCGTCAGCCTAAACAATGGCTGCGAAAACGTATTTATAGAGTACATAAACCGTCATTAACATAATTGTAAACATCTAGAACTTTCGGGCTTTGAACGGACATCTTCAATTTTTAGGCTTTTGGCTTGGTCGAGCAGAGTGTCGATCGACACCCAGAGGTGGTGTCGATCTACACCATCTTCAAGTTTTGACTCTTTACTTCAATCTTCGCCACTTCATTCCGCAATGCTCCAATACTTCCAGTAAACATCAATTATGCCTCAAACGTCTAAGTACCTGCAAAGACTCTAAAACATACTAGAAAACACCATAAAGACTCTAGATATTGGACTTATATCATGACCTAAACAGGGTCAAAACCATGATATATCAACTCCCCCAGACTTAGCTTTTGGCTTGTCCCTAAGCAAAATAGTTATTATCACTCATTTAGGAACCACATACCTTGCAAAGCTAATCTGGTGATACTTCGATGTTTCCCTAAAAGCTTAGCAGTTCTCCAGATTGATTCCAAACCCCTTAGAGAATATCAGACTTACAGTCGCAAACCCCTTTAGTTAATTAGGTATGGTCTCATCGAGGGAATATCGATCGATGGACCTTCTAGATTCTTTCGCTTACTTGAACATTTTCTTGCGTTTTACCCTGTCTCGTCCCTCGGAAACTTTATCCAATTAAGGATATCATAGAGATGCATTGCCCATTTTTGAACTTTTTGATTCAGGATTTTTCTGATTTTCGGACTTGCACTTTTCTGCTTGAACTACACTTTTCTGTAGACTTTTTTTATTAGATCCTTTGCATCTCTATGACTTCACTAGATCAGCTCTCACTACTATTGTTCTTGTGGAGACAGGGTCATGAGGCTTTTGATTTTTGATCTCAGACAGTTCAATTCATCATTTGGGACGAAGTTTCAAGAGCGGTCCGTCCTCGCTTTCAAGTGTTTGGAAGCTGAATCAAGTCTTGCGATTTCCAACGCCCAAGACAAGAAATTAGAAATTCATTAGGGCGGGGTCTGCAGGGTCTTTCTGGCGTTCTCCAAAAGTCTGAACTCGCTCCGTTAAACCGATCCACTTCCAGTTACCCACCTTAGTAAAAACCAACCCACTTGCATTGGAATTGTTCTTGAGTGTCGTTCAAAGGAAGTAGAAAAGGGAGTTTCGACCCAAATAAAACAATTTTTTTTGAAAAACACCATAAAAACTCAAAAGAGAACACAATGTTAGCAACTACCTCCCCCAGACTTAAATAACACTATCCCCGATGTTATTAAGCTTGAAGAAGATGAATAAAATAGATAGGAAATAGAATAAATTGAAAAAGGAACAAAACATGTTACCTGTGGGTGGTGTCGATCGACACTGGCAAGGATGTCGATCGACACCCATGATCTTCACCCAATCGACCGAATGGTCGATCCACTTTTCATCCGCATTTTTTTTTTCAAATCTGAAACACTTTTATTAAAATGAAAGTTAGTAATAAAAAAAATTTTAAACAAAAACAAAATACTTACTAGTGGATTGCCTCCCACTCAGCGCTTGTTTTTAGTCCGTTAGGTTGACTGTTTTGAGGAACTAGATATCTGGAGGATCTGCACTCTTCCATGGAATGATTCTAGGAAAGAGCTTATGCGTCTTCTGCACCATTTTCTGAACGACTGCGTCTCCTTTCTCTTTCAGCTCTTGAGGAACAAGTATTCCCATTTTGGCGAACGGCTTTGAGGTCCTTTGATGCTCCTTAAGAATTCCTGCAAAATCATCAAAAGAAAAACCAAGCTTTCGAGAAACCCGTTGCTTGCATGAGCGCGTAATAGCCTTTTGAATTTTTAAATCAGGAGAGTGAGAAATAAAATCAGGAAGCGCGTACCTTTCTTTTTTAGGAGGATCGTGGGTTGGGAGTTGTGGAATTATCTGTTCAGCAACAGATAAAGGACCGGATTCTAACTCCTAGATTGAAGCTTCATCCTCTAGAATTTCCACAGAGAAAGTTTGACCATCAATGGTGGATCTTCTCCTTGTGTTCTCCATGTCAAATTCCATGACAATATCGCCTAGATCAAGCTTGACCTTTCCTTTCCTCACATCTATTTAAGCACCAGCAGTAGCTAAGAACGATCTTCCCAAAATCAGAGGATCTTCAGGCTCATCATCATACTCCAAAACCACAAAATCCGCAGGAATTATGTGGTCCTGAATCTTAATAGGAACATCCTCTAGAATTATTTTTGGGAATCTCCTGGACTAATCGGCTAATAAAAGAGACATCCTGTTGCCCTGAAATCAGTCATCCCAAGATCAATAACAACAAACAATGGCATTAAGTTAATTCCCGATCATAAATCACAAAGAGAGTGAGGAAACTGCCCTGTTGATATGGAGCAATTTAGCACAAAGTTTCCTGGATCGGGTAGCTTGATAGGAATCTTGCTCTGAATCATCGCACCAACTTCTTCTGAAACAACAACTTCCTTCTTCTTCTTTGTAGGCACTGGAGTTATGTTCAAGAGAATGGCTCTGATATCTCTAGTAGTAACGCTCCCTCTTCTGGACTAACTCCATTAGCTACCATCCTCTTGACGTATCTCTTTATCGCAGGCGAAAGCTGTATTGCATCGACCAAAGGCATCTCAACCATGATCTTGTCAATCATCAACTTGCAAAAAGCTTCTTCGACCTCTTGCTTTGACCTTTTAGCTCTAGGGAATAGAACTTTCAGCTTGTAGACGTTCTCCACTGAAGTAACTGAAGATTTCGCGATTTCTGCACAAGACTGGACGGGGTGTCGATCGACACTCTCCTTAGTGTCGATCGACACTAGCTC
The DNA here is from genome assembly GCA_963576765.1 of Draba incana. Taxonomy (NCBI): domain Eukaryota; kingdom Viridiplantae; phylum Streptophyta; class Magnoliopsida; order Brassicales; family Brassicaceae; genus Draba; species Draba incana. Next base: position 18,965,328 of record OY755216.1, on the reverse strand, counting down.
TATTTTCGCGATCTAAGTTGATGATTCGTGGGGTATCGATCGACACACTATAGCAGTGTCGATCGACACTGGTTCCTGAATCGCAAAATCATGATTTTCTTTACGGGTCGATCGATGCTTATCCATAGTGTCGCTCGACACTTGCTCTGCAGTCCTAAAACTTTCGTCAAACTCATCGAAATAGTCCTTTGTTTCAGTTTAAACGGCATTCCATGCGCTCCTTGGGTTTGCATCAGTCTTTGCAGAAAGATAACCCTCTTGTCTCTTGATAGAACTAGCCGTTTGAGCGACTTGGACATCAAACTTTCTTGACATGCGTGCTCAATGCGGAAATCTTCCCATCTAATTCTTGGTATACCGAATCAACATTTCCATTAAAACTCACGGTCATCTTCTGCTGTCCTTCTAGGATCTGGTCCAGCATAGTCTTCACTTCATTGTCCTGCTCATGAGGCTTCTTCTAAGATGCGGAACCATAGTTTCTGTTGAAGTTGCTGTTCTGATACGGCTTTGAAGCATAACCTTGCTGATTTCCGTACTTCTGAAAACCTGAACCATTGATGTAGTTCACATCTTCTGCAGTTTCAACTTCCTGAGCAAATTGTACTGACTTCTTGCCCACAAGGATACTCTGCATATAATCGAGCTTCGCGTTCACTTCACCCAAGTGCTTACCACCATCCTTGTTGTCACTCATCTGCTTCCTCTCAAAATCAACGTTCTTCGTGCTGTTGCTAGAGGCCAAGTTCTTGATAAGAGTTATTGCGTTCTCTGGGTAGTTGGTATTGAAGTTACCACTACTCGCAGCATCCAATGCCATCTGGTACCTCCAGTCCACTCCTCTATAGAAGATGCCTAGCAATTGAACATCAGTAAAGCCATGGTGAGGACAGTGTCTCTGATAGGATTTTAGACGTGTCCACGCAGCCTTGAATGCTTCTGTTGGTCCTTGACGAAATGCAGTAATCTTCGTTCTTAAGTCCTTGGATCTCGCATCATCGAAGAAATTATTCAGGAACGCGTTCTTGGTATCCTCCCAAGTAGTTAACGATCCAGGCTCAAGCTCCTTCAGCCAGTAGGAAGCATCCCCATTAAGAGAGTATGGAAATAACTTGCAGTATAGATAATCGTTGGACACTCCTTGAGCTTTAATGCTTAAAGCTAAATCCTCAAAATTTTCGACGTGGTCCATAGGATGTTCATGAGGAAGACCATGATAAGGATGTTGAGCGGCTAAACTGAAGTAAGCCGGCTTCAGCTCAAAGTCATTCCTCTGAAAAACAGGAGGACGAATCGTAGCTCGATTCGCGTAGAACTGATCTGGACGGTTGTAGGCCGCAAGCATTCTTCCTCGCGTAACATTCTCCTCGTTCCTCAAAACGTTCTGGCGATTCTGGAGTTGGTGTCGATCGATACCTAAGGGGTGGTATCGATCGTCACCTGCAATTCCTTCGTGTCGCTCGACAGGTTGTTGGCATCGAGCAACACCATTTGCCTGAATCGCCAGATTCTCTTCGACGATCACTGTTCCATTGTCATTGATCCTCTGTCCTTGTGCATTATACTTCAGTCCTGCCGGATCTTCTCTGAGTGCTCTCCTGTTCTCACGGAGTCAATATGAGAGGTGGTATAGCATCCATCCTTTCTTCTCTGACTGCTCTCCTGTTCTCACGTTCCAACAGGCTAAATCCTCGAGATTAAAACCAACTAGCTCTTCGTCCTTCTTGTTCCTAGTATTAGGCATGTACCTGAAACGCAAAAACAAAAAGAGACAAAAGAAACTAGCAAAATAAAAACGAAAATAAAAAGCTTAGACAAAATCCTAATAAATAAATCTAATGGCGTTGATTCTCCGGCAACGACGCCAAAATTTTGATAAGCTCAAATTAACCCTAAGCTACTCTCTCAAATTAAGAGATCAACTGCAGTATTTAGGGATCGAAATTCACAGGGAATCAGTTGCACAATAGATTATTAAATTCAGATTAAACTAAGCAGGATGATGATAATGAAAAACAAGTAAACAAGGCAGTAAATTCGGGTTGTAAATCAATTAAAAAGAAGCTAGGCACAGAGAAATCGCAGGTGAATCAGATATGCATATGATAAATAAAAGATAGGATTATGATGCATAGTTCTTAAACTTGAACACGAATGTAAAATCAATCAACTTTCGCTGCAGAGATTATCTAAATTTAAATCATAGAAAACCAAATTTATTTGCAAATCCTAACAATCTAAACAAGCATTAAAGTTCAAGTTCAATTGTTCACAAAACCCTAAACCAAATTTCTTTGCGAAAAAGAATTTTGCTTATCAAAGACTAGATGAGGTAATGAACAAAACTGTCGTTTCTATTAATTATCCTAAGATCAGATTTTAGGTCATGAATCTAAAATCACCATTAATCACAAGACAAGATGAAGAACTTTTCTAAAGATATTAATCCTATGCAATTCAGATCAGATCTAGCAAATCATCAAACACCTTTGAATAACCCTAAACCTAAAAGGGAAACTACTCAGATATAATCAAATAAGAAACCATTATTTTTATTGATATATATCTCTTAGACTAAGTAAAAATAAAGCGTCAGCCTAAACAATGGCTGCGAAAACGTATTTATAGAGTACATAAACCGTCATTAACATAATTGTAAACATCTGCAACTTTCGGACTTTGAACGGACATCTTCGATTTTTGGGCTTTTGGCTTGGTCGAGCAGGGTGTCGATCGACACCCAGAGGTGGTGTCGATCGACACCATCTTCAGATTTTGACTCTTTACTTTGATCTTCGCCACTTCATTCCGCAATGCTCTAAAACTTCCAGTAAACATCAATTATGCCTTAAACGTCTAAGTACCTGCAAAGACTCTAAAACATACTAGAAAACACCAAAAAGACTCTAGATATTGGACTTATATCATGGCCTAAACAGGGTAAAAACCATGATATATCAGTCACCATCATCATTCTCAATATGTTATGTTTCCGGAACATAGTCACTCTCCTCTTGTGTGTTGTTGACTACGAAAGGTCCTTGTCCATCATCAGTGACTTCTCCCCATGTTAAACGAAACATACCAGGTTTACCTTTCTCATGTTTATCTGCTCCCTTCCAATTCCAACTAGCTTTCTCATTGAAAACCACATCTCGGCTTACAATGACCTTCTTTGTTGTTGGATTATAAAGCCTATAAGCCTTAGAACCCGGTTCTATTCCTAAATGAATTAGAGTTTGAGATCAATCATCTAGCTTCTTGAGATGAGTAGAATCCACTTTTGCGTGGGCTAAGCAACCAAAAACTCTAATATGTTCAATGTTTGGCTTTCTTTCTCTTAGGCATTCGTATGGAGTTTGATTCTTTAGAGCTCTTGTGGGAACTCTATTAATCAAATAAGTAGCATGACGAACTGCTTCACCCCATAATAGTTGGGAACACTCATTGCCTTGAGAATGCTTCTAGTCATCTCCATCAAGGTTCGATTTCTTCGTTCTACCACGCCGTTTTGCTGAGGAGTGTACGGAGCTGTCAAGTGCCGTTTGATTCCATGTTTGCTACAAAAATCTTGGAACTCTGATGATGTAAATTCTCTTCTATCTGTACGCAATGTCAAAATCTTCTTGTCAAAGTCCTTCTCAACAAGATTTTTGAAATCCTTAAACTTTTCGAAGGCATCACTCTTCTCTTTCAACAAAATTGACCACATATATCTTGTATGATCATCAATTATCACAAAGATATATCTATTTCTCGCAAGTGTGGCTGTAGTAATAGGTCTATACAAATCAGCGTGCAACAACTCTAGTGGTTTAGAGGATCGATATTGAGAGGCCTTTGGAAAAGATTGTCTAGCTTGCTTTCCAACCAAGCAAGATTCACATACTTGTGTTTCTCCTTTGAGCTTCGGCAAACCATGAACCATCTCGTGATCTCCCATAGATTTCAAAGTTCCAAAGCTTATGTGACCTAGTCTTGCATGCCACTTCCAATTTTCTTCTTCTATCTTAGTGTGTAAGCACCCTGGTTTACCCACCTTCAGACGAAGCTTGTAGAGTCTATTTGGTATTTGGAGACCTCAATACTTTTACTAGTAACCTACCATTAGGATCTCTTAGTGTTAGATAATCTTTCCTCATTCTAACATCACATCCTTGCTCGGTGGCTTGACCTAGACTAAGAATATCGCTTCTCAAATCCGGAATGTAGTAAATATCTTTTAGAAGCTTTTGTTCTCCACTTGCTGCTTCAAAAAGAATCGATCCTTTGCCTTTGATTTCAACACAAGATCCATCTCCAAACTTGACTTTGCCTATAATCTTCTTATTCAACTCCGAAAAATAAGATAGTTCACCTGTCATGTGATTACTAGCACCATTATCCAAATACCAAAACATTTCTTCATTTTCGTATTTTTCTGGTATCACCTTCTCTTCATTCAAAAATATACTCTCATGCATATACAATGCAACATCTGCTTCCTCTGTTTCAGTTTCATTGAGCTCTTGAAGTTTATGTCTTCGTTCAGGACAACCGGAGGCAAAATGCCCTGTTTTGTCACATCTAAAACAGGTTATATGCGATCTATCCTTCTTCTCCTTTTTCTATCTTAAGAGTTGAATCGTCCTCTGCCTCTTCCTCTATATCCTTGACCTCTTCCACGAAAATCTTGCCCTCTACCTCTGCCTCTACCACGAAACCCTTTTGAATTCTCATATGACTCTGGTTTCGAGAATAACAAATTACCTTGAGTTTCGGATTGATGATCTTCCTCACGTATACGTTCTTCATAAGCTTTAAGTCTCCCAACAATATCTTCAAACCCAGTATTGTTTAAATCCAATGCTTGTTCAAGAGACGCTATAAGTTGTATATATTTGCTTCGAGGTGGACAATTTAAAATTTTCTTGACAAGTTTTGGTTCTTTAAGAGTATGACCTAAGACTGCGGATTTTGATGCTAGCTCAGATAATCTTCCTGCAAATAAATCAATAGATTTCGTATCCTTCATCTTCCATCTGTCAAACTCTGACATAAAAGTTTGAAGTCGAGCTTCCATGACTCGTTCAACGCCTAAGTATCTTGATTTGATTGCGTCCCAAAGTTTCTTGGGTGAGTCTTGATCACCGACTTGTAATATAAGGCTCTCTGGTATTGACTGGAACAACAACGTCGTCGCTATATTGTTCTTCTTGGCTTCTTTTGTTCCCGGTTCAATAGCTTCCAGGGGCGTCTATTTACGTGTGCAAGTAGTGCGGTCGAACATGGCCCATAATTTAGAAGGGCCCAAATTTTGTTTTATATATATATAAGTATATGTTATTAAAAAAAATTGAGTTGTTAACCATTAAAGATTTTTAAAAAAAAATTAATTCTATTTAGACAACCAAATAAAAAAAAACTAAATTAACGATTATTTACCTTTGATATATATAATAGCATAGGAAAATGATGTAGGATTTAGTATCAATTGTTAATATTAAGGAAAAGGGTTTTTGAATATTAATTAGGTAAAAGCTTTTTACTTGACTACATTTAGATATTTTTTATTAATTAGATTTGATATATATATTGAAAAAATAAAATGAATTCTTCTCCAATTCTCTAAAAATTTTTTTTGCAAACACTTTCATAACAAAGCTATAAATAAAATTGATTCGAGTTTCACAATATGTCGTCTTTAATCATTCAAGACAACATCTCTTAATGTACTTTCATGTTTTTATTTATTTACTTAGTAATATGTTGTTTATGATGTCTAATATACTAAACATTCTTTTTATTATATTTCTATGTAAATTTATTTTTCAAGTTACAAACTCAAAATAAAAAAGACTCGACGTGATTCTTCTTTGATCTATAAAAAAATGACTTTGTTTAAATATATTTTTTTAGTTGTAATTTTATGAATGAAACAATTTTGAGTAATAAAATTTATTTGTTGTAAAAAATTTAAGAAAAAGAATATTTATGATTATAAACTATTCATTACGATACGTTATAAGTAATTTTTTTTATAATTAACGTTTAAAAATTAATAATATTTAGGGCCTAATTTTGATATTTGAACAGGGCTTCTATAAAGTTTGAGACGGCCCTGATAGCTTCCCAAACTTTGTGAACAGGCAACGCCACCTTCATCCTCATCGACCACACGGTGTAGTTTGATGAGTTGAGCATCGGACAAAATACAGCGGAAGGTACATGGTCTTTTGCTTTCGTGGTTTTAGTATCCTCCATGACACGGATATACTAAAGATTTTCCGAACCTATAACTCAGGCTCTGATACCAAATAAAGTGATTCTAGAACAAACTTAGCGTTGTAAATAAAGAATAACTCTCTTTATTAAGGTTTAGAAAATAGCTCAAAACTAAACACAAAGTTTTAATGTTCTCTTATGATTCATCACAACTCAATGATCATATATTTATAGCTTAGAATTTTCTTTTCCTAAACTAGTTTCCTTTTATCCATAGAACTAGACACTTTCTATTTCTATTAGGATTCATCACAACTCAATGATCATATACCGGTCCAAGGATATCTTGGGCTCTAAGCTATTGTGAAGCTTATCCAACAGCTCAAACCGTAAAGGTTGATGTCCAAAAAATTACTCTGAAGATTTATTAATAGGTTGCAAGGGCCAAGACAAATGCATTATATTCAACCAATTGTTGTTCATAGTTCGTGGATGACATTGTATCATTCGAAGAGACGGTGGAATGAGGCTCAAACAGTACAGGTTAGTCATATTTTGTCTAAAAAGTCCTATTTCTATTTAATTTATCTTCTATATAGTGTATGTGCAAATCTTTTTGTGTTTGACATCACGTATTATGAATGAGCTCATTAATTACCTAAACATATGTTTATTTCTTTTTTTGGGTTCCGAAAATATGTTTCCATCTGTATACATGCCTTTCATGAATTTACTTAGGAAGTTACTAAATTTGTAACAAACAATTCTCTTTTTGTGACGACAAAAGGCCCAACATGAATTAATATTCAGGCCTATTTCATCTATGAAGTGAAAGTTTAAGACAAAGAAGTAGCTTAAATGAATTTTCACAAAACAACTTAATTGATTTCTAAAACTAAAGTAAGCAATTAACTCTACAAAGCAATACATTTTCCAGTTCCCTATACATCCAATTGAGAATATTGAAGAAGAAAAGAAACAAAATCATTTCTATTCTAAAAGGATAAGAGAGAAAAAAAAAAGGAAAGATTAACAAGTAGTTGAGCAGAAGAACCTAGATAGAAGAAGAAGACCCTTTAGCTGAATGTAGAAGAAAGTCTCTTTAGATAGTTAATAATCTGCTCGTAGAAATTTCTCGTACTCGGTCCCATTCAATGTCTTGTTTACATCTTCCCAGTTCTTGATGTGATCTGACAAATCCCCTCTGTGTATCTTCACTTGTCTGCTTGACAAATCCTTCACAGGAATGTTCAGAAACTCTTGAACTTGTTTCAATGTCTGCATCAAACCCCAAAAGAGCTAACATCGGTCATTCAAGTTATAAAGAAAAAGCAATATATATATATTACTGATTCCTAAAGTCTCTAACCGTTCGATTTGTTACAAGATCTTCGTAGAAGACAACGATATGACGGGTGGTATTGAAATATTCTAAAGCCTTTGCAGCTAGATTCTCTGTTTCTTTTAAATCGTGGATCAACGACGTAGAGTTGATCACTGGCTTATACTTAGAAAGTGTATCTGCCTGAAGTTGAATTGAAAGGATCAAGAAACCAATCGAAATCAAGAATCCGAAAAACAAAATATTTATATAACATAAACCTCTTCAGGAGAATGAACATGAGACTTGTGAGTTCCATTCAATAGCTTAGCGTAACGGTCATAAGAATTAGCCAGCACAGAAACCATTCTTCTTAAAGGGTTCCTTCTAAACAGAAATATAGCCGATACGCCTCTTCGGTTAAAGTAATCTATAATTTCTTCATGGTTATCCAATAAACCCTACACAGAACCAGATCACAAACTATAAAACCAAGACTAACCGGTTCGGAAACAATTCAAGTTTTTTCGTTTTCTAATTTACCTGGTTAAGCATCCATTTGAATCCAATAGCAGCAGAGCATTCGTTCTTTGAAGCACTCGTAAACCAATCGAGATTATAAACTGTATCAAGAGTCCGAATAATGGAAGAAATGTTTTTCCTCCGATCCAACACCGAGAAAATCTCGCCGTTAGAACTCACATTGCTATGACTATTCAACAATGTTTCGAACCAACCGCTTCCCGATCTCTGCATCGACAATATCGCAAAGAACCTCACCGGATTATTCCCACACTCAGCTCTGTTTTAATAAAACCAAATCAAAAGATTTTAAACAAACAAAAACCCATGAACAAAGGAATTAAGATTGATGATAATTAAAAGTTACCGGTTAAAAGTATGAGGCTTTGGGTAATGAATCCGAGTAACAAAGTGTAATGAGTGAGAATCATCATAAATTGGGTTTGGAACAAGTTGGGAGGTTTGAAAATTGACATAACCAAACTGTTTTAAGCAAACGGAGCAAATGTAGAGACCACAAACCATAGCAAACACTAAAACTATCATTCTTAAGAACAAAGGTGACTTCTTTGGCTGCTTTATAACAATCCCTGCACTCTCCTGTTTCAACAAAATCAGTTTCAACTTTCAAATCAGTCTTGTAAAGTAAAACCCTAATTATAACTCTGTAAGCGAATCTTCTTCCCAAATTCAATCCCTCTAGAGGATTTTGGTTTAAATTAAAGTTGGAATCAAGAATATGAAACACATTAGATCTTAACGAAACAAAAAAAAAGAGAGAGATTTTATTTCAAAAATTAAATTCCATTTGTTGAAACAGAGAATAATTTATAAAAGGGTTAAAAAAAACAGATTTTTTAGTTAGATTCGTTGATAAAACATACATGCAGAGAGACCCAGAATCTTAAGCACACAAAAATTTACGAAAGAGAGAAAAAGAGATCAACCTTGCCGTATAAACAGATAAATTCCGCCATTGATGCTTCTAGAAACTTCTAAAACAGAAGCCTAGAAACAGAGAAGAGATTGATTCATGAACCCTCTTTTCGCTCACTGAGAATCTGAGAAGAAAGAAGAAGAAGAAGCGAAGAGAGTTAAGTTAAGCAAATTGGGTCTGAACAAAAGATTTTGTCATAAAGTTTTAGCTCTTGGAAAGTAGAGCCACTGTCGTATTAAAACATGGGGACTGTCTTTTTCTTCCTTCGCTCATTAATCTCTCAGAGAGAAACCAAATTAATTAATTTTAATCCAAATCAGGTGTAATTTTGATTTTGATTTCTCTGTAAATTCAAGAGATTACCAAAGATTTCGGATCAAATTAAATATTTTATGAAGTTTCTTTGTTTAGGGATTGACTTGTTAATGTTTCTCATTTGTTGCCATTACGTAAGTTCCTTAATTAATGTCCAACTACCAGTAAATTAGAAGTTGACTTTTAACTAAAAGTTTTAAACTAGTAATTTTGACTATTCCTAAGTTTATTTGCTGAACAAATTTAAATTAAAGTCTTTCTCTCTTGAGTTTAAAGTAGCAAGTTGAACTAAATTTATTTTATATGTTAAAAGTAACAATAAATTTCTAAATTATAACAATTTTTATCTGCACAAACTAATTAAACTAAAACTACATCACATATTGTATAGTACTATCAATCATGTTTTATTTTAGAACTAGATAAAGGACCCGCATATATGGTTTTTCAGAAATTACTTTATAACTTGTATGAAATTAAATAAAATAAGGTTGAAACATTGATATTAAATAAAGTTAACAATTTACTTTTAACTATTTCGCTACTCTATTTATTATGATAAATTCCTATTGATTTTTTCCGCTTATTCTTGTTTGAAATTTTCAATTTTATATCATGTTAAATACCCAAATCACGAAAAGCGCAAAACCACTAATAGAGAAACCTCAATATTATTAAGTTGTTTGAACAATTTCAAAAATGTCATTTTTAATTCTACTTTTTTTCAATCATGTCATCATCACATGCACAACTACGAATGTGTCACCCTTAAAAAAAAAACAAAGGCTATATGGTTTTTTAAAAAGATTATAAGATTTTTCTAAATAGTATAAACCTTATAAACCTGTTTAAAAAACTTTATAATCTTTTTTTAAATCTTATAATTTGTTTTAAAAACCTTATAATATTTGATTTTTTTTTTTTTGGTTGAGTTATTATTTATGTGATGATATCTATGCTGTAAACAATAATAATAAAAAATGAGTTAAAAGTTTTCTTATTAATCTCACATAATATAATAGATCGTCGTAATATATCTCATCTATCAAATAAGAGAGTAATCGATGTTATTTTTCTAATGAAAAACTAAACTAAAACTTGTGAAAGAGATGTTTAGAATTGTTTGGTGAAAAGAATGAGAGAGCACAAAAGCTTGTTATATAAGTATAAAATATCATCATTCATAAAGTTTTGCGTGTGTAAACCTAAGTCTACTTGAACTCAAATTTTATCTAGATGTGTATTAATTAATATTTTTATGAGAAAATCTTATAAAATATTTCATCTAATATACATAAAGGAAAAGAAAAGAAGTGGTTATTCGAACACAAAATAAAACCAAGACATAAAACAAAACAATTTTAAAAAAATAACCATATTTATCCACTAATTATTTTAATTATTTTAATATATGTTGATTTTAATAATCTACTTAATAAAAGAATATAAGATTAAGAGGAAAATAAGATTTGTATGATATAGGTGGTAAAATCTAATTGGTGAATTTTTTTAACACGTGTCAAAATATAAACCGACCGATTGACATGTGTCACGATTGTGTTAATTATTATATCTGACGCTTCAAACTTTATATAATAAGATAAGATAGTTATAGGTTAAAACTTACAGTTATAGCTTCAAAATCTACAACAAAAAAATCTCCAGCAAAAAAAATGTAAAGCTACAACCAAATAATTTTTATAGCAAAAAAAATTAGGCTTTAGGTTTTTGACATGTTACTGCATCATGATTGGTAAAAACTAAAAAAAAGGATGTAGCTTTAGGAAGAAAGCTACATAATGATTGATGAAATTTTTGTATTTCTTTTAAAATAAGACTATAAACTAAAGTTAAACCCCAAACAATCACTCCCTTAATTTAAATTAATTAGAACAATAGTGCTACTACTTTACACAAAAGACTTAATAATGACAAATAATTCTTCCATGGTGAAACTTTTTTTTTTTGGTCGGACTTCCGTGGTGAAACTTTTATATCAAATTTATAAATCTTTTTAAAATAAAAATAAGAGAAACTTTTCTTAAGGACAAATTAGCACATTACATTGTCTTCATTTACTTACCTTGTTTGGCGGAAGTTATTATGTCCCTTTTCGTCTAATTATTTATCTAATTTATGTTTATTTGGTCATTTAATTTATAATTAATCTAATTTTATCCATAGAACAAGTCTAGTGGGGAAAAACTTAAATTTTCTGAAGAGAGTGCGCAAGGAAAGAGACTTTTGAAGTTTCTCAAGTATTAAAAATGTTGTTAGTTCGCAATTGTTAATCACGATATGTAGTATAAACAAATATAGTTACTTTAACGATATATTTTTTATTATTTTTTGACGTTACTTTAACGATATTAATTTTGTTTTTTTCAAACAGATCTAAAAACAGCTAAGAAGATAAATTTACCTAAACTATTAAATATTTTTCTTTACAGCAATACATCAAAGTTTGAGCTACCGACACCGTACGTTCTAACTTATCACCGGTCGGTTTATTAAACAGAATCAATACTAGTATTTAATATTTATTTGGTTTTTATGAGATTTAATGTAATAGAAATAATATTTAATTGGAATTGAATCAACACGACCTTTTTTTTATAACAATTAATTCCGAAATAAATATTTCCATAAATATTTAATTCTCAACTCAATTAATTCAACTAAACAAAGCAAACCAGCGATAACACACATAAATCAATTTAAACCGAACTAAACCCTATTAAATCATTAAACCAACCAATATTCCAAAACCAAGTAGAATCAATCCACAATTCCAAATTCATTACTCAAAACAACCAGCAACCTAAACCAGGTTTTAAATTCTATAAACACATAAAATAAGATCCTAGATCATTCCCCTCTTCATTACCATAAATTTCACGATCACACTTTTTTTTTACCTACATCATATGAAAAAACGAGGTGCGTAAGTATTACCACAAATACTCAGTGAGACGGTCATTCCATCTACCGGCTATACACAGAAACCAAATAAAATGCTAGAAACAATTCAACATATCAAGACACAAATTAATCAAACGATTAAACACACGAAACAACATAGAAAACACATAGAATCTCCAATACATATCCCAATTCCATCCTAAAACACCAATTCACTTAATTCTAACACTTTATTAGGCCCAGATAAGTAATGGTCGTGCACTCACCTTGGCTTTGGGATTGGGATTCGATTATGGAGAGAGATGAACACGAACCCAGCCTCTAGCAAGACCCAAAAGCTACTAGTTCTCCTTCTCTATCAGTTAGAACTCACCACCAAGGATTCCCCTAAAAAACAGGACCAACATAGTGACTTTCATGAACACTGAGAACGGGGCTTACCTCAGAATCAAGATCGAAAACCCAATTTGGAAACTAGACAAAGAGATCTTTCCGACGATATTTGATCCGTTACCGAATCCTTTTGGATCATCGGTAAAAATGCTCCCCACGTGGACTGGTCGTAACACGGATCTGGACAGATTGGTCTAGGGAAAAGCATAACTCATAAGATACAGATCGGAACGACAATCCGCTTTCTCCCATAGCTATATCAGAGAGTGGAGAACTTACCCACAAAGTTTCACACTGATCGGATCTGGTTTGATCATCCGTTTCTCTTTTCCATTGAAATGGGTCAACTCTGTCCTCTCCTTCCTTTCAACCTCAACGCAAAAATCACCCAAACCTCTTTTTTTCTCTTTCAACACGAAAATCTGACCTATAAAGCCAAAAAAGAGACTGCTCTCCCTTCTAAATATCAGCTTAGGGGTCTTCCCTTAACCCAAACCGAGCGAACCGATGAATCAAAAAAATCAAACCAATCTGGTTCAATTTAATTGGTTCACGAGCGTTACAACTCTCCCCCATTACCTTGGATTCGACCTCAAATCCTGAAAAACCATCCACCATGGACTATACTCTTGACCAAACCCGATCAACACCACTCAAGATCATCTCTCTTGATCTCCGAGGCTCACATCCAGTCTCATGCTTATAACCACGTTTTCAGACATTAATTACTCTTAAATCATATCCACACCCCTCCCACTCTCAGGAACACATCCTTTGAGCTATCGGTGCATCGTACCACTCACACTCTCAGGAAAATTCCTTTGAGATTTTGGTATACAGTGAACCACCATCCTCTCGAGAGAACTAATCATCTCTCAATACTTATACTAGGAACCAACATCCCAAATAAGTATACATGTGAACTAATCATCCCCTCTGGAGAACTAATCATCTCTAAATGAGTTATTCGGGAAAACCATTTTTCCCTAGAGTAATCAACTCTTAAATGTTTATAAACTTCTATCGACTAGAACTACCTCATGTGGCTCCAACATGACATTCCACTATCCCGGAATAACATCTCAAACATGACCAAACCCCAGGTCAACTCAAAACAAAACATATACGAACTAATCATCTTATAACTCGCAAAAAAATATAAAAAAAACTCCATCTTATAAATCTCAAAATATAATAATCGTTACAACCCAAATGAAATTACATGAAAGAAAAACAACATAGCACCAAGGTAAAACTCTGAAACTAGAAACCGCTAAGACACAAAGCTCAAGCCACAACCTGCTTGTCGAACCACTTCCTGAACCTTGCCTTCATCTTAGCCTCTGGCTCCTAAGTTTCCTCCTCAACACTGTCACAGTTCCACATGACTCTCATCAACAGTATCTTCTTCCGGCGCAGAACCTTGACACTCCTCTCAAAAATTCTCATACGTCTCATCTCAAAAGTCAGATTAGGCTGAAGATTTGCCACAATCTTAGCCACCACCTCCTCAGACTCACGTTGACACTTCCATAGCATCGACAAATGAAACACCTTATCAAAACTATTATAATCTGAGGCATCTGATGGGGTGTAAGTTTTACCCAATTAAACAACTGCAAGTGCACATCAATCACAATAGTATAGATGGGATCGAATCCACAAGGACCTAGTTTTGTACTACAAATTTATTAGAGTCAAATCAAGCTAAAACTAAATAAAGCTTTGGGGGGTTTTGGGGTCACGAAAATAGCAAATTAAATGGATGAAAAATCAGATTAAGCAAACGTTAGGAAAATAGGTTCATCGCAGAGATTCATAAATCATTAACAATATGTCGAAATTCAGGGAAATTGTTCTAGAACTCAAATCACGAAGATATAATCATTCCACTTCCGTGGCTCCAACTACTATATTTAACACCCTAATAGACTCAACTTTTGATGGCTATTACAAAGTGAAAACATGCAGAAAGCACAAGATTCAATTGTTCATAATACTCTATAACTAACCTTTCGAATTGTTAGAACACATTACTCATCAAATACTAGTTCAAGCAACATACAAGCTTTTGGAGAGTATGTTAAACCCATGATCTGATGCTAATTGATCAACAAAGAATACATCATTAAGCTCAAGTAAAGATGAAGAACAATATAACATCCATAATTTTATCGACAAAAGTTAACAATTCATGAACTCTTTGATTTTCCTATAACCTAACAAAGAGAATTAGGCAATCATGGTGCACGAAACAAAGAAAAGAGATGATGAAATCATGAATTAAAGAGTAAAGGTTGAAGGATTCTTCTCTATATTGAGATACAAAGCGAGATCATCCACCAGAAGCTTTTGAAACTCAAATCTATGGAGAAATCCCCAAAGGGATGTGGTGGCTGTTTCTCTCTGTAAAAGTTTTTTTAATTTCAGCACATCCTAAAACAAGAGGCTAAAAACAAGTATATATAGGTCTAGGGTCTTCTAGGGTTTAGTTTTGGGCAAAAACGTCTTTTCGGTCGAACTGCTCCAGGCACCGGTCCAAGGCCCCGGAAAATATCACGTGTCCGGTGCCTTAGTCCATAAGTGATTTTTTTATGTGTGGCACCGTTCCATGGAACCGGACCACGAGTCCAACCGGTGCGAGGCCCATTATGCGATTGCTTCACTTTCGAGGCAGTTTGACATGTCTTCAGTAATTCGGGTGTATCTTCCTACACACAACTCCAAATGAGATAATTACAATTCCATTAGAAAGCTGACTCAAATATCATGAAATTTAGTCATTGTTAATCAAAATTCAAGTTGATTTGGTCCTCCGTCCGTGGCTAAACTTGAGGATATTCAATTCTGTCCAACTTGGTAAAATGTGATGACTTAAGAATTCTTTGGCTTGTATTAAGTCTTTGGCTTGTAAAACTTGTTGAGGACCATAATACACCTCTTTAAGTTCTTTTTGCCCTTTTTTGATGATTTTCCCTGTTAAGACTCTAAAACTACAAATACGAGGAAAACTACTTCTTTTGGTGTAAAAGCTTATTAAAGTACTTATAAAATGTATTAAAATAGATAGTAAAGTAGGTAATATATAGGGTATATCAACTTCCCCAGACTTAAACCTTGCTTGTCCCCAAGCAAAATCCAAGAGGGTAAAAGAGGTTTGAAAACACGGAAACTCACATATTCTTTAGAACTTGCTTCGATCTCTAAACCTGTAATCCATTTAAAGGCAAAGTGAGTTCATAGACGCTTTTCATTGTATTCCATCATGAATTTGAAAGTATGTCCGAGATTACTGTCCTTGCAAAATCTCAACTTTAAATCAATCAATTCTTTTATTATCTTACATTTGCAAAAATCTCTGATCAAGGATATTTACAAGGAATACGGCTAGGTGTTTAGAAAGGCTAATTTTAATGGTGAGGGTAAAAGTGTTTAGGGTTACCAAAAACTCCGGGTGTGAGACATTATGCAAAATCACAAGAGAGAATGGATCTATTGAAGTCCACAATTTCCCAACCACTTTGTTGTTCGCCTTTCTCCCCCAGACTTAGACTTTTCTCCGGGAATCACTGGTAAATCTCTCGAACTCATTTCTCCTTTGTATCATGGCATTCTTTGGGTATTCTTTGGCATTTGACTCCTTGAAAACCATTTTTCTTTCCCTAATATATATAAATATATTTTTTTAGGGGGAAGATGGTTCCATAAAGATATGAGTCAAGTAAGGCACGAAATTGTTACCATGATTAAGCATCCAAGGAACGGCCAAGCTTCTTTAATTTTCTAAAAATTTGTCGTTGTACACCTTCCTTGTAATGTTGATCGTCGCATCTTCTAGTGATTGGAATATTGTTGTACCCTACTCTCTCCGACGTTTTTACACATATCTGCATTAAGGTCATAGCAAAAGAAGTGCACGTGGTGTTAATGAAAGGCTAAGGGTTTATGTAGGGTATCAACTAAAAGTGAGCTGGTCATTCATGACAACAGAGACTGGTAAAAAAAAGACAAGATGTCATGAATGTGATTAGGTTTCCTTGATCTAATATCCTTACCAAGAAATAGTCAAAAATCAAGTTAGTAAACCAAATTAAGAATTGAAATAGTATAAGTAGCAATCTCCTTGGACTTCATTTGGTAACTAGGTGTCTGAATTAATTATCCGGAACAAACCCTACAATAATGGTCACTTGGTTTTTGAAATCAAAACGTTATTGTTCCTAGAAAAGTGTCATCATCCCCAACTTATTTTGACTCAATAAAATGGTTTTTGAAAACAATTTTGAAAAATCTTTTTCGAAAATCCCTTAATTTCGGCCTTGTTCCAAGAATCCTTTGTTCCGTCCCATTGTCCATAAATCCTTTAAAATTTTTCTTGTCAGAAAAATCCCTAGAGTTTCCCTTTTGTCCAAGAATCCTAAGGGAAACCTCTGTCCATTTTTTCTCAAGAATTCCCATAAATTTCCCTTAGTTTTAACCCGTGATCCTAAGTCCCGGGATCGAGTATTCCGAGAGTTAGCGAGTAGATCATCGGTTGTTCGAGTTAAGGGGAAATCCGTGGGGTAAATTAGAGTTATGGCGGCCTAGGAATCAAAGGACCTAAGGTGAGTGCGGTTATGCTTGTTGTGTGCTGATGAGTCGAGCACACATAATTGTTTATATGCTTTATTATAATCTTGAGGTTCTTAGCATCATTGATTAATATTGCTAAGTGTTGATTATAATTTTAGATTTCATGCTAGATTCTTTATAGAATTACTGAATTTTACTAAGGAGCTAGTAAAATAATTAAGCATGTTAAATAGTTGAGGCTCTTAGTAAATTCTTTAGAATTGGCTAAGTATGAATAAATGGTTGAATCGTTAGGGTGCTAGTACTCATGAAATTATATTGCTTGGTATTGCAACATATCGAATACTTGTTGTTGTGTGTTGATTGTTATAAATATTTGTGATAGTATTTATTATGTGTGGTTATGGTATTCACTTATGTTTGATCATGGAATTGTGGTAAATACTTGGTGATAAGTACTTAGTCTCAAGCTCAAGTCGGTGTGACTTAACTTTGAATGAGACTGTATTTTTACTGTGTTGTTGTTGTGTGGTTATTAGCATATCTCAGGTTAGAGTCATGCATGGTAATAACCTGTTTATGTTGTGTGCGCATCATGTGTGGTTATCATGGTGTAGTGGTCCCGCGTTTCTGAGAAGTCGTGTTGTGATCACGCCATGTCCAATTTGTTGGGTCGCACCCATAGGTTAATTGGAATGAATACACGACGGTGTATTGAGTTTGGGTTGGGGTTTTCCCACGGAACTCGGGGTATTAGAAGACTTTGTGTCTTACATCCTAGTGCCGGAAACTGGGTGTATCCGCACAAGGCCTTATTGGTTACTTGGTTGACTGTTACTTGGTTGACTGTTAGGTGGTGTCTGCGTGTAATCATTCTGACTAGTTACTTGGTTGACTGTTGCGTGACCATGGTCGGTCCGTCCTTGATTATTATATTTGAATGATCGCGTGCTGATTGTTGATTGTTATTTTGGATTTGGGTTGAGAATATTTATCACCAGTTAGTGGGAACTGTACTCACTAAGTAATCATAGATTACTCATCCCACCATTTATGTTGCAGGTGACCACTAGACGGGAAAATCCATAGTAGGAAGATCGTACGTTAGGACATTAGTGTGGATTTGTGTTGCAATTATAAATGGAGTTATGTGTTGTATGTATGGCTTTGACTCTGGTACCCAATATTATATTGTTTTGGTAACGTTTTTATAGTTTATACTTAATATAAATAAAGAGATTTTTCTCTACCGCTGCGAGTATTCGATGGTATTGGTTTTGTCCAAACCAAAACAACCGCTTTGACTCGGTTCGGGTTGCAAAGCCTTAGGATTGGGTCAGTCCGGGTAAACCGCCCCGCAGATAGTTGGTCCCGAGCCTCTTGATTCGTTCTCGAAACTTAGGATCGACCGTTCTCGATGCAGAAGAAGGTTGCAGGACGAATGGAGGTAAGCCATGGAGACCGCCAACCTATATTTGGAAAAAGAGCTATGTCTTGAAGATCGTGGAGATCATTATAAGAGTCGTAACTCGCATAATTGAATTTGTAAGGGTTTTTAGAGGAGGTGCGAGACTTCTAAGTGAATCACAATGCAGAAAGATGTAGAGATTGTTGCTATAGCTGTTAAAAGAGCTTTATTACTTTTGTTATGAAAAAATTCTCCTCTTTCTGGGTGAACACAATGAGCTATTTATAGCTTTTCTAATCTAGGTCTAAGTACTAGAGTTGGCCCTGGCCCATTAAGCAATTAAAATAGCTTTAGAACCATAATATCACTAAACCCATTTTAAATATGGATCTAATTCTATTACGGGCCTAGTTACAAATTGGGCCCTTGTAAGCCTGTTTAGGATTTCTTCTCGACTTGGCAAAATTTTTCTTGTCGTTGCATCGATCTCGCAGGGGTGGAATCCGACCCCTACTGTTAGCCCCCAAGCTTGGTAGTGTCTGGTATGAGAGTGTCAAGGTAGAAAAGGTCGCAAGTGAGGTCGATGCTTCAAGAAGATACGTCGCAGACGTTGCCATTGTCCTCCAAGATGTGTTTTGACGAGATAAAATCGTAAAGCTTTGTTCTGCCGACTAGTAAATATTGCCGAGTTTGAAGTGTTTCTGTAACGCTTAGCTCGGCAAAGACTCCTTGTAGACTCATGTTTTGGAACATCTTGTCGTCAATGAGGAAAGCGCGTAAGTGTGTGAGCAAGCCTCGGTAAAAACCTTGTCTAGAAAACCCAATGGGAAAAACCAAATCAAGGGAAAAAGAGCACAAGTCACACACTTCTCATTGGAGTTATAATTATTGCAGCCGTGTTCCCATGTTTATGTGAATGTTCAACTCGGCGGATATGATTCGACTTGTTATAGTTTACTTTCTTCGAAAGGTTTTTGTTTTTCCGAGCTTTCATGTTTCAGTCAATGTTCAGCTCGGTCAATAGAGATTTTGTCATTGTCGGCGAGCTCCCATGTTTGAGTTAATGTTCAGCTCGCCAGTGGAGATTATCGTAGATGTCGCCGAGCTCCCATGTTTCAGTTAATGTTCTACTCGGCAGATGGGTTTCTGATACCTTCATCTCGGTCTGGAATGATACCATCTCCTAAGATGACGAAGATGTGCTCTTTAGCAAGGCTGTGCTGATGTGTTTTGATACATTGTCGAAATAGATAAGTCAGCAAACTTGAAATTCAGATGAGATTTGACTTGCTTCGTCGCCGAGGTAGAATACATAAGTTGTTTTTGTCGTTACATCAATCTAATAGGGGTGAAATCCGATCCCTACAGTTAGTTAGCCCCCCAGCTTGGTAGTATCGAGTTAGATGATGCCAAGGTATAAGTTGTTGAAGTTTGAGACTGATGTGATTGACTCTAAAGCAGCCAGGCGTTGACGTCTTGTCATCGAACTCGGGAAGTTTCAGATATTCCATGTCGAGCTGATGCTACTGTGTTTTCCTGACTTACTTCTTTTGTTAAGAATAAGTTCAGTAGACTACATCTTCAATTGAAATCGTGAAGCAGCCAGGCGTTAACGTTCTTGTCACCGAACTTGGGAAGTTTAAGTTATTCCATGTTGAGCTGATATCGCCGAGTTTTCCTGGACTTACTTTTCTTGTTAAGAATAAGCTTAGCAGATTGAATAGGCTATCATGCTTTTTTTTTTTTTTGGACTTTGAGGCCCATTAGGAGAGTTTCTGGAAATTTTCCTGAAAAACCCTAGGGATTTTAGGAAATCCTTCTGGTATAAATAGGCATCCTAGGCAGTCTATTTTTTTTTACCATGTCGCTTTTTCTGCAGTAAAGAGGTAAAAAAAATCGAAAACTTTTTTTTTGTCCTGTACCGAAAATTAGGGTTTCTGATTTTTTTTTTGTCTTTTTGTGCCTCTTCTTCTCCACCTCCGATCTGCGCCGCCGGAATCGTGGATCCGCCGTTGCTGCTCCTCTGCCACACCGTCTTTGTCGCTGCTACTTCCTTCGCTGTAAGCAGATGGAGCTCGGAGCTTGGAGCTATCGTCAGAGATGGAGCTTGGATCCGACAAAATCGTCGCCTCGAGAGCTCGCCTTTACCGCAGAAGCTTTACCGTCCCCGCTGGAGCCTCCGAAGCTTTGATCTAGAGCCTCGACGTCGTCGTAGGAGCCTCGTCGAGATCTGCCGCCGTCGGAGAGAAGCTTCACGGATCTGGCCCAGATTCCGGCATCGACCACGATGCAAACCTCTGTTTCCAGCATATCGACAATTCTGGCAAACCAAAAGCTTTGATTCCGGCGAATAAAAGCTTCGACCAACGTCGGTCAATAACTTGGTCAACTGGTCAACAATTCGGTTCGGTTATCATTCTGGAATGGTTTACATCCTGGTTTGGTCAACATTCCGATTTGGTCAACAAAAGTCAACAACAGCAACTGTCAACGAGTCAACTGGTCAACTGGTCAACAAAAATCTTCTGGTCAATAGAAGTCAACAAGTCAACGCAATTATTTCTGTTTTGATTTTGAATTTTGATTTGGTTTAGATTAGACCGACGTATTTTAATTTTAGGTGAAGTATTTAGACTCTTATCGCAGCGAAATGCGTTTTGAAGAGTATAACTTTTACATATTCGCGCCTTAAAGATCCCGAGATTCGATTTCGATCTCTATCGACATTGACGCCAAATCGAAGATGCTGAAGACGGCAAAGATCCGGAGATCCGATTTTGATCTCTGTCGACATTGACACCGTTTTAAAGTTTGAAGACGGCGAAGACCCAGTGATCCGATTTCGATCTCAGTCGTGTTGAAGATCCTTGAAAGGAGTGACTGCTGCTTAAAAGGGGAGACTGCCTGCGTGAGAGGAGTGACTGCCTGCTGGAGATAGGATCGACTGCCTGCATGAGAGGAGCGACTGCAAGATAGGGGTGACTGCCTGCCTGAGAGGAGCGACTGCCTGCTGGAGATAGGATCGACTGCAAGATAGGAGCGACTGTCTGTTTGAGAGGAACGACTGCCTGCGTGAGAGGAGCGGCTGCGTGTTGGAAATAAGATCGACTGCCTGTCTGAGAGGAGCGACTGCCTGCTAGAGATAAGATCGACTGCCTGCCTGAGAGGAGCGACTGCCTGCCTAAGAAGAGCGACTACGAGATAGGGATGACTGCCTGTTGGAGATAAGTATGACGATCCGTGAGAGGAGCGACTACCTGCTTGGAAGGAGCGAGTTCCTGCTTGAGAGGAGCGCCAACCAATTTGAGAAGAGCGAGTCTGCTTGAGAAGAGCGAGTGCATGGTGGAGATAAGAACGACGATCCGTGAGAGGAGCGCGAGTCTGCTTGAGAAAAGCATCATCCTATTTTAGAGGAGCGATGTTCTGTGAGAGGAAAGTGATGCCTTGCTGGTTTGAAGAATCAGGAGGTGGGCCTGTTGTTTGTAGATGAAGGCGGGCCTCTTGTTTGTAGATGAAAGGTTTTAGAACCACATCTGCAAGCTTGAAGAAATCTTTGGAGGTTCGTGAGCTGGTGAGTTTGGCGCTCCTGTTGATGGTGTTAGACGACTTTGGTTTAGAGAAAATGCCATCATTTAACAATTTTGCTCCAAAACAGTGAATGTTTTTCTTACGTTTTGACCAACATTTCAGATAGTTGGATTTTTTAATAAACACTCTGGTTTACAGCTTCATTACTTTCAACATGTTTGCTCCAGTAGTGAGTATGTTTCTTTTGTTAAGAACAACGTTTCAGATAGTTGGCATTTGTAATAAACATTGCGGTTTACAGCTATGTTACTTTCAACATGTCTGCTCCAGAAGTGAATATTGTTCAGCGAAGGTACCAACGCTTATGCTAGTTTGGTTTTGACATGAGCATTTGGGTTTACAGATATGTTTTACTCTAATCCACATGCTCCTGTAATGAACATGTTATCGCAATACGACCAACAATTCAGTGAGTTGGGTTTAGAGTGGACATTTGAGTTTACAGACATGTTCCCGAGAAGACGTCCGCTCCTGTAACGATCACTTTTAGCGATGCAACCAACGTTTTGTCTGTTGGATTTTGAAATGAACATTTGGATTTACGCATACGTTTTCCTCTAACGCACACGCTCCTGTAATGAACATTATACATTTGTATATCGCACTGTTTAATCCTGCAAAGGATGTAATAGTCAGATCTGAAGCTTGTGAAGTATACCGTCACTGTGGCCAGCAGCGAGGTTGAATGTCTGTTTTTTAAAGACTTAAATTTATCCATGGAGGATGTAGATGCGAATTATTTTGAATGAAGTCTGCTTTTGTTAAGACTTAGATTTTACAAGCAAAACTGTTTCAGAGAAGTTTGCTAGGTTAGATTTTCGCGAAAAAGTCATGTAAGAGAGGTGGAGTATACAAGGATACGTACCCCACTCCCCACCCTTTTTTGAGGAGAGGGGCAGCTGAACCCATCTAAAGATGGGCTGCCTACGTACCCTTTGCAGGGATCAAGCCGCCTCGTAGTTCAAGTAAGTATTTTGAACGATCCATTAAGGATGTAAGTGATATGTCCGTTAATGTAGGACGTTAAGCGTATGTGTTATGTGGCAAATTAGGAGAGCCGATAAGCAAATTTGCGAGCCAGTCAGCTAGGAGAGCTAGTAAGCGAGGTAGCTTGGAAGTGAGTGAGCTTGGCAGCGAGTGAGCTAGGCTGCTAGGAGAGTTGGTGAGAGATGAACTAGGCAAGTCAGCCATGTCGTAGACGAGCTAAGCAGCTTCAGCAACTATTAAGTAGATAAGTTAGACAACAGACGAGCTAGGTTGCTAGGAGAGTCGGTAAGCGAGTTAGAAAGAGTAACGAATATCTGTTTGCGATAGTAGCAATAATCTGTTTGTGAGAGGAGCAAAGATCCGTTTGCGAGAAGAAGTGACAATCCGCTTATGAGAAGAGCGACAATGTGTTTGGGAGAATAGTGTTCCTGCTTTATGTTAGCGCTGCTTCATTCAACTCTACTCGCTATGTTCCCAGCATATGCATTCTTTGTAGT
Source organism: Draba incana (assembly GCA_963576765.1). NCBI lineage: Eukaryota > Viridiplantae > Streptophyta > Magnoliopsida > Brassicales > Brassicaceae > Draba > Draba incana. The sequence goes on along the minus strand of OY755216.1, from coordinate 18,941,662 downwards.
GCGCTCGACCCTAGGTTTATGCGCAATAGTCGTGATAGTCGTTGTGACGTTTGTCTGTTGGTTTCTGCTGGTGCGATCCATGCTGCGCTGCTAGTCACTGATGGTGTTGTTGACGTTATATTGTTGATCGCCGCTGATTCTATGGAGTTGCGCTCATGGTCGCCACTGATGTGTCGATGTTGCGCTCATGGTCGATGCTGGTGCAATCCACATTGCGTTGCTGGTCACCGCAGGTGCTGTCGACATTGCGATGCTGGCCGCTGCTGTTGCGATCCATGTTACACTGTTTATCACCGCCGGTGTTGCTTAAGAACGTCTCACGTTTCCCCTTAGTCGGCGCCAAATTGTAGGAGATGTAACTCGCACAATTGAATTTGTAAGGGTTTTAAGAGGAGGTGCGAGACTTCTTAGTGAATCACAATGCAGAACGATGTAGAGACTGTTGATATAGCTGTTAAGAGGGCTTTATTACTTTTGTTATGAAAAAATTCTCCCATTTCTGGGTGAATACAATGAGCTATTTATAGCTTTTCTAATCTAGGTCTAAGTGCTGGAGTTGGGCTTGGCCCATTAAGAAATTAAAATAACTTTAGGCCCATAATATCACTAAACCCATTTTAAATATGGATATAATTCTATTATGGGCCTGGTTACAAATTGGGCCCTTGTAAGCCTGTTTAGGATTTCTTCTCAACTTGGCAAAATTCTTGTTGTTGTTGCATCGATCTCGCAGGGGTGGAATCCGACTCCTACAATCATCATGCAAACCTGGAACGGAATATAAACGGTATTTCTTGCTTATGCAATGTGAGAAAGTGAATCCTTAGAATTGTTACAGATCTGATGCAATGTTAGGGAAAACAATGCATCAGAACGCGTATGGCTGAGATAAACCTAGCATGGCATATGGCAGTAGTGGAAGTTGTCAAGGAATATACAGTATGAGTTATGTCAACCCTACAAGGACAAGCACGCATGGATAAAAGGTATATCGGAGGATGACGAGAGACGGAAGACCAGAAGACGTAAGGAACCAAAGGAGAGGAGTCTAATATTGAGGAATAGAAAATCACATTGTGAATGATTAAAGGAAGACAAGAAGAGAGTTTTATCTTGGTGCCTTCAAGCATTCCAGCGTTCCAATCACAATCCGTGGCACAGGACCAAGTGGTGCTAGATGTAGTAATCCAATCGAGTGTGGATCCTTATCCATATTGTACCGAGTATTGGGAGAGGTACCTGGATAAGGTACGACAGTCTTAATCATACTAGCACTATATGCATAGATTCCCAACAGAGAATGCTCAAAGAACCGTGAGAGAGGGAGCATCACTGGGCGATAATACTTTGGAGCTAGGAAGGTTCCAAGAACTCAAAAGGATTTTCCAGAGGTGTTTACGACGCAGAATAGCTCAGGCCCAAGTCAATATCGGTGTCGAGCCCATAGATTCGATGAACCAAGGGAAGATTCACTAACGGGATGGAGTCAAGAGGCAATGTTTAAACCAAATTCTTTGACTCAGTTGTACACACCCATCGAAGACCGGATCGAGATTGGAGGAGGAAGATAAGAGACAACCTGTAAGCGGAGGAAAGACAATTCCTTGCCGGCACGAGTATACACCAATGGCGGAGATTAAGGAAAGGATTGGATGGCCCATGTCAGAGATGTTGTGATAAGTGATGAATCTAGATGTGGTGATTCAGATAGACGGAGATCACGTGAGACGGATATCACGTGGAACCTTATGCATACGCCTGGAGACAACACTAGAGGAGCTAGTTATACGAGACATAAGAAAGGCGGGTTAAGCAGATTTCCATTTCTACGCGGAAGACCAATGATCAGATAAAGATAGCTAGACTAGGGAACGATCGGAAGCTATCAGAAGAAGAACATCATAAGGCAAATGAAGGAGGATATTCAGAAAAAAACATCGCGATCAGAACAGGTAGACCAAAGAGTAAGTCTTAGTGTATCAAAACTAGTAGTGCTAACTATCAAACAATAAGAAGTTGATGGGAAGCAAGGACGTCCGAATTCAGCATGATGAGTTTGGACACCGTACAATGGTCAAGATAGTTGGAACGGTCAGGATGGACGCGTTCCAGCACAGGAAAAGGAGGCAAATTCAAGTAAGAGTAAAGGAGAAGAAGGAGTTTGTGGCCATCCTAATAGGGTACCAGAGACAAGATGGATTTTCTGAGTCCTTAAGATTTTGGAGACGAAATCTTTTAAGGGGGAAGGAATGTTATAACCCGGTTGATGCCTAAGGCCGTACGGAACGGCCATAATTTTTCTAAGTTGCGGTTTCGGAGAATTTTAACTTGGAAAAGTTAAAATAAGAATTTAGAAAGGTTTTGGTCGTAGAAAATTAAAGTCCGGTCGAAGAAAATTGAGTTTGAGATGAGGAAAATAATTGCGGGACAGGTTGGTATGTTCTGCGGGTTGAGAACGCCCGAGGCCGACCTGAGAAAGTATCGAGCCGCGTCCTAAAGAAACGAGTGGTTGTCCTTGAGCCACGTTGCGGGTAGGTGGAACGAGCGGCTAGGAAAGTGCCACATCGGTGGTTGGTGGTGTGTGTGGCTCTCCTTGGGCCACGTCACCGGGTGATGTGGCGAGCTCCGGACGCTAGATGTGGCCGTCCGAGCACCACAATCCACACCTACCACCGAACCTATATATATAGGCCTCTTCCCTTGTTCATTTTTCCCATCCATGTCCAAAGTCCTTACAAAAACTCCCTTGTCCCGTCCCTTCATCCGAAAATCCCGTGCCCCGTCCCATGGTCTAAAAATCCTTAGTTTCGGCCTTGTTCCAATAATCCTTTGTTCCGTCCCATTGTCCATAAATCTTTTAAAATATTCTTGTCCGAAAATCCCTAGAATTTCCCTTTTGTCCGAGATTCCCATATATTTCCCTTAGTTTTAACCCGTGATCCTAAGTCCCGGGATCGAGTTTTCCGAGAGTTAGCGAGTAGATCATCGGTTGTTCGAGTTAAGGAGAAATCCGTGGGGTAAATTAGAGTTATGGCGGCCTAGGAATCAAAGGACCTAAGGTGAGTGCGGTTATGCTTGTGTGTGCGGATGAGTCGAGCACACATAATTGTTTATATGCTTTATTATAATCTTGAGGTTCTTAGCATCATTGATTAATATTGCTAAGTGTTGATTATAATTTTAGATTTCATGCTAGATTCTTTATAGAATTACTGAATTTTACTAAGGAGCTAGTAAAATAATTAAGCATGTTAAATAGTTGAGGTTCTTAGTAAATTCTTTAGAATTGGCTAAGTATGAATAAATGGTTGAATCGTTAGGGTGCTAGTACTCATGAAATTATATTGCTTGGTATTGCAACATATCAAATACTTGTTGTTGTGTGTTGATTGTTATAAATACTTGTGATAGTATTTATTATGTGTGGTTAAGGTATTCACTTATGTTTGATCATGAAATTGTGGTAAATACTTGGTGATAAGTACTTAGTCTCAAGCTCAAGTCGGTGTGACTTAACTTTGAATGAGACTGTATTGTTACTGTGTTGTTGTTGTGTGGCTATTAGCATATCTTAGGTTAGAGTCATGCATGGTAATAACCTTTTTATGTTGTGTGCGCATCATGTGTGGTTATCATGGTGTAGTGGTCCCGCGTTTCTGAGAAGTCGTGTTGTGATCACGCCATGTCCAATTAGTTGGGTCGCACCCATAGGTTAATTGGAATGAATACACGACATTGTATTAAGTTTGGGTTGGGGTGTTCTTACGGAACTCGGGGTGTTAGAAGACTTTGTGTCTTACATCCTAGTGCCGGAAATGGGGTGGATCCGCACAAGGCCTTATTGGAATTAAAATGAATTTCATTGCATGTAGACTAGGTGGTGTCTGCGTGTAATCATTCTGAATGATTACTTGGTTTACTGTTGCGTGACCATGGTCGATCCGTCCTTGATTATTATATTTGAATGACCGCGTACTGATTGTTGATTGTTATTTTGGGTTTGGGTTGAGAATATTTGTCGCCTGTTAGTGGGAGCCGTACTCACTGAGTAATCTTAGGTTACTCATCCAACCATTTGTGTTGCAGGTGACCAGTAGACGGGAAAAGCCATAGTGGGAAGATCGGACGTTAGGACATCAGTGTAGATTTGTGTTGCAATTGTAAATGGATTTATGTTTAGTATGTATGGCTTTGACTCGGGTACCCAATATTATATTGTTTTGGTAACGTTTTTATAGTTTATACTTAATATAAATAAAGGGATTTTTCTCTACCGCTGCGAGTATCCGATGGTATTGGTTTTGTCCGAACCAAAACAACCGCTTTAACTCGGTTCGGGTTACAAAGCCTTAGGATCAGGTCAGTCCGGGTAAACCGTCCCGCAGATAGTTGGTCCCGAGCCTCTTGATTCGTTCTTGAAACTTAGGATCGACTGTTCTTGGAGCGGTACGTGGCATCTCCAGTCAACCATCGTTGACCAATGATCGGGGGTGTTACAACCGGTCTGGTTGACGAGGATACACAGGTATCAGCATGCGGGACCAAAGTCGGTGGGGAAACAGGGACGCTTGGCACAGATCCAGTTCCCGTGTTCGGGGTAACTGAACGGTGCAGTACGTGGGATGGGTCGATGCTTCGAGATGCGGGTCGAGATCGTGGGAGAGCACCAGACCAAGTCCTACGGTCGGTGCCTCAGATCGGTGTACGCCGTGCTGCGTTGGATCTGCAGAATGAGAGCACACGGGCACCTGACCAAATCCCGCATTCGGTGCCACGGTCCGGGGTCTAGGACCTGGCTGTGATGCGGATCGGTCATGGACGCCATCCGGTGCTTCCGTCCGGTGCTTCGGCCGATCTGAAGCTTCTCTCTTCTTCTTTTTTTTAGGGTTGGTCATGGGTAGGTTTGGTTACTCGGATGAGGGATGACATTCAAGGTGTAGACGTATTCTTCTACTAAAGAGTCGTTTATAGGCAATGGTTCTTCTACACGCATCCGAGAGAGATGATCCGCTACACCGTTTTCTATGCCCTTCTTGTCTTTGATTTCCAAATCAAATTCTTGTATTAGAAGAATCCATCTTATTAGGCGTGGCTTTGCATCCTTCTTGGATAAAAGATATCTAAAAGTAGCATGGTCCGTGTAAACAATCACCTTGGCTCCCACCAAATATGACCGAAATTTCTCAAAGGCAAAAACAATTGTTAGTAGCTCCTTCTTTGTTGTGGCGTAATTGCATTGAGCCTCATCCAAGGTTCTACTAGCATAATAGATGACGTTTAGCTTCTTATCCTTTTGATGTCCCATCCCTGCTCCTACTGCATAGTCACTAGCATCGCACATAATCTAAAAGGGAAGTTCCCAATCCGGTGATTGAACCACGGGTGCGGTAATGAGTGCTTCTTTGATCTTGTTGAAAGCGACGTGACACTCCTCATTAAATTCAAAGGAAGTGTCTTTGCATAATAACCTTTTAAGTGGACAAGCGATGTTGTAGAAGTCTTTAATAAATCGCCTGTAGAAACCGGCATGTCCGAGGAAACTTTGAATGCCTTTAACATTAGCTGGAGGTTGTAAACCGACCATCACTTCTATCTTGGCTTTGTCGACTTCGATTCCATTCTCTGAAATTCGGTGTCCTAGGACAATTCCATCTCTCACCATGAAGTGGCACTTCTCCCAATTCAACACAAGATGTTTGTCTTCGCAACGTTGTAAAACCCTGCCAAGATTTGACAAACAATTTTTGAAGGATGAGCCATATACAAAAAAATTATCCATAAATACCTCCATTATGTCCTCAATATAATCCGTAAAAATAGCCATCATACATCTTTAGAATGTAGCTAGGGCGTTACACAATCCGAATGGCATTCGTCGATAAGCGAATGTGTCGTAAGAACATGTAAACGTTGTCTTCTCTTGATCATCATGATGGATAGGTATTTGGAAAAATCCTAAATAACCATCTAGAAAATAATAATAATAAGGATGATTAGCAAGACGCTCGAGCATTTGATCAATAAAAGGAAGAGGAAAGTGCTCTTTTTGGGTTGTGGAATTATGCTTCATGTAATCGATGCACATTCGATGTCCAGTGATTGTTCTCGTCGATATTAGCTAGTCGTTTTTGTTCTTAATCACCGTGACCCCTCCTTCTTAGGAACCATGTGTACTGGGCTTACCCATGTGCTGTCCGAAATGGTATATATGATTCCTGCTTCCAAGAGTTTCATTATTTATTTCTTCACGGCCTCTTTGAGGTTCGAGTTCAGTCTCCGTTGATGCTCTATGGATGAAGAAAATTCGTCTACAAGACGGATTCAGTGTATACATAGATCGGGAGAGATTCCTGCAATGTCTCGAAAAGATTACCCTAGAGATTTTCTATGCTTTCTTAACTCGCAAAGGAGCAATGAAGTTTCGCTTTCACTAAGATTAGAATTGATAATAACAGGATAAGTTTGATTAGGACCAAGAAATGCGTACCTTAGCCCAACGGGAAGTTCTTTGAGTTTGACTTTAGGAGCCATGATTTCACTCCAAGGATCACGGTCTTCTTTTGTTGTTGGCTTAGGTGATGTTGCCTCATCCTTCTTCTTGTCCAAGGAAAGGTAAGCTACCATCTTATCGTAAGAATGTGGTATCTCCAGAAGCATTGCATATTCTTGAGTTTCATCTTTCAAATAACCGTCTTCTTGGTATTGCTGCATCAAAGCTACTTTTAAGGAGTCATCGAGAATGAGTTCTTCAATTATCTCTTCGGAAGATTCGGTTAGTTTGTTCATGAAAAAGACTCCCTCGTTGAATGTCGAGGATTGCTTGTAGTTGTTGACATCAAAGTGCATTGTTAGATCCCCTAGGTTTATTTTAATCTTCCCTCCTTTCACATCTATCATTTCTCCAGCGGTAGCTTAGAAGGGACGTCCAAGGATGATTGGGTCTCTAGGCTCTTGATTTAGCTCTAACACCATGAAATCTACAGGAATGCAATATTCTTCAATTTTTACTGATAGATCAACTATGATACCTACTGGGCGTCTTATGGATGGATCCGCAAAGACTAGTTTGATCCTCGTGGGCTTGAAGTTGGTGATTCTGAGACGTTTAGCTACTGAATATGGCATTAGGTTCACGCTAGATCCAAGGTCACACAAGCATCACTTGAAAGTGCTTCCTGAAATATCACAAGAAAGCACAAAACTACGTGGATCTTCTAGCTTCCGTGTACCTTTGTTTTGGAGTTGCTTACTATAGTATTGAGAGATCATCATTACCCCTTCTTCTAGGCTTCAATTACTGGTTAAGATCCCCTTCATGTATTTCCTCAAAGATGGAATGATCATACAAGCATCAATGAAAGGCAATCTCACGTTTAGTTGACTTACGATTTCCTTTAACTTTGCTTGCTCCTTCTCTTTCTTTGGTTTATTCAAAGCATTCAGGAAAGGCATATTAGGCTTGTAAATGGGCGGCTCGGGGGGGGGGGGGGGGGGTGGGATCACGTCGTCTTTGATAAATCTGCTTAAGATATTGGTTTCCGGTTCTTCCTCCTTCTCTAGCTCGATGACAATCTCCGATTCTATCTCCTTTGGCTTTGAAATTTCGGCTTCCTTTGGCATCAAGACTTCGTCCAACTTTGTTCCACTCCTTAGAGTAATGGCCTTCACATGTTCATTCCTTGGATTAGCTTCTGCCTTCCCTAGAAGAAATTTTTCCGGTCTCTTCATGGTCTCCGCAACACACGCCACTTGGAATTCGAGGTTCTTTATGTGAGAAGAAACGGCTCCAAACCTTCGGTTGAAATCTTGCCTCAAGTTGTTCATTTGAGAAAATATTTCCTTCTTTAGTCTTTCAAGGTCACGGCAAAATCCTTGAGCTATCGTTTCGAGTTATTCTTCCCACGTCTTTCCTCCCTCGTTTTCTTGAAATCTATGCGATTTTCTCGGCGGTTGATAGTGTTCTCTTCTTATCTCTTGGTAGTAGCTCAGTTTGGGCTGAGGGTAGGCGCTAGGAGGCTGCTCATGGTGAGCATATCACTCTAGCTCCTTGGTATAGCGTTTCCACGCAGTTTACTTCTCTAAGATCATCTTCCGGTCCATCTTCCAAGTAGAGTTCACAAGGTTCTTAATGAGATATCCTTCTAATCTTTGCTCGGTTAATCGTGGTGTCTTCGTAGCGAACTTGGGAGGCCATCTTCATGATTTCTTTGTAATGCGTAGCTCTAGAGTTTATTGCTTTAACGGTCTCTTTGTAGTTTGGTTGACTGTTGCTCTCGTTTGTAGCTAGGTTTTTGATGAATTTCTTCGCTTCTTCCATGGGTTTATTCATGAAGCTCCCATTGCTTCCAATATCGAGAAATCGCTTGTATTCTTGGGTAATACATTGGTAGAAACCTTTCAACAAATTACTATCCGAAAAACCATGGTGTGGACAATCTTTGATGTACTCCTTGTAACGCTCCAAGCAATCGGGGTAGGCTCGATAGGTCCTTGCTGGAAACTCGTTATCTTGGCTCTTAGTATATGTAGCTTCTTCTTAGTAAAGAATTTCTCAAGAAAGAGCTTCTTGCATTCTCTCCATGAGGTTATAGATTTCACCGGTAGTAGTTTTATCCATCGAAGTGTGTTTCCGGTTAAGGAGAAGACCACCGAATTGGTCTTGCTTCACAAGTGCTATAACTCGAGGTTTTATTTTGAAGTCCACGTCTTGTGATGTTAGATAGAATGGGCTTCGGTCTATGAGGAGCATGGAGGTCTTGTCGGAATCCCCAATGATCTCATCATTAATGACCGACCCTTCCTCTTCGTCGGTTTATTGTTGAAATTCGTCATTATGACGTCATGTCTCCAACAGTTGATTGTGAGTCTCGCCATCAATCCGTGGCTCAATTTGATTGGTTCCAGGAGGTTGTAAAGGTTGGTGTAGCTGCTAGTCATGAACCGTAGTAGCTATACTTGCTTCGTTATACTCTTGAAATACTCAAAAACAAAACAAAAACGAAAATTAAAATTGCAAAAATAAAGAAAAATGTTTTAGACTAGATTCTAGTCCGAAACTTGTAGACAAAGAACAATAGGTCCCCGACAACGGCGCCAAAAACTTGATGGGGTGTAAGTTTTACCCAATTAAACAACTGCAAGTGCACATCAATCACAATAGTATAGATGGGATCTAATCCACAAGGACCTAGTTTTGTACTATAAATTTATTAGAGTCAAATCAAGCTAAAACTAAATAATGGTTTGTGGGGTTTTGGGGTCGCGAAAATAGCAAATTAAATGGATGAAAAATAATATTAAGCAACCATTAGGAAAATAGGTTCATCGCAGAGATTCATAAATCATTAACAATATGTTGAAATTCAGGGAAATTGTTATAGAACTCAAATCACGAAGATATAATCATTCCACTTTCTTGGCTCCGACTACTATGTTTTAACACCCTAATAGACTCAACTTTCGATGGTTATTACAAAGTAAAAACACGCAAAAAGCACAAGATTCAATTGGTCATAATACCCTGTAACTAACCTTTCGAATTATTATAACGCATTACTCATCAAATACTAGTTCAAGCAACATATAAGCTTTTGGATAGTATGTTAAATCCATGATCTGATGCTAATTGATTAGAAAAGCATACAACATTAAGCTCAAGTGAAGATGAAGAACAATATAGCATCCCTAATTTTATCGACAAAAGTTAACAATTCATGAACTCTTTGATTTTCCTATTACCTAACAAAGGGAATTACTCAAGAATGGTGCACGAAACAATTCAAAGAGATGATGAAATCATGATAAATAAAATTGAATTAAAGAGTAAAGGTTGAAGGATTCTTCTCTATATTGAGGTACAAAGCCAGATCATCCACCGGAAGCTCTTGAAACTCAAATCTATGGAGAAATCTCCAAAGCGATGTGGTGGCTGTTTCTCTCTGCTAAAAGTGATTTTAATTTCAGCACATCCTAAAACAAGAGGCTAAAAACAAGTATATATAGGTCTAGGGTCTTCTAGGGTTTAGTTTTGGGCAAAAACGTCTTCTCGGTCGAACTGCTCCAGGCACCGGTCCAAGGCCCCGGAAAAAGTCACGTGTCCGGTGCTTCAGTCCATAAGTGAGTTTTTGATGTGTGGCACTGGTCCACAAGTCCAACCGGTGTGAGGCCTATTCTGCGCTTGCTTCGCTTCCGAGGCAGTTTGACATGTCTTCAGTAATTCAGGTGTATCTTCCTACTCACAACTTCAAATGAGATAATTCTAACTTGAGAATTCTTTGGCTTGTACTAAGTCTTTGGCTTGTAAAACTTGTTGTGAACCATAATACTCCTCTTTAAGCTCTTTTTGCCCCTTTTTGATGAATTATCCTGTTAAGACTCTAAAACTACAAGTACGGAGAAAACTACCTCTTTTGGTGTAAAAGCTTATTAAAGTACTTATAAAATGCATTGAAATAGATACTAAAGTACGTAAAATATAGGGTATAATAGCACCTCTAACTGATAAGCAACTGGTCCAACCCGCTTCACAACTTTGAACGGACCCATAAACTTTAGACTCCGCTTATTGTCACAACACTGCACACTCTCTAATTCGCTTTCAACAACAGTTTCTTATTTTCATTCATCTCATCAAACTTTTGAGACTCTATGCTACTAACACGCTTTTACATGTCATATTCAGCATAACAATTGTTGGAACTCGCAACCAAGTTCTCAATAAACTTGTATGCTCCTGCTTGACTCTGGGTATTGAAATCTCCATTGCTTGCAGCATTAAGAGTGGTCCTAGAATCTCTGTCAATTCCATCGTAGAAGATGGTAAGAAGATTTCTCTATGAAAATCCATGATGAGGGCACTCTCCGGTGTACTCCCTGAATCGTTCCCAAGCCTCACAAAAAGAATCTCCTGAATGTTGTTGGAAAGAAGTGATCATGTTCCACAGTGAAGCTGTCTTGGATTTAGTGTAGAAGTAATCCAAGAAAGCATTTCTACTTTCTTCCCAAGTCGTCAATGATCCAAGAGGGAGAGACTTGAGCCATCTCGACGCCTTATCTCCCAGAGAATAAGGGAACAACTTCCATTGATAAAGTTTGGAGGAAATCCATTCGTCTAAGTAGTCCGGGGAGGGTATTTGCCTTAGTAGTGCTACAAATCTCTTCAAAATTCTCTATATGATCCATTGGATTCTCAGCTGGCAAACCATGGAAAATGTACTTCTTTATAAATGAAATCAATTGAGGCTTAATCTCAAATTCGTTCCTTTGAACAGCTGGTGGAAAGATTGCAGCTTTGTTCTGGTAGTAGGTATGAGGCATATCCATATCTCTGATGGTAGGTTGTTGCTGCTGCAATTGCTGAAATAGTTGCATCTGCGCTCGTAGCCTCTCAAGTTCGGCTCTCATATCTTCATTATCGACCATATCACCCATTGTGACTGATTTCGACTTTGCTTTTTTGTTAGTTTGTTCTACCCTCGCTAGTTCTTGGTTGTTGAGTGAAACGATATTGTCAAAGCCTTCGCTTCTTTTCTGCATACACCTGAAACGCAAAAGAAAGAGCAACATAGAACTTGTTAGTAAATCTTAGACTAAATCTTAATCCAAAAACTGAAGGTAGCGCTATTCGTCCCCGACAACGGCGCCAAAAACTTGATAACAAAGGTTTTAACCCTTTAAAATCTACTACAAGTGCACAACAAATCTTGTAGCAATTAAGATATTGAATCCACATAGACCAAGTGTTACACTATAATTTCCTAAGATTGTGATTAAGCTAAGATGACAATATGATTTTTCTTGGTTTAAATGCAATAATGAAAACGAGAAAGCAATTAAACGATGTAAACTAATGGATTTAAAAGTCAAGCTTTAGGAATATTCGCAGAAAATCAAAGATCATGAACCACACAACTATTCAGGGAACAATTCAGTGCATTTTTGAATTCAAACCTAAATATATAACTATTCCACTTTTTTGTGGCTCCAGTAATTTTATCTAACAACCTAAAATCCTAACTGTCGTTGAATTTAGAATTGTAGACAAACATTATAAACGAGTTCAAATTGTTAACGAGTCGCCTTAGCATCAGCTTTCGTTGGCTAAGGATAATTCGCTCACCTATGTCCTTTTCTAGCAACCTAACAACACTTTTGATGAGTTAGTTCACCTAAAATCATATACTAAGTGATCAATTTAATCTAAGCAATAAGAACAATAGATGAAAACATCATAAAATAAATCCCTATTTGTGTCTGATTGAATGAATGATTCCTTTGAAATCCTAAAACCTAACTATGGATCTACTCAGACATGATGGAAACGAAAACAAAAAGAGATGAAATAAATTGCATAATTATATTAAAGTATGAAAAATTGGGTTCAAAAAAACTTCTCAAGAGATGTAGAGATTCGTCTTCCCAAAGCTAAAAAATCTACTGAAAAATAAAGCGTAGCCTAAAAAATGGCTGAAAATTTGGATAAATAGGTTCAAACACGTTTGTGGTTCAATCTTTGACAAAACTGAGTCAAAATAAGAAAATCTGCAATTTTCTTATTTTCTAGCAAACCGGTCGGTTTAGGCAGCTCTCGATCCCACCGTTGGAATGTCTTCAAATGACTTTCAAATGAATGCTAACTCAACGATCTATCTTGTGTCAAAATCCCAAGTCAATCCAACGCTAGCAAGTTCTTCAACGAATGCCAAACTTTTGACCTTTTTCTGCTCCTTTTTTTCCAATCCTTGCTCCTTTTCCTTAGACTCTATCCAAACATGTTTCATCCTTAAAAGACTCAAGAAACAAATAAAAGACTCGAAAAACCTTTGAAAACATTGGTTAGAATTGGTTAAAAACGCAATACATCAACTCCTCCAGACATAGCCTTTTGCTTGTCCTCAAACAAAACATAAAACTAAACGTGTGAAAGAGGTTTGAAAAGGCAGAAACTCAAATTCTCTTATTAAACATTATATTGATCCATTAATTTGTAATCCACATACGACAAAACCAGTCCCAATCGAACCACCATGTACTTCTCTGCAGACATTCACAATCTTCCAGATATACCCCATAATTTTGCAGACATTCACAATAAGCCCTTCATCGCCAGGTTTCATCAATGATCTCAATGCCAAGAACCTTCTAGACTCATTCCCGTACTATACCATGATAAACAATCTATTGAACCTTTTATACTCTTTCTCTCCCCATACTAATTATGTTACTTTTTTTTTAGGTGTAGGCGAATAGTTGTATCCTCGGAAATTTTCCTAACCTTGCTGTCCAACCTTTTTGTGATCAATTCTCTTTGGAGGCAAAACGTAGGACCTTATCCTCATTTGTTCTACACGAATACCCTTTCACGTGATGATCATTTCTTTGGAGGCGAATCACATGACCTTATCCTCATCTATTCCACCAGAAAAGTTTTTCCACCATTTTATTTAACTTAGACTAAGAGAGAGGAGTAACATTACTTTTCCACACATGATGTATTTATCAGGTATGAACGAGGAATCAAGCCCTTGAACATCAATCACAAAGAAGACCTTTGAATTAGCTCATGCTTACTGGATTTTACTGGAAATAAGGGATGTTTCTAGTCAACCGATCAGCCCTCTGGATTTTTCATTAGTCGGATCTAAGATGATTATGCAATAATGGTCACTCAGATATAAAATCTATAAACAAAGAGAAAATCTCATCATAGATTCCTAACATAAGCTCTTTACTCAATAAAATGTTTTGAACTGACTCTAGAAAAACATCAAAAGAAATAAAACAAAGAAAAATAGCGTTAGTCACAGCAAATACCCTCCCCCAGACTTACTTTACACTGACTCGTGTGAAAATCAATCTGAAAAAGGGTACGACATACGCAAAAATACATCAAAAGAAAAAGAAAAAGATAAGGGAGAAATGAAATATTGATCTCAAAGGTCACCATCAGAGTTGTCACTCTAACTTTCTCTTGGTGCTCTTCGACGTTGAGGGAAACGTACATCCTCTGTCTCATCATCGTCCTCGTCTGAAGTCCCATGTCTAGCGACACTAGGACCATTTTATCTTTACAAAAAGAAAGCGAGAGTAAGTCAATGTTCATCAATATGTTTGAAATCATGGAACGAATCGAATTGCATAAAATCGAAAAATTATGCACTAGTATCTTACAAAAAGAATTGATTTGACTACCTATATCACCAAAGTGCTCTTATCTTTTTGGTCACAGGTCTTGAGAGAACTCCAGAGTTAAGCGTGCTTAACCTGGAGTAGTTTTAGGATGGGTGACCTACTGGGAAGTTATTTCCAGTATCATGTGAGTGAGGTCAAAACACGAGGAAAGATCGTGTGGTGATTTGTAGGGTAAGTAAACATAACTTTTGAGCCTCCTAAACTAATGCACCGACCGTCGGACACGGTGGGCCCACGGGTCTGAGAGTGGACGGGGGGCCATAGGAAAGGCGGTTAGGGCGTTACAATTGTAACATCCTAAAACCAAAATGGAGTATTTTGGTGTGGGTGTCGATTGACACCATGGGGTGTGTCGATCGACACCATTGTTCTGAACCGGTTTGTGGTTCGATTTTTAATTGCATGGTTTACGACGGTGTAGGGGAGAAACCCTAGAGCAGTGTTAATATTTTGTGCAGTCGTCTTTTTGTCGAGTTCAGAGACAGAAAAAAAGAATTTGAGAGAAAGAGAAACGGTTTTTGAGTTTGAGTGATTTGGGTTCCTAAGAAGTGTTTTCCTAAGGTTTAAGAGGCGTAGAACGATTGGATCAGCGAGATTGTAGTGTTTGAGGCTTGAATCCATTGGTTTGCTTTTGTTCGTCGGTGTCCCAATTCAATTTTCATTCTAGGCAAAAGTGAGTGCGCGATCGTAGGCTCATCGAGGCCATTAGTTAGTTTAATGATTGTTTGTGTTGGTATGTGATAATTGTGATGATTGTTGATAATTTCTAGTGATTGAATCGTGTTTATATGGATTTCATTTGTGAGTTTCGTGCAGGTTCGGTTCCTTGTAATCGTGAGAATGAGCCGTAAGAGGAGACGGATTTGTGACTATCTTAATTTGCGGCGAAAATTTTGTCACACTTTTTTCAGTCGCTAAGGTGTCGCAAAAGCAGCGTTTGCGACCAATGTGTGATGCTTTTGGGAGTCACAAATGGTCTGTTTTCTTATAGTGGAATGAAAAATAAAGATTAGGTTCTAGGGAATGGAATTAAAAAGAATCTTAATAGCTTTAAGTGTTTAAATGAAAAATGGTAGCATAGCATTCTCTTATAATAAAATAAAAAGAGAAAAAATCTGTTAGAGGTGCTTAGTTATAATCAACAAGGAAAGAAAGAGCTAGTTCAAAAAAGAGAAAAAGATCAAAGGATGTTTTCAAAGAAAGATTTGGCCAAAAAAAGCTAGTGGTTGAACTCGGGAAAAGTGAGAAAGGAGAGATAAGAGAGTGCATCAAGGGGATTATAGGTAGAATATTGGATTCCTAGTCTTCTATGTATCAATTGTTTCTTTTCTTTCTTGCTTCTACATAGTATGACTTTTGCATTTGAGAGTTAATGCATGTACTTTGAACCTTCGTTTTGTAGTCTTCTTCTACATTATTAAATGGTATTGATTCAATTTCCAATTGTGACCGTACCAAACACATTAATGAATGTTAAAGAGTTGAGTTTCTAGTTAATTGTGAGAGTTCTTTTGAATCTCGAGATTTAGAGTAAAGGATCGAATTAGTGATGAGTATGAAAATGTTTTCTAAAGTCACTTCACTTAAGGATACCTTGGTAAATACCTTAAGTGGCTCTTTTGGATTTGAGTCCCCATTTTTAAACCTCTCTTCTGGATGGCTTTTTGTTGTTTGCTTACAGTCAAGCAAAAGGTAACTCCGGGAAGCTGATGTACTTATATTTTAGCTCATTTTAGGTTCATATAGGCATCTATTTTTTCCACATTTCACATCTTAGTTGCATCTTTAGGTCAAAGTGAGTTGAGTCGCCAATTATCGGTCTCCACCAATTATCAGTCTCCACCTATTGAGTTGTATAGAGAACAAAATGGTTAAACTGATTAACTAAGATTTTCTTGCAGATCGATGAATAATCAAGAAGAGAGCAAAGGACTTGATCCGTTGGTCGAGGAGCGCTATACCGACCACAACCGATAAGAAGCTAAACCATAGCCCACGCGATCAGTTCCATAGTATCAGTTGGAACCGATACAGAAGGCCTGGCTCAAGGAGTCCTACGCCACTGGTTCCAAGGATCAATCTCGCCCTATCGGTCAAAAAACCAATATGGGCATTCCGATATCCCTTGAATTTTGCTTTATTTTTTTGTTTACTTTGACTGAGTCACCCAGAGTTGATTGGGTTGACCCAAGTACTGTTCACATAGACTATAAATAAGACGTAGACATAGTATTGTTCCAGAGTTGATTGAGTCGATTAGATGTAGGGTTTTAGGTTTGAGAGACAGAAAGAGAGAAGAGAGAAGAGAGATTTATTGAGTTCTCTTGAACTAGGCTTTGGTGTATTCTCTTATTACAAATGATTTTTTGCTTATGCCGTTAAGCCCCAGACGTCGCGACTTCACATCGAAGCGCGACCTGGGTTAACAATCTATGTGTGCAAATTTAATATCTATCTCTAACTTTACATGTTCAATCGATCGTTAAATTTCTAGGATTCATGAATAAATCAATCAACTGCTTAAGGATATATTCACAAGTTAAAGCACAACAATAGATGATCAAAACACCCCGGAGTCCTGGAATATTACTGGGATACATGGAACAAAATAATACATATACCAAGTTTCAATGTGGGAACTAAGCCACAACCCACATGAAGAATGTAGGCCAAAGAGTGAGTGAAACTGAAGCCAAAGCGTAAGTCCAGAACAATATCACAGAACATTCACTTTCCCCAGCTCCAAATAACTGAGTTATTGTACCTGCAAGATAAGTGATCAAATCAGTTAATCTGATGATTTATCTTACTAATCTAATACACACAAGTAAGTAGTATTTTCAAACCGAGTTGGTTTGCAGCAACAAACCTATATTCATAGCTGGTGGGAGAGCATATTGAAGAAGAAGAACGAATTGGTACAAGGGTTCTGAGGTGATTAAATCCAACTTATATGCTCCTCTTACAATTAAAACACCGGTTATGGGCAGAAATATGTAACGAGCAACCAAGATACCCACAATGCTGGACTTTTTCATTCCTGAACTCCTAATACCCTTGAGAAGGTTTCCTCCAATAATCAGGGTCATAGCAGGAATGGCCCCATCTCTTCACCCAAAAAGAAACAAAAAAGCTCCATTTTATGTTTTCAGAATTAAGGGTATATATAATGAATGATAGAGCTACAGTTTCTACAATAATGTACCCCACTAAAGTTATTGAGTCTTGAATAAACCGGAGAGGAGCTTCAGTACCAATTATAAGCTTCCTTAAAGGAGTAATGAGCCCGATCACAAGCGCAATCATCTGGGAAAAAAAAGAAGAAAAAAGCAAAAATTAAAAAGATTACACGATATATATACACATTGGAAATGGAATGAAACAGCATCTCATACTAATGTATTTAAAGATGTAGTCTGAATTTGAATTTATTAAGCTGATGGGCTTGAAAATGACCATATCACCTTATGAATTTGAAGGTTAAAACATTTTTGTGTCATATTGTGTCAGAACTATAATATACCATAAGAGAAACTCACACACACAAAAAAAAAAATCACACAAAAGTTATAAAGTGTTAGTTTTTTTTTTTAAATGCTTTCTCTTTCATCATTTTGTTTTTCGTTTAACATATATTACACAACTATTCATATAATGAAACGTAACAATATATATATGGCATCCATATATATAAAGATGATGACAAGTTATTATGTTTATGATTACTCAAACCTATATATAATGTCTGAATAAAACGTAGTATAATATGTTATATACTACTCCCTCATTTTAGTTGTTAGAAATTGTAGAGTTTTTATATTAACAAAATAAATTAATACTTAACAACAAATACATTATTATTTTCACTAAATAAATTTCCATAACTTTAAGCCTATAATAATTCTAGAAAATCAATTAATATGTTTTGAAATTTACAATTCATCATTCATTCATTAAAAATGCATTTGAACTGTAACAATTAACCTTTGTGAAACCAAACTTTTCAAAAAAAAATCTCTTATAAAAACGGAAAGATTTTATATGTTCTAAGATGTTCACGTGTCGTATTATTATTATACACGTGATATTCTTGTGTCGTATAACATATTCTATGAAATGTTATTTTATGATATATATGGCATTGGAATTTTACTATTATACATATCATATTTTATTTATAATACATACCACTAATTAACAGAGTAATATATTTTGAATATTTGTTATAGCATGAAAAATATTACATATTATATGGTATATTACGTTATAAAGTAAAATAACATGTAATATGGTATATTACATTTCATTGTAACATTATAAAAATAGGATGAGTAATTCATGTCTATTAAAAAAATTTAATTGTAAGATAAGCGGAAAAAATAATTTTGTTTTTTTCTACATAAAGATTAGGGAAATTGTGCTTATATTACTTAATGGACATCTAATTCAATATCTAACATACAATATATAAATGTATTAACTAACAATATGAGGTTTTAAATTTCTGTTTTTTTCCTGTATAAAAATTGACAAGATCGATATAGTTGACTATGTTTGGAAATTCTAATAGATAACAATGACTCTAATAATAGTTAATTATATTCGGAATGAGTACAATAGGTAAAAATGTTTGTTATAATAGTTAACTATGTATGTTATTTTTTTCATTATGCAAAATTTTCTAATAGGTAACTACGTTTCGAACATACTTAACTATTTTTGTTAAAATAAGAAACTATTACAACATTATTTTCATGTAGTCACTAATGTTTTGAAATCACTAGAGTAGAGACAACTATGCTATGAAGATAGTTAACTATGATTTTAAATTGGTAACTATTTTTTCAAAAATAATTAACTATGTTTTAGATTGTTACAAAATAATGTGAAATAGTTAACTATTATAACGCTCCGACCGCTCCTCCCATGGGCCCCCGTCCACTCTCAGGCCCGTGGACCCACCATTTCCAACGGTCGGTGCGTTAGTTCGGAAGGCTCAGTAGTCATGTTTACTGATCCTGCAAATCACCACACGATCTTTTCCCGTGTTTTTGACCTCACTCACACGGTACTGGAAATGACTTCCCAGTAGGTCACCCATCTTGCTTAAGCACGCTTAACTCTGGAGTTCTCTCAAGACTTGTGATCGAAAAGATAAGTGCACTTTGGTGATATAGGTAGTCAAATCAATTCTTTTAAGTCTCTCCGCATATACTGCATATACCACATATGCCCTGAAACTGGGGTGTTACAATCACCCCCACTAACAGATCGCAACGTCCTTGTTGCGCATACCAAGATCGTTACCCCGACAGCACACAGTTGTCAGGGAGGAATGTGTTTCTCATTCGAGTAAAGTTTATGCGGAGTATCCGGCGGCAACAGTGGTTGTCCAGCAGAAGTTTGATTCAGCTGTTCCGCTGAGGAGGCAACAACAACATGAGGTTCCCAGCCAGGCCAAAAAGCATGTGCAAGGGCAGAAGAGGAAAAGGAAAGACACTTCCAAGCTAAAATTGAACGATCGTAGTTGCTACGGGTGCGGGAGCAGGGAGCACCGTGTGGTGAGCTGTCTTGTGAGAGCGGATTTTTGGGAGGCTCGAGTTTGTTTTCACTGTAGGGAACAAGGTCATATCAAGCCCGAGTGTCCCAAGTTTCCGCAGTAGACAGAGGCAAGGATCGAGGAGGATCTGAGGCTGTAGATCGAGGATCGAACAATGTCATTCGTTTTTCAGTTTCTGAATTGTTGGCTTCAGCTAGGATATTTTGGATTTTGTATTTTCGTTTGGTGTTATAACGAATCTATGTTTTGGAAATTTATAAGATGGAGTTTTCCGTATTTATTTCCTGTGTTTAATAATTTAAGTAGTTCTTATTATTGTTGATATTTGAGAGTAGGAAATATCATGCCTTGGACCATATGAGGTAGATCTAGTCAATAGGTGCTTAGAGGCATTTAAGAATTGATTACTTTAGGGGTTGCAGTCCTGAATAACTCACTTATTTTAGGGGATGTGAGTTCCCCAGAGGAGATGTGAGTTCTCCCGTATACTTATTTTGGGATGTGAGTTCCCATAGGAGATGTGAGTTCTCCTGTATGCTTATTCGGGATGTGAGTTCCCAGGATAAGTAACGAGGGATTTGAGTTCTCTCGCGGGGATGTGAGTTCCCCAGATACCATTGGCTCGAAGGATGCGTCCTGATAGTACGAACGGTATGTTTTCCTGATAGGTCATAGGATGCATTCTATAAGTGTCAGAGTGTAAAATGAGTTAAGAGTAATTGATGTCTGAAAACGTAAGTAAGCATGAGACTGGATGGGGGCCTCGTAGATCGGGAATTGATCTCGGATTGTTTTGACCGGTTTGGGTCAGTGTGATGGCAAGTGTTGGTCTTCGATAGATAATTATTGTGGGCGTCAAGCCTAGAGTTGATCTTGCGTTGAAAAATCAAATCAGACGACCCTGGTAACGGATGTAGCGTCTTATGGTCGTGCATGTTCTTATTTGGTTATTGCACAATCGATTGATCCAATTCTGGGTCTACGGTTGGTTGTGTATGTTCTCATTTGATTGTTGCGCGATTAATCTGACAAACCTAGTTTGGATTAAGAAATGTTGCATTGAGGATGTCCCGGGCGAATCTAGGCGGGTAATAGACAGTATTGCATTGTACTTGAGTATACTTATGTTGGCGTTGCCCGAGCTGGATAAACTTTTTGCGATGTACACTGTGGTTTCAAAATTTGGTTTGGACTACTTAAGGCAGTTTTAGTCTTGTGGTTTATAGGCGTTTAAAATTTATTGCTCCAGAGGGAGATGTGTTCTCTCGTGTGGGGACAGTGGTCCCAGACTTACTTATTTGGGAGTTGTGTTTCCCAGTATAAGTAGGGGGAGATGTGTTCTCTTGTGTGGGGACAGTGGTCCCATACTTACTTATCTGGGAATTGTGTTTCCCAGTATAAGTAGGGGGAGATGTGTTCTCTCATGTGGGGACAGTAGTCCCTGACTTACTTATTTAGAAATTGTGTTTCCCAGTATAAGTAGGGGGAGATGTGTGCTCCTGTGTGGGGACAGTGGTCCCAAACTTACTTATTTGAGAATTGAGTTTTCCAGTATAAGTAGGGGAAGATGTGTTCTCTCGGTGGGATGTGTTCCCCAGATATCGTTGGCTTGAGGGATATGTCTCGAGAGTGCGAGCGATATGTTTCTGAGAGATAGTATTCTCTCGCGGGGATGTATTCCTCAGATATAGTTGGCTTGAGGGATGCGTCCCGAGAGTGCAAGCGATATATTTATGAGAGATAGTATTCTCTCGCGGGGATGTATTCCCCAGATATCGTTGGCTCTAGGGATGCATCCCGAGAGTGCGAGTAGTATGTTTCTTAATAGCTCATAGGATGTGTCATGTGAGTGTCAGAGTATGAAATGAATTAAGAGCAATATATGTCTGTAACGGCCGAATAAACATAGGATTAATGATGTGCTTTGAAGGTCATAAATGAGTCTTGAGGAAGGTCATTGTATTTCCAAGTGCGCAGTTGGAGCATTGATGATATGCTAGAGTTGATTAGCAGGTTATTATCAGTAGGAGATTCTAGTTTTTAGGTGCTTGTACACGTGAGAGTTGATTACTCTGTAGGAATTGTTTTTCAATATGTAACCAGAACTTGAGGGAGACGTCCTGAGAGTGGAGTGGCATCATCATCGTTACCTCGAAGGAGACGTCTTGAGAGTGTGATGATGTCGGTAAAAGTATGAGTAATCAAAGTCTGATCGTGGTATAAGCATGAGACGGGATATGGACCTCAAGGTTCGGGTGTGTAATCTGGTTATACCATCTAGTGGACCACATCATGCGATAAATGTCAGCTAGTGGAAGTGAAGTATCAGGTTTCGAGTGGAGAAAATGGTGAGGCTGCATGTAGTGCTAGCCGCCTGGTTCAATCCGGGATTTTAATTTACCTCGAGAGAGGGCAGGGAAATTCGTTTATTGGAATTTTTACAAAGAAGGTATGTTTGAGAATGAGGTAATCATCGGATGGATCACTTGTGTTTGGCCGAGTTGTTTTGAATAGCAACTATTTTGACGAATATCGAGATGACTTCATACAAGGCTTTGTATGGGAGGTAGTGTGAGTCACCTTTATGTTGAACCCAAGTGAGGGAGGGGAACATGGTGGGTGCAGGTTTGTTCAAGAAACGACAGGAAAGATCAGTGTTTTAAAGTTGAGCAAGAGGGAGGCTCAAGATCGGCATCAGAGTTATGCTGATAAGGAGATATCAAAGTTGGAGTTTGAGGTGGGAGGTGGCGTGTATCTCAAGGTATGAATGTTGAGGAAGTGCAAGCATACTTTGGATGAATAGTGGCTAAGATGTTTGGGATCTTCAGTCAGTTTTGTCTGCGTCAGCAAGACCTTTGAGGATTCTCGAGAGGAGAGTTAAGGTGTTGCGTCAGAAGAAGATGCATTGTTAAAAGCCTTGCGGGTTTATGTGGTTTTAGAGGTGGAGATTTGGGAACCTGAGGCAAGAATAGAGTTGAAGTTCGGGTAGTATTTCGGCAAGGAGGTCGCAAATCGAGCTTCACTTTCTTTTTTTTCTAGTTCGGTTGTGTTAGCATGGTGCTAAGTTGTATGTCGGTTTGTGTATTCTCATTCTGTTGTAACGACTATACATTTTTGAGATTTATAAGATGGCGTTCCTTATATTTCTATGAGATGAGATGTGTGTTCTCATTATCGGTTGGTGCGGACCAGTGGTTTGTGCTTTGTGATGATATTTCGGGTTGGGAATATCGTGTTTAGGCCACAAGAGGTGATTCTAGTCAGGATATGTTTATGAGCGTCTCAAAATTTATTACTCTAGGGATGTGTTGTCCCTGAATAACTCATTTGTGGAGATTGTGTTCTCATGTATACATTTGGAGATTGTGTTCTCCAGTATACTGTTTGGGATGGTTTTCTTGTATGTGGGTGTTGGGACAGTGGTCCATGTGTTACCGATTGCTTAAAGGATTGTTTTCCTACGAGTGAGAGGGGTGTAAATGAGTTAAGAGTAATAAATGTCCGGAGACGTGGTCTTATGCTTAAGACTGGATTTGAGCCTCTAGGATCATGATGTTGGTCTCGAGTGGTGCTGGCCGGTGGGCCAGGAGTTGGTGGCCTTTGTTAGGCGGCTTTGCGGGTTTTGGAGTTCGCGTGTAGTGATGTCAAGTACTTTTGGTAAGTGCAGGCCGGAGTTTTGGTCTTTATCGACGTGTTCTCTGGGATTCGAGGTCGAATCAAGATAAGTGGGGGAGAATTGTATCATCCGCATAACAAAAATATGTTATTTTTGGTAGTGTCGATCGACACAGGGGCATTGTCGATCGACACTAGCAAATATTCAGACTGTTTGGTTTGTTTTAATTGCGCGGTTTTGGTTCTGTTTTAGGTGCGGAACCCTAGGTTCGCGTATATAAGGGTTCCAGCCGCGTTTTGAGTCAGAAAAATCAGAGAGAATATTGATTTTTGAGAGAAAAGAGAAGATAAAGAGAGAAAGGTGATTTTGTGTGTTAAGATTCAGAGGAAGGAGAAGACAGTTTTGGCTATCTTGGAACGAAAGAGGATCGGACGATCATATCATCTATGATACCACTTATAACACCCAGACCGCCCCTCCCATGGTCCCCCGTCCACTCTCAGGCCCGTGGGCCAACATGTCCGACGGTCGGTGCGTTAGTCCGGAAGGCTCGGTAGTCATGTTTACAAACCCTGCAAATCACCACATGATCTTTTCCCGTGTTTTTGACCTCACTCACACGGTACTGGAAATGACTCCCTAGTAGGTTATTCATCCTGAAACTACTCCAGCTCAAGCACGCTTACCTCTGGAGTTCTCTCAACACCTGTGACCGAAAAGATAAGTGCACTTTGGTGATATAGGTAGTCAAATCAATTCTTTTAAGTCTCTCCGCAAATACTGCATATACCACATATATATGCCCTTAAACTGGGGTACCACAATTATCTTCTATAATTTCGAAAATAGTCCACTATGTTATTAAATTGATTCATATTAGAATAATTTCGTTTTATATTTAATTCTCTCTACTACTTAATTCTATTTTTTGAAATGTCACTTACCTAATTTTATATCCCAAAAATGTTATTCAACTAATTAACCCTACATATTGTGAGATATTTAGATTATAATAATAAAAATTATTAATGAGAATATTAAATGGAAATTTTGTTTGATGAAAGTTGATGAATGAGAAAATGATTTTAATAAATCAGGTTATAAAAGCTTTATAGCATGCCGTATAGTTAGATTTTTGACAATTTTCTCTAGAATTATTTTCTCTTAGTTATACGACCTAAATATAATATATAAATGTCTATTGCTTTACATTTTGAGTTATAATTAGATATCTACCAAATTCATCATATATATCTATATAATATTTTTTAGGTTTCCCAAAAGCAAAGTTACGAGAGGATGACATGTGTTACCTTTTTAATTTACAACCTTATAAATTTTTTCATATTGACATTTGCCCCCTTAATTTTGTGATTCTGAATTGATTCTTTAAAATAAATGTGTGATGATACAATTAATTATAAAGTAAACAATTAACATCAAATTATCTTCATAAACGAAATAGATACATTCCAAAATCTTTGTTGAGATTATTGTTTATGTCTAATGATTTATCCATAAATGATTTGTTCATAAAAGTTTAGTCTTCTAACCTATATAATTATTTACTATAAGCACCAAATTTAGGTAATATTTTATGTTTCTAAGGTAGAAATCATTGCATATTTTATTATGCTGATTTTTTAAAAATCACTGCAAACTACGATTCAAGGTTCTAATTCGAAAAACATAAAGATACATCCAACATCTTTGTTGAGATGATGCAAGTGTCTTCGTAGAATCATTAATTTTTTTAGAAATGGGTCTAATGCAAGAAAAAATACGAACAAACATTTTTTTAGGAAATTGTAATAAATATTCATAAATACATACAAATTAGGGATTTGTGTCGAAAAAGATGTCTGACCGATCTACTTTTTTTTCATATAGCATTGTATATGTCAAACAATTTGCTACAAATGTTTAGTCCTCTAACCTAGATAATTATTTAATTTTACTACAAACATTAAATTTATAATATAATAAATCACAATTAGTCAATAAACTAGAAATTATTGCATGTTGGACCATAATAATTCTTAAACTCACGCAACGCGTGGGCAATCTCTAGTAGAATGATAAAAAGAAGTGACTAAAACACAAACCGCAGCAATAGTTGATGGAGCAAATATTGTCTTTAAGTTAAATTTCTCTGCAAGTGAGACCACTCCTAGCTTGACTTTTTCCCACCTCGTAACCTGTCACAAACAATCACGATCACTACAACAAAAAGATCAACACTGATAATGAGATATGAATACTTATTGACACATTGATCAATGATAGAAACCATATGGTTGTCTTCTTCTGCTTGGGAAGAAATTAGTGGGACTATGAAGCTGTCGTATTTGGATTCAATAGAGGGTTGGGTCTCAATGCGAGGTTTTGATAGCACCCGCATAAGATTGTATATGTAAGTCCATATGTAAACAGATCCCACCTGACACATACCAAGTGTCATTAAGTATTAATACATAAAGATATGGGTCAATTGGTTTAGAGCTCATTGGTTTTGAGTTGGAAGCTCATAAATCTTTTTGAAGAAGGCTTACAGCCATGGAGAGTGCAACATAACCCATTCCATATTTATGGCAACTCTGAGGATCTCCAAACGGACCTCCTTTTTCTTTACAAATTGTTGGGATTATAATGAGTGGCATATTTCCCAAATTACCTGTTTTTGTTTCATTGATTCACTCATTATCACATTCATAAAGCAAAAAACAGATTTCTGAAATCAAAGACATCATTATCATGTTAAGTTTTTGTACCAGCAGCACAAGAACTAACAATGAGACCACGAAGATGTGAAGGAGGTTTAGTGATGACAACAACAATCAAGCCCAGTAACGAACCAATGATGAATGTAAGAAGAACATTAACCGGCATAAACCACCTGAAACGCAAAATCTTCTTCATTATAACCAAAGAGCATCAAATATCTGAAAATTTCAGGAGTACCATTGACTTACATTTTCACCAAGCTTTCATAAGTAACACTATTAGCTAAACGGCCTCCAATAAGCGAAGGGCTAAAGACATAGAAGACAATCTTTATATACATACAAAATCAAAACAAAACAGAACATTAAAGTCGAATCCTTTAGGTTTTTGTTAAGCTGTACAATCGTAAAATTTTATAAGTTATGTAAACGAACATTGTTTAAATATTTGCGAGAATCTTGACCCAGAAGATTGACTCCATCAAGAGCCATATAAAATCCAACTGATGTAATCAACAGAATCTCCACAACTGGTTTCGACGAAGTTATGAACAACTCCAAAAGCTTCATCTTTTTAGCTTTCCAAAGCCAACGAAGAAAAACTTAATTGAGTTTCGAATGCCAACGAAGAACGCAGAGAGTTATCGTTTGAGAGAGAGAGAGAGAGAGAGAGAGAGAGAGAGAGAGAGAGAGAGAGAGAGAGAGAGAGAGAGAGAGAGACCAGAAAATTGGCGTAGTGCACTTGCATGACGGATTCTCCTTTCTATTTATTAAATTCTTGCTCTAACAAAAGATTAAACAAATCTTTTTAGGATATCGATGTCATAACTATGCTCATTTCCGTGTTTTATTATTAAAAAAAATATCTTTATAGAAAATGCATCATCAAAATATGTAGAAAACTAGATCAAAAAACAATTAAATAGGTTAATTAATCGATCATAATATATACTATAATTTTTAATATTTAAATGTGTATGACAAATCATATAATTTCTTCTATCTATAAACATGATATGTATTGTACGTAAAGTTGAATATTTAGATTTATAAGCATTTGCGAAACAAAACAAACGATAAACACTATATGTATTGTAATTATGAAATTTATAAATATTTGTAAGTGTGATCAAATATGTATAATATACTACGTCAGAATTAAAACATATGTATAGTATACTACTCAAAATACATATATACACAATAGTTAATATATTACAAATATTGATAAAAGGTTAATATATTAGGGAAAAAAAACTTAAAAGTAGATTATACGGTTAAATATAAAATATTATATTTAGTTGGGGTTAATTTGTAAAACATGTATTAATGTGCATTTGTTATTAAATTAACGTTTAAATATTAAAAAATTTCTACCATACCATATAGTTTTTAGGACGATTGTCAAAAATACCACTTCTGTTCAAAGTTTCAAAAATACCAGAAAACTAAAATGAAGTTATAACATTGAAAACTAAACCCAAAACCACAAATTCAAACCCAACCGCCTAAAACTATACACTAACTTGGGAATAGTTAACCCAAATCCAAAAATTTAAACTACAAATCTATTAAAAATCAATTTTTATATTTGCGGAATTTTTGGAACTGTTGAAAAAATGGTATTTTTGAAACTTATTATAAAAATGATGGCATTTTAAGGAATTTCTCTAGTTTTATTAAAAAAAAAATCTTATTGGTTAAATTAAAGGGTTAATTAGTGAAATAACATGTATGAGCATGTAAATTAACAAAATAACATGTGTATTTAGAAAATTAGGTAACTATCAAAGAAAAAAAAATTTGACTAATTTACCCATAATAAATTTAATTAAAGTTGTCAACTTTAATGCAAAATTAATACAAATTTATTTGTAATAAAAAGGAAATAACCTTTTCAAAAATTAAATTTGAAATTGACATATATAAAAGAGTTAGTTTTTTTTTTCTTTTTTTTTATGCACTAAACATTTGCTCAAAACAACCAAAGCTCTTTACTTTTCACAATAGTAAACTATTGTTTTTTTTTTTTTTGTGCACAATTTGACTAGTTTTTTTTGTAGTGAACCGGGAGAAGAATACATAGGAACTTGTCTTGGGTACGTAAACCCAATAGCATCCGCCCTCAAGACCGAATCTAAATCTGGGGGAACAAAATCAAATAAATGAAAGCCTCACGGTATAGAAAAAGCATAGTTCGCTAACCCATCCGCAATGTGGTTAGCTTCCATATACACACACGAGATACATACTATCCATTCCTTCGAGATAAAGCCATGACATAAACGCACCAGGAAAGACAAGGGATGCGACTCACTAATCCTTTTCTTGAGAAAACCCACCACCAACTATGAGTCCATTTCTAACTTTACATTCAAAACTCTCTTCTCCCACGCAATAACTAGGCCATAATACACACCCCACAATTCCGCTAACGGAGCCGAACACCGGCCTATGTTCAATGCAAAATCACCATACCAACTACCATTCACATCACGCAACACTATACCCGCAGATGCAAGCCCAAGATTACCGCGCGATGCACCATCAATATTCAACTTCAACCAATCCCCCGTCGGAGCTATCCAACTTATCATCCTCTCCACCGGTACCCGATGCACCACCCGGTCCTCCCTAATTGCATTTTCCACATAAACCTCATGAGCTATATCTTTAATAAATTTAACTCTATCTTTACACTTCCCATTCTCTCCAAACACGTTACCACATCTCCATTTCCATCCCCACCAAACTGCCATAACAAAAATCGTAACCCATGGAACCTCATTCACCACCTGCCCATTACACAAATTACCATAAATCCATTCGATCAAAGATGAATTAAAGAATGCTCGCCGCTATCCAGGAGGTATAATTCAAACCCAAATGCCTTTCATCGCCGGACAATCGCATATAAGGTGTAAAATACTCTCAATACCTCCTTTATAAACCACACAAATATCTGAATCGAATAAATGTCTCCTCTTTTTCTCTTCATTGGTCATAATCACCTGGTGAATTACGAGTCACACAAAAACTCGCACTCTCTCTAGAACTTCCATACGCCAACTCGAGTAAATAAAACTCTCATGTTCAATCATGGTGTCATGTCCTTGGTTAACAACGCGTGTGCCGATTTCTCCGTAAACTCACAACCCGTACTACCACTCTACAATAAACAATCTCTATCACCAACCAAACCAACCACAATCATTGCACTCAACTCTCAGCGCCTAGTCTCGAATATATAAGGAACTATCCGGTCCCAATCCCAGCCAGACCCCTGTCTCCATTAATCCTTAACCACCAAATTCAGACACCCATTTGGTAATACACCAGTCTCGTCCTCTACTAACGGCAGCCCCGACACCCATCTATCGGTCCAAAAACGAGTAGTACTACCGTTACCTACAACCCAACTCAGTCCATGCATCACCACCTCACGTAAACCGACCACCACACTTCGCCAAACCGCAGACTAAGACCCCTTGTTACGCAACCAAGAGCAATCATGAATTGCTCCTACCTTGTATTTACTCCTCACCACACGATTCCATAAATCATAATCATTCTTTAAAAGCCTCCAACCTACTGTTGAAATAAGAGCTTTTTCATACTTATCGACATTCGAATACCAAGACCCCCTTCTTCTTTCGGTTTACATACACATTTCCAGGCGAGGAGATGTTGCTTCTTTTTCTCCACCGTACTTCCCCATAGGAAAGATCGAGACAACTTATCCAAACTTTCTAACGTACTCTTCGGAAAAAGAATCATACTCATCGTATGAACCGGTAATAATGACAAAATCGCCATTGTGAAAGTAAGCCTCCCTGCAAAGCTTAAAACATGACTCTTCCATTCCGCAAGCCGAGAGGATGCTCTCTCAAGGATTTCTCCAAATATTTCCTTACTCATTCTCTAATGTAAGATCGGCATACCCAAATACTCCCCCAAATCCTTTGTCGCTTTAATACTACTCTGGTCACTAATCCTTTTCTCCATGCTCTTGAAACGTTATTCGAGAAATATATCTTCGAATTTTACAAACTCTCCTTCTGCCCTGATGCGACACAAAATATCTCAAGAACCTTACGAATCACTCAAATATGAGTAACCGATGCTTCTGTCAACAAAATCATGTCATCCGCAAAATAGATATGCGAGTTTTGGCTCACCTCTAGATAGGCCTATTGCTTTCCATTACTTCTTCAAAATCGACCGATTAATGAGATGACATAATTTCTCCATACACAAAAAAAAAGATAAGGTAACAGCGAGCCCCCTTGACAAAGCCCCCGTAGCAGTTTAAACGACTCTGTCTTTTCACCATTCCACAACACATTCATCGAAGGGCCCGCCACACATTGCATAATCCAACCTCTCTATTTATCCGATAGACCTGCCGCAGATAATGTATCCTCCAAGAAATCCAACCAAATTCTATCGTACGCTTTCTCCAAATCTAATTTTAAAAGCATCCATCCTTTCTATCTTTTTTCCGTCTCATAGAGTGAACCGCTTCTTGAATGATCACAGTATTATCCGTACTAAGACGTCCTGGGATAAAACTAGCCTGCACCGACCCTACCAACTTATTAATAACCGTTTTCAGCCTCTCAACCATCACCTTCGTGATCGTTTTAAAGAGCACGTTGCAAAGGCTTATCGGCCTAAATTGCGTTATATGCTCCGGTTTACCCACCTTCGGTAAAAGTATAACCAAAGCATCATTCGTTTCCTCTGGTAAAACCCCTGACTTGAAGAAATCTAACACAAAACGCACCAGCGACTCACTTACAATCTCCCAACAATCGTGATAGAAGACTGGTTAAAATCCATCGGGTCCCGGCGCCTTATATTTTCCCATGCCTCTAATCGCAATTCCACCTCCTGATTTGAAAAACGTTTATTCAAAACCATTTGTTCCTCTCTTGATAACGCCGCAAAACCATCATTTGGCAATTTATCTATTGTGGCATCTACATCTTCTAAAGAATATAGTCTCTTATAATACTCAATCGCAATCTTCTCGAGTTCTTGAAGATCCGAGATCCATCTCCCATCATTACCTTTCAACATATCAATATGATTCCTCCTTCGACGAATAATGGTAATTGTATGGAAAAATTTTGTGTTTCTATCTCCTGTGGGAATCCATCTTTCTCTAGACTTTTGAAACCAAATTGTCTCCTCCTACACCAAAGTCACATTCATGTCCTTCAACAACTCTTCCTCACTATGCAAAAGCTCATTTTTAGGTGCTATTGTTTGACTATTGTTTGAATAGATAAATTATATGATGAACTATATCACAATTTAGATACTATTTAAATAAATAGTGAACTATATTACTTTTTAAATTTAGATATAAACGTAAATTTTATTTCAATATAACTAACTACTTGTTTGATATAATGAATTACAAATTTCACACTACAATTGTGTAATAGTGAACTATTTGTGAATTTAACAAGTATAATTGATTGTTTAAGAATAAAATTAACTATAAAAATAACTATATGTTTATATATATAGCTAACTACATTTGAATATAGACAACTATACATGAATATATAGCTAACTACATTTAGATAATAGTAAACTACTAGTGAATATAACTAGTATAGTTGACTATTTATGGAAATAGTCAACTACACAATAATGAACTCTATATCTAACTACATTTAGATAATAGTGAACTATATAGTGAACTACACCATTTTTATTATATTGGAGAACATAGAAATAATAAAGATCCAATGGTCCATCTTCCATATAGATAAATATATTTTATCTTGTAAAGTTTTAATTTTCATGACAATTGATTTGGATGTAAGTTTGGTATAAATCTAATACGTTTAGTATTATGAGGTCTCTAACACTAATATGAGTTAGTTCACTAAAACCAAATATTGTATTGGTATCTAAAACACTTTAAAAACAAAAATCAAAGAAATTAAAAAAAAAAATTAAGGACTTTTCAAAATTTAACCATTAATTTTTTGTTTTCAATTTATTTTATTTGAAATGTTGGTTTTTGAAAGGAACAAATTCAGTTTGTGCAGATGGAAATTTGTTCTCCATTATGAATTGGTCATCACACGATCCAAGCAACATTATGAAAGGGATATATCATGCCGGTATCGCTTCTAATACCAAAAAAGTCTCCTTCTAAAATCAGTAAAGGTAGTTTCTGCTCTTAGAGTCGCCTTTCTTTTCCTCGTTGTTGGGTATCTCACCAAAGTCACCCCTAATAACCCAATGAGCGGTTCTAGTTGTAGAAATCCTCTGCAAACGTTCTCATAAATAGTTTTGTTCACTTGGTATCGAAGGGCCAAAGACAACAAAAAAATACGAGCTTGTTCCATTGAACTCAGTTAAGCAATATACAAGATTTTGAGAGCTAAACACAATTGAAACAATCTTTTTGAAAAAAAGTGATTCCACCACTTATACCCTATGGAGGAACCGTTACCCAAGAATCAAATTTTAATTCACTACAACGGTCACGAACGTAATCATCAGTCTGTTTTGTTTCCAATAGGTATACCATGTCCAAATGATATTCCCGCGATATCTTCTTTAGGCGTCGAATTGTAATGTCTATGCCGAGATCTTCACACTACCAAATTGTTGTATTCAGGCTGCATTTGGTGGTTTAAGATCCACCGTAATGTGAATATTCGTGATGTTTTGTGGACTTGCTCCATTTCCTTCGCAAATATCCCGAATTGCTTGCTTCCTTGGCTCTGCATCACCATCAGCATCAGAAAACTTGCGTTCACCTGTATCACGATCTTCTTGTTAATATTTTATACATCAACACCATAGAGAATTCGCAGATCACTAAATCAAATTATGGAAGCATCATATAGAATGTCACCAATGGAGTTAAGAGGTCTTGGACAAGGGTTGAAGAGATCATTCATCTGAAGTTCATGCTGAAACATACTTGTGTGTCCTGCAAACATTTCTTCTGGATCATCATAGTAACACCCACATACATTTTTGGTACGTGTGTTGATCGACACAAGGTGTGTGTCGATCGACACAACGTAATTTGGATGAGAATCGGCTCGGTTTTAATTGTCGATTTTGGTGCGATTTTGGGAATGAAACCCTAGTGTCGTTTTATATTAACAAGAGCAGCCGTGTTCAGAGAAGAGAAATCATGATTCTTGTGTAAAAATGAGAGAAAAGGAAGAGGGAAGTTAGCTTTGGTGAATTGGGATCGTTCTAGTGATTGATTGTCGTTCTTAGAGGTTTTGTGGTGTTGTTCGTAAACTGGGATAGAAATCAGAAGTACGAAGGGGATTCGGGTATGATTTTTGTGAGTTGATCATATTCTTGTTCATTCAATCCTTTGTCGTGGTGAGTGCACGACCGTGGCTTATCTAAGCCGTAAAAATGTTAGGATGTTTTGGTGATATATGGTTGACTTGGCTGTTGATGCATTTATACTATGTTTTCTATGTTGTTTTTCATGTATGTTTGTGATGATGATTGATGCACGGATCGTAACAATCCAGAATCGATCCGTGAGAGGATTGTGATCGATTCTAGGTCTGTCTGCGACACAAGGCGTGTGTCGATTGAGACAAGTTAAATATGTGTATGCCGATCAACACCAGGAGGGTGTCGATCAACACAATATGTTCCACGTGAGAAAATGGTTGATTATAATTTTTGTTTTGAGTTGGTACATCATTTTAGCATTTTATATGGTTTGTGTGTATAGCCGGTACACGGAATGACCGTCTTACTAAGTATTTATGAAATACTTACGCATCTCGTTTTTTCAGGTGATGCATGTAAAGATAAAATATGATCGTGGAATCATGGAAAGGAGAAGAGGATGTGAAACAACAAACACTCTTTTCTAATTAATTAGTCCAAATTAATATTCCTATAAATATTAATTATGTACGACTAATTCAACAATCACATCGCAGAAGTTCTTATAGAATAAACCATCAATAATACACCAAATTATTCCTATAAAGCATTTTAATTCAAATAAACCAATTCTAATTTAAATAAATCAATCTATCATTTCTAGCAACCTAAACACGAGGTTTTACAAAAACGCAACTCATAAAATAAATATCCTATCATCCTCTTCCTACGCCATGATTCTGCGATTACACATTACTTTTACCTGCAACACATGGAACAAAGAGTTGGGTAAGTATTTCATAAATACTTAATGAGCTAGTCATACCACCTACGGCGTATCACTCAGGCTCGGGTAAAACATTTACATTTCAATAAAACCCAACATTATCACATCACACAACACAATCACGCAAAACAAACAAGTTTCTGATCAATAACTGTTCATGTCGAATAACACCACTCGTGTCGCGTGACAGGCCTCACTGCAGAACCAGAATCATGTCGAGCAATTCTCCTATCTCAACTCGATTCCGGGATGCACGAGTCGCAAACCTGCATAAAACACTAACAATACAATACACATCATTCACATCAAGACCATAGCATCAATCCTCACAAAAAACCCATTACAAAACACATCAAAAGTAATCTTTCATTGCCTAGAAACCATAGTCGCAACTCACCTTAGGCTAAAAACGAAGGAAAACGGGAATAAAACATGACGAACACACGAACACAGCCTCAACAACGTCAAAACGTCACTGATCCAAGACTCTACCACGACGAACACCAGAAAAAGCGAGTTCTACACCACATATCACTAGAACACTTCTCTAATGGAACCTCAACACTCAAACTCTTCTTTTCCTCTCTCAGCTCACGAATTGTGATAAAAAGGCCTAAAGGAATACGGGTGCCTTGTGTGTCTCCTTATAAACCTAGGGTAAAAACCCTAAACAAAACCTAAAACCGCGATTAAAACGCAATCTGGTTCTGTTCAGAATTACTCGTGTTGAGCGACACCCGAAAAATGTCGCTCGACACGAACACCAAACTCTCATTATCGGTTCTCGGATGTTACATGATGATTTAGGGTCTCGTGTCTTGATGTTTTGTTTATTGAGCTTAGAACATGGTGTTTAGGTTGCTAGTTGTTTTGGAATTATGTTAGAATTGTTGAATTGATTACTTGATGGTTTATTGGATTTATTGGTTATTTCCTTGTTTAGTTGATTTATAATGTTTCCGCTAGTTTATGTTGATTTCCTGGTTAATTGTGTTTGAGTTGAGGATTACTATTTATGGGAATACTAATTCGGTATTAAATGTTAAAAAAATATATGTATATATTGGGCTAAATTGTTTCAATTATAACCACTAGCTGCTTCATTTGGAACTTTTTCGTCTTCACCATTAGCTTCTTCTTCCTCAAGTTGACGGTTTAGAATGCATCGATTTGAAACAAGTTCTATTTTAAACCAAAGAATTACAAGATTAATGAATTGTAGTGGAATTCCTCTGATCTGGATCCAAAAAGGGATAAAGTTAAGCATCTCCAAAACCATCAAAGGGGGCCACCGTTGGAGCACTTACATGCGATCTTTGAAATCTCAAGGGCCTCGACGCAAGACCCTTTCCATCGATTCCTCCACATGAAACACAAATTGGAATCAATGCCCTTCAACAATCAACCATTAATTAACCCAGCATGTCCCCAACTCCTTGGCAACGTAGCGACAATCGAAGGAAGAATATGTCATCAAGGAATAGTTTGTTTGCCCATGATGACAAAACTATTTTCCACCACAGCTTGATGCACCACATCGAAAGGATGTTGAATCGGGGCATCATTTGCCCAAATTGATGTCTTGCATTGCTCGGTCAAGATTATCAACCATTTGTAGAAGAATGATGTAGAAGCGAAAAGGAAAATAGAGAATTCAAGAAGAAGATTTGTAGCTATATTAGTGAAACAAGTTTTCAGATCTGTTTTTATGGTGAAATCAAAACCGCATAACTACTTGATTTTGTGCATCAAGATTCTATAGAGAGGAGATCGTGGGGATAATTGTTGGATAGTGGGTAAGAAAGCCAATCTCCACGTCACCGATGAGGAACTTCGGATCTGTCGTGATAACGGTGAAAAGCGTTCAGACAAGTAACCATCCGAGAATCGTCTAAAATATTGCTATTTTTTTATTTAGAAATTTCCTATATCCTAATGTTAATTGATTCTGTAACGCCCCAACCGCCCTATCCATGGGCTCCACGCCCACTCTCGGCTCGTGGGCCCACACTCTTCGACGGTCAGTGCGTTAGTCCGGGAGGCTCGGAAGTCATGTATACTGACCCTACAAATTACCACGCGATCTTTTCTCGTATTTTGACCTCACTCACACGATACTGAAAATCACTTCCCAGTAGGTCACCCATCCTGAAACTACTCTAGCTTAAGCACGCTTAACTCTGGAGTTCTCTCAATACATGTGACTGAAAAGATAAGTGCACTTTGGTGACATAGGTAGCCAAATCAATTCTTTTAAGCCTCTCCGCAAATACCATATATGCTCTGAAAACCGGGGTGTCACAATCACCCCCACTAACAGGTCGCAACATCCTCGTTGCGCATACCAAGATTGTTACCCCGACAATCTGACTCTTCACAGATGCCAGGGTTCGCTCTGATACCACTTGTAACGCCCCAACCGCCCTATCCATGGGCTCCACGTCCACTCTCGGCCCGTGGACCCACACTCTCCGACGGTCAGTGCGTTAGTCTGGGAGGCTCGGAAGTCATGTATACTGACCCTACAAATTACCACGCGATCTTTTCTCGTATTTTGACCACACTCACACGATACTAAAAATCACTTCCCAGTAGGTCGCCCATCCTGAAACTACTCAAGCTTAAGCACGCTTTACTCTGGAGTTCTCTCAAGACCTATGACCGAAAAGATAAATGCACTTTGGTGACATAGGTAGTCAAATCAATTTTTTTAAGCCTCTCCGCATATACCGCATATACCGTATATGCTCTGAAAACCGGGGTGTCACAGTTTCTATTTGTATGGTCACATTTTACTTTAAGTGAATATATATTAAAATACTTTTGACTTGATAAAATTGATTATATATCTTTTTCTGGGTCATCTTAATTATATATATATAACTTATGTATTTGTAAATAATTATTGATATACTTATTTTCTTTTCAAAAAGATTATAGTAAAAATCTTGCAAATTATAATTATTAACCGACGATTTTGATATGGTATGGTTAATTAGTGGTTACGATTGTGGTTAGAATATTTGTATGATGATTAGAATATTTTTACGATGATTAATACAAATTTATATAGTAATTGAAAAGACAAAGGAAAAAAAATGTATAGTTTTCTAAAATATTTTTTAAAGAAAGTTTTAAGGAACAGATCATTTTTTTTTTGGGTGAATTGGAAGCACATCATTTAATCAATATATATATATTGTAAAGTACTTACCTCCAAATTGGGTAATAACATAGTTTGACTTTGCATGATGCATACACATATCATGCGGCACACGATTCATGTCTTTTAAAATTTTATTTATTTCATTCTAAAAGTTTTAAGATTAAAAAATAGTTATTCAAGTTTTAGTATGAATTACTATATTGAAACTATAAAGTATTCGAATATATGATTTTGTCATTAATTTAGTTGATTTAGTAGGTGAAAGGCCATGATAATTAGTAGCATAGTTGACTTAATCACATGGTGCATCAACAATTCCACATTCCACAATTTCTTTCTTTTTTTAACCTTATTTATTTTATTACAAAGTTTTTGGTTAAATATTAGTTATTATTGTTAGTCTTTCAGGTTTTAGTTTAAATATATAACGAAAACTAAAATATACAGAATATATGATTATTGGGATAATTTCAAAATTGCCACTCTTGACTTATTTTTTACAAACATGTCATTCTTGAATTATCTTCTTATATACATGCCACTTATAAAACATTTTAAAAACTTTAGATCTCAAAATTTTCTATCTTAAAAAAAATTTTTAATCACTAACCAACCTTCAACCCTAAAAACTAAACCCTAATATAACATAGTTAACCCAAACATAAATGATATTACAATTTTAGAATAATGGCATTTTTGAAAAGTGACATTTTTGAAAACTGGCATGTCAAAAGTGGAGAAAAGTGGCATTTTTGTCACTCAATTAATTAGAGAAATTATATAATTATTATCACAATTTGAAAAGTATATTCTTTTGGATTCTGCTATATTGGCTTTTCCGACAGACTTTGCTTCTCTTATATCCAATGGAAAGTTTTATGGGATAATTTGTTCAATAACACATAATTTTTTTTTAATATAATTATGAAATTAGCCGCTTTTACTCTATGTGGCTAAATCTAAACTTTTAGGTTTAAAGTTTTGTTTAGTTGCTTAATTATAAATTTTTTTGGTTATTGATTAAATGAACCCAAGTTTTATTAATTGAAAAAAAAACTAATCAATTATTAAATTTCAATTAATGTTATATCTTATGTTAGAATCTTCGTTGTGGGTTTGTGTCTAACCAAGGATCAGAAGATAGTAGTCTCACTTCCATCAATAATCAAAGATCGTAAACCGTTCATGATTCTCTGCCTTTTAATTAGGATTTCAACATAAAAGATAATTTGTATCCTTGACCTGCTTCCATTATAGATGTTGTTGGAAAATATTCTCCTTTCAAGAGCCGTGCAACCAAACTGAATGGATTTGACATTAATAGATAAATTTGTCTCCGAGAGCAACGTTAAATTGTTCAATATCCCAAAAACCTAGGTCTCCTTCTTTTTTTGGTAGACTCATTCGTTTTCAAAATACCCAATGCATCGATCTCCGTCTCGAACCTTTACTCCACCAGTAATTAGCTAAAACTTTATTGATATCCTCTCCAATTCTTTTAGGGAATTTGAAACAGTTCATTGTACCAGCATCGTTAACGTAACAGTTTGCAGAAGAATATCCTTACCAGCTTCAGAGAGAAATTGACGAGACCAACTTTGATAACGTTGTTTAACTTTGTCAATAACGTATTGAAACACCTCTTTTTTCTTTCGTCCAATATGTTCCAGAAATCCTAAATATTTTCTGCAACCACCATCATTGTGAATATTCAAAATATGATGAAGCCTTGTCTTCACTTCATCTTTAACTTTTGCTCCAAAAGTAATAGCAGCCTTATTTAAATGGACAGCATGTCATGATACATTTTCATATTCGCATAATGGTAGAATAAAATTTTCGATGAGCATGACATAAAATAGCGCATCATCGACAAATAACTAATGGTTAACGCTTGGTCTTATTTGACTAATTTTCATGTCTTCAATTTCCTTTGAGTGAAATTGTACAAGTGAATAAATGATTTAGTTTTTCAGCACAAAGAATAAAATTGTACGGTGATAAAGGATTACCTTGAAGAATCCCACGTTGTGGAGTAAACTAACAATACGGAACTCCGTTAACCAGCAGAGATAAAATAATTGTTTCAATACACATCATGATCCAACCAATTCACACATCACTGAATCCCATCTTCGTCAATGTGTCTCAAATAAATTGCATTTCCATTCAATCTTACGCTTTAGATATATGCGTCTTACATCATCACATACAATTGAGCCCATCTTTTTTAATGCTTAAGGGAGTGAAATATTTCATGAACTATGATAACATTGTCCATGGTATTTCTTCCTGAACGAAGCTTGAGTCTCTGAGACTACCTCCGGTAAAATCTTCTTTAGTCTTCCAACCAAAATCTTAGATATAATTATCACTACAAGAAAACAGCGAGAATCCAACGGAAATATCCGTCGGAAGTCTGTCGGAAAACGCATATTCCGACAGATTTCCAACGGATTTGTCTGTCGTTTCTATCTTGTCGGAAATGGTAATTCTGTCGGAAATCCGTCAAAAATTTCCGACAGATTTCCGACGGAATTCCGACAGCCTGCCGGAGTCCGGCGAAACGTCGGAATTCCGTCGGAAATACCACTGTCGGAAATCTGTCAGTTTTGTTTCCGACTGATTTCCGACGAGTTCCGATTACATGTAAACCGACGAATTTCCGACAGACTTCCGACGTATTTATTTCCGACAGAATTCCGACGGTTTTATTTCCGACAGCTTTCCGACGGATCAATTTCCGACAGATTTCCGACGTATACGCAGAAATTATTTAAAATTATAATAAATTAAATAATAATTAATTTAATATAAATTTAAAATTTAAAATTTGAATTATTTAAATTAAAATAAAATTAAAAGTAGAAATTAAAATAAAATTAAAAGTAGAAATAAAAAGTAATATTGTTTTACAAAAACGTTCAAAATAAAAATCTAAATGGTGGGCCCCCGCGGAAAATCCGGGTTGCGGCCCAAGTACTCCATCATCCGTTGCATCATCTCCCTCTCCTTGTCCCGCTCGGCTCTCTCCTTCTGCCGCTCGGATTCTAGGGCGGCTTGTGCATTTCGTATCTGTTGGACCGTCGTCTTCAAACCTTCAATTTCGACGTCCTTTTCCTTCATCTGGGCTCTCAGGTCGGATGTCTCGCTGTAGTAACAAGAAGACCCCGATGATCCTGCATCGTCGGGAAGACCATAAAGCCGCCCTTTGCTTTGCGGAGCAACCTGCGGAACAAATTAAATTGTAAATGAAAAAGACTTGAAAACT
Organism: Draba incana; assembly: GCA_963576765.1. Taxonomy (NCBI): domain Eukaryota; kingdom Viridiplantae; phylum Streptophyta; class Magnoliopsida; order Brassicales; family Brassicaceae; genus Draba; species Draba incana. The sequence goes on along the minus strand of OY755216.1, from coordinate 18,900,951 downwards.
ATTTTAAATTTTACATACCTTTAAGACGAATTGGTTGATGATGTCATCCGGGGCTTGGGTAAGGGGAAGGGTTCCTTCGACGGATGGCTGAGACAGAATGTACTCCTCTTCCATTCTTTGGACGCTCTCCTGAATCTTCCAAAATTGTAAAATTTAAAATTCTGAGGTGGAATTTAAAATTTAAATTTCCAAAATTCTAAAATTTAAAATTTAAAGTTTTATAAGGTTTTTAAATAGTGTTATAAGGTTTTTGTAAAGTTTTATAAGGTTTTTAAATAGTGTTGTAAGGTTTTTAAATAGTGTTATAAGGTTTTTAAAATTAATACTTAAAATTGTTTAAAAATTAGTATAAAATGCTAACATTTTTTTCCAAACTAACCAATTTTGTTTAAAAAATGCTAACAATGCTAAAATCCTAATTCACAAACATTTCTTAAATTTCCCTAAATTCACAAACTAATTCACAAACAAATTTCCCTAAATTCACAAACTAATTCAAAAATTCAACAAATTAATTCACAAACTAATTCACAAATATAATTTACCATTGTTTTTAAATTTCCCTAAATTCACAAACTAATTCACAAACTAATTTACCATTGTTTTTAAAAACATTTCATAAATTTCCAAATTCCTAATTCACAAATTCCAAATTCCTAATTCACAAATTCTACATTCCTAATTCACAAATTCACAAATTCACAAATTCCTAATTCACAAATTCACAAACTAATTAACTTACAAATGAGAAGGAAGATCCGCCATTTGTATTCCGGCGAAGAGGAGGACGCGGCAGCGGAGGTGGTGAAATCCGGCGGTGGAGATGGTGAAATCCGGTCGGTCGGAGATGGTGAAATCCGGTCGGCGGAGGTGGTGAAATCCGGTCGGTCGGAGGCGGAGAGGATTCGGTCGGATTCGGTGGTGGATTGTGTCGGTGGAGGAATAATCCGGCGACGGCAGATTTCCGGCGAGAAGAAGAAGAGACGAAATCCGGTGGATTTCCGGCGAAGAAGAGAAAAAGAAACGGCGAAATCGGCAAAAACGGCGAAGAAGAGAAGAAGAAACGGCGAGGGCGGCGGATTTTCCAGAGAAGAAGAAGAGAAGAAGAAACGGCGAAGAGAAGAAGAAACGGCGAAGAGAAGAAGAAAATCATTTAAAAAAAAAAAATAGAAAAATTGGCAAATCTGACAGATATGTGGTTACGGACAGAGACACACGACCTCCTTTCTACATTAAAAGTAAAATAAAAAATAATCTAAAGATGATACATATATTCTGATTAGCAATATATATTATTATAAAACATGTTAATATCTATTTTGATAATCCAAAAGTTCTGGACCAATCTTCTACATCCGTTCGGTCGAAGATAAGAGGTGGTTTTAATCCCCTCCAAAACAAATTGAATATGGTTAGCTGTCGGAAATCCGTCGGAAAAAATATAATTCTTAAATTTTTTTTTTTTTTTTAATTTAATAAATTTTATATATATATTTCCGACAGATTTCCTACGGAAAATCATTTTAAAAAAAAATGGAAAAATTGGTAAATCCGACAGATATGTGGTTTTAGGGTATTGGCAAATCCAACAGATTTCCGACAATATTCATATCATGCTAACCTTAAAAGATGAAATATATCTATTTTTCCGACAGAATTCCGACAGATTTAGGGTTTTGAGGTCAAATTCCTAAATTTCGAGAAGACAAAGTCTCGACATACAATTCTGACAACTAAAGTGAAAGTTCATGTTTCGCGATTTTGTCATGTTTCAAACAAAAGCGTTTCATACAGTTACATATACAAAACAATAGATGTTTACGGAAAATACTAAATGTTTAGAATTTGAAAGTAACAATGACCATTATCAAGTATTTTATCTTCAAAATATTGCTCCAACCATGCTATTATCGAAAACGAATCATAAAGAAGCTTAAAACCCCAAATCTGTCGGAAATCTGTCGGAAAAATATTCATTTTTCCGACAGATTTCCGACGGAATTGGAGATTTCAGGTAAAAATATGTACAAAATGCTAACAATTTTTCCAAAATAAGCATTTTGTTTAAAAATGTTAACAATGCTAAATATTGTTTAAAAATTTCCAATTTTTTCCAAAATGCTAATTCATTAATTTCCAAAAAAAACATTTCTTAAATTTAATAAACATTTCTTAAATTTCTTCAATTCCTTAACCCTAAAAAAACAAAAAAACATTTTTTAAATTTCCAATACCCTAAAACAACATATCTGTCGAAAATCTGTCGGATTTGCCAATTTTTCTATTTTTTTTTTTTTAAAATGATTTTCCGTAGGAAATCTGTTTGGAAATATATATATATATTTCCGACAGATTTCCTACGGAAAATCATTTTTAAACAAAATGCTTATTTTAGAAAAATTGTTAGAATTTTGTACAGATTTTTACCTGAAATCTCCAATTCCGTCGGAAATCTGTCGGAAAAATATTCATTTTTCCGACAGATTTCCGACAGATTTGGGGTTTTAAGCTTCTTTATGATTCGTTTTCGATAATAGCATGGTTGGAGCAATATTTCGAAGATAAAATACTTGATAATGGTCATTGTTACTTTCAAATTCTAAACATTTAGTTTTTTCGTAAACATCTATTGTTTTGTATATGTAACTGTATGAAACGCTTTTGTTTGAAATATGACAAAATCGCAAAACATGTTCTGTATAGCATCGAGAAGGTTATTTACTCACTTATCTTTCACTTTAGTTGTCAGAATTGTATGCTGAGACTTTGTCTTCTCGAAATTTAGGAATTTGACCTCAAAACCCTAAATATGTCGGAATTCTGTCGGAAAAATAGATATATTTCCAACAGATTTCCGACAGATGTAAGGGTAACACGTGTCATCTTTTAAGGTTAGCATTATATGAATATTGTCGGAAATCTGTCGGATTTGCCAATACCCTAAAACCACATATCTGTCGGAAATCTGTCGGATTTACCAATTTTTCCATTTTTTTTTAAAATGATTTTCCGTAGGAAATCTGTCGGAAATATATATATATATTTCCGACAGATTTCCTACGGAAAATCATTTTTTTTTAAAAAAAAAAGAAAAATATAAGAATTATATTTTTTCCGACGGATTTCCGACAGCTAACCGGAATCACCGCCGGTGTCGGCACCGGCTAGTTACACGGTCCAATAATCCGACCGATTTCTGACAGTTTTCTTGTCCGTCGGAAATAATTCCGACAGATTTCCGACGGAATTGAAAAATTTCAGTTCCGTCGGAAATCGGTCGGATTACCGTCGGAAAATTTCCGACGGAATTCTTTCCGTCGGAAATTCCGTCGGATTTGCGGTTGTTTTCTTGTAGTGTATATAACTGACATTACATAAAACAATGGGTCGAAAATCACAAATAGATTTTTGTATAGGTTTTGGGATAAGACAATGTTTTGTGTGATTTATTGATCCTCTCAGTTCATGATGATTAATTTGTATGCATATGGGTTTTAAATTTATAAACCCTCGAACTGCAAGTGCACTATAGACAATTATAGTACTTAGGGGTCGATCCAAATGAGACTGGTTGGTATTATACAAATCTATATGATGCAGATTAAGATAAGTCAAAATATATTTTTAGTTTTTGGTTTGTGAAAATGTGATGAACATAAAGAAACAATAAAGAAAAGAAAGGGATATATTAATCAAAACACAAAATATATAAGTAATTCAAAGGAGCTTATGAAACACATAAGACACCGGTTTTAATGGGTTTTGATACCAGTGTTCTAGAACTCAAACCGCGAATCCCTATGCTTCAAATATTTCCAGGTTAGTGGCTCTGATCCCTATGCTTTACACCCTAATAGACTCAACATTAAGCAAGTTATAACAAGTTGAAAACACAAAATAAGTTTAAGATTTGATTGTTCACTAGACTCTTTAACTAACTGATTCACTTGTTAAGATGTGTAGTTTATCAAATACTAGATCCGACGATATACGAATGGTTAGGAAACTATATTCAACTAAGATCGATCACTGGTTATCTACAACAAATTAACCTCCTGTATAAATAAACATGTTAGAGTAGTTTCTTGTTAGATTTTAGGTTTTCTCAAAGTTTTATAATTTGTATTTGACATCTTTATTGGGTTTAATTCTTCTCTTAGATTGAAAGGTGAGAAGATATCGATCCTTAACGCTCTTAAAAAGACATATTATTAAAGAACAAAGATTAAAACAAAATACATGTTTTATTATTGATTTTGGTGATGCCTAGGGCTGGTTATCTTCCTAGAGAGGCTAAAATCAAGTATATATAGAGTTACAAAGGGTCTTAGGTCGGTTAGGATTTACTTATGGGCGAAAACGTTTTTTTGGTCGAAACTTCACCGACATTGGATATGGATTTGGACATAATCACGTGTCCGGAGTATGGTAAAAAATACTTTGTTGAAGCTTCATGAGTGCTGGCCATGGCAAGGTTTGAGTATCCGAGGCCGTGATCGGTGTTACCTTCAATTCGGCCTTTGCTTCATTTTCGAGGCAACTTGACATGTCTTAGTAGATTAAGTATATCTCCTAATAAATAACTCCAAATGATGTAAATCTAATTGCATTGGAAAGGTGACACAAAGGGATATCTTCATATTCAATTTCACATGATTACAAGTAGATTTCATACTCTATTCATCAATAAACTTCTTACGTATATCTTCTATCATTAGGATACTTATTTTTCTTATTTTCGCATCTTTTTGATAGTTTAACCAGTTAGACTCTTAAAACCTACATATACGAAAAAAACTACCTCTTTCGATAGAAATTCTTATTAAATTGCAAAGAAAACATATTAAAATAGATAATAAAAGTGTTAAAAAATAGAGTATATCAACTTCCCCCAGACTTAAACCTTTCTTGTCTGAGTCTCTTCTTTGTCTTCTTCCTCCATTGATTCCGATTTCGTTTCTAACACTTCTTTATCCTTTGAACCTGATTCTTCAACAACCACCTTCTCCTTACCAGTGCTAAAATCCATCGGAGGTACAAACTTTTAAAACATAATTCATTTTTAGATCCAAGTCACCAAGCTTCTCCGTCACCTCAGAATTCATCCTCATCATCTGCTCACCAAGCTTCTTCAATCCAGAAACAACCAAGCTTTTTTTTTTATCCTAAAGAATTCTATTGCGGAAATAACATAAACTAGATAACCAATGAAATAATCCATTAAATTCCATAAACCAAATAAATCAAATTCTAGCAACGAAAATAATAACCAAATCCAGGAATGATAAATCTAGCAACCTAAGAAACGGTTCACTGGCACTAAACAAAGAAGACAATTCCTAATCATCCTCTTCCAACGCTTTGATTTTGAAGTCACATTTTTCCTTTACCTGCATCACATGGAAATAACAAATGCGCAAGTAATTAAGAATTACTTAGTGAGACTGTCTTTCCGTCAACAGGCTTAGTACGCATATACCAGAAGCCAACAACAATTAACTTAGAAAGTTTACGCAGAAAATAGTAGGGTGTCGATCGACACGTCGCACGGTGTCAATCAAGGCTTCACAAATACAGGTGTCAATCGACACATCGCACGGTGTTGATCGACGCTACAAAAACAAGGGTGTCGATCGACACATCGCACAGTATCGATTGATGCTACAAAAACAAGGGTGTCGATCGACACATCGCATGGTGTCGATCGACGCTCAACTCGCAGTACAACAAACAAAATCGGAAATAGTCCAAACACGATCAAAAAATCCAAAATACGAATTCTCTACGAATATCACACAATAACACCACAAGATCAACATAGAGATACCACAACAAACCTGAGATTCTCTAACGCAAATCCCTAAATCAATCGCTAAAGGTTTCTCGCATAAACAAGCCTACGGTCGCGCACTCACCTCGATTTTGGATTGAAACGAATTGAGGAAGAGACAAATCAATTGAACAACGACAACCAGCGATGAACTCGCAGAAACAAGTCTCTAATGCCACGAGCTACGAGGAACAATGATCCCTAAGCCTCTAGAATTCAAACAAGAAGGTTTCTGCAAGATTTCTTTACAACATTCCTTCAAAAACACTCAAATTTTCTCTTGAATCTATAACTCTCTCTTTTCTCTGCTCAAAAATACGGCCACAAGGCTGTTAAACGTATTTATATATGAACCCTAGGGCTCTCCCTAAACTGACTCGCAAACCGAACGATTTAAAACAAACTAAAATGTTCCTCAGAACATGGTGTCGATCGACACCCCTTACCAAAAATCAACATTTTGGTTTCGGGATGTTACAAATCCAGCTTCTAAGATATTCGTCACACTGGTACCACATTCATCCTCCTTCTTTTTCTCTTTACCTTTCTCCTTTTCCTTCCCCTTTCTCTTCCTCTTCCCCACAACAACAGCCACAACCTCATTTTCCTCTTTTTGGCCATCTACATCTTCATTATAGCACCGTTCAAACCAAATTGTCTTCTTGTTGTCTATTAGAATCTTCATCCACCCATCCACAATAGGATCACACGCATCATCATCCAAAGAACCATCCATGATACTCCACAAATGTGACCTCTCATCTGAGTTTGGATTCACAATACTTTGAATATCCTTTCATAAAAATACAATAAACTCTCTAAAGTTTAACACAACATAAACTAATTCAATGGTACAATGCTTTCTAACCTTGGTGGTGCCAAGTGCTTCATTAATTTCAGAAAGTAAAAATCCTCTCATGTACTCTGCTTTGAATTTGCTCTTACACATCCTAGGACACGTAGTATACGGGCTTAGAACCTCTTCTTTGAATCACTCCTAGAGGAGTGATGAAATTTGGAAGGCACCAAAGTGGTCTCAGAACTCCATCAATTTGTTTCACCATATATACTATCTTTGAAAAACTGTGATCAAAGGACAAGCGACCCCATGGAAAATTCTTGCACAACTCAAGGTCACCAACAACTCTTCTAAATATTTCTTATATCACATGTGCTCTTTCTCCGGTCTTTGCCTGTCAAACGATGATGCATTGATAAAAAGTAAAGTACATCAATCCTCAGTCTATCATCATTATCAGCATCACGCTTAAAACTTGTCGTATCTATGAGAATATTGTAGCATCTTTTCCTGCTAATATGTCATCTATGGTCTCGTCTGTTCCAATTCTTACGGGAACCAACTTCTCAGAATGGAAAGAGAAAGTTGAGTTCACATTAGGAGTACTGGACTTGGATTTGGCACTTCGTGAAGAGGAGCCAAATCTAATAATTGATAACTGTACTGATGAAGAATATATTCTCTCTAAAGCTTGGGGGAAAGCAAACAGATTGAGCATTATGTTCTTTAGGATGACAATAGCTAGCAACATTAAATCTTCCCTACCAACTCTAGATAAAGCTAAGGCTTATCTAACAGCTATAGAAGAACGGTTTAAGACTGCAGACAAAACCCTTGCTGGGAAACTTATGGCAGATCTTACAACCATGAAGAATGATGGCACAAGGTCTATGTATAAACATTGCATTGAAATGACCAACCTTAAGGCTAAGCTAAAAAATTTAGGAATGAGTGTGGCCGATTCATTTCTTGTCCAGTTTATCCTAAATTCTCTGCCCCCTCAGTATGGACCATTCCAAATTAATTATAATGTCATTGATGAAAGATGGACATCAAATGAATTGGCTAATAAATTGGTACAAGAGGAGGCTAGACTTGGCCGTGAAGGCATTAAAGTTGCTCATTATGTTCAAGAAGTTGGATCCAAAATTGAGAACAAGCAGAAAGGTAACCGCAAAAGAGCATCATCCCAAATGAATAGCTCAAACCAAGCTCTTGAGAAGAAAAAGGCAAAGAAAGATGACAGATGCAACTTTTGCAAAAAGTTTGGTCACTTTCAGAAAGATTCCGCTAAAAGAAAAGAGTGGATCGAAAAGAAAGGTAACCATATGAGTTTCGTAAGTTTTTTGAATCAAATCTTACTAATGTATCTTCTAAAACTTGGTGGATAGATAGCGGTGCAAATGTGCATGTATCCAATTCCTTGCAGGGATTCCTTACGACCCAAACCATAAAGCCAAGTGAAAATTACTTATTAATGGGAAATCGAGAGAAAGTACCAGTTAAAGCTGTTGGCACTTATCGTCTCATTTTGGATAGTGGATTTTGTTTGGATTTATTTCTAACTCTTTATGTTCCATCTATTTCCCGTAATTTAGTTTCATTAAGCAAACTTGATGTAGCTGGTTTTCATTTAACTCAAGGAGATGGATGTTTTAATTTGTTTCTAAACTCTAATCGAATCGGTTTAGGAATATTAATTGATGGCCTTTACATGTTAAAATTGGCTAATCAAAATAATAACATACATCTCACCCTGCATGTTAAAAGTGGACTTAAAAGTAAAACATATGCTAAAGATTCTTATTTCTTGTGGCATAAAAGAATGGGACACATTTCAAGTGAAAGAATTAAAAGGTTGGTAAAAGATGGATTCATTTGAAATCTTGATTTTACCAATTGTAAAGAGTGTATAGATTGCGCTAAGGGAAAGCAAACTAAACACACTAAGAAAAGAGTCACAAGAAGTACGCAACTTCTTGAAATCATACATACAGATATTTGTGGACCTTTTGACATTTCAAGTTTTGGAGGTGAAAAGTATTTTATTACCTTTATCGATGATTATTCACGTTATTGTTATCTCTATCTATTACATGAAAAGTCTCAAGCTGTAGATGCTGTTCAAGCATTTATTACTGAAGTAGAGAGACAATTAGATAGAAAAGTGAAAATTATAAGGTCAGATAGAGGTGGTGAATTTTAAGGCAGGTATAATGAAACAGGACAACATCCTGGACCGTTTGCTAAACTTCTCCTGAAATTAGGAATAGTTGCATAGTACACAACGCCTGGTTCTCTATGGCAGAATGGTGTAGCTGAAAGGCGTAACCGTACGTATATGGGAATGGTTAGATCCACGATGAGTTATGCTAACTTACCTATATCCTTGTGGATAGATGCATTACGTACTGCAGTATATATCTTGAATAGGGTTCCAAGCAAAGCAGTTCCAAAGATGTTGTGGAAAGGTTGGAAACCTAGTTTGGCACACCTCCATACTTGGGGATGTCCAGCTGAAGCAAGAATATATAATCCACATGAAAAGAAATTAGATTTCAGAACGATTAGTGGTTTCTTTATAGGCTACCCTAAGAAATCTAAAGGATATAGATTTTATTGTCCAACCCATAGTACAAGAATAGTAGAAACCAATAATGCCAGATTTTATGAGAATGGCAAAATTAGGGAGAGTGATAAAGTTCAAGATGTGATCATTCAGGAAATAAGGATTAATGTCCCATTACCCTCTATTCCGAATGTTGTTGGGAATCCTCCAGTTGTTGAACATTTAAACAACGAGGAAACACCAATGAATGATCATTCACTCCATGAAGAAAATATCGCCAATAATGATAATACACTTTAAACACAAGAGGAATCATCATTAAGAAGATCAACTCGTCAGAGGAGATCTGCTATTTTTGATGATTACATAATTTATCAAGTGGAATATGGAGAAGGGAATGTAAATGATCCGGTTTCTTATTCACAAGCCATTAAAGATGTTAATTCTGATAAATGGGTTGATGCCACAAAGGAAGAAATGGAATCAATGGCTAAGAATGAAGTTTGGGATATTGTTCAATTACCTAAAGGACACAAAGCAGTCGGGTGTAAATGGGTCTTTAAGACCAAACTCGACTGTAATGGCAATATTGAACGATATAAAGTCATACTTGTAGCTAAAGGATTTAATCAGAAAGAAGGTATCGATTATACTGAGACTTTCTCAACTTTGTCTAGGAAAGACTCTTTCAGAATTATCATGACATTAGTAGCTCATTATGATCTCGAGTTACATCAAATGGATGTGAAGACAACCTTTCTTAATGATGACTTGCAAGAAGAAGTCTATATGCGTCAACCTGAAGGCTTCATCATCGAAGGTCAGGAAGACATGGTCTGCAAATTAAAAAAATCAATATATGGACTAAAACAAGCTTCGAGGCAATGGTATCTAAAGTTTGATGAAACCATTACGAAAATCGGTTTCAAAGAAAACATAGTGGATCTATGTATATACCTCAAGATCAGTGGGAGTAAGTTCATATTTTTGATATTGTATGTTGATGATATCTTACTGGCAAGCAGTGATCTTGGTCTATTACATGAGACAAAGAAATACCTCTCCAAAAACATTGAAATGAAAGATATGGGTGGGCATCCTATGTGGTAGGAATTGAAATATTCCGTGATAGATCACTTGGAATTTTAGGATTGTCTTAGAAAGCATATATTGATAAAGTTCTTGAGAGATTTGGCATGATGATGTGTTCTTCTAGCATTGTTCCTATGCATAAAGGTGATAAGCTTGACCTTTCGCAATGTCCACAAAATGAAATGGAACGTAATGAAATGCAAAAGTATCCTTATGCATCTCTGGTGGGAAGTTCGATGTATGCACAAGTATGCACAAGGCCTTATATCAGCCACGCAGTTGGCATGTTGGGTAGATTTCAGAGTAATCCAGGACTCGCTCATTGGAAAGCTCGAAGAAAGTGTTGAGATACCTAAAGGGAACAAGAAACTATATGCCCACATATAGGAAATCAACACATCCACAGATGGTTGGATTTTCAGACTCAGATTTTGGTGGGTGCCATGACTCTTGGCACTGCACTCTTGGCTATGTGTATCTCCTTAATGGAGGTGCCATATCATGGAAAAGCCAGATGTCAGAGTTGATTTACACATCAACTATGGAAGCTGAGTATGTGGCATGTTATGAGGCTTCTATTCAGGGAACATGGTTGCGAAATTTTGTCTCTGAGTTTGGGGCTCTGAGTTTTGTTGACAAGCACTTAACTCTTTACTGTGACAATCAAGCTGCAATCTTTTTCTCTAAGCATGATAGGATATCAAAAGGATCCAAGCATATGGACCTTAAATATCTATCACTGAAACAAGATGTTAAAAGAGAAAAGTTTGTCATTGAACACATAGGCACTGAAGTTATCGTTGCAGACATATTTAGGAAAGCATTACCTCCAAAGACCTTTCAAAGGCATGCTAAAAGTATAGGTTTTGAGGATAGCTCTTAATAGTAATGTATGTTTATGATTAGCCTATATTTGACATTTAATTTGAGCTCTTGTATGACTTTTATATCTTTATCTATTCTGTTATTAATGTGCGCATTTATGATTAATGTTAAGTTTAATTATAACAGAATGTGTCTTTATTTAAAGACATAAAAGAGACTATTAAGATGACTTCTACTTATGTTTATGGTCTAGCTATGACGGTGGTCAATGTAGTATTACATGGAAGGGATCATGTTGCAAAATAATGTGTGACTGTCATGACTCTCGTTGATTACTTGATTAGTCAAGACACTTATGAAGACCAAATAAAGATTAAGGATTAGCATATTATGCCGACCTTATAATTCCTGAAAGAAGAAAAACTTATGAAATGGAATTAAGTAATGACCAAGTGGGAGAATGTAAGGAATATTATGATTTATTCCTTTCCAATTAGTGTGGTCATTAGTAAATCCATGTTTTCTTATGGAAGTGTTAATCTTAATTATTTTGGTAAAAAAAATACAATGGATAATGAGAAGTTTAATTCCTTTTATGTAATTAAGGACAAGTTTTAATCATAAAGAAATAAATGGCTCAAGTCTAACCACATCTCACCATAGGATTAACCATGATGGATGTGCCTAGAAACATGCCACAACCATGAGTTGGTAGAATAAGTGGCTCAAGACTAACCACATAACCATTAGGCTTTACCATGATGGATGGTTAGGATTAAAGGATCTCAAGGAATTTGGTCCTCTTCCCACCTATAAATACATGCCTCTAGCCCATCATATTGGCATCACAAGTTAAGTTTACAACACATAAAAGTAAGAAAGGTTTATAGGGAAGGGAAGAGAAACTTAATATCCAAGCATAAGTTCAAGGAGGATCTTATCACACCACCATCATTCACGAAGGAGGCTCCTACCAATTACTTACGAGGTTCCGATCATTCTATTTCTGCAATGAATGAAGGTACTCCGATAATCCTCCTTATGAATTATGACAATATTATGTAATTAATCTAATTGCTTAAAGATCTTGGGATCATGTAAATTATTGTTGTGTGCATGTAAATAAATTTAGATGCACCATAAATTAATCTTTCATAGGCTTGACATAGCTAACAATGATATCGTTTAACAAGTAGCGAACCCGGGCGTGAAAAGGCATGATATGAACAGAAGAAGCATCTTTGGCCTCGTGGGAGATGCAAAAAGTGATTCCAGCGGCAAGATTCCAATTAGCCCTCAGAGCCGTCGCAAACTCAAGACTTTTTTCGCATCTTCATTGTATTTCTTAAGAGCAACGGTGCACATTTGCTCGATCAAATCACCGTCGGTTTTAGGTTCGTCATCAAAGCGACATTCTTTGAAATTCACAAGGCGAAAACCCACAGGGTATCTTACCCTCGAGAAGTCAAAATCGTAATCCTTGAAAAGGCACAAGAGATCAATCATATAAGCAAATCAAAATAATAAAAAAAAAACAAAAACAAAATCAAAATCAAAAAACAAAATCAAAATCAAAATCAAAATCAAAATCAAAATCAAAATCAAATTCAAATTCAATGTTAATTTTCATTACCCCACTTCTTTTATATTCTGCATCAAACGTCTTCATCATCGTAACCCAGGTCAGACTCATCTTCTTCCAAATTCTCATTCTCATCGTCACAACCCAGCTTCAGACTCTCCAGATGACGACATATCATCATCGTCTTCCAAGTTCTCATTCTCATCTTCTTCCAAATTCGCTGTTTCTTCAACGATTTCGGTGAACACAAAACTATAATTCGAAAATCAAAAACCTTAAATCTGGATCTGGATCTGGATCTTTAATATCTGCTTGTTGTTACCGTTTTCACAAGGAGAGAGTAGCGTATTTTTATGAGAGGGGTAGTTATGTTATTTGAGTATTAAAATGATGGCATGGGTTGTAACAGTGGTTGTTAGGATGGCAAAGTTAAGAAATATTTTTTTAATAGTGGCATAGATAAAATTTTCCCAAATTTTATATACTTTATAGGGTGAATTGCAAGAATAACAAACAAAAAATTAATAATTCATCAACTAACTAAAATTAACCTATGTGGCTTAAAGATATCCACTAGAATTAGGGTAAATGGTTAAATTTTGAATTATAATGTTTTTTTGTGTTATTAAGCCTAATTTCCCTATTTTATAACACTTATACCAATTTTTAAACACGTGACATTAATCAAATCATGCATTGTCTAGTCTATATTAGGTGAATATCAATGCAAAGCGCAAATTTTTCTTGTAAAATTTATTAGTTACTATTTTGTTGGGATATCAATCCACGTGCCACATCTGAAGATTAAACAAGATTGGTCTAATATAAAAGTAAAGTCTAACCAAATTAGTATGAAGCCTTTTGGAAAAGAAACCAAAGAAAAAATCCGTGCAGGCTTTGCCACTTGGGCCTAAAGCAGACAATATCATACTAATGAGGAGAGTTGGACATGGTTTGAAAAGCCCCAATTCAACATGGTATCAGAGCACTAGTTCAAAAAAGGGGACTGGAAAATTGGGTGTGGACCAAATTCGGTGTGAGAGGAGAACCCTCAAGGTGACCTCGCGATTAAAAGGGTGCCGGTAAATGTCTTCCCGTTAAGGAGACGGGTTCCGTTGGAGATTACGGCGGTGCAAGATGGGTGCCAAGGTTTAGCTAGAGGGGAGGACACGAGTCATGTGGTCCTTGGTTTGAAGGGAGGAATGTTGGGATATCAATCCAAGTCCCACATCTGAAAATTAGACAAGATTTGTCTAATGTATAAGTAAAGTCCAACCAAATTAGTATGAGGCCTCTTGGGAAGAAAACCAAAGACAAATCCGTACGAGCTTTAATGCTTCGGCCTAAAGTGGAAAATATCATACTAATTTGGGAAGTTGGTCATAGGCTTGAAAAGCCTCTCAACATGGTATCAGAGCGGTAACGTTTTGTGATAATACGAAGTGGGTATGGGCTATCTATGATGTGGAAGCAGACTCCTTATAATATAACCTCGCAAACGAGATGGGTACAAGACGGTGCCTAAGGTTTTGCTAGAACCCTAGCAAACGAGTTGGGTACAAGATGGTACTTAAGGTTTAGCTAGAGAGGAGGACACGAGTCATGTGGTCCTTGGTTTGAAGGGGGAGAATGTTGGGATATCAATCCAAGTCTCACATCTGAACATTAGACAAGATTGGTCTAATCTTATTGTATAAAAGAGAGTGAGTAAAATTGTAGCTCACGAGATAGCGACACGTGTATAACTAGCCGATTATATTTTAACACATGTCAATTATTTAAATATATAAGTTTTTCAATATCAAAATTGTTAATTACCCAAAAATTAAGAAATTAAAATGGAAAAAACACAAGAATAAAGTAATTTTACAAATTGCACAAAACCTCTATACGAATAGTTATATTTAGTTGAAATAAGTATTTTTTTAAATTAAAATTTAACAGTAAACAAAATTTAGGCAAATAAAAACAACAAACTATATAATTTAAAGTAGAAACACAACCATGTTTATATCAATATATATAGGAAAAAGTTTAATAGATGTATATTTTTTGTTTGGTCGAAAGAGGGGCTGAAGCCCTTTTTTATTAAATTTCAACAAAAACTACAATCGTATTTGCCAAGAAAATGATCTATATCTATGGAGAACACAAAAATCTATATGAATAGTTATATTTAGTTGAAAAATATATTTTTAAAAAGAAGATATATTTATCAGCGAGAAAGCAATGATATATTTTTACATGTTTAAAATTTACGACATAACATCAAAAAAGGATTGTCAAAACATATAAGCATGATTTAGTTATTCTATCAACTAGTTTAATGATTGAAACCATATTTACATATATCAAGCGTATATACTTGATTGTTTTTTCCCAAAACATTTTTAAAACATAACTATTTACAATAACTCAAATAATTCTCGCATCGCGAGGGTCTGAATCTAGTATATAAGTAAAGTCCAACCAAATTAGTATGAAGCCTTTTGGGAAGGAAACCAAAGATAAATCCATGCGGGCTTTGCTTGTAGGGCCCAAAACGGACAATATCATACTATTGAGGAGAGTTGGACATGGGCTTTAAAAAAGCCTCAATTCAACATATTTCCTATAAACCCACGTGTTAAAACATGTTTTTGTAATTATAGTCTTCCAAAAACTCACATATTAAAACATGTTTTTTTTCCAAAACATCTACACTGATTCAAGTTCAAGTTTTTCGAACATGTCATAGTTTGGTATAGCCAAACACAAAAATGCCCGAATAACATGAACGTGCTTAGTTTGAGAGGTGCATTTTTTTTATTTTTTAAGCGTAGCCTTTGTTTTTTACAAGGTCAACCTTGACCACCCTTTGAGCGTATTTGACATATGTAAAAGAAAAACATATGTTAAAGAGGAATGTTATGCCTACATTTTTCCTTTGGAATAAAGTACAGTGAAACCTTTCGGATAAATGAATATAGAGCATCTTGGGCCATTTTTCATCGACTAAAAGAAACAACATAATACAATGCATTCGTAAGCGAATACTAAAAATAGACGGCTCATCTTACCACACCATTTGAGCTATTCTGATTTTGATCAATTGTTTTTGGAACTTTTGGTGAATTGATTTTTAAGAAGGATAACCAAGAAATGGTAAAGAGATATAACAAAATTTTCTTAAAATCCCACTTCTGAAAGTTTGTCATTTCAAAAAATATTGTTGTCTCAACCTAAACACCTCAAATATCAACATTTGTTTTCCAAATATTCCAACTTCTATTCGATAAGATATAACCAACACATAATATCTGATATTTAGACATAGGCTTTAATAGCATTTGCGATCCTTGGCAAAAGATCTGTATATTCCTTCCGAATGGGTTTTTTATGTAGAGACTCGGATTTCATACTAAAAAGTTGCTGATTTCTCTCTAAAGGCCCTCTTTTCGAGAGTTTTGAGTAACCAGTGTGTAATTTTGGAAAGTCAACTTTACCTACTGGTTCTTTATAGAAATTAGAAATTTTTTTGAATCAACCTTTTCATCTACCACCTCTAACCACCTTTCTTTCCTTATAATAGAAAAAACCATCGAACCCAGAGTTACGGTGCTTAGCCACCAAAACTCAGGTGGCGAGCTCAACCATCAGAGTAGCTTCCACCAAGGGAACATCATGAATTTCAACACAATGCTACAGCTAGAGATGAAAGAACCAACATTTTTTTAAAATAAATAAATAAACAAATGGTCTGAATTAATATTTTCATAAATATTAATCTTCAACGACTAAGTTCCAATAGCAAAACTGCGGAAGTTTTCAAACAAAAATTCATTAAAACCATTAACCAATATCGATTTTAGAAACCAGATTATTCCAATAATATAACTCTAGCAACCTAAATACCAGGTTCCCTAGAATCTAAACAAATAATAAAACAAATCCTATCATCCTCTTCTCTGGGCATGATTTTGCGATCATACATTTCTTTTACCTGCAACACATGGGAAAAAGAGTTGCGTAAGTAATTGATAATTAGTTAGTGAGACGGTCCTCCTGTCTACATGCTAAGTACGCATATACCAAACATCAACAACAATTAATTTAAAACGTTTAACACATAATCAACTGGGTGTCGATTATAGGGGTCAGATTCCACCCCTAAGAGATCGATGTAATAACAAGAACGATTCTGCAAAAAGGCTTGAAGAAATCATAAACGGGCTTGTAGAAGCCCAATTCAAGTTAGACCCATAATATTGTTAAATCCATAATTAAAATGGAGTTAATAATAATATGGGCAAAAATCCATTTTATTGTTTAACGAGCTAGGCCCAAATCTATATATAACTCATTGTATTCACCCAGAAAGGGGATCATAATTTTTTGAGAGAACAAGATTAATAAAGGCTTTCTTAACAGCAAACGCAAGTCTCAACATCTTTCTGCATAGTGATTAACTCGGAAGTCTCGCATTTCCTCGACAACCCTTACAATTTCAATTGTGCGAGTTACGACTCCTACAATTTGGCACCAACTAAGTGGTACGCGAGACGTTCTTACTCAAGAAAATCACCCTGCAAGCTATGGCAGCGAAGATGCCCAGAGACGACAATCTGCAATCTAACCTCAACAACAACATCAATGGATCGAGAGACGACAACACTTGAACAAAGGACGTGACAAACAACACAACGATTGTTCCAGACACTCCTGCAACAACAGTTGCAGCGATGACGCCCGAGTTCATGACTGGCATGAAGACAATGCTAGAGACGCTGCTCAAGAAGACAGAGGAGAAGGAGAAGATCAATCAAGAACTACGCGTCCTCACAACAGTGGATCGGGTCCGCGACAGAAGAGCGGGTATGTTCAGACAACCCATGGCGCGAGTAATTCCAACTTCCTTGGATTTTAAAACTCCAGTGAAAGCGCCAAGAGGGCAAGGTATGCCACCACCTCTGCCAACTCCACACGGTGTGCAAGGCGTAACTGCTCAAGCTGAAACTGGACAACCAAACATCGCGGTAACTGCGATGACCGACCTAGAGAATCCAAGAGCAACACGCAATTCAAAGAATATCGCCACCAGAAGAGCGACAGCAAACTCTGAGTAAAGCAACGCCAACACAGAGCAAGAGCGACGCTTCAAAGATAAAGAAGCCGACCTAATCTAGTCAGAGCGATCTGAGTTCGAGGAGGAACGCCACATAGCTTTTCTGGCTAAGAAGGCTTAGTTGGCTGAAATGCGACTTAGCATAGAACGAGCAATCACTAACAAGAGGAATATTCGATCCGAGCTACACAAAGCAGTCAGCAAGTCAAAGAGGTCCGGAACATCCTTTTCACAAATGATATCAAGCGAGTCAGAGTCTTCGATCTTGGAAGAATCAAGGTACTATTCTTCGACGGTAAGACCGACCCATCAGAGCACTTAACAGCATTTACAATCGCGCTGGATCAGGCTAACTTCAGGGAAGGTGAAGAAGACGCTGGATGCTGTCTCCTCTTCGCCGAGCACCTCAAACGAGCAACTCTTCAATAGTTTTACAAGTTGGAGAGGAATTCCATTGACAACTTCAAAGAGTTGTCATCAGCATTCCTGAAATACTACACTGTGTTCATCGAGCATGAAACATCTGACGCAGATCTCTGGACTCTACAACAATGTCAGAATGAGGCTTTGAGGAGCTTCATCGAACGCTTCAAGACAGTATTATCAAAATTTAAAGGCGTCAGCAACAAAAACGCGCTCGAGGCGCTAAAGAGGTCATTGTGGTGCAACTCCGAGTTTTAGAAAGAGATGATCTTGAACAAACCCGCAACGATTCGAGATGTTCTGCATTAAGTCATTGACTTTGAGACAATCGAGGACGAAAGGAACATTTGCGCCCAAGCTCTAGGAAAAACAAATTCCACTCCTCACCCTCGACCTACTCAGAATCAACCGCAAGTTAAAAAGAGTAACCAATGATCAGAATTCGTACGTCACAAATCAAAGGACGCGCACAATTACCAATTGGAATCCCAAGGTTACAGGGGAGGACGAGGCCGAGGTCGTGGCCTTGGTAGAGGCCGCGGTAGCTGGTCAAACATGTGGACAAGAGACAAGAGCAGCTTTGATGAAGAGGCATATTGCGACCATAACAAATCCTTTGGGCACTCTACAACGAAGTACCGCATTCTTGGTTTGAAACTTGTTGTTGCGCTAGCCACTGGTAAGTTTAAAGGCAACATCAAAATCAAGAACTTCGAGATTGAAGCCAACAAGCAGCAGCCTGCGCAAGGCGAGCAACCTGTACCAAGAAGGAGAAATAACAAGCCAGCAAGAGGCGGAGCTCGTCGAGATATAATAGTGATTGAGGGAAGATCTCGCTATTGCTCGGATACTATGGCTTCTATCAAAGACTACCAGCGGAGAGCTGAAGTTAGCAAGAATTTATCTGAGACGTCTAAGTTACCAAACGATGTAATCTCTTTTGAAAAATAAGAGACAACACGTATTGATCTCTCCCATAATGACCCTCTAGTACTCAAGCTTGTCGTCAACAACTGCAACATGTCCCGTATCCTCATTGATATATATTGCTCTTTGGACGTCATTTTCCGTGAAACGCTCCTAAGGATGGATGTTGACCTCTCTCCTCTAGAAAGGGGACCAAGGCTGGTAACCAGTTTCTCTGAAACAACCTTGACAATGGGGATCATAAAACTCCCTGTCGAAGTTGGCGGAATAACGACCACCCAGTTATCTACAATGTGAGCTTAGGCACTCCCTGGATTAACTCAATGCGCGTTGTGCCATCTGCATATCACCTCTATCTCAAGTTCCCAACTCCAAACGGTGTGAAGACTATTTGGTGATGTCAGAGGGAATCCCACTACTGTTTCCTTGTCGAGCATAAGCTCCATAATCTGGTAACTGAACCTAGTGCCAAGACATAGCGCAAGAAGATAAAGATGGATTGAGAGCCAGTTAAAGAGTTCTCTAAAATCTTATAGCAACTACAGCTTAACGAGGATCACTTAGAAGAAACCCAACCCACCTCTGATCCCGTTATCTCAGTCTGCATAGACGACAACCACCCGGAAATATGCGTAGAAATTGGCGCTAAGTTTGACGAAAAAATTAAGGATGACCATGTCTCATTTCTGAAGAAGAACATCAACACTTTTGCCTGGGCAGCAGAAGATATGCCAGGAATCGATATAAATTTAACCTTGCACGAGTTGAATGTTGACCCAATTTTAAAACCAGTGGAGAGGCTCCTGGGAGTTGGAGAGAGCAACAGCTGTGAACGACAAGCTGGAGAGGCTCCTGCGAGTTGGATCAATCACCGAGGTGAAGTATCCCGACTGGCTAGTTAATCCCATCGTTGTAAAGAAGAAGTTTGGGAAGTGGAGAGTGTGCGTAGATTTTACTGACCTCAACAAATCTTATCTGAAAGACAGCCTTCCATATCCCCACATAGACCGATTGGTGGAAGCTATAGCACGTAACAAGTTGTTAATGTTTATGGACGCTTTCTCTGGGTTGATCATGATGAATCTAGAGGACCGAGAGAAGATAGCATTCATCATAGATCGCATAATCAACTTGGGAACACCATAGAAGTCTACATAGATGACATTCTTCTCAGGTCGCTGGAAGAAAAGGATCACGTAGCACACCTGGAAGAGTGTTTCAAGTAACTGAATCTGCACAACATGAAGCTGAATCGGACAAAGTGCAGATTCGCATTCACTGCTGGTGAATTCCTAGGCTACTTAGTGACCCACCGAGGCATCGAAGCGAACCCAAAGCATATTGGCGCCCTTATCCAAATGACCTCACCAAAAACACAGAGAGAAGTATAACAGCTGACTGGACGAGTAACTGCATTAAATCGGTTTATTTCACGATCCATAAATAGGTGCCTGCCTTTCTACAATAATCTTCGTGGAAACAAGAAGTTTAAATTGACAAAGAAGTGCGAAGAGACATTCCAACAACAGAAAGGTTACTTAGCAAGCCCGCCAGTGATCGCAAAGCTAGTAGAAGGAGAACCTTTGTTTGTCTACACCATAACTCACCGCCGTCCACCTCAGACCATGCTCCCGACCCAACTTGGTCAGCCACACACGAGACTATCGCCTGAATCTCATAGACCGTATACCATAGACCAACTCATGACCCAACCCGGTCATTCATAACCAAAATCATCACTCTCGATCTCTTACCTGCATTTCCAGACACTAATTGCTTATTTACACATTTTCAGAACCTTTACGCTCTTAGAAACACTTCCTTTGAGCTAATGGCATACGAAAAAATACTCATCTCTCTGGAGAAATCCTCATCTCCTGCTAACATTATGGGAAATCCTCATCCCTCTAGAGAAATCCTCATCTTCCTATAACACCCTGGGAAATCCTTATCCCTCTGGATAATAACTCATGTCCTACTAAGTACTCAAGGAATTCTTCATCCCAAAGAAGTACCCCGAGAATTCCTCATCCCTCTGGAGAAATCCTCATCTCCTAATAAAACTTTGGGAAATCCTCATCCTTATGGAGAATTACTCACCTCCTACTAACCTCTACCCGACTACAATCGCCCGGAAACATTCACAATGCAATGTTTCCTAATCTGGACTAGGTCTGCCGGATTGATCGTGCAACAATCAAACAAGAACATGCACAACCAACCGTAGACCCAGAATTAGATCAATCGATCACGCAATAACCAAACAAGAACATGCACGACCAAAGACAATACATTCGTTACTAAGGTCGTTTGAACCAATGTTTCAAACGCAATAACAACTCTAGACTCGACGCCCACATACACAAAGAACATGCACGACCAAAGACGCTACATCCGTTATTCCATGGAAAAGTGTAGATAAACTAGACGTCAAAGTTCCTCAACACAGTCAAGCTAGTGACTGAAAACAAGTGCTTAGTGGGAGACAACCCACTTGTGAGTCTTATAATTGTGTTCTATTTTATTTTCTTTTGCAATTTTATGTTTGGTGTTCTTTTTGGTTTTAATTTTTAGGAGATAAAAATGTGAGGACGAACTTCAGGAGCCTAAGTCGAGCGACACGAGTGATCATGTCGATTGACAAAAGCAAAAATTTTGAGGTGTCGATCGACACCATGCATAGGTTACGTTTTTCTTCTTAATTTTTCAATTCCATTCGTTTTGTTATCATATATTTCACCAACTGCAGGTTTAATAACACTGGGGACAGTGTTGTTTAAGTTTGGGGGAGATAGTTACTAACTATTGTGTTCTATTTTGAGTTATTTTATAAAAAAATCGGGTTAAAACTCCCTTTCTACTTGCTTTGAACAGCACTCAATGACCATTACAATGCAAGTTGATTGGTTTTACAAGGTGGGTAACTGCAAGTGGATCAGTTTAATGGAGCGAGTTCATATTTCTAGAGAACACCAAAAAGGATGTTACAGACCCTGACTTTAATCAACTCTAATTTCTCGTCTTGGGCGTTGGAAATCGCAAGACTTGATTCAGCTTTCAAACACTAAAAACCGAGGATGGACCGCTCTCAAACTTCTTCCTGATGATGATACAACTGTCCTAGATCTAAGAAAAAGCCTCGTGACCCTGTCTTCCACAAGAAACAACAGTAATGAGCGCCGATCTAGAGAAGTCATAGAGATGCCAAGGTAATAAAAAATTCTACATAAAAGTGTAGTTCAAGCAGAAAAGTGCAAGTCCGAAAAGAAAAAAAATCGTGAAGAAAAAGTTCTGAAAAGCATGCATCTCTATGATATCCTTAATTGGATAAACAGTTACGGAGGGAAGAGAGAGAGGGTGAAACGCAGGAAAATGTTAAAGGAAGTGAAAGAATCTAGAAGGTCCAGCAATCGATATTCCCTCGATGAGACCGCACTTAAATAAATGAAAGGGGTTTGCAATGGAAAGTCTGAGTTTCTTTAAGGAGTTTGGATTCAATCTGAAGAACTGCTAAGCTTCTAGGGACACATCGAAGTATCGCCGGATTGACTTTGCAAGTATGTGGATCCAGAAGGAGTAAGTACAACTGTTTTGCTTAGGGACAAGCAAAAATCTAAGTCTAGGGGAGTTGATATATCATGTTTTTGCCCGTTTTAGACCTTAATATAAGTCCATTTTATAGAGACTATTTGGTATTTTATTTGTGTTTAACAATCTTTGCAGGTTTCTAGATGTTTGGAGCATAAAAGATGTTAACTTAAAGTTTTGGAGCATTGCGAAATGAAGTGTCGAAAATTGAAGTGAAGAATCAAAATCTGAAATTGGTGTTGATTGACACCACTATCAATGTCGATCGACACCCTGTTCGAACAGGCCAAATTCCCAAATTCCCAATTTCGAAGATTTCCAATTTTGCCTAGAAGTTCCAGATGTTTACTTTTATGCTTTATGACGGTTTAGGAACTCTATATATACGTTTTCACATCCATTGTTTAGGCTTATGCTTTATTTTATCAATTTCTAATAGATATTCATAATTAATAAGATGGTTTTTCTTTGATTATGTCTGAGTAGTTCTCTTGTTAGGTTTAGGGTTATTCAAAGATGTTTGATGAATTGCTAGATCTGATTCAATTATTATGATAATATCATTAGAAGTTTTTCATATTGATCTGATTCAATTACTTAGCATAATTCGAGCATATTAGTCTATTGTGTTAATTGATTCCCTGTGGATTTTGATACCTAAAGTTCTACAATCGATCTCTTAATTTGAGAGAGTAACTTAAGGTTAATTTGAGCATATCAAACTACATTCTCCTCTGGATCCTTCGATGATTCCTTTAAAACCCTTCCTTCTTCATTTTTCTCAAATTGCGAACATTGTGAACCCCTTGGTTCTTCATGTACATCTTTTTCCGATGAACTAACTGCATATCTCGATGTCGATCCCGATTTAACCCCTTTATACTTTGTACGCACCATTTCTAGGGTAAAACCTACATCAATCCACATTGAAACCCACTAGTACATTACAAAACGAAAAAATTCTCGCACTTGCAAGACGAATTTCAACATACCTTACCCAAAATCGCAAGCCCAAATCTTGGTTGTTCTTGGTTATGCAGATCCGACTGAAGAAGAAGAGGGAAGTTAAGATTTTTTTTTTTTTTTTCAAATTGAAACTGAATAGAGAAAATAAGGGGTCATGGGTGGGTTTTTTCCGGGTTTTTCAGAACGGGTCGGATCTGCTGGTTGGGTTGTAAATATCAACTTCTCCTTCTGTTTTTTGGTCATTTCAGTACTTTTCGAATTAATTTCAAATCAAAAACAAAATAAAACAGAGGCCCATTTCGGCTTATGAGATTTGTGGCATTTGTGATTTGAATGACGAAGTTTGTGGCATGAGAGAATTTGATCCCACATGGCAGAGTTTGAATGAATAGTACATAAGTGTCCACGTGGTAGCACAATGAGACACTGATGGACCATGGAGAAGGGCACAGGAGTTAAGAGAGAGTTCTTCTCCAAGTTCATTTACTCTTCCCTTCCCGACAAACGACACCGTTTCATTTTCCTCTCTTCAGCTTCTCTTACCAACTAGTCAACCACCAAAATTGTGTATTCCCCTCTTCATTTTCTTCTTTTCCGATTCACATTTCCACACACATGTAAATCTAAAATTTAGTTATTTAATTATGTATACGTTTACGTTTGTTTTCAATTGTATTTGTGATTGTATTTTTTTCTCTCATTTCTTACATAACATTCACGACAAAAACTATAGATAGAGGATTCAATTTACTTATTTACATCACATTCACGATAAGCAAACGAACACAACGAACAGTTTCATATATCACAAAAATTGAGGGTAGACGATTAAATTTATATCACATTCACGATAAACGTTGTTATCTTTATTACACAAACAACTATATATTTACACTACGCTATAGATTTTTTGATTAATTTGCTTCAATTAATTTATATAAACCATGTATCCCAAATTTGATATCGAAAAAATTAATAAACTCTAAGTCGGACATTTAGTCAATGAAAACTTCCACATTTGTGATTATGTTTAAGGTTACAAAATATTACAGTTGTATTATAAAAATTAAACTAATTTTTTTAATCAAATTCAAGTGTTTACAATCATGCAGAATAAACAGGTGACATTTTGTTTTTAGTATTATCAGTAATTATTTTTTGAACGAACTACAAAGAATTTTACTGTATTATGTTTTCTTTCCATGCATGTAAATGCGATAACTGATATTTTAACATGTTGTATTTAAAACTTTTGAGCAATTGGTTATTATATATATCACCATTTCGGCTTAATATATGACAATGATTGAAGCAACTTAAAGTTTAACGCAATTGACATGTCACTATAAATTCCAATCAAGACTTTCACCAATGATTGAATATGTGATCAGATAAGCTCATTAATAATACAATCATGTGCTACAATCTTTTGGCCATAAAAATGTCATTACACAATATTCTACTAACTTGGTTGTATATATATATCATATCAATTGGTTTGACGAATCTATTCAAATAAGTTAAAAAAAGTTCATAACTGTCCAGACGTCCAGTGTATGGGAAAGTTGTCGTATGGGTTGTGGCATGTTACTACATACATTTGCTAGTATGCAACCTACACATATATACGTATATCATTGTTTATAGAATGTATTTGATGCGTATAAATACAAGGATACGTACATGTAGTGGCCGATGCATGTTGTTTAAGAGAGGGGCAGCTACACAGTTACACCACTCATGATCTTCTTAAAATTAGTGTAATCTTTACAGAATTTTGATTATACCCCTATTGATATTTATTTTGTTTTACTCGTCGTATCATATATGATATATTCAATATTCATGTTCCCGGTAAGAAAAAATAGTTATAGATCCGTCCTTGCATACATAAATTTATGTATATGCCTAAACGTAGGTAGTAGTAAATGTGTTTGATTTTGGGGCCCTAGCTATTTGTATAGCTTCTTACGTCTAAATAAAACGTAGCTTGTCCTCTTCTGCTAGTTCACCATTATCACTACGTATATACATTTATTACAATTTGGAGACATAGTTTGTATCTTTCACACACATGTATATATATTTTGTCAGTTGTCGCTATATATAGGGTTTAAGAAACGATAACACAGTTGAAAGAAAAAAAAATGGTAACACAAAGTCGATTAACAATTTTTGGCCATATTCTATTTACGGCGGATTCCACAAAACTACTAACACCCACGGTAAATTGAACCAAGTTAATGGTATCTTAGTAGTAACGATTTGCACAGACAAAGCATGTTGTGCCTTGCAAGTTGTAATCCGAGTTCAATCCGCACTTGGAAATAAGAGTTAATATCTAAAAAGTTTATTGATCTGTATCATCTGTGAGTAAGTCTAAAACCCAAACATCTTAACCCAACAAGAGGTAAATGAGCGAAACTTTGTTACCTAAAAAAACTATAACAAAATTAACGAAGTTATTTCTCTTATGGCGAATCCCCATTTTATATTTTTTTTCCTTTTGCTAATTCTACTAACTAGTACCTTATTTACTGTTTTGTTGAAATATTACATAATTTATAAGCACAGTTTTCTGTTTTTCTACATATACGACCATGTCATGGCTACGTATTTTATGCATGTTAGTGGACCCAAGTCCACGACACGTAGATTTCTAAACTATATATATGCACACATGTAGATTCTGAATAACATATCATCTCGTTTGTTATATTTGTTCCATATGCAATGCTAAATTGCTAATATACAACTGGTTATTCTAATGTCACCAACGAAATTTCAGTTTTAATCGATAGTTTCTTTAAACCAACTTTTATAGTACGTGTGATGGCTAAAAATTGTGACATTCTTCTTCAATTGGATCTGGTATCTATATATACCTAGGGTTAGCCTTCAATAATGCCACATTTAAGACATAAATTACTTCACCCATAACCGGTCCTGACATATGGAAGGCCCATGTCAAAACAAATTTGGCCTACAAAACCATTACAAAAATAAAAATAAAAATTATGTATTCACTATCAAGCACTCAAACTCGCATTCTTGACTGCAGTGCACATGTGCACCTAACCACTGGACCAACGCTACTTTTTTGTTGTACCCCTTAAATACTTATTATTTTTCGAGGCCTTAAGCACAAACTTTTTTTACTTTTACCCAGGACTGGCTATGACCACCACTTGGACTAGTGAAAACTTGAGTATCTAGTCTCAAAATTATTAGAACATGTTCATTGCAAACACTTACCAAAATGTCTAAAACATATTTTAATTGAATTTAATTTATCTTTAGACTTGAGAGTGTCTAAACTCTTCAAAAATGTCTTAATCTCTTAGACTACCGAGCATTTAGTAGGATCTAATATTTTTGAAACAACATTTTCTGAAGTGGATGATCGTGTCGTAAATAAGAAACAATAATTTGTTATACGTCCAGCAATTTTAATATATTTCATTAGCAAAGCATGAAAGTTTAGTTTTTTTCTTCCCAATATTACATAAGGAAAGGTTGGCGGAGAAGAAAACCATGTGAATTATGCATCATTCCATGTATCCATGGATTTGAATATTTGATGCATAATCGAAGAAGAAAAAATGAATCCACTTTCTTTAAATTTAAAACTATTTTTGCAAAAAAAATGTTTCATGAGGAAAGAGAGTTAATCGGCAGCCTTGAGAAATCCAGAGGAAGAAAAAGAAAAAGTTCAAATTAAAAAGGTGAGTTATGTGAATGATATTTCAAAATACCGATAAAATACATCACTTTATTTCCTTTTTTATTTAAAATTGTCGTCAGCTTTCTTTGGCATATGAAATTTAAAGTTTCTTTAAGGAAAAACTATTTCTCGCCCTCACATCAAATTCACTATAATGCAAATTGTTTTTTTGTTTTTATGCAAATGTGTTGTATATGTGTAGATATTGCATGTAATTATATGTGTGTCTAGGTATATATATTTGATAATTTTTGTAACACCCAAATTTTTTTTTTTTAATTGCAGAAATTCTCATAAAAATAAAATCCATAGATATTAAATCAATAAATCAACAATTCAATTCCATAATCCAAATCCAGAATAATATTAAAATCTAGCAACTTAACCGGGTTCACTAGAACTTAGCAAAAACAGGAAAACCAAACAACGGTCATAATCATCCTTTCCCTAAACTCATGATTCCGCGGTCACACTTTTCTTTTTCCTTTACCTGCAACACAATTGGGAAAAACGAGTTGCGTAAGTATTTAATAAATAGTTAGTAGAGCGGTCATCCCATCTACCGGATATATAATAGGAATTAAATTATCAATTCTACGCGAGCAATCAACAGTTCACAATAATTAAACAAATTCAATAAATTAAACAGAGAGTGTCGATCGACACCACCACTTGGTGTCGATTGACGCTTCACAAAAGCAAACGATCTTCACGATCACATCACATTGGTGTCGATCGACACTACCTCTAGGTGTCGATCGACACTTCTCGGGAGAACCTGAACCGAGTCTAATCCTCTAGCGACTCGAGTTCCGTTCTATCACCCGATCAACACGATTCCAGAACACAATAATCACACAGAATCAGCACAGAAACCAATCCAAAACATCACGAATAACCAATCAAATCCTAATAACCTAATTTCTTATCCACGATCACGCACTCACCTCGAGCATGCGAAAAAGAGAAAGGAAAAACGAAGAATAGCGATGAACAGTGACGAACGGCGGATTCCTTAACTGGAAAACACCGAGAATCACAGCGACAACGACCCACGAACGGCAAGAGAACACGAAGAACGAAGGAACACGACAAACGGATCACGAAACGCCTCGGATCACTCGAAATTCTCTCAGGAACCCCTTTTTTCTTTCTTTTCTTCTTCTCCCCTCTGAAACACGACGACTCGTGCTTTTAAAACGAAACCTTAGGGTTCCCAAAACCCTAAACCGGCTAAACCACGATAACCGAGCGATTAAAAATAAAAGCAACAAATCGCAGAACTTGGTGTCGATCGACACCCCAAACCAAAAATCAAAATTTGGTTTCGGGATGTTACAATTCTCCCCCACTAAACTGGATTCGACCTCGAATCCCGCAACACACTTCCATTTTGGACTACACTCTGGCCCGCACCGGCCAATACCACAAGAGATTCTCACATAATCTCAAAGACTCACGAACTAATCCTATGTTTATACGCACCTTTCTCAGACATTTATTACGTTTAACTCATCCACACCCACACACTCTAGGGAAACCACCATCCCCTCGGGAGAACCACCGTCTCCCCGTACTATAGAGGAACCACCATCCCATTATAGGCACTCTGTACTATAACGGAGACCACCGTCTCGGTATAAGTACTCTGGAAACCACTGTCTCCTAAAGAGAACCACCGTCTCTCAACATATATACGGGAACCACCGTCCCCGATACAAGCCCTCGAAAACCACCGTCTCCAGATCATGAGTCAACCGTAATAAATTCGAAAATGCCTATAAACATCAGCTACTAGGTCACCTCACGTGGTCTAAACTCGATACTCCCCAACCGGAATATCCACAAAACATGACCCACACTGGTCCTCACACTCATAACATCAGAAACCACAATCTGATACACAAGAAATATAAGGAAAACTTATCTCATAAATCTCCAAAAATGTATATCGTTACAACGAAACGAAAATACAAGAATCAAAAACAGCAATGCCGGCATCAAGGCCAAAAAGAACTAGAACCACAAAGAAAGCTAAGCTCAATCAGCGACCTGCTTGTCGAACCACTTCTTGAACTTCAGCTTCATCTTTATCTCTGGCTCCCAAGTCTCCTCATGGGAACCGCCACAATCCCACAAAATACGCAACAACGGAATCTTCTTTCGGCGCAGTTCCTTGACTCTCCTCTCAAGAATCCTCACAGGAACTGCCGGAACCGTCAAATCGGGCTGAAGATCCGCAGGAATCTCAGGCACTAGCACCTCCGACTCATGCAGGCACTTCCTCAACATCGATACATGGAAAACCTTATGAAATGCCTTCATGATCGGTGGTAACTCAAGCCGATACGCTACCGGTCCCACTCGCTCCACCACAGGAAACAGACCCATAAAATGCGGACTCAGCTTGTTCTCCGAAATGGATCTAGTAGGACCCCTCAATATAGCCATCTTAAGATACACGCGATCTCCAACCTCAAACTCAAGCTCAGGCCTTTGCTTGTCAGCGTAGCTCCTCTGGCGATCCTGAGCTTTCTTTATGTTCAATCTCACGACTCGGATCTTCTCCGTCGTTTCCTGAACATAGGTAGCTCCATGAATACTGCACTCCCCCACTTGGGTCCAACATAAAGACGTCCTACATGGCCTCCCATACAATGCCTCAAAAGGAGCCATCCCGATACTCGCCTGAAAGCTGTTATTATACGCAAACTCCACTAAGCTCAAGTGATCATACCAATGACCACCCCAATCCACAACACATATCCTCAGCAAATCCTCCATAAACTTAATAGTCCTCTCTGGCTGCCCATCGGTCTGCGGATGATAAGCCGTACTCATATGCACCGTAGTGCCCATCTCTGCCTGAAACGCTCCCCAAAACTCAGATGCAAACCTGGGATCCCGATCAGATACAATACTGGCTGGCACTCCATGCAGCCTCACAATCTCTCGCACAAACTTCTTAGCCAACTTAGCCGCTCCATCGGTCTTCTTAATGGCCAAAAAGTGTGCTGACTTAGTCAATCGGTCCCATTCGGAGAGATAATAAACTCAGAATCCACAGCTCGCGACATACCAACCAAACTCCGATCACTCTGCTGAGCCACTTTGATCCTACTGAAAAGATCTGCCTGATCGACTGCCTCTAAGCCCAAAGGCTCCTGCGAAAAGGCACAAAGACGCAATGTGCTAATTTCGCCTACTAAATCCCTGATATCCTGCTCAAGGCATCTGCTACCTGATTAGCCTTGCCCGAATGATAGGTGATCTCCAGATCATAATCATCCAGCAGCTCAACCCAGCGCCTTTGCCTCATACTCAGCAATGGCTGAGTGAAGATATGCTGCAGATTCTTGTGGTCCGTAAAAATCTACACTCTCCCTCCATAGAGATAAGACCTCCAGATTTTCAGAGCGAACACTACTGCTCCCAACTCTAGATCATGCGTAGGCCGATTACGCTCGCTACCCTGCAACTGCCTCAAAGCATACGCGATGACTCGACCCTCCTGCATCAAAACACAACCCAAACCAACTCCTGAAGCATCAGTGTACATGGTATAAGGCTTCTCCAGCTCGGGTAATGCCAATACCGGCGTACTAGTCAACATCTCCTTGAGCTTCACAAAGCTCTCCTCGCACTAAGGCGACCAAACAAACAGAACATCCTTACCGGTCAGCCTCGTCATCGGTTGCGCCATACTCGCAAAGCCCTTGATGAACCTCCGATAATAACCTGTCAAACCCAAGAAACTCCTTATCTCTGTCGCACTGCTCGGTCTAGGCCAATCTCGAATAGCCTCAATCTTAGCCGGATCCACAGAAACTCCCTCTGCATAAACAATATGGCAAAAAAACCCATCTCTCGCTTCCAAAAACTGCACTTGCTCAACTTAGCATACAGCTTCTGCTCCCGAAGCTTCTTAAGAACCAACCGCAAGTGAGTCTCATGCTCCTCGGGACTCCTCGAATATACCAGAATATCATCGATGAAAATGATAACGAACACGTCCAGATACTCCTTGAACACGTCGTTCATCAATCTCACGAATGCCGCAGGCGCATTCGTCAACCCAAAAGGCATGACCACGAACTCAAAATGCCCATAACGCGTCCTGAATACCGTCTTGCGAACATCTACCTCGTCAAATGGAATCTGATGATATCCCAAAACCAAGTCAATCTTGGAGAACCAGGTAGCACCCCTCAGCTGATCTAGCAACTCATCTATCCTCCGGAGAGGGTACATGTTCTTAACAGTGACTCGGTTAAGCCCCCGGTAATCGATGCACAACTGGAAACTCCCATCCTTCTTCTTTACAAACAGAACCGGTGCTCCCCACGGAAAAACACTCAGACGAATAAAACCCTTACCCATAAGGTCCTTTAGCTGCTTCTTCAGCTCTGCTAACTCTGCTGGGGCCATTCTGTAAGGAGCCTTAGATATCAGAGTTGTTCCAGGCTCCAACTCAATCGTGAAAAGATCAGACCGAGATGGTGGTAACCCCTTTAACGACCAAAAAACATCCTCGAACTCTCGAACAACTCGAATATCTTCAAAAGCAACCTCACCACTGGACTCCGCCATCACAATTGTCACCAAAAAGCCTCGCAACCTCGCTCTAACATCTGTTCTGCCTGAATAGCCGAGATCACAAGACTAATGTCAATCGGTCTTATCCCCTAAAATACCAACCTCCCGCCATCCCGCTCGAAGCTCACTCTGCCTCTGAAACAATCTAGATGAACCAGGTAAAACGATAACCAGTCCATCCCAAGAATCACATCATACAGCACCACTGGACTAATCACCAAGTCCGCCAGCATCGAATGCCCTGCGATCTGAATATCCACTGCTCGAGCACGGCCCAAAGTAGCCAGGAAACCTCCTCCCGTCACCTTGACCATGCCTCCACGCTCACCAGCGCTGCTCCGGATGCCACTGCTCTCAGCATGCTCCGGAGTAATATAGTAGTTCGATGCTCCAGAATCAAACAGAACATGGGACTCAAACCCGCTCACTAACAAGGTTCCTACACAATTCACATGCGTTGAGAACCCTGATAACCCGACCACAAATA
Organism: Draba incana; assembly: GCA_963576765.1. Taxonomy (NCBI): domain Eukaryota; kingdom Viridiplantae; phylum Streptophyta; class Magnoliopsida; order Brassicales; family Brassicaceae; genus Draba; species Draba incana. Next base: position 18,868,439 of record OY755216.1, on the reverse strand, counting down.
AAAGAAAAGAACCACAACAAACCTCGACAACAAATTCTACGACTAGAAATTTACGAAGTTAAGTCTATAATTTTACCTGTGATCTTCTCGACGCCGCCATGCTGACCAATATCCGCCGGAGGATAAACATGTGGTGTTGGACCAATCTGACCAATCGGCTGCTGCACTGCCGCAATCTTACTCAAGGGGTGAACTCCAGCTAGCTGAATCGCTGCCACACCTGGTTGCTGCAACTGGGGACACATTGGCCTAAAATGCCCCGGCTCACCGCACTAGAAGCAAACCTTAGCCCCCCAGGAGACCTTAGGACAGTTTGCCACCCAATGCTCTGAACTACCGCACCCAAAATAACCCTGAGCGTCGTGGCTACCTGAACTCGCCCAAGAAGGATCATCCCACCTCCTCTTCGAGCCCTGCGCAGGCTTACCGCCCTTGCCAGAACCAGAACCTCTACGCTGCTACTGCTGCTGCAGCTGTTGATGCGGGTGTTGCTGCGGCTGCTGCTGCTGCTGCTGTTGACTCCTCGGCTGAACGGCAGGAACCGCAAGCTGAAAGATAACCGGACCAGACTGCTCACCCTGATCCTCCTCAATATAAGCTACTAGCTCTACAAGATCTACCCTCGAGACGTATCTGCCACCCCTGCACTGGGTCCTGATGCTCAAACAAAGTCCCTGCAAGAACCTCTGAACCAGAGCCCGCTCGTCGTCCAAACCGTGCCCAGTATGAACAACCAATCTGCTGAACTCGGCGTCATACTCACGCACTGATAGCTCTCTCTGTGTCAAAGACATAAACCTCATCTGGTGACGATCTCGAGCCTCCTGAGGGAAATACTCGGCGTTGAACTTAGGCAAAAATTCGCCCCAAGTCCACTTCGCACGCCTAGCCTCAATAGCGCGCCACCAACAATGGGCATCACCACTCAGATAGTGGACAGCCAACTCGACCTGATACTCGGCAGGACACCTGATTGATCTGAAGTTACGCTCTAACTTCAGACGCCACTCATCAGCCGCCTCAGGACCAACTCTACCCTCGAAGAACGGCGTAGCTATCCTCTGCATTTGTCCCATCATCTCAAGATAAGACGGCACATGCGCTGCAAATGCAGCCCTCGGCTGCTCAGCAACTGCAGCCCTCTGCTGCAAACCGGCCACTCGAGGAACACCTGGAGCCTGCTCAGGAGCCACTGGCGGAAAACGTGCCAGCAATCCCACAACCTGGTCATCATGACCTGGAGCTACAGCAGTACCCCACCAGGGCCCACTGGAACTCCCCTGCCTCTACCGGCACCGGCCAACACACTGGCACTAAGCGACTGGGACTCTGAGGCGGTCGCTACACTTGGGGATACACTCTGCGGCGCGCTCTCTGCTGACTTAGCAACTGGTCCACGACCACAGCCCCAGCCTTTACCACTGGTATCCATCTCACTGCCACCAACTCTGCCACCACGGGCTACTGCTCTGCCCCCACGGGTGCCAGCTCTGCCCCCACGGGTGCCAGCTTTGCCACGACCTTTACCACTGGTATCCATCTCACTGCAACACAGATCAACAAATAAGCACTCCATAAGTCACAATCAAAACACACAAAATTCACCGCGGAATCTCTTTGAAGGTCGGAGAGGATGATTTCTAAAACTAAAATTGACTAAACACAAATAATCAATTTAAACACATAGTCTCAGTTCATCCAAACTAACAGTCCTAAAACCATATAGGCTCTGATACCAAAATTGTAACACCCAAATTTTATTTTTTTTAATTGCGGAAATTCTCATAGAAATTAAATCCATAGATATTAATTCAATAAACCAACAATTCAATTCCATAATCCAAATCCTGAATAATATTAAAATCTAGCAACCTAACCGGGTTCACTAGAACTTAGCAAAAACAGGACAACCAAACAACGGTCCTAATCATCCTCTCCCTAAACCCAGATTCTGCGGTCACACTTTTCCTTTTCCTTTACCTGCAACACAATTGGGAAAAATGAGTTGCGTAAGTATTTAATAAATACTTAGTGGAGCGGTCATCCCGTCTACCGGATATATAATAGGAATTAAATTATCAATTCTACACGAGCAATCAACAGTTCACAATAATTAAACAAATTCAATAAATTAAATAGAGTGTGTCGATCGACACCACCATTTGGTGTCGATTGACGCTTCACAAAAGCAAACGATCCTCAGGATCACATCACAGTGGTGTCGATCGACACCTCTCGGGAGAACCTGAACCGAGTCTGATCCTCTAGCGACTCGAGTTCCGTTCTATCACCCGATCAACACGATTCCAGAACACAATAATCACACAGAATCAGCACAGAAACCAATCCAAAACATCACGAATAACCATTCAAATCCTAATAACCTAATTTTTTATCCACGATCACGCACTCACCTCGAGAACGCGAAAAAGAGAAAGGAAAAACGAAGAATAGCGATGAAAAGTGACGAATGGCGGATTCCTTCACTGGAAAACACCGAGAATCACAGCGACAACGACCCACGAACGGCAAGAGAACACGAAGAACGAAGGAACACGACAAACGGATCACGAAACGCCTCGGATCACTCGGAATTCTCTCGGGAACCTCTTTTTTCTTTCTTTTCTTCTTCTCCCCTCTGAAACACGACGGCTCGTGCTTTTAAAACGAAACCTTAGGTTTCCCAAAACCCTAAACCGGCTAAGCCACGATAACCGAGCGATTAAAAACAAAACCAACAAATCGCAGAACTTGGTGTCGATCGACACCAAGGGACACCCACCCTTGGTGTCGATCGACACCCCAAACCAAAAATCAAAATTCGGTTTCGGGATGTTACAATTTTCTTAAGCTGGAGATGTCAATAGCAATGGCAAGCTTCTGAGTAAAGTTAAAGTCTCCAATCATTCGCGTTTCACAAAAAGACTCCTGTCTAATTCATTAAAAGACTATCGGATTGCATAAATCGAGAAATCAAGCTATTGCATTTTATCTTAATCAATTTAATAAAGGGTTTGTGTAGCCGTGTTTGGGGTCTACCCTCCAACCTCCATCAATTATCATTTTTTAATCATCTTTTTGTTTTGACAATCCAGCAGTTGTTGTGAATCATGTGATAGCTTCACACCCATAACACGTTAATCTAGTAAGCAAGGCCGGCTCAAAGTTTTGATGGGTCTTAGGACAAAAAAAATTTTGGACCTCTAAAATATATTTGTTGATGATATTTTTTACTTAAATTTTTCTTTATTAGTTTCTTTTATAAAATTGTGCTGTGAAAAAAAAAATTTATAGACATTATAAAAAAAAATTACGGGCCCTTTTTCATTTTTTTGTTAGGACACGGGATGAGACCCATGAACGTCGCACCCCATATCTAGTGAGCCGGCCCAGCTAGTAAGAAACGGACAAAACTATCAAATGTCATATAGTTAAGGTTCAATTCTTCTATCATCAAAAATAGTACAAATATATTACTTTGGATATTAACACAGAGTAGAGCATGTTAATTAGAGACATTTTTGATAGGTGTCTAATATTATTTTTAGTTAAATTTAATTAAATTAAAGTTATTTTTAGACACTTTTGGATCTATTAATTTAAAAACAAATCCTAAATAAGACATTTTAATCTTGTTTTTGGATCTATGGGTCTAAACTTTAATATTAATTTATTACTTAAACACACCCATTTAGATCCCTTTGGATCTTTAATGAACATGCTCTAATATTCCCCATCATATGCATTAATACTAAAAAAAAAAAAATGCATTAATACATTGTATGTAAAATGGACAAGTTTGAATTTAAAAAATGACGACAATACAAACGTAAACTATTTAATATGGTCCTCTCATTAATAGAAAACTCTTACGTATATATGTATCAATATCATTAGAAGCTTCCATCTAAAAACAAAAAAATGGGGAAACGACATAGCTAGCTTCGCTATTTGGTCTGCATAAACGTTTAGACCCAAACTTTTTTTTAAAAACTACCTTCTGGTTAAATCATTTTGTTTTGCAGTTTTATGTAGATTGAATCCATTCATTCATTGTAAATGATTATAAAGATGTCTTATATTTTTGCTATAATTGAAATGAACGGAAAAAGATAGAAAGTGTTTTGTAGACTTGTAGTGAATAGCGAATTAACATTTATACGTTACTACAAATTATGATCATGATAGACTTTATTGATTATAAATTATGATCGTGCCAACACTATACATATCACTAAAGATCCCATGTGCCCTTGTCTGCATTCACTTAGTCTTTTTCGTTTTTGGGACATCTTTCCCCCTAGAAATATATGTTTTAGGTGTGTTTTTCGCAAATTTACTTTTCATTATCGGTAGAGTCTTAAAGTAATGTTTTTCGGTAAATGTTCATAATAATCGTCATTTAAAATTTCCCATCAAAACGAATATTTGTTCACGAAGAGATTTTACAAAGCTAATGAATTTTTTTTTATATATAAACTGTTGGAGTTTCAGATATTTGGTCCATAATCTTTTCGGTACCTTGGACCAATAGTTGATAATACAATATTTAAGGCATAAATCAACTTTCTTAAATAGAATTGAACTAGTGACTTTGAGACTCATTTGTTAGTATAAAAAAATTCAATAAAAACACGTATGAAAAGTATGGTACCTATGTTTCAGTCGCGTAAAGTATCATTAAGAATATATACACGAACAATATTGGATGTTAACAGACTCGTTGTAGGTCAAAATTGGTGTGTAATAGGCCTGGGCGCGGATTGGATACCCGGAAAAATACAGTATTTGTGATTCGATTTATTTTTTACGGATATTAAATTTTTCGATTTGCTTTGCTTTGGAAAAAATAGGATATTTCGACGTACGGATATCCGGGTTTTTTCCGGATATTTGCGGATATTCGGATACTCAGCGGATATTTGTTTTAAACGAAAGGAAAACATTTTTTTTTAAAATTATTCTTTTAATATAATATTTAAACTAATAAGTAAAAAAATTATATAAACTATATAATTTTATTAAATTTAACTAAAAATAAAATGAAAGACAAAAATAGTAGACAACGAAACATTTGTTATTTTTTTTAAGAAACAAATATGAAAAACACTGATTTTCAATTAAAAAAAATAGTAACTACTTAAATTCACTATAAATATATTTGTTCAATGTATTGAAAAAGTTAAAAATGCAAATAAATATTGTAAATCTATTATATTATATGTACATATATGTAATTTACGGATCGGATTGAATATTCGGATTTTTTAAATTAGTATTTGTGATTTACTTTGCTTTAGACGGATCGTGGATTTTACTATTTACTTTGCTTTGATTCATAACGGATATCCGAATTTTTCGGTTCGAGTCAAAACGGATTTCAGATCGGAGCAAATCTTACTAATAATTTGCCCCGTCCTGAATACTGTATAACTATATAAATTGCACACATTGTTATATTTGAGGCAAAAGAGAAGGGAGGTAGTTAAAGTAATGATTGAGTAGGCTCGTGGGCATAATATTAAATTGAATGGTCATAAGATATGCAGAGAATGCATGTATCGTGTGAATTCAAGAATTAATATATGACAACGAAAAAAAATCAAAATAGGACGACAGGTGATGGATATTAATTTGGAAATTCATTATTTTTTTTTTTATCAACGAATGTTAATTGATTTATTTATGGAAAAATGATTCTTAGCTACACGAAGTATTTGCTAATATGTTCCAAACCATCCGAAGTATAGAAATGTCTTCTAAACTACACAAACTATTATATAACACATGGTGACATACACCAAGTATATATAAACATGTTAAAAACTACAAATTGGTGCTTTTTGAAAAATATTATCAATTTAGGGATCAATCTGTAGTTAATTTCATACAAAATAAATACTTAAAAATAGAAATTTAAAAAATTGAAACACCAAATACAATTACAAAAATTTAAGAAAAAATAATAATGAAAATTTTCGTTTAAAAACTAAATTATAGTTTCAGTTTTAAAATATATTCAATTATTTTTGTTAAATTCAAAAATTGTTAAAAATTTGTAACTTCAAAAAGTTCTTAGTTTCTAAAAAGTAATTGAAAATGTAAGGTATATAGGGATCTAAATACATGTATTTTAAAACCAATTAAATTTATCAAATAAAAGTTTTTTAAATGTTGGTCGACAAATATATTTAAAATTCTGTTGAATAAATTTCAATAATTTAGAATAAAACACATAAATGACATATATTACACTTTTGTATGAGATTTTTTTGTAACATTGAGTCACAAATAAAAGACTCATTAGCCTAGCCCTTAAAAAAAAAATTTATTCTCATTATAAAACTTATAAAATTACATTGCAATTCGCTGTTTAATGTTGGGATATGAGTAAAAAAACTAGTTATAATTTTCCATACAAAAAGTGTAATTTAGTTTTTAATCGAAAATTTTCATTATAATTTTTGAATTTTTTTTTTGTAATTGTATTTGGTGTTTCAATTTATTTAAATTTATATTTTTTTAAATTTTCTATTTTTAAATATTTATTTTGTATGAAATTAATTACAGATTGATAATATTTTTCAAAAAGCACCAATTTGTTGTTTTTAACATGTTTACATATATTTGGTGTATGTCACCATGTGTTACATAATAGTTTATGTAGTTTAGAAGATATTTCTATACTTCAGATGGTTTGCAACATATTAGCCAATACTTGGTGTAGTTAAAAATCATTTTTCCTTTATTTATTTAAGGAGAGGTACTCCAGTAAGATCCCTGATGACATCCCATTTAAAGAATGTATATGTATGCGTTGCGTTCAATATTTGTTCGGTTCACAGTGTTTATTAATATATAAGCATGTGACTATGTTTGTGTACATATAGTACTGCCACAACAAAATATGCATGTTACAGCTTTCATTTCATTATCTCCTAACTGTTAAATACCGCCATGCCCCTAAGATTTATTGTATATATGTACCCTCGATTTATCCTTTTAGTTAGACATGTCGACCCCCCTTATATAATGTTAAATATTACGACTGAATAGTAGAACTAATGTTAGATATTTCGCAATGCTATAACTAAATCTGAACAAACGGTTACGAAAGTCGAAATGATGATGTTTTTCTTCTCCAAATTATATGTTAAATTCATTCAAAGGAAATACTTTTGTATATCAAATGCTTCTTTGTTTTGAATTCTATTTTAATAAAATGCGGATATTTTTGGATTAAGAATAAGATGGAAATTTACATTTGGACATGAATAATGATCAGAATGAAAGTACAAAATGAATTGAGGTTTATTGCTTGATCTTGAAGAGTATACATACATGAACTTAAATAAGAAGATAACTAGATTTAATTTGAAACAATATGGATGTTTTTTGGAGCTAAGTCAAGAATCTCATGCTCGGGGTAATCTCATATGTTCTTGAAACAAGCAACACCTTTTTTTTTTTTAATTTATTAAATAACTCGAATTAGTATTCCCATAAATACTAATCTACTACGGCTATTTCAATAATTGCCGAAGTTCTCAAACAATAAATCATTAAACCAATATTCCATATATCAATTCAACAAATCAAATTCATAATTCAAACATTCCAATGAAACAACATTATCAACCTAAAACAAGGTTCACTAGACAACTAAGCAAACTAAACAATCCTATCATCCTCTTCATTTGGCTTTGATTCCGCGATCACACGTTTTTTTTACCTATAACACATGGGAAAAAGAGTTGCGTAAGTATTTCATAAATATTTAGTGAGTAGGTCATACCTTCTACAGACGTAACAAGCAGGCTCAGACAACATTACAAACAACCACATATTTATCACAATCCACCAAATACACAACATGACATTTTAAAAACATTTCAGAAACAAAACTGGTCGTGTAGAGCGACACCCTCCTAGTGTCGATCGACACGCCTCTGTAACGCACCAAAATCGAGTTTCTCCTCTCCCAACTCCATTCCAATTGATACGAGTCGCAAACCTGTAAACGATCAACACAATAATAATCCACAATCACACAGCAACGATATCCATCCAATTCACACAAAAACATCCATCACAAAACATCACAAAAATCATCAAACATCCGTCATCGCCTAGAAACCTATGGCCGCGAACTCACCTCGGTTTAGGAATGCAAGGATACACGAAAATCAGAGCTTCCCACTTGACCCAAAGCTACTGATTATCCTTCTATATCACCTAGAACTTACCATTAGGGATTTTCCCTTAAAGGAATTATGATTTTCTAAAAACAGAACCAACGCGCTGTCTTAAACTCGACACTGAGGACAGACCTTACCTCAGAATAACAATCGGAAATAAGATTCGGAAACTAGACACGAAGAGCTTTCCAATAACATATATATAGTTACCTAATTCCTTCTGGAGCTCCGGAAAACACCATCAAACTGGTCTAATCACAGACCCGATTCTGCACAGATCTCCCTCACGAAAACAAAGATATCTCTTAGCATACACATCCGATTGACAAACCGATTTTCCTCACGTCTAGTTAAGAGATAGGAGAACGTACCCATGAAATTTCATCTCGATTAGATATGTTCTCCATGTCTGTTTTGATACTCTACCAAATGGAACAAAACTGTCTCTTTCTCTCTCAAACACTAAATCGCGTAGGAAACACCAAAACCTCTCTCAACCTCCCTAACCACGATTTTCTGCCTTAAGGCACAGAAAAATGAGGCTGCTCAACCTTAAAAACATGAGTCTAGGGTTTCCATAACTCAAACCGACCCAAACCGGACAATCATAACTTAAACCGGTTCAATCCAAAAACATATCAAATTACCTAATTTGGTTTAAGGATGTTAAAACTTTTTCCCACTACTCTGGATTCGACCTCGAATCCCTACAAACCATCTTCCAAAAGACCAAAAACACGACCCGCACAGGTCAGCATACCACAATACTTATAAGAACCACACATCTTATAACAACACATGAAAATAAATAAGGAACTCCATCTTATAAATTTCCAAAAATGTATATCGTTACAACGAAACAAAAAATACATGAAACAAAACGACAATAGCCAACATGCTAACACAAAATCCAGAACCATAAAGTTAAAGGTAAGCTCAAGCTGCGACCTGTTTGCCAAACCACTTCATGAACTTCAACTTCGTCTTTGCCTCTGGCTCCCAAGTCTCATCCTCTTCTGATGCACAACCTTTTCTCTCCTATCGAGGATCCTCATAGGAACTACCGGAACCGTCAAATCAGGCCTCAAAACCTCCAGAATCTTAGTCACCAACTCTTCCGACTCATGCAGGTACTTCCTCAACATCGACACAAAGAAAACCCTATGAAATGCCTTCATGATCGGAGGTAACTCTAACCTGTATGTGACCGGTCCAAATCGTTCCACTACCGGGAACAGACCCATAAACCTTATACTCAACTTATTCTCTGAAATCGAGCGATTAAGACCTCGCAATATGGCCATCTTGAGATACACTCTATCTCCGACCGCGAACTCCAACTCTCTCTGCCGCTTATCGGCATAACTCCACTGCCGATCTTGAGCCTTCTTCATGTTCAGCTTTAAAACACGGATCTTCTCCGTCGTTTCCTGAACATAAGTCGCACCATAAATGCTCCTCTCCCTAATTTGGGTCCAGCATAAAGGTGTCCAACACGGCCTCCCATACCACGCCTCATATGGAGCAATCCCAACACTCGCCTGAAAGTTGTTGTTATATGCAAACTCAGCCAGGCATTAATGATCAAACCAGTGACCACCCCAATCCAGTATACACATCCCCAGCAGATCCTCTAAGGTCTGAATAGTCTTCTCTGACTTACCATCAGTCTGTGGATGATAAGTTGTACTCATATGCACCTTAGTGCCCATCTCAGCCTGAACGGCTCTCAAAAACTTAACTTAGGATCCCGATCTGACACTAAACTGGCTGGCACTCCATGAGACCTCACGATCTCTCTCACATACTTCTTAGCCAAAATCGCAGATCCATCGGTCTTCTTAATGGCCAGAAAAATATACCTACTTGGTCACACAGTCCACAATAACCCAAATAGCATCATAGGTCCTCAAGTTAGGTGATCCGACCACAAAATCCATAGTGATCCTATCCCACTTCCACTCTGGAATGGGCAAACTTTGCAACTTATCACTCAAAACCTGATACTTTACTTCCAGAAGCTGATATTTATCACACGTTGCGATCCACTCGCCAGTATAGTACAGAATTACACCCATCACCCAAAGGTCCATATCCCATCTCATGTTGATGCCACGATCAGACATTGATTACTCAAACTCATACTCACATCATCACACTCTCAAGATGTGTCCTTCGAGGTAACAATGCTGATGCCACTCCACTCTTGGGACGTCTCCCTCTAGCTGTGGATATAAATAGGAAAATTGGTTCCTATAGAGTAATCAATTTCTATGTGTACAAGTACCTGAAACTAGAATTACCTCCCGATATTAACCCGGTATCTCATACTCCAGCATATCCTCTCTGCTCCTACTGCACACTTGACCAACAAAACCGATCCTCCTAAAAATTCAATCATGACCAACGAAGCCCATCACCAATCCTATGTTTATGCGCATGTTAGAAATATTTATTATTCTTAACTCATTTTCACACCCCTCGCACTCGCATGAATGAATCCGTTCGCCCATTGGTAATACAGGGACCACAACCCAAACACTCATACTAGGACCTCATTCCCAAGCAGCATATAAGAGACAAAAATCTCCAACGGTAAATGAGTTATTTGAGACCTCAGGGTACCTCAGGTGGCCCCAACCACATCCTGAAACCTCAGGGTACTCCTCCATAGATACACACACACGCCAACGCGCCCAAAATGTCCCATCCGAAGAGACTTGATACTCACAAAAAACACTCCTTGACACATCAATCGAAACCTAATCACTCCCTTTGGTCCACTTCATCCTAGATTGCGCCATACATACAAATCCATTGAGAATCTCTGATAATAACTCGCTAAACCAAGAAACTCCTGGTCTCGGTAGCATTAGACGGTCCAGGCCAATCGTTGATAGCCTCAATCTGAGCCGGATCTACAGGACACCCTCTGCAGAAACAACACACAACCTCGGTAGCAATCCAAATGACCCGGTATCGTTCCAACCAATCCATCCCCAGAATATCATCAAATAACTCTCTCAGACTAATTAGAAAGCCCGCCACAAGCCAAAGATATAAGAAAACTCATCTTATAAATTTTAAATTGAAATAATCATTCCAACATCAAACGAAAATAACCACAAATCTGAAAACAGAATAGCCAAAGCTAAAAGTCTAAACAGAAAAGAAAAGATAACAACCGAGATACAAGACCGCAACTCAATCCTTGAACTGATCCCTCAGATCCTTCTTGCTTGACGTCACAACCTTCCGCATCAACTTGGGCACTTGAGCTTTCCATGCCCAGGTTTCCCACAATGAAAACAAACTTACGACTCCCAAGACTTCGCTCCTCTCGGAAAGCTCGTAAACCGGTGCTTCATGCTCCCGCACCTGAAGCAACCACGATCACCCAAACTCGGCTTGGAAGTATCTTTTCTCTTCCCCTTTTGACCTTGCAGAAGCTTACTGCCCTTGCCAGAATCAAAACCAACCTCTGGTGCCTCAAACACTGCACCAGCCGGATACTCTACATAACCTCACATTACGTGGAGGGTACTCTCCTCTCTCAACCACCACTCATCGGTTCACTCAGGTCCAACTCTGCTTGAGAATGACACAGAACTCGAAAACTGCATATGTCCCCTCATCCCCATATATGACATACGTGGGTCAACAACTGTAACCCTCGACTGCTCAAACACTGAAGCCCTCTGTTGCTCAAACTCTGCAGCCCATTGTTGCTCAAATACTATAGCCCACTACTGCTCAAACATTACTGGAGCCTGCGCCTCAAACACTACTAGAGCCTGCGCCGGAACTACCACCAGAAACCGCGCCGACAACTACGTCAACATGCTTACAATACGATCGTCACAACCCGGAGCTGCACTAGCACCACCTGCATGGGCCCCCTGCATCACCAGCAAAACCGGTACCCCTCCTGGCACCACCTGTACTCTTTCTCTAGTACACAAATTGGCCTCACCCCCCTCTTGATACGTATATGACGCTCCAAACCGACTATGCGTCGCACCATGCGTCTCTCTGTCGACGGACTCGCTCACTCGTCCTCGACCGAGTCTTTGACCAACTCTGCCACGACCTCGGGCACCACAAAACATCTCCCTGTATTTCCCCAAAACACAGATAGATAAGGAACTAAAAGCCACACACCAAACACAATAAAAACTGTAGGGGTCAAATCTCCCCTAGAAGAATCGATAAGCCTAAATCGACTAAGTATACGTTAAACGGCCCAACGGTCAAGCCCAGAAGACAAAGGCCCAACACTGTTCATCCGAACCGACCTGTTTTCTCTATAAATAAGCATGTACCCCCCTCATTTGTAAGGATCAGGATTTTCTGAGAGATAATAAGACAAAAACAGCTTTTTCAGCTAATTAATAAGAACAGTCTTAAGAACCCTAATTCTCTTTCAATCTGAGTGTTTGTAAACCTAAAGAAGCTCTATTTCGAAGAATCTTAACAAATTCTATTGTGTGAAAATCCAGCACGCACAAAAACTTACCGCAAAATCTCTTTAAAGGCCGAAGAGAATGATCTAAGACTACTAATTGTCTAACCACCAATAAACAATTAAACCACATAGTCTCAATACATCCAATCTACAGTCCTAAACCCGTAAAAGCTCTGATAACAAAATAAAACAACCAACACCTTTTTTAATTTATTAAATAATCTGAATTAGTATTCCCATAAATACTAATCCTCTAAGGCTATTTCAATAATTGCAGAAGTTCTCAAACAATAAATCATTAAACTAATAATCCAGATATCAATTCAAAAATTCAAATTCATAATTCAAACATTCCAATGAAACAACTTTATCAACCTAAACCAGGTTCACTATACAACTAAGCAAACTAAATAATCCTATCATCCTCTTCATTTGGCCTTGATTCCGCGATCACACATTTTTTTACCTTCAACACATGGGAAAAAGAGTTGCGTAAGTATGTCATAAATACTTAGTGAGCCGGTTATACCATCTACATGCATAACAAGCAGGCTCAGACAACATTACAAACAACCACATATTTATCACAATCCACCAAATACACAACATGACATTTTTAAAACAATTCAACAAAACTGGTCGTGTAGAGCGACACCCTCCTGGTGTCGATCGACACGCCTCTGTAATGCACCAAAATCGATTTTCTCCTCTCACAACTCCATTCCAATTGATACGAGTCGCAAACCTGTAAACGATCAACACAATAATAATCGACAATCACACAGCAACGATATCGATCCAATTCACACAAAAACATCCATCACAAAAATCATCAAACATCTGTCATCGCCTAGAAACCTATGGTCGCGAACTCAACTTGGTTTAGGAATGCAAGGATACACCAAAATCAGAATTTCCTACTTGACCCAAAGCTATTGATTCTCCTTCTCTATCACCTAGAACTTACCATTAGGGTTTTCCCCTAAAACGAATTAGAATTTTCTGAAAACAGAACCGACGCGCTGTCTTAAAATTGACACTGAGGATAGACCTTACCTCAGAATAATGATCAGAAATAAGATTCGGAAACTACACACGAAGAGCTTTCCAACGACATATATATCATTGCCTAATTCCTTCTAGAGCTCCGAAAAACACCATCAAAGTTGTCTGATCACAAACATGATTCTGCACAGACTTCCTTCACAAAAACAGAGATATCTCTTAGCATACACATCCGATTGACAAAACGATTTACCTCACGGCTATCTAAGAGATAGGAGAACATACCCGTGAAATTTAATCTCGATTAGATCTGTTCTTCATGTCCGTTTTGATATTCTACCAAACGGAACAAAACTGTCTCTTTCTCTCTCAAACACTAAATCGCGTAGGAAACACCAAAACCTCTCTCCACCTCCCTAACCACGATTTTCTGCCTTAAGGCACAGAAAAATGAGGTTTCCCAACCTTAAAAACATGACTCTAGGGTTTCCATAACCCAAACCGACCCAAACCGGACAATTAGAACTTAAACCGGGCAATTAGAACTTAAACCGGTTCAATCCGAAAACATACCAAATTACCTAATTTTGTTTTGGGATGTTACAGTTTTCATAGGAGTTTCGATGTAATGTTTTGATATTTTCATTTCTTGGTCATCTTGCCAATCTTGGACCTTAGTACTTATTACTGTCTCGCGATGATTTATATTACTTTGTCAAATGGGCATCGGTCTTTCAAAATAGGTTTAAATTGTTATGAAGAGAACTGAATGAACTGATATTTTGTAAAACCGTCAAATTTGCATATCTTATGAATCCCAAAACACGAATTTTCTCATTACATAAAAAAAAAAAGTTTGAGATGGTCTTACACGTTAGTTCTTTATACTCCATCCGTTTCCATTTTATAAAATATTTTGGTTGAATCACGGAAATTGAGCAGAAAAAATTATAGTAAAGCAACATTTATTAGTTAGTTAAATGTATTATTCAACAAGTTATTATATGTAAAAAAATAAAGAATTCAAAATGTCTAAATGATTAAATAACATTAAAATTGTATAAAAATTAGTAAAACATCATTCAAATCCCCTATATATTATTAGAGAGGTGACTTCTCCTATTAATATGACATGGCATCTCATAAATTGTGACATGGCATCCATAAAATATGAGATGGCAAATCATTTACCTTAATCACAAACTCTCATAAAATAACTTTCCAATATCACTTGAAATCTAATAATAAACATTGTTTAAATAGTAGGTTTATTTAAAATACAATAATAAAAGCAAATTCACGATTAAAATCTTCATAGATTTGATAAAGATTTGATAAGAAGTGTTTACGAATACTCATTACTACCAAAATCATTTAATAACAACATTAATCTATTAGTTGAAATTTTGTTTATATTCACGTAACTAATTTCAATGGATTTATTTCTATAATTATAAATCTTTTAAGATATTTTCTAATTTATTGAAGAAAATCTAAAATATCTCTTTAAATTACATGAATTATGGAATCAAACATACGCCTACAATTAATTTTACACTAAATAAAAGAGAGTATAAAAACATAACCACTTAAAATATTTTTATAATTAACTTAATGTAATCCCATATTTATCATCTTTATGGCCTACTTTTTATTAGTATTTCTTTGGATTTCTCCAATTAGCTTATATATGGATTTGATATATGATGTTTTTTAAATTTGTTATTTAGAGATATCATGTGTAAGAAAACTAATGTGTGTATATACTATAGTTTTAATCATCATATTCAATAAAAAAGAAAATAAGCATGAAAACAAATCAAATCAAAACTTGATGATTTTTTTATTAACCGAATACAAAAATCTGTTTATGGGAAAACATATAGGGAAATTCACTAGGATGCCACCAAACAAAATTTTTGTTCCTTAGATACCATTAATTTTTAAAAGTTCCTTAGATACCACTTTTTTAAAAGAAAAATCAAAATTTCCAAAAATACTACAAACACAAAAATTGATTTTGAAAGGGTCTAGAATTTAAATTTTTTGGTTTGGGTTAACTATTGTACAATTATGGTATAGTTTTAGGGGGTACGGTGTAAGTTTAAGGTTTAGGGTTTCGTTTTAACCATTTAAAAGTAATTTTAATTCTGTGATATTTTTGAAACATTTGAAAAAATGGTATCTATGAGAATTACCCAAACATATATCAGTTAATTATTTTATATGATTTTAGTAATAAGAATTTTTTTATCTTATATATATATGAAAAAGAAATATCTACACCTATAAATAGAACACATCGATCTTTTTTTAAGTTGTATACTTTTAGTAATGGTTTGATGTATATGAATAAGTTATTTTAATAAAAAAATAAAGAGAAATATATGACTTTTCCGTTAAGATAAAAAAGTTAATTACTATATGAACAAAATTTACAGTCATATAAATTGTATTTTGAATAATACTTTATATAAGATAGTTGTTGGAGCTGGATTTAACCATTAGAAATCCAGCCAACTAAGCGTAAAGCATAATAAGACTCGATTATATTCGATATTGGGCATAAGGCCCGGAACCGCGCTGAAGTTAGTAAAAGACCGGCATGCCTTTCGTCATCCCTGAACCCGACTGAGTGATCTGTTGACCATAGAAGTATAAATAGCTAGCTTTAGAGCTGAAATGGCCAACTTTTCCTTTACGTTCACACTGAATTACACTTTAGCTCATCGGACACTTGTTTCAGCTAAAGTTCTTTGTATACTTGATTGAATATCAAGATAAATCTATTTTCCGTTATTTTGGTCTCGATCTTAGTTAGATCTATAGACATTTCTTAGGACTAAAGTTTCTTTCCCGAATTCACATATAAATTTTTAGTGCCGAATCTAGCTTCCATCGAAGCCACAGCTGGACACCAGATGTTGTCATTCATAGACGCCTTCTCCGGTTATAATCTAGTTATGATGAATCCTGATGAACAAGAGAAAACTGCATTTATAACAGACCGAGGAACTTATTGTTACAAGGTTAAGCCCTTTGGGCTAAAAAATGCAAGGGCTATGTATCAACGACTGGTCAACAGAATGTTTGCCTAGCAGTTCGGCAAAAGCATGGAAGTTTACATCGATGACATGCTGGTCAAGTCAGCAGACCAAAACGACCATGTAGCCCACCTTAAGGACTCTTTCGCAATCTTCAACCAATATGGAATGAAGTTGAACCCCGCTAAGTATTCCTTCGGAGTCCCATCAGGAGAATTCTTGGGCTACGTGGTCACGGAGCGAGGGATAGAAGCTCATCCCAAGCAAATCACGGCATTTCTCGAAATGGCATCTCCCAAGTCAACCAGGGAGGTGCAGCGATTGACATAATGGATAGCAGTGCTAAACCGCTTCATATCCAGATCCACATACAAGTACCTCCCATTTTATCACCTACTAAAAGGAAACAAGAGATTCAACTGGGACGTCAGCTGGGAGGAAGCTTTCAAACAACTAAAGGCGTACCTCATCCAACCTCCGATATTAGTAAAACCGGTAGAAGGAGAACCCTTATACCTCTATATTGCAGTCTCACCATCTGCCGTAAGCGGGGTACTAGTAGGAGAAGAGCAAAACGAGCAGAAACCGATATTCTACATAAGTAAATCATTGGTGGATGCAGAAACAAGGTACCCGGCGATGGAAAAGCTCGCGTTGGCAGTAGTCTTCTTAGCTAGGAAACTGAGACCATATTTCCAATCACACGCAATTGCGATGATGACCTCTCATCCCATAAGAATAATTCTTCATAGCCCCAGCCAATCGGGAAGACTAGGAAAATGGGCTATTGAGCTAAGCGAATATGATATCGAGTACCGCACCAAGGCCAACACCAAGGCCCAACTCCTAGCTGATTTCGTAATTGAGCTAGCACCCCAAGCTATCAATGGAACCGAGCCCGAAAAGATGTGGCACTCCATGTCAACGGTGCCTCCTCCAAACAAGGATTCGGGGAAGGAGTAATACTCACCTCCCCAGCTGGAGAGGTGTTAGAATAATCCTTCCAAATAGGATTCCCAGCTTCAAATAATGAAGTGGAGTATGAAGCCCTCCTAACCGGACTGAGAGTAGCTCCCGGAATCGGAGCTAGGGAGCTGAGTGCGTTCAGCAATTCCCAGTTGGTTACCAGCTAATTCCACGGCGAATACGAAGCCAGAGAGGATCGAATGAACGCATACTTGAAGATCACCCATGAGATGACCAAACAGTTCGATAAATTTGAGCTAACCCGCATACTGCGAGGAGAAAATACCTCTGCGGATGCCTTGGCAGCCCTGGTGTCGACCTCAGATCCCTTGGTCAAAAGAATAATCTGTTACAAGGAATATAAAAACCAAGCACCCACCTAGCCCCAAAAGGGAGGGCTCAACGCCGTCATAACAAGACAGATGGCCAAAGATTCGTAATCCTAGCCCAGCTCTATTTAAGCCGAGTTGGTTGAACCGCAAGTCGAACAACCAATGGACATGGATGAACATGATGAAAAATCACGTGACGAGCTCGTCCCCGAAGAGCCGAGCAACTTACAAGAAGTAGGGCAGGCCGACGAGGTCCATAGGATGCTAAAACGCCCCGATTGGAGAATCCTAATCTTAGAATACATCATTTACGGGAAATCCACGCCCAACCAAAACGAAGCAAGGAAACTTAAAACTAAAAGCGTCTGTTTCTACATCATCGACAAGAAATTATACTGACGCAACACCTTTGGGCCTTGCCTGACCTGCATCCACGAAGACGAAGTCCACCAAATCATGTCAAAACTCCACACTGGGTCCTGCGACATCCATTCCAGAGCATGAGCACTAGGACTCAGAATTACCAAACAAAGACAGCGCGACGTTCGCAGCCAAATGCAAAAAGTGCCAAAAACACACACCAATCCAGTATCAACCAACAGAGTTGCTCTCCTCCATATCTAGCCGTACCCATTCATGCATTGGTCGATGGACATAATCGAACCCATGGTCCGATCAGGACCAAAATAACTCGAATACATGGTGGTCCTAACAGATTACTTCACCTTATAGACAGAAATGGTAGCCTATCAACAAATCCATTCGAAACAAGTCAAGAATTTTATATGGAAGAACATCATATGCCACCACGGAAAACCATACAAAATAGTGACCGACAACAGCACCTAGTTCACCTTGGCCATATTCAGAAATTTCTACCGTAAATGGCAGATCCAGTTGACATATTCAACCCCGAGATACCTTCAAGGAAACAGCCAAGCCGAAGCAGCTAACAAAACTCTGCTTGACATCCTCAAAAAATGCCTTAACTCCAAGAAGGAGAGATGGGTGACGGGCTAAAGGGATGGCTCTGGGCATTGCGCACCACTTCCAAAAAAGCCACCTTCGAAACGCCTTTCTCTTTGGTTTACGGAACAGAAGAAATGGTCCCACCTGAGACAACGGTACAAAGCCTCCAGAGGGAAATATGCCCCTCAAGCGAGGAGCTAAATGAAAGAATGCTCTAAGACGCCCTAGATGTAATAGAAGAGCGATGTTACCTCGCCTCCACAAGAATATAGAATTACAAGCAAGCCGCAACTAGGTATTACAAGTCCAGAGTTAAAATCCAGCGGTTCAGAGAAAGCAAACTAGTCCTCCGAAAAGTACAACAAAACACAATGGAGCCTGGTGCCGAAAAGCTAGGGATCAATTGGGAAGGTCTTTATTGCGTCACCACAGTAGTACGCCCTGGCGTCTACAAGCTAGCAAACCTGTAGAACGAAAAACCAGTGAGGAAGGCATGGAACGCGATGAACCTTAAAAGATTTCATCACTAACTTCCCCATCCAACAATCGAACTACGTAATGGCTTGATCCCTTTATCGGGTACGTAGGCAGCTCGCCCCTCGAGTTTAGCCGCCTTAAACAAATCGTAATTAACCTGACTCAACTCACGTATGAGTTGGAACTTCCTACGGTGAAATCAAATCATTACAATCGGAGTCGAACCCCAATCTGGATCAACAAACACTTGGGATTCTAAAGACATTGGGGTCCAAACTCCTATATGATCAAGCGTCGGTCGACCTACAAACACTTTGTATCGCTACAACGAATCTCAAACCCATGATTCGAGCGATCATATTTCAAACGAAACCCAATTAAAATCAGCTAGGCTGAGGTCATGGCGATATCGCCACCTCAGCCATGTCAAAGCATATTTAATCCGAATAAAGTATTTAACATAAAAGGCCCGTATGGGCAACGATCAAGGTCTTTAAAAAAAAACTTAAGGAAAACAAAGATAAAGATTTTTAAGGACAACTATCTGCCTGGAGAGAAGTCGACCTCTCCTCTGGAACAACTAGAGGTTCCCTAACATCAGCAGCAGCTGTCTTGGTGATGGCCTCCCTCAAAATATGCTTACGGACCGCCTCACATTCCATACTGTCCGCCAACTCGACCTCGACCAACGTCTCCCCAGTTGATAACCTTCAGAGCAGCTCCGACTGAGCAATGACCACATCTAGCTCGATCCTAGCCCGGATTACATCCTCTTGCTTGGCTACCACAGACAACACAGTAGACATCGCATTACGCTCACAAGGACAGTTGAACTACCGAGCCATCTTGACCTCATGTACGACCATCCTGGCTCTATTGGTCGCAAGAAGCTCGTTATCTTTCCCCAAATGACCCACAAGTTCCTCTGACGCCTTAGCAAAATTTACTAAACGTTCTTCATGCCGCCTACCCGTAGCCTTTAACATGCGGATCATCGCTGTCTCATCCCGATGGGCCGCTTGCAATTCAGCAATGAAGGCTCTTTGCGTATTGGACATGGCAGTCAAAGTATCAAGCTTGGATTGGCAAGCGGCAAAGCTATTTTACTCTCTGCCTCAGCCATAAAAGAAACAAGGGCGTTGGCGACTTGCCAAAACAGGGTAGTCACCACTTGAACGAGTCACCAAAATTGCAGCATAAGAACCAAAGCCATCTCCAAAAGCGACAGCCAGCCCAGCGTAGCCATCCCGAAGAGAAATATCCTCAGCTGCACGCAACACATAGTTCACCGAACCAAAGCTACGAAGCCAAGATATCAAATTTGTAGCGCCCTACGGAGGAGGAGGAGTTGACGATTCAGCAACTGGGGCAACGAACAAATCTGGCTGAGGAGGGTCGCAATGGGTAGAGATCTGAACTCCCTCAACTGCAACGACTGGAGGGAAAGATGGCCATCCTTAGCAGTATTAGGTACATCGGCAACCACCGCTGCTAGATCGGTCTCATCGTGGTGAGGAGAGTTGGACGAGAGCCGAAGACCGTTTTCTTTAGATCCACCCAACAAAGTATTCATTTCATCAGTCCCCTCCCCCATCAGCTCCACTCTACCCCATTTGGAAGAACTGGGCCCGGGGTGAGAAGACCCATTGCCAGTTAGAGCAGTCACTAGCAACTCCTCATCAATGGACCTCTTCCCCATAACTCGGTTAACCACCGCCAATGACCTCTCAACGTCCGGTGCGACATCGCCCCCCATCCCCACATGGGCTAAAAAAGAAGTAGCAGGGGACGGGATAATTACCCGAAGAGCCGAAGCGACCTCCTCGACACCAATCACATGGTCCTTGTTAGGACACTCAGGTACGACAGCGTGCCTAATCGTCCTCCTGAACAAGGACTCCTCGGAGCTATCCAAAGAATTAGACGATTTATCCAGAATCACCATCAGGAGATTACTTGAGCCCAGGGCATCAAGAAAAATTGTGTTTCAAACCCGCATAGTATGCGATTAGATGCGACAAGCTACCGAAGGAATAACACGAGAAACGACTCCGATAGAAGGCATATCAACCCCAGCTGCCGGTGTAACAGGACGAGGAAGCAATAGAAGATTACCCGCAGCGGGCTGAAGCGTCACTAGAGGAATAGGATATGCAGGCATCGCTTGCTGCTGGATCCGAAGATAGCGAAGGTAGGCCTGCATAACCCTTATGCGATCAAAAGAGGTTCGATGTATTCTATCCTGACGGAACATCTGCAACCTCAAGCTGATAACAACCGCATACTCCCTTGGGTTGAAGTTACCTGAAAAAACCAAACAAGCATTGAATATCAGAAAGGGCAGACACAAACTCGCTCGGGATTGACATTAATAAGAAACACTTACAGGCGGAGTCAGCAAAAATCTTCGGGATTTTGTTAAAATCGGCCATAGAAGACATCGATGCCTCGTTAACCTTGTAAAAGAAGAACTTTTTATGCCAATTAGTGTCCTTTGGGGTTATGTTCGTGACTACCCCTCGGAAAGGTCGAGCAGAGAGATAAATTTTGCCCCGCAGAGCAGGGTGGCACAGTTGCGGGCCAAGTAAAGCTCGTTGAACATCTTGGGGGACAAGTCCATCTCGTTTGCTCATAACTCCTTACGTAAGTACCAATGGCGTAACGCAAGAATTTAGGAGTCATTTGAGGAAACGCAATTTCGAAGGTTCTGAGAAGACGAATGAGGAAAAAGGGGATGGGGAATGTGAGGCCGCAAGTATGGAAATACGCCAGATGCGCAACGCACCAGCCCTCTTCGGCTGTTTCCAGATTATCGCGCCCAGTTGGTATCCGGAGTTCCACGGAAGATGGCACTAAACCATTACCCTACAGAGTAACGAGCTCCTCAGGTGTGATGGTTAATGGCTCATACGGACCAAAATATGTCTCATCTTAATTTCTGGCAATTATAGAATTGGAATAGGAACAGAATAAGATGCAAAATAAGAGATATGTAGAAAGCCGGAAAGAAGTATCGAAGGGTTCGCGGAGATGAAAGGTTAACTAAGAAAAAAGAGAAGGTGAAAGACCTGCTCTCGAGATAAGAAAGGGTAAAAATACTTTCAAAATGGTGGTCCCCACGAGGAGGTAAATCGCTAGCAGCGCCACACACGATTCCCACTCGCTTCCCTGTGATTTGATCTTTGCAATTCCATCCATTAAATCTAAGGAGGTAAATTGCAAAGCCGTACGATCTAAAGATTCGGTGAAAATCATCATGGTTTCACCTAGGGAAAACCCCCCTTTTGCCTTAAGTGTGCCAGAAGAAGTAATCGTCCATTAATCCTCATCATTAAATAATTAATGGGCTAGGGGGCAACTGTTGGAGCTGGATTTCACCATTATAAATCTGGCGCACTAAGCGTAAAGTATAATCAGACTCGATTATATTCGATATTGGACCTAAGGCCCAGAACCGCGCTAACGTTGGTAAAAGATCGGCATGCCCTTCGTCATCGCTGAACCCGATTGAGCGATTCGTTGACCGAGCAACTCAACAAGGATACGACCAAGTCAGCGCCGCTCAACGGTTTATGAAGTGATCCCGATATTTCTAGAGAATGCATCAGAACGTGTCCGAGATCTCCGGCGACGAGGAGGGATTCGTGGAGCTAAACCGTTCAGCTAGGAGAAGTATAAATAGCTAGTTTGAGGGCCGAAATGACCAACTTTTCCTTTACGTTCACACTCAATTACATTTTAGCTCAGCGGACACTTGTTTCAGCTAAAGTTCTTTGTATACTTGATCAAATATCAAATAAATCTATTTTCCGTTATTTTGGTCTCGATCTTAGTTAGATCTATAAACATTTCTTAGGAGTAAAGTTTTTTTTCAGAATTCACATATAAATTCTTACTGCGGAATCTAGCTTTCATAATAGTTTAAAATCTTAACACAACATTTAAATTTAAATTAATGCTTTTAATTCATTAAATTTTAAAAATAAATAAACAAAAACTTATCTGCATCACGCGGGGTCATCTAGGAAGTATGTATTTGTTCGTCCCGTAATAATTCGATAGAATTATCGTTGTTTCTCCGTAAACCGAAGGCTATTATTGTCTTCTCATACAAGCTCGCAATTATTACCACTAAAGATAAACAAATCTCAATCTTAACTTGTAACCTTGACAAATTATTTTCATTCTCTCCTTTATACGTTGATTCCATTGGAAATGTAAAACAATCATACAAATAAAAAAAATATATATATATATATATATATTATAGATATATATATATATATATATATATTATAGATCCAAATATTGGAAATTCGAACTCAACTGGCCAATAATCCGAAGTCTAAAAATCGTTATTCGAGTCTGAAATAAATAAAATAAAAAATAAAATAAATGCGCAACGATTCTACAACGTTTAACTCCGTTAAATTCTAGGCCCGTTGAGAAATCGTTGGTGACGGAAACACACGTGTCGATCGTAAAAGCGATCTATATAACGGCGCCGTCAAATTCCCCGTTACACACATCCGTCGTCTTCTCTAATTGGTCCCCACCACACCAATACTATTCCTTCTTCACACGAGAGGAAGCTTTTCTCACTGTAAATGGTGTACGTTAGCTAGAGAGAGAAAACACATACACGCACGCGCAACGAGAGAGAGAGAGAGATCTAGAAGAAAGAAGGTGGCGTCAGCGATCGATTCAATGGCGGCTAGGAGAAGAGAACGAGATTTGACGGATCAAGGTCATGAATCGACGACGACGGTGAAGCGGAGGAAGATGGAGGAGGAAGTAGATGTAGAATCGAGGATTGTATTATCTCCGTGTGTTACACAGGCGACGAATCACGGCGGAATTGTAGCGACAAGGAATTCGGCTGGTGCGTCGGAGACTAGTGTTGTTATTGTTCGACGGCGAGATTCTCCGGTCGAAGAACAGTGTCATATTCCTCTTAGCTCAAATTTGGATTCCGCGTCGGTTTTTTGTTGCTCTGGTGGTATTAGATCGGAAGAGAAATCCAAAAGGAGAATCGAATTCGTTGATTTTGAGGTGAGCATTGACGTTTTTGAAAAAAAAAAAAAAAAAAAAATTCTCGATCCTCTGTTTGATTCCGAGAATATTCTTCGTTTTGAAATTTTCTCAGGAAAATAACGGTGGTGATGATCAAATCGAAACGTCATGGATTTATGATAACTTCATCAAAAGGTTTGTTTACAGTTACAGATGAATTCAATTTTTGATCTCTGGAGTTACTAAATATGTAAATATAAATTGTATTATTTGATCTCACAAATCATCAGGAACGAACAACAACAAGAGCAATCAGTGAATTACGCAGCTATGGAGGATCAATCATCAGAAGATTCAGTCGTCGAATCTCGCAGCCGGTTAAAGGAAAGCCGTGAGACGACGATGGTGATTAAAGAAGCTGAGATTGAAGATTTTTTCCAAACTGCAGAGAAAGATCTCCGGAATAAAGTGTTGGAATGTTCAAGAAAGTAAGTTTTTAAAAATAAAAAAATATTCAAATCCATTATGAACAATTCAATTAAAGATTTTTGAAAACCAAACGATTTGGAGAATTTGGTTTCAGGTATAATTTCGATTTCGAGAAAGATGAGCCATTAGGTGGACGATATGAATGGGTAAAATTGAATCCTTGAAGACGAAGACGATGATCATCTCACTCACCAAACTAGTTACCTTTCTCCTCTATGATAATAATCTATTAAGAAAATGTCATATATTAATTTTTCTTACCCGAAAAAAAAAATGTAAATATTTCTCAAATAATCAATAACATGTAATCCAGAAACTCCAACGTACTTAAAACAGAATTATGATTTTTTCACGATTAATTCATTAATTAAGACCTAAGAGTAAACAAAAAAAGTAAACTTTGTTGAAGTAGAATAATAGCTTCCATTATTGCTGTGTTCTTCTTAGTCTTTTTGCCAGAATATTTCTGAGTCTTTTCTCCATTACAAATATATTTTTGTAATGATTCATATCAACTTTTGTTATATTGGATTTTTTCTTCTATTTTTAAAATGAAATAGATTGTGTACTGTGTAGAGCAGAAAAAAAACACAAGGCGGACTGATACTGGCTGATGTGGTGAAGGAATATTACTCTTTATTCATCATGCTTCTATTTTCAATGTTACAAATTATTATATTTTATTCTCATTTGGATTTACGTGCTACTCTGCTGATATTTTAACTACGAACTTGTGCGTCACATGCTATAACAAAACTGTTTCCAGAATCTAGCTAATATAACTTATTTGAAATATTTTCTAAAAAGACTTTGATTTTGAAATGCCGCTTAAATAGCAAGTTTTAGTTTTCTCCCTCCTTTTTTTCCCAACAGTGTTAGTTACTTTTTTATTTTATTTGTGTTAATTTATATATGTATAATGTATGGTGGATTTATTAGAAATGATTGGTGTTTATATTACGGGTCGTTTTCTACTTGTGAAGAAATGGTCAATCACAAATCTTTTCATACCAAACTCGGGCATTATTATATAACACTTTCTTATCAATTTCCTAACCGAGAGTGACTTTATTAATAACCTTTTCCCTCTTTTATTTTGGTCTCTCCTTTTCTGTTCCTTTTTTCTTTTTTTGTCATTATTATCTCTCTTACTTTGAACATACTACAACTCAAGATTCAACAATTCAATGAATTATGATTAAAATGTGTAATCGTCGTACTTGTACTGAACGGTTAAAGAAACTGACACACAACACAAAGATGCTGGAATGTACACTAAAACCCATGAGGTAAAGATTTTAATTAGAAAAATTTACCTAGCATAACCCATTTTTAAAAAGAATTAGCTAGTATAACCCACAAAAAAAAATTGTTCAAGTAACCTATTTTAGATTCAAATTATTTCATAATACCAAAATTGTCTTTAACTATTTTCAGAATACTAAATATTTAAAATTTAAAATTATATATTAACAAAAACTTTCCACAAACAAAAATATATTATCCTAATAACATATACAGACATTTACCCATCTATATTTTATTCATCAATCGTACCACTTTTTTCCTCATTTGCATTCCAACCATCAATTGTACCACTTTTTTTCTCATTTTCACATATTTCCTGCAAAATAATAATATTTTATTAAAAAATAAAGAAAATTTTGGATAACATAACACAAAACTACATAATCTCAAAAAATACACTAACACAATCAAATAGATTTAAATCTACCAAAATTTCATAAAGTCTATCAAACCATGGCACACTAGGAGATTTAAATCAAAGTCTACCGTTAAATTGGAAGACTTTCACGGAGTCCGCCAAACTATCGCAGAGTCTGCCAAAATTACGTAAAGTCTACCAAAAAATGGCAGACTAGGAGATTTAAATCCAAGTCAACCGTAAAGTTGGAAGACTTTCGCGAAGTTCGCCAAATTATCGTGGAGTCTCCCACTAGTTACGTAAAGTCTACCAAACAAATGGCAGACTAGGAGATTTAAATCCAAGTCTACAGTAAAGTTGGAAGAAGTTTGCGGAATCTGCCAAATTATCGTGGAGTCTACCACTAGTTACGCTGAGTCTACAAAAAAATGGCAGACTAGGAGATTCAAAACCAAATCTACCGTAAAGTTGGAAGACTTTCGCAGAGTCTGCCAAATTATCGCGGAGTCTGCACTAGTTACGGAGAGTCTACCAAAAAATTGGCAGACTAGGAGATTCAAATCTAAGTCAACCGTAAAGTTGGAAGACTTTCGCGGAGTCTGCCAAATTATCGCGGAGTCTGCCACTAGTTACGCAGAGTCTACCAAAAAAATGGCGGACTAGGAGATTCAAATCCAAGTCTACCGTTAAGTTGAAAGACTTTCGCGGAGTCTGTCAAATTATCGCTGAGTCTGCCACTAGTTACGCAAAGTCTACCAAAATAATGGCAGATTAGCAGATTCAAATCCAAGTCTACTGTTAAGTTGGAAGACTTTCGCGGAGTCTGCCAAATTATCGCGGAGTCTGCCACTAGTTACGCAGAATCTACCAAATTAATGGCAGATTAGCAGATTCAAATCAAAGTCCACCGTTAAGTTGGAAGACTTTCGCGGAGTCTGCCAAATTATCGCGGAGTCAGTCACTAGTTACGCAGAGTCTACCAAAATAATGGTAGGTTAGCAGATTCAAATCCAAGTCTACCGTTAAGTTGACAGACTTTCAAAATAATTACATGGATTTCAATGAATATTGAATGTTGAGAATTGATTGTACGATGTCTTTTTTCTTCCACCATGCATAGTAATTGAATCGAATAAGTCTAAAAAATAATATGATATTAAAACAAAACGTATGACCATACAAAATCTAATTGTTTATCAAAATTTAATGTACTTTTACCTTCTAAATAAAATCCAACAAAAAAACAGTTAGAATTTTGAAATCAAGTCTCTACCTCTTCTCTCTCTTGTGAAGAAAGCTTTTCATCAATGGGTTTAAGCTTTTATTTGTTAACGGATACTTCAAAAAAGAAAATAAAAAGCAATATTTTTTCAATGATTTCATTTTCTATTTTTAATTTGATTTTGAAATAATTATATTCTCTACCCTAATTAAATGATGATGGTTTTAAAATAGGGTATTGATTTTTTTTTTTTTTTAAATAAGTTGCCCCAATATTTAGATGTTACTTGAAGTAAATAATGAAAGTTTTTAGGGGTAAAATAGGTAAACCATTGTTAAAATATCTTTCAAAATCTCTATAGGTTATTTTGGCTATTTTAATTATTATGTGGGTTATTATAGCTAATCTCCCATTATTTTTTACTATTTTTATTCTCTTGTCAAGAAGAGGCAAAGAGAGTTTATAGCTCGCGCATTCGTTTACTATTTGGGCTTTACGATCCAATATAGATTGGTAACTAAACCAATGTAGACACAGAGAAAAATGAAGCTCTTTGGATTATGTAGATCCGTTAGTGCAAACGATGTTGGTATTTCTTCAAAATCTTTGAACATGAATTCGATTCTACTTCTCTATGAAGGGTTGATAAAAGACTCAAATATATTTTGAGCCAATTCAAATGATCCCATATCTCTTGTTTACATTAATTGTAGGAACCGCGAAAACCGAATTGAGAAAACCGAAAGAAATAAGAACCTAAGGGGTGCGAATTTGGATTCCAATTGTTCGGTCACCGACCGGGTTCAAAGAACCATTGACCGGTTGCGACTTAACTGAGTCACGATTTTTCGGTTAAAATTTTATTACAAAATTTTTCCAAAAAGAATAGTCTTTAATGGACCTACGGACCAAACCCAAACCCGAACCCGAGCCCGAGCCGGCCCAGTTTGGTGGTGGTGGTGGTGGTGGTGGTGCGCACGTGGGACTCCCTAGGTTTTTTCATGGTGCATATGTGTTCTTGACTTGTTTGAACACTTACACATGCTTAGCCTTATTTATACAACACCAAATGTTTCCAACTTTAGATGTGGGACAATTTTAAGTGTGCATTCATTAAACCAACACAAGAGGCTTTTACTTCTTAGCCCAATGGCTTTATCTCATTTCACCTTCACATTTTAGAACCCAATTTTCCATACCCAAATGTCTATACCAAGCCCATTTGATTATATATAAAATTTGTTCCAACAATCCCCCACATGAATAGAAATGACCTCTAAACATATGACAACTCGATAAAGTCTAAGACTCTACTGATTAGACTAACTTATATGACTAGACAGACAGACGGATTTTCGAGAGTATAACGAAAAATTACTCTATCTAAGTTGGTAGCAATTTTTCAGCTTTGAACCACTCGTAGTTAGTAGCTATCGGATTTACTTGGCCAGGAAGTGAACATGATGTCTTGAACCCCCCAGATTTTGATGTAAACCTAGACAACAGCTATAACACATATCATTTTCTCATAGAACCTTGTTCTCTGTTGTGTTCATTTTGGCCTTGAACTTGCCTGGTTTTCATGAGTGAACTTGGAGAATATAGCCTTTCCTTCATTCTCCTAGAGACGGCCCATTTCACACTCACTAGGTGATCTTCATTAGCTTAGCGTTAGAAGTATTCTGAAATACCATATATTATAAGGCTAAAGAATCATTAAAAGCCAAAAGCTTATCCTTATTCCATACCGATATAACACTGTATGTCATCCTAGGAACTGGGTAGAGATATTAATCTCACAGTGTTCTTTCAGTTTAAGTTTGAATTTATTGTCCCTTTGAACCTATTTCTTGGGATCTCCAGTCATGTAGGTGGGGCGTCCATCAAACTTCAACTTTATTCAGAGGCTTGTAAACCCATTCCTCTTGATGATTTTACTACTTGATCTCTTGCCAAACCTTTAGTGAATGGATCAGCTAGGTTATCGACAGATTTGATATAATCTATCGTGAGTACTCCAATGGAGATCAAGTTTCTAATGGTTTTATGTCGTCGTCGTATGTGACAAGACTTGCCATTATAATGATTATTCAGTGCCCGAGAGATAGCCGATTGGCTATCACAGTGTACACGTAAAGCTGACACTGGTTTCTCCCACATAGGGATATCTTCCAAAAAATTGCGACAAACTCAAATTCCATGGTCAATGTGGCTATCACGTTTTGTTTAGAAGATTTCCAGGACACTGCTGCACCTCCAAGGGTAAAGACATATCCACTTGTGGATTTTGAGTTTTTGGAGTCCGTAATCCAGTTTGTATAACTGTATCCTTCCAAAACTGCTGGTTCTTTACCATAGTGTAGTCCATAATTTTTGGTATAATGTAGGTAATTCAATACTCTAGTCATTGTTTTCCAATGTTTATGTCCTGGATTACTAGTATAGCGACTCAGTATGTTTACTTCATGTGCTAGGTCGGGTCTAGTACAATTTGTCAAGTACATCAGACTTCCGATTACGCGTGCATACTCCACCTGATAAATTGAATCTCCTGAGTTTTTAGCCAGGTGAATATGAGGGTCAACTGGAGTTTTTGCAGTCCCACTTGAATAGTTTTTGAATCTATCAAGTATCTTTTGAGCGTAATGTGATTGTGATAAGATAATTCCTCCAGCATGTCGGTGAATCTTAATGCCGAGAATGACATCTGCCAAACCCATGTCTTTCATTTCAAAGTTACTATTAAGTAAGTTCTTTGTTTGATTAATCATGTCATTAGTGTTGCCAATAATGAGCATGTCATCAACATACAAACACAACAAAACATATCCGTGAGGGGTACATTTGATGTATATGCATTTATCACATTCGTTAATGCTGAAACCATTTGACATCATCACATTATCAAATTTTTCATGCCATTATTTTGGAGCTTGTTTCAGTCCGTACAATGATTTGACAAGTCTACACACTTTGTGTTTTTGTCCGGGGACAACAAATCCTTCAGGTTGTTTCATATAGATCTCTTCTTCCAAATCTCCATGTAGAAAAGCAGTTTTGACATCCATCTGATGTATTTCTAGGCCTCTTAATGCTGCGATACTTACCAAAAGTCTGATGGAGGTTATTCGCGTCACTGGAGAATATGTGTCAAAGTAATCCAGATCTTCTTTTTGTCGGAATCCTTGAGCCACAAGCTTAGCCTTATACTTATACACAGAACCACCCGTTTTCATTTTTGTTGTGAAAATCCATTTACTCCCTAGTGCTTTAGACCCTTCGGGTAGATCGGTAATCTCATATGTATGATGTTGCAATACAGAATCGATCTCACTATTAACAGCTTCCTTCCAATAGGCTGCTTCTGGTGTAGACATGGCTTCTCAGTAATTTTGTGGTGCGTTCTCTGTGAGAAACACCATCATGAAATCATCACCAAAGGATTTTTCCTTACGAGCTCTTTTGTTGCGTAAAGGTTCATCTTCTACGTTGTGTTGATGTTCTGGAAGTGCTTGCCTCATTTGTTGAGAAGCTTGTTTCCCGTTGTTCAAGTGTCCTCTTTTGACCTTGATTTTGTTTACAAGGGAAAATGTGTTCAATGAAAGACGCATTTCGTGATTCCATTACTGTATTGTCTGATTTGTGAACCAGAAACCGATAAGCACTACTGTTGTGTGCATATCCTATGAAAATACAGCCCACTGTTTTAGGTCCAATTGTGACATTTTTCGGAGGTGGTACTGCGACTTTAGCAAGGCACCCTCACACTTTAAAGTATTTGTATGAAGGTAAAACACCTTTCCAAAGTTCATATGGCGTTTTGCCAGTAACTTTATGTGGTATTTTGTTGAGAAAATAGTTCGTAGTAAGCAAAGCTTCCCCCCACATTGACTGGGGTAACCCAGATTCCTGCAACATATACTACAAGAAAACAGCTAATTTGTGACGCTCAAACGCGACACAAAACATGCGTTTGCGACTCTTTTGTGACGAAAAAAAGCGTCGCTAAAAAACCGTTGCAAATCTAAACCGTCGCACAAATTTGCGACGGTTTAGAGACGAACCTGAAGCGTCATATATATGCGACGGTTTAGAAACGATAAAAAAGCGTCATATATTTGTAACGAAATTGAGACTCTCATATTCCATCATAAATTAGCGACACTATTGTGACGCTATAAAGAGATACTTCCGATCTTTATCGTTGCAAAAGAGTGACGAATTCGTCACAAAAGGGTCACTAATTTGTGACTCAATCTGTGAATGTGACAATTGTTTTAACTACAGAATTTGTATTACAAAAAAAGATTTAAAAGCTTAAATGTACAGCAAATTAAACTAAAAGCATAGAATTAGAAATCCAAAAGAAAACAAACATCCGCATTGTTTTAGGTTTACAAAACAAAAAAAACTTTAAACATTGTTGTGAATTCAAAAGAAACTTTATTTAGTACCTAGACGAAACATCATCTTCTGCCATGTCTTCCACTCCCTCCGGGACAGCAGCTGCATGTCCTTCTTCGCCAAGAAACTCTGGTGCACAGAAAGCTTATTAGATTGATTCAACTAAACATTCAGAGCTTTCACTATCAAGGGCATGTGGTATACACAAATCAATTAAGAAACGTAAAGCGAAAACCACAATTAAAATGTTTGGAGCGAAAACAAAGAAAAGAAAGGAAAAGACTTGCTTTGATAGTAGCAAAGATCCTCGTTAGGAAAAAAATATCTCAAATTAAGTTTTTGTCATATATAACATACCTTTGTGGTGTGAAGAGCCCTGCACACACTCTCATCATTGCCCAGTGGGTAGTTAACCAATACCGATACTCCTGCAGAATATACGCAACCTTGTCAAGTACAAATTTTCATCAAACGGTTTAAGAGTTGAGAAAGAGCAACATTAATTACTAACATAGCAATCCGGAGAAGTTTCATTACAACTTGATATTAAGATATATTCTGTGTATATTCTATCAATGGACTATAAATAACCACAAAAGTCTGAATTAATAGTTATGATTTTATTACTAAGCAAACAGACATAACATTAACTATATAATTTACATGAGTGTACCTTATCATATTTTTCAATGAGTGTCAGGCATTCCGTGTTACGTGGATCAACAGTTTGATATTCTCCTTTGCAGATTCTCTCCGTTGACTACGAAAAAATGAGTTTTAAACTGCTTGTTATCTACTTTCATTGTTTGGGACAAGAAACAAAAACATGTCATATCGGCTATAGCTCGTAAAGTTCATCAGAGATCAAGCTTAACAGTCAAAGGCCCTGCTTTTATTAATTTTGATTCAAACAAGTCACTGAACAAAACTGAAGCAGAGAAACAGAGTTTGAAAAAGAATTTCCCATTCTCATAAAGAAGAGCAGAGATAGAAGAGCAACCATGTCCACCACTTAAAAAAAGAAGCAAAGGGTCTATATTTCTATATTCTCCATATTGATTCAGTCCCTCAAAATTTCAACACTGTGTAGTCATTACCTTTCCAAGTTAGAACACATGTTCAGTATAAAGAGACTCATACGAACACATCAAAATTAGTAAAAAGGGAGGAAATCACCAAGACAGAGTTACAAGCATATGGAGGAGTGATAACCATAGAGGATGGAATGTGACTTTAATGATGATCCGTCCTGCAAAACGATGATTCAGGACCGTAACGCTTTCTAAGAACTTCTGGAGCTACATAGTAAGGAATCAAGACGAAAGAAATTCCTTATGATTCACACTGTCATACATACCTTGTGAAGACCTTGAAAGCCCCTGTTTTTAAGAAGACCATCTAGATCATCAAAGCGGTCAACCTCCTGCAGTGAAATCAAAACATGATAATGCAGCCAGAAAAATGTATCTCTCTCTCTACACCTAGTTGGATATAGGCCGTTCCTCTATTTCTTTGTTAATAAAGCGAACCCATTTCTAAACATGAGAGTAATCCTCTACTGAACCATTGGTAGGAGCCCAATTATTTGAAACTCAAAACACAAAAGCGTCACAGTTTCATCATAATATCGTCGCAAATTTGTTACGCATTTGTGACGCTATGAGTATACACAGCTTCAAACCCTAAACTCTAAACATTTACATGAAAATTTGGTAAGTCAATAGATTTAAAATAAGTTTTTTATCAAAGTATGACCAATGTAAATGATTATACTAAAGTAATTTGAAGTATAAATGTCTATTTATAAAAAAATGAAACTTTTATCAAATATGACAATGTAATAACATTGTGTGTAACATAAGACTAATGTGATTGCTTTGAACATTTTCAAAATTTTTGGAAATTAGAAAATTTAACAATTAAATGTAAGAATAATAGTCCACACATCAATAATATAAGTATGTATATAATCCTAGTACTTTAATTCTAGTTTAAAACACCAAAACCCTACTAGGAGTAACTAATCAGTAGCAAAACTGTCACAAAATTGTAACTCATTTGTGACGCTTTTATGACGCTACGCGAAACCCTAAACCCTAAAACAACCCATCGGAATTGCGATTGTTCTATGACCATTTTGTGACTGCTATGTGACCATTTTGTGACACTTTAATGACGCTACGCGAAACCAGAAAAGAGTCAGGGTTGAGTCGCAAAAGTGTCACAAATTTGTTACGCATTTGTGACGCTAAGTGTATACACAACTTGAAACCCTAAGCCCTAAACATTTAAATGGGAATTTGGTAAGTTTATGGGTTTAAAATAAGTTTTCTATGAACTTATGAACCATGTGAATGATTATATTTAGGTAATTTGAACTTCAAATGTCTATTTATCAAAAATTAAAATTTTTACAAAAGATTACAGAGTAATAACACTTATAGTTTATAAAATACTTATATTATTGATATGAACATTATAATGTTTTTTGGAAATAAAAGATTTAACAATTAGATGTAAGATTCTTAGTCCACACATGAATAATATATGTTTGTATATAATCCTAGTTCTTGAATACACATTTGAAACACTAAAATTCAATTGAGAGTAGCTAATCAGTAGCAAAAGGGTCACAAATATGTTACGTTTTTGTGACTCTTTAGTGACGCTACTTAAAACCCAGAAAAGAGTCACAAATGAGTCACACAAGAATAGCAAATTAGTTTCAAATAGTGTATTGTTGCTAATTCGTCGCAAAAAGTGTGACTTTTAGTAAAATAGTCCCAACTTCGTCGCTAATTTGTGACACTTTTACGACATGAGTTTTCCGTCACAAATTTGCGACGGATTTGATACGTTTTTCCTTTTCGTTACAAATCCGTCACAGTTTCGTCCCACCTCCGTCGCAATCGTTTGTGACGAAAAAATCCGTCACAAAAATCCGTCACAGATTAACTGTTTTCTTGTAGTGATAGCATTCATCATCTCTTTCAGAGTTTGGTTTTTTCGTTCCAAAACTCCGTTAGATTCAGGGGAATAGGGAGCTGTGGTTTGATGTATGATGCCATGTTATTGACAGAAGTTGTGGGGGTCGAAACCGACACAATTAGATTTGTAAGAGTTCGTGAGGGGAATTTAGAGATTTCTATGCTAACTAGGGATCACAAGAGATTGAGAAAGAGTTGTTCTTATTGCTGTGTCAAGTTGAGTACAAAGCTTGTGTATGAAAAATTGCGGATTCCCCTTTAGGGTTTTTACAAGGACGTATACATAGTTTTCTAAGTCGGCTAAACATTCATAATCCTCTGCGGAGTCGGTTGCATCAATATGGGCTTCGTGTCTGGACCGGGCTATCACAACGTTATTGGGTTGAAGACTGTCTTGGATTGAAGATGCGCTTGGCGACTAGGCCGAACGTGCGATCAGCCCACCAACTCCGAGCCCGTGATCGGCCCACAAGGTGAGCACGCAGTCGGCCACAGTACTGAGCACGCGGTCGGCCTCGGTACCAAGCGCGCTATCGGCCTCGGCACCGAGCACGCGGTCGGCCTCGGCACCGAGCGCGCGGTCAGCCTCGGCACCGAGCACGCGGTCGGCCTTGGCACCGAGCATGCGGTCAGTCTCAACACCGAGCATGTGGTCGGCGTGATAGCGAGCACGCGGTCGGCACTGGCCCGGTCTCTTTCTGTTTCGCCTAAGTCTGCTCCACTGCCATATTCTCCGCTCCGCAGGAAGATTTAGGTTCCGTTAGGCCTCCTTCGTCGAGAGTCCGGAGGG
The DNA here is from genome assembly GCA_963576765.1 of Draba incana. Taxonomy (NCBI): domain Eukaryota; kingdom Viridiplantae; phylum Streptophyta; class Magnoliopsida; order Brassicales; family Brassicaceae; genus Draba; species Draba incana. The sequence goes on along the minus strand of OY755216.1, from coordinate 18,832,412 downwards.
CCATCTCTTCTATCGGCTGTTCTTTAGACGTTAATGCTGAGGGGGTGAATACCGACCCCAACAGTTAGCCCCCCAACTCGGTAGTGTTAGAGATAATAGTGCCGAGTTAAAAGATGTGTTGTGTATCAGCGTTAACGTTCAAAGTCATGACGTTATTGGCATAACCACTCACACAGCAGTAGAGGGTGACTTTATGCAAGAGGTTTTAAGACTCCGTAAGTGTTGTGAAGATTTCAAGACTTCATGCTGCGTCTGCTGAAGCTGCTGCGTTTCTGCAGAAATTTTTTTCTGTTTTCTATACTTAGGATTTCTTTGAGCTGTTATGCGATTTTGTCATGTGTTTGCCAACATTGACGTTGGGCTTCCCGAATGGGGCTTTGTTAAGTAGAGAGAATGCGAATGCGTTTACGCTCTCTACCTGCCAACGTTGCTGTTGGGCTTTGTGGAATGGTGCCGTTCTCGAGACACGTCTGTCCGAGAACAAGTTCACCTTAGATTTGACCAGAGTGTATCCTGGGTTTCTGAATGACACGTTCAGGGTATAATTCGAATGGAGGTCATTAGCAGCTGCATTTTACCAACGACAATTTGTTGGGTTTCAGAGTGATCAGTTGGCATGACCCAATACTGAACACTGGTGATCAGTTGGCATGACCCAATGCTGAACACTGGTACTTATATAGCGCGCTGTATCCGTTGTGGATGTCATTGTGTTCGTATTTCCGCATTATTGTTGTGGCTAGCAGCAATAAATACGGAACGACTCTACTCGATTAAAGCTTTGATCAGTCCGTAAAGGACAAGCTGTTCTCATGATGAGTGTTGTGGCGAGTGTTTATGATTGACGATGACGTTGTCAATGATTTTGTCAAGGAGTGGCGTACAGGTACCCCACTCCCCCCCCCCTTTTAGACAAAGGAAGGAACTGAAGTCGTCTAGATGCTGTGAAAAGCACTCACTCCCCCCCCCCCCCCCCCCCCCCCCTCCTGAAGGCGGAGGAGATCAAGTGAGCTCGTTCGAAAACAAGGCTGATGAAGAGTGGATCCCCCCCCCCTTTTGATGGAGGGGGGCAACTGAACCTATCCAAAGACAGGCTACCTACGTACCCCTTACGGGGATCAAGTCACCTCGTAGTTCATTTGGAAAAGCTTCTAAGAGGGTGGTGGCATCGCAGCGGACTGGGTGGTTTCGCCCGCTTGCTTGGTTTTCTCGCCCCTCTTAGCGCGGACTTCTTCCTCGCTTCGAGTGAAGTCTGTAGCGCGGTGGAGAGCGTCTTGGATAGTCGCGGGTGGGTTGACAGTCAGTTCCTGCCAGAATGGAGAAGGGCATCGAAGCGATCCTCTCAAGGCCTCCAGCGCGGACGTGCTGGTAATACCGTCCACCTTTGACAGTGTGTGCTTGAATCTTGTCACGAAAGACCGCAGGCTTTCGTTCTCACCTTGCTTGTTCGTCCACAGCTCCGTGATACGTGAAGTTTTAACCCAAATAAAACTGCAAGTGCACAGACAATCGCAGTAGTATAAAAGGTATCGAATCCACAGAGACCAAGGTTACACTATGAAACTATAGATTTTGATTTAAAGCTAAGATAAAATATGGGTTTTGATTTTCGTAACAAGCAACAGCAAATAATCAAACGATGTAAATTCAATAAAGAAAAGCACTAGATTAAGGTCATTCGCCGGTGACTTCGGATTAAGGACTGAGCAATCTATTTAGGATTCAATTAAGCGCAACCTAGAACTCGAACATAAATGTAATATTGCCCCACTGTCGTGATGCATCAATATCTTTATCTAACACCCTAAATGCCTAAACTGTCGTTTGGATTCAGCGATGAAGACAAGCAATAATGAATTGGTTCAATTTGTTCACAATTGATGGTAACAATCAACTGTCGTTGGTTACACACCAATTGCTCACCAATAGTTTATCTAACAACCTAGAGCACTGTCGTGAATAAGTTTAACTTGAATTCATAGACTAGGTGATCAAAATAGTCTATGCAATACGAATCCCAATTGATGAAGACAAATGATAACATTCCTATTTGGCTCAGTCACTATAATCCTAATTCACCATTGAAATTCCCTAACCTAGCTAATGGACTACTCAAGCATGGAGAATAAAAACGCAGCAATCAACGAGAGAGAATTCATAATGATAATAAAAGAGATAAGGGATTTAGAATTCTTCTCAATAGATGTTGTGGAATGATTCTCCAAATGTTAGAAGCAAATCCAAGGAATGAGAATGGATAAAAATCTCCAAAAAGGTCTCTAAAGAAACGTCAAAAGAAAACTCTCTCAAAAGAAATGTTTCAGGACTCCCCTTTTAGGAGGTGGCTGCCTCTTATTTATACTAAAATTAGGGCAAAATCGGGTCTGGCAATGGGACCGGTCGGTCTGGTAATGGGACTGGTCGGTCCCGATTCCAGGGAGCTTTTGGAGCTTCGGACCTTTAGTGAGCAGGTGCTCACTTCAAACCGAGCAGGTGCTCGGTTTTGAAAAACGCCATCTTTTCTCTAGATTCGTACCTTTTGCTCCAATGACCCCCCATGACTCCAATCCATGCATGAGAGCCTCCTAGAACCTGCAAAGACACAAAATAAACTAGAAAAAACCAAAAAGACTAAAGAAACGATAAATAAAAGAGACCAAAATACTAATATATCAATTCCCCCGGACTTAGATCTTTGTTTGTCCCCAAACAAACTCGGAAATAAGTAAAGGAGAAAGGTTTGAAAACGCGGATGGAATTCACTTGCTTGTTGGAAAGAGTTCAGACTTCATACTTTCGTCATCAGGCCTTAGAACATGTATCATAGTCAACCATGGGGTTCATAACCTAACTTAATCACCCACAACCCATCAAAACGTCGGTATCCACAATATCATCTCTTAAATAGGATTAATGAAAATGAAGTACAGTGATCTTACCCAAGGAGGATCGTTTCAAGGGGTGCCAACTTTTCCTAACCAAGACCCTCTCCTGTATACTCTTTTTCTCAACTCAAATCCTCTCTTAAAATGATTAAATGTTTGATAAAGTTTTTTTTTTTTTTTTTTTTTTTTTTTTTTTTTTATAGTGGGACGGATCGAAATGAGACCGCGAAGAGATACGAGTTTACGCATCATCCCCTGGCTCACCTCGAAACTTGCAGTTTCCCCTTTTTTTTTTTTTATTTATTATTATTTTTTTTTTATTATTTTTTTATGTATTTTTTATGGGACGATTCGAAATGAGGTCGCAAAGGAGATACGAGTTTACGCATCATCCCCTGGTTCACTCCGAATCTTTTAGTTTCCCTTACAACATGCCTTCCGCGAGTCCCAAAAGATACACGGGCTTAATCGCGTAGTCCCTTGGGCCACTTGGACATGTTGCTTTGATAGAGGAGAGGAGAGTTAGAGAGTAAAGAGCTTACGTGGTGGAGAGTTGCGGTGTCTCATACGGTTCGAAAGAAGTCTTGCCCAATGAACATCAAACCCTTGAAAAAGAAATTAAAAGTCAAGATTAACCAAATAATGACTTGAGACGATATTGGATCCACCTAATTCTCGATGAATATGGGCTTTGGGTAAAAATTTATCCACCCATAACCTTTCATATACAGAGCTTTAGCCAAACAAGTCATGCAAGTAATCCCCAGTCCAAACATAATTCCAATAGATCAAGATCCTAATTCCCAAAACTCGATAAAATTCAAAAACAGACTCAATAAAAACCAAATAAAACAGATAATAAACCGCTCCCCCGGACTTAAATCACACCGTCTCCGGTGTGAAAAAGTTCAAGAGATTGACGACACAAGAAAAAAACAGAAACAAAAACAAAAATGGATAAAACAATGATGGTAGAGGGTGAAAGAGATATCACCGAGTGGAAGCTTGGAGCTTGATGGAGATGAAGTTTGATGGAGAGTGGTGATAGAGGGGAGCTCGATCGTGATGAGTAGAAAAGAGGTGGGAGGCGGGTCTGCAAAAAGAAAGGGGTAAGAAGTTTGTAAAAATTTTTAGGTTTTAAAGGGTTTTTTTTTTTTAAAGGGGAAAGGAAAGTCGGATTGGTTGCTCGGGCACAGGACCGACCGGTCCCGATACTGGATCGGTCGGTCTCATTTCCAGAGACTTATCGTGTGTTGATCCGCGCGTGAGAACGGTCGGTCCGGCATTCGGAACGATCGGTCCATCGTCTGCTCTGGATCGACCGGTCGTCCTGGGGGATCGACCGGTCTCATTTCCAGAGACTTGGCCGAGTCTCTTGACTGCTCTGGATCGACCGGTCTCTCTATGGGATCGACCGGTCTCATTTCCAGAGACTTAATCCGGGCTTTTTCGGAAACTGAGCAGGTGCTCAAAAGAGATTCCTTCACCATTTTTTTTAGAATTCAAATACTGAAAACACAAGTAAAATGTTAGTGATAAAAGGAATTTAAAACTAAATTATGTACAAAAAATCTTACCGATGGGTTGCCTCCCATCAAGCGCTTGTTTAAAGTCGTTAGCTCGACTTTGTAGACCATCTAGGCTCAAGGAGAATCCATGTGAGGATTATAAACTTTCTTGTCCGGATCAGGGCTCGGTGGAGGTGGGTTGAGACGTGGTCGATTTGCTCTTTGATCGCTTATATTTAGTTTCAGAACCTTGCTTAGCATACTATCCATAGCTGCTTGACCTTTCTCATTAAACTCCGGAGTAATGATAGCTTTGACCTTAGAGAAAGGCCTAGACATACCCTTGCTCTTCAGCTTATACTCGATTGTGTCTCCAACGCACCTCTGTGGTGTCAAGGTTATAAGCGAACTTGTAATACCCTTCTCACGCTTTGCTTTGTCCCGCTTGTTAACTTTCTTAGGCTTCCTTTCATAAGAACGAGTGTTTCCATCCAAGACTTCATTACACTCATTCTTATGGCAAAGTGCTGCAGCTGGCAAGACGCTTACCTTCCCTGTTACATCGTCTATGGCAACACAAGAGCCATGTTTGCTGCCACCATTGGCTGAAATGGCGTTGTAAGAAATCCGCTTGTCGATGTTAGAGAAAACTATCCTTCCGTTTGGTAAGTCAACAACTGCACCCGCTGTCGCAAGGAAAGGTCTCCCCAGAATCAAGGGCATGTATGAACCATTATTCATATCCACAACCTGAAAATCAGTCGGGATCAAGCAATCCCCAATTTGGATATCCAAATTCTCAATTATCCCTTGTGAAGTTCTTACTGAGGCATCCGCAAATCTGATAGACATCTGAGAAGTTTGCATATCAACAATACCCAATGATTTCGCAATATCCCTTGACATGAGGTTAACACTAGATCCAGAATCGCATAGAGAATCTTCAAAATCAATTCCAAATATGGAACATGGTACAATAAACTTCCCTGGATCTTCAACCTTAGGCAATATCCTCAATTGTGGTGGAACTGGGTACGGGACTGGGGGTTTGTAGACACGTGACTGAACCTTATCAACAAGCTTATTCGGTCGAAGCACTGTAGAAGATGGTCCAGCAACCCCTTCAACCTTTTTCTCTCTTGGAGCAGGTGCTCCTTCCGAGAGCGGGTGCTCCACAGACTTTTCTGGCCAGTTTTTAGTCGCTGTCCCTATAATCGGCGGGAGAGTTCTTCCACTTCCCAGCCTGATGGTGTTCACAAACTCTCTGGGGTTTGCAACTGGTTTACTTGGGAGCACTCCTTGTGGACTCTTGACTGCCTCGGCGGTTTGAGCGACCTGAATCTCAAGCTTCTTTACATGAGTGCAAATAGCTTCAAACTTACTGTTGAGATCATTGTACATGCTGTCCACCTTGACATTGATCTTATTAGCATATTCCTGCTGACCGAGTAAAACCAACTGCATAAGAGATTTCAGTTCATCTTGAGAATTAGATGCATGGGCTTGAGAGCTTTGATTCTGCACATAGTCTTCACCCACATAGTTCGCCTCAGCATACTGCTCATCTCCCTTGTTCTCACAAAGCTTGACACTTCTCTGATTTCTCTTCAACAACAGGTTCACTTTCGCTGTCAGCTCATCAATCTTCTGTGAATCAACACTGCTGATATAAGTAGGCTCATCATGATCATAGCAGCGATTCCTGGAACTTGCAGCCAAGTTCTCTATCAATTGATATGCTCCTTCCCTGGTCTTGGTCATAAAATCACCATTACTCGCAGCATTCAAAGTGTTCTTAGAATCACGGTCAACACCATCATAGAAGATACCCAGCAAATTCTCATCGGTAAACCCATGGTGTGGACATTCCCTCTTGTACTCTTTGAACCGTTCCCGTGCCTCACAAAAGGACTCTCCTGAATGTTGCTGAAACGTGGAGATCTTGTTCCTTAGACCCGCGGTCATAGTTTTGGTGTAGAAGTGGTCCAAGAACGCTGCTCTACATTGTGGCCAGGTCGTGATGGATCCAGCTGGTAGCGACTTGAGCCAACGGGAAGCTTTGTCCGCGAGTGAGAAAGGGAAAAGCTTGCACTTCAGGAAATCCGGGTTCATCCCATTAGAGCTTGTCGTGGAGCAAATCTCCTCGAAGTTCTCTATATGGTCCAACGGAATTTCAGCAGGAAGTCCATGGAACAAGTGTAGCTTAACAAGCGATATCAACTGCGGTTTGATCTCATAATCATTCCAGTCAACAGGAGGGGGAACTATAGCAGCTCGGTTCTGGTAGAAAGCATGGGGATTGTCCATATCCCCAATGGTACGCTGCTGCTCACGCGTACACTGTTGCATTTGAGCCATTTGTTGTTCAAGCCTCCGAATAGCAGCGGCTACATGACCGTTTGCAGCTCGGTCGTCTGTTTCGTCACCCATGTTGGCTGAAACACCTGAAACACACACAAAAGAAAAACAAAGCAAAATTAGCAAAATTCTTAGACTATAAATAAAATCAAATCTCAAAGGTAACGCAATTGGTCCCCGGCAACGGCGCCAAAAACTTGATACGTGAAGTTTTAACCCAAATAAAACTGCAAGTGCACAGACAATCGCAGTAGTATAAAAGGTATCGAATCCACAGAGACCAAGGTTACACTATGAAACTATAGATTTTGATTTAAAGCTAAGATAAAATATGGGTTTTGATTTTCGTAACAAGCAACAGCAAATAATCAAACGATGTAAATTCAATAAAGAAAAGCACTAGATTAAGGTCATTCGCCGGTGACTTCGGATTAAGGACTGAGCAATCTATTTAGGATTCAATTAAGCGCAGCCTAGAACTCGAACATAAATGTAATATTGCCCCACTGTCGTGATGCATCAATATCTTTATCTAACACCCTAAATGCCTAAACTGTCGTTTGGATTCAGCGATGAAGACAAGCAATAATGAATTGGTTCAATTTGTTCACAATTGATGGTAACAATCAACTGTCGTTGGTTACACACCAATTGCTCACCAATAGTTTATCTAGCAACCTAGAGCACTGTCGTGAATAAGTTTAACTTGAATTCATAGACTAGGTGATCAAAATAGTCTATGCAATACGAATCCCAATTGATGAAGACAAATGATAACATTCCTATTTGGCTCAGTCACTATAATCCTAATTCACCATTGAAATTCCCTAACCTAGCTAATGGACTACTCAAGCATGGAGAATAAAAACGCAGCAATCAACGAGAGAGAATTCATAATGATAATAAAAGAGATAAGGGATTTAGAATTCTTCTCAATAGATGTTGTGGAATGATTCTCCAAATGTTAGAAGCAAATCCAAGGAATGAGAATGGATAAAAATCTCCAAAAAGGTCTCTAAAGAAACGTCAAAAGAAAACTCTCTCAAAAGAAATGTTTCAGGACTCCCCTTTTAGGAGGTGGCTGCCTCTTATTTATACTAAAATTAGGGCAAAATCGGGTCTGGCAATGGGACTGGTCGGTCTGGTAATGGGACTGGTCGGTCCCGATTCTAGGGAGCTTTTGGAGCTTCGGACCTTTAGTGAGCAGGTGCTCACTTCAAACCGAGCAGGTGCTCGGTTTTGAAAAACGCCATCTTTTCTCCAGATTCGTACCTTTTGCTCCAATGACCCCCCATAACTCCAATCCATGCATGAGAGCCTCCTAGAACCTGCAAAGACACAAAATAAACTAGAAAAAACCAAAAAGACTAAAGAAACGATAAATAAAAGAGACCAAAATACTAATATATCACTCCGCATCATAAATCTTTCTTTCGGCGAAGATGTTGTAGTGCTGCACAAACATCTCTGGGAGTTGATGGAAGGTGTGGATTGATTTCTTTTCCAGCTTGTAGAACCACTAGAGGGCAGGCCCTTTGAGGCTGTCTATGAACAGTTTGCAGTAACTGATGTCCTTCTCGGCTTCTGTGAAGTTTGCCCTTCCTAAGGCAACCTCGAATTCCATCAGATGGATAGCAGGGTCGGTGGTTCCTTCGTAGATTGGAAGCTTGACTTTTCCGGGGTCGGAGATTTGAGTCCTCGCGACCCTCTCAGCGAAGGGTGTGTTCCGTGCCCTCTCGAGCACATAGGCGATCCTAGGAGCCTTCGACATGCTCCGGTGCATCTGTAGTTGGGTAGCTTTTAGATCAGAGACGACCTTGTCCAACTGGGCCTGTAGCGCAGCGACCCCCTCATCTCGGGAGCCTCGCGGAACCCTGCGCTCTCGTTCCCTCCTGTGAAGTCCTGCTATGATCGCATCTCCTTCCTCAGCGGCCGCAGCATGGTCAATCTCTGAGTTGAATCGGGCACGCCTCCGAGGTGGTTGATCTTTGTCTGAATCCTCCACCACACGCTCAGGAGTTGCATCAGATTCAAGAAGAGGCGGTGGCGGAGGCAAGTCCTCTGGGGCTGTAAGATTGTTCCGAGGCGGGAACTCCTTGTGTCGATCCCTTCGATTGGCTCGAGGCGCGGTGAAGTTGAGGCGTATTGGACGGATGTGGGTCCTCTTCCGCTTTCTTCGTGAGAGTGCCTTCAGCTCCCTGGTAGTGGCTTCCAGGTTTCTCTCCTGATCTTCAGCTTTCTTCATGAGAGTCTCAAGCATCTGCTTGATCTCTGTGATATCCACCGGAGTGTCCGTGGCGCGAGGCGCGGTGTTCTCCACGGAGTTGTCTCTCTCCTCGTTGTTCCAGTGAGACGAGGATCCTTTGCTGCTGACGGTATTGTTGCCTGACATCTTTGTTGGTGGTGTGAAACCCTAGCTTTCGTGTGTCAGAACTCTCTGCGTCCCCTTAGTCGGCGCCAAATTGTGGGGGTCGAAACCGACACAATTAGATTTGTAAGAGTTCGTGAGGGGAATTTAGAGATTTCTATGCTAACTAGGGATCACAAGAGATTGAGAAAGAGTTGTTCTTATTGCTGTGTCAAGTTGAGTACAAAGTTTGTGTATGAAAAATTGCGGATTCCCCTTTAGGGTTTTTACAAGGACGTATACATACTTTTCCAAGTCGGCTAAACATTCCTAATCCTCTGCGGAGTCGGTTGCATCAACATGGGCTTTGTGTCTAAACCGGGCTATCACAACGTTATTGGGTTGAAGACTGTCTTGGATTGAAGATGCGCTTGGCGACTAGGCCGAACGTGCGATCAGCCCACCAACTCCGAGCCCGTGATCGGCCCACAAGGTGAGCACGCAGTCGGCCACAGTACTGAGCACGCGGTCAGCCTCGGTACCGAGCGCGCGGTCGGCTTTGGCACCGAGCACGCTGTCGGCCTCGGCACCGAGCGCGCGGTCGGCCTCGGCACCGAGCACGCGGTCGGCCTCAGCACCGAGCACACGGTCGGCCTCGGCACTGAGCACGCGGTCGGCCTTAACACCGAGCATGCGGTCGGCCTCAGCGCCGAGCATGTGGTCGTTGTGATAGCGAGCACGCGGTCGGCACTGGCCCGGTCTCTTTCTGTTTCGTCTAAGTCTGCTCCACTGCCATATGCTCTGCTCCGCAGGAAGATTTAGGTTCCGTTAGGCCTCCTTCGTCGAGAGTCCGGAGGGCCATCTCTTCTATCGGCTTGTCTTTAGACGTTAATGCTGAGGGGGTGAATACCGACCCCAGCAGAAGTCATTAAACAGACCATCATACTCGCCTCCTCTATCACTTCGAACAACTTTAATGGTTGTACCTAGTTGGTTTTTAACTTCAAGCTTATACTCTTTGAATTTTGATAAGGCTTCATCTTTGCTACGTAACAAGTATACATAACAATATATTGTATTATCATCGATAAATGTCACAAAATACTTTTTACCGCCTCTAGTTTGTATAAATTTCAGATCGCATAAATATGTGTGTATTAAACTAAGAGGTTCAGTAGTTCTTTGAACTTAGAGAGAAGGAGTTTTTGTGAGTTTGGCCTGTACGCACACTTCACATTTATTCTTATTTACTTTGGAGCCTCGTGATGACATCAGAGAGTGACATATGCTTCTTCTTGTGCTTGAGATAGTTCTTGAAGCTCAGCCAACTCGGAGGAAGTTTCTCAATGAAACAATTGACAGTGAAGATCTCACAGATTTGCATTCTCTCGCCCGCTATCTCATAGCCCAACAAACTCAATGCATCGACTTGTTCTGTGATGGGCTTGGAGTCCACCATTTTGAAGTCTAGAAACTTTGCAACAGCAAATTTCTGACAACCAGCATCGTCATACTTGTATTTCTTCTCCAAGACCATCCAGAGTTCCTTTAGAGGTTCATGCTTCTTGACTATATACTTATACAGTGGATCAATGAGGCGGCCTAAGATCCAGCCTCGACACACAAAGTCTGCATGTTTCCATTCATCAACAGCAGCAAGAAGGTGAGCATCCTTGTTTCCGAATGGAACGATCGGTGGATCCTCCTTCATAAACTTCTCGCAGTTTAAGTTACTCATGTAGAAGAGCATCTTGTTCTGCCATGTTTTAAAACCTTTGCCGTCAAACTTTTTCGGCATTAGCCCATGCGCCAAGGCTGCGGGTAATTGAGACATCATCTGATAGTTATCTTGGGGAACACTCGCCTGGAGATGAACTCCGAATAGATCTCGGGCCACCGAGTCCACAGACGTTTCAGTTTGTCCATTAGATGGACCTTTCCCAGTCATATCGACATCAGCATCATCGATTGCCATCTGTTAACAGAAAAACAGAACGATATGAGAATATGATAATTGTTTCGCAAACTCACTTATAGAAAGCGTTCACGAAAACAGATCGAAGTAAGATAACTTAAAACGTTTGATTAAGAGAAATGATTCGTGGAAAAAATTAAAAAACTAATCGCAAATCCAGGTAAACTTCAGAAACATTTCGCGAAAATGTAAGAACAAATCGCAAACTTCGTTAATGATTTTTGCGTGAAAAGACAAAAAAAAAATTTGTAGAAAAAACGATTTTCGCAGAAACGTTAAACGAATTGTGAACAAACTTGGGGAAAATCTCAATCCGACTAAGCGATAAGCGAAGAACGGATTTTTCGAATTAAGATTGTAGGAACCGCGAAAACCGAATTGAGAAAACCGAAAGAAATAAGAATACGAATTTAGGAGAAGAAGAAATTCTCGATAAGAAAACGTATATGGAGTCGTGATTACTCTCTTTCCTTAATTCAAAAAATTGCCCGTAGTGAGACGGTTTGATACGATTACGAATCCCAGGATAAAACCGTAAGGAAGAACGATTTCGCAACACTCAAAATCGTAGTCTGACGAACAGATTTGTATGAATACTCTCGAGACTTACTTTGTGGAGGATCGAAGTTTTCTGAAGAAGAAAAATTCGCAGAGAAAAAATTAGTTTGAAGATGATGATGGCGCGCAACTTTTATAAAACCGAGAGGTTGCTATTCGCGGGTTGCAATGGTTCGGACAACAAGAACCGAAGGGGTACGAATTTGGATTGCAATTGTTCGGTCACCGACTGAGTTCAAAGAACCATTGACCGGTTGCGACTGAAATGGGTCGAGATTTTTCGGTTAAAATTTTCCCAAAAAAAAATAGTCTTTAATGGACCAATCCTAACCCGAACCCGAACCCGAGCCCGGCTAGGTTCGGTGGTGGTAGTGGTGCGCGCGTGGGACTCCCTAGGTTCCTTCATGGTGCATATGTGTTCTTGACTTGTTTGAACACTTACACATGTTTAACATTATTTATACAACACCAAAATGTTTCCAATTTTGGATGTGGGACAATTTTAAGTGTGCATTCATTAAACCAACACAAGAGGCTTTTACCTCTTAGCCCAATGGCTTTATCTTATTTCACCTTCACATTTTAGAACCCAATTTTCCATACCCAAATGTCTATACCAAACCCATTTGATTATATATAAATTTTGTTCCAACATTAATATTATAAACAATATTTTTGAGAAATTTAATTCTGTTATTAGAACTAGGCCATAGTTTATAACCACCAGAATTTACGAAGGTTTTATGAACCATAGCTATATCCTATATGTTTCATTAGTCGTATTTGATTTGCATCAGATATCTCCGACGCATTAACATGCATGTATGCGAATTAAAAAAGTTAGAGAAGTTACTATATTAGTACATGTTTATGTTTACATTGATTATGTGTTAATCAAATGTTCTCAAGACGATTTTTCTGTTTACCTTTTGAATAAACATATTATAAGTGAATCATTCGAAACAGTTAGTGCTTTTTATAAGATCGAAATTAATTGTTATGTGTTAATCAACTATAAATAAAATCTGATATTATAAATTAACAATCATATACAACAATGCTTGCTATGAATGTATATATGGTTTTTATATATAGAATACAAATGCATGTAAATGGGAGAGAAATATAACTGGTTGATAAGATAATAACCAAAAGAGACATGGGCATGCATATATGTAGACCTTTTTTTGTTTGTTTGTCGGCTAACCATGGTTTTTAATCACTAGAGAAAACCCAACAAGGGGTACCAATTATCCCATCGAGGGGAAAATACAAATCCATTAAAGAGTAGAGACATCCTATACGTGGTGTTACATTCGTTCTCAAACATAGAACTAACATACGAACATGTTTAGTGGTGAGACTTTGAGGATATCATAAAAAAAATTTAGTATTAGTTTTAATATTAGTTTATTGTTTGAGACCAAAAAAAATATTGTTAATAAATTTGTCTCCAATTGTAACGTTCGTAACCCAAAAATATGTATTTTTGGGATGTGTCGATCGACACATATTTTTGGGAGGTGCCGATCGACACACATCTTGTGTCGTTCAATTAATTCTGTTCGGTTCAATTTTTATCGTTCGGTTTGGTCGGTTTAAGTTCGAAAACCCTAGGTTGCGTTATAAAACTCGTGGTGCCTCTATTTTGCTTGGGAATAAGAAAAGTTGAGTGCTTTTTAGAGATGAGAAAGAGATATTAGTGTGAGATTGTGTCCATTCATCGTTGTAGAGGTTTATAAAGCGTTCTTGGTGCGATTCTAGTCGAAGGAAGGAAGGAAATCAGAATTCCTTGTGCGGTTGTAGCTGATTTTGTGGATGTCCTCTTCCCTTGATCAGAATCGTTCATAGGCTAAGGTGAGTGCGCGAGCATGACTTATCTAAGCCGTATAAGTGTTAGTTTGGATGATTTGGTGGTTTTGATGATTGAATTGATATTGGAATTGTATTTCTGTGTATTTTGGTGTTGTGTTTGTGTAAATGCCGTGTTGGTTTATGCAGGGATCGTACGATAAAGCCTTGTATCGAGCCGTGAAAGGAGAGGCTCGATCATGTGACTGTATGTGATCGGGTGTCGATCGACACAAGGTGTGTGTCGATCGACACTTGTCGATTATGTGTGTCGATCGACACTATCCTGTGTTTTATGTGGTAAATCGGTTGATTGTTCTTGTGTTTGACTTGTTGTGTCATTTTGGCATTTATATGGTTTGTGTGTATAGCCGTAGACGGAATGATCGTCTCACTAAGTATTTATGAAATTATTTACGCATCTCGTTTTTCCATGTAATGTAAGTAAAGATAAAGTGTGATCGTGAAATCATGACAAGGAGAAGAAAATGGTTTAGGGTCTCGAGTCTGATGTTTTCTTTTGTTGGAATTAGAACCTGGTGTTTAGGGTATTAGTAACTTATGGAATTGATGTTTAGAAATGTTTTATAAAATTCAATGGATTTATTGGTTTAAATTGCTTTATGTGTTTTCCGCTAATTTGCTTGGTTTCTTTGTTGAAATGAAGTTATTATTTATGAGAATAATAATCCGGTTTAAATATTTTTTTTAAAAAGCGGGCTAGTTTGTTTCACAAATGGTGAAACCGGTGTGGGTATCAAAGTAGTACATATATAAAAATAGAAGATTATAAAAAAAAAGAAGGTAATATTACAATCCGTAAAAACGTAGAATGCAAAATTTTATCAAATGAATTTTTTTTTTTAATTCTTGTCTTTCCCCCAAACCAAAAATCACCATCGAATGAGATGGCAACAAATGTACGCTTGATACAGTTTCAAAAACCTCTTCCCACTGAGACAGTCTCAAGCAGCCTCAAACCCAATTATATTTTCAGATTCATTTTTCATTTAATTTTGGGCTTATGATACCTTCAAAGTCTCACCACTAAACATGGTCTAAACGCTCTGATATACGGATTAGAGAGCTACACAAATCCTGACCATAAAAATACCAAAAAGCTCTACGAAATCTCATATCAGAGTAAAAGAATCATTCGGGAATACGTCGATAGAAGACATACGTCACATATCCATAAGGGCATGTGCATTATAGACCCCTTGGGGTCTAAAGTGTGTGTTCTTATAATATAAAATTATTAAAATGGTTGTAAAAGGAAGAAAAAGAGTGTTTTTGTGGGGTATATTGAAATATAAAATTAATAAAATTTGAGTAAAGAGAGTAGAGAGTGTCTAAAAGGAAGAGAGAGTGTCTAAAATTAGATATTTTGGAGAGTGTTCTTAAAAGGAAGAGAGTGTTTAAATATAAAATTAATAAAAGTTGAGTAAAAAGATGAAAAAGAAGGTATAAAGTTGAGTAAAAGGAAGAGAGAGTGTGTGTTTTAATAATTTTATATTATAAGAACACCACATTAGACCCCAAGAGGTCTCCAATGCACATGGCCTAAGGAATTTCAGATCTAGATTTTTTTTTTTTGTCAATTCAGATCTAGATCCTAATTCAATAAAGTTCATGCAGACCATATAATATAATTAAAAGTGATAAACTATTTTCTTTTTTTCTTTATTTGTTTGTACACACAGATTTTCACTTGCATTAGAAAAGTAAAGGTGCTCCCACAAGAATATTGATTCGGGAACAAAAAAAACAAAAATGATGATAAAGTAAAGACATACAAGGACAACAAAACACGTGTGAGCCGAAAAGAGTTGAATTGATAATATTTGTCCAAAGAACATTCAGACATAGTCAATCTAGATTATCATAATAATCTAAATTAATCTCTAGAAGCCAAAGTGAGAGCTCTACAAATTCCTTCAGCATTTATCTTCAACTTGATACTCCTTCATCGCAACATTTCCTGAAACCCAAAAGATTTCATTAGCTCAAATTAATCCCATGAAAAATTACGCTTATTTTGACCAACCCCACCTAAAAAAATACAAGATACACGATTCTTTCGAAACCCACATGTAAAAGTATGTTATACTTTTGACAAACCCAATTGAGGAAGAAAAAAGTTCCAAAGTTTGACAAAATTCCATATGAAAAGATTTTAGATTTTTTTAAAAAACCGAAGAAGAAAATTACCAAAACATGGTCTAATGGTTGAAAGATTATTTTTTTTTGAGAAAAGGGTTGAAAAATTATCCTCTTTATTAAGGAGAAACAAAGGTTGGAGTCTTTGCACCACGATTTTAGTCATGGTTGCCAGTCACGTTTAAATATGTAATAATCTTCAGTTTTTTTTTTAAGTATGGGATTAGCTTAGGTTTGGGATTAAAAAAAAAAAAAGCTACAACAGAGAATTGTTTGTATACCTGAGATTATCTTGTGATCTTGACCCGATGAAAATATCTCTTCCTCATTGATTATATCAATCTTCTTAGATCTAACATGTGCCCTCTTGAGACGCCATAGCTCCTTCCATGTGCATTTTGTGGAAAACGACGAAGAAGACAACGATAGTGGCTTCAGTGAGAAGATGTTACCATCACCCACAGAATCCTCTTCTTCAAAGAGCAGCTCTTCACGTAAAGTCCTATGAACGTGACTCTCCTCCTTAAAAGGTAAGACCTTTCCTTTGAGGAAGAGCTCATCGGCTGGAATCATGGCGTAATCGTTGATGGAGAACTCGAAATCAGTAGAGTGCTTAGAGAGAGAGCTTCTCGGGTTGATGTTGTTGTTGCTATTTCCATTATTACTCTTCTCCGATCTGATCTCGACGAATTCGTTAGAGAAAGAGATTCTAGCAGCAGCATTTATGGAGTTGTGCATTTCTAAGCATGCCATTAATTATGTTTTGAAGTTAACACTTTACAAAAAAAACTTATAAGATAGAGAGATAGAGGGATACGTTAATGCACTAGGAGGAGATATCTAATCAAGCATGTGGGTTGTAACGTTTATATATAAGGAGCATTAAGGATATTTCGGGTATTTTAAGTAGGGTTTACTCAACCAAGTGGTGGTGGACTAGTGGTTTCCACTTGAAAAAGAATTGTCATGTGTATCTAGTCAGTGTTCCATTTTCTCAATCACTTTCTAACCACACATATTTGGTCAGTTGAATCGGTGCCACGTAGTAGGCCTATTTTAAAATTTGGCAAATAGATTTCTCGACGGCTAACTACATTAACTCTTGTGAGATTAGTCGGACGTAACAACTTGTATCACTCTCTAATTATAAATATAAAAAGATACGATATGGGTAGTCTCTATGACTTCGATTCTACATTGGTTATCGGATACAGATAATGTATTTGCGTAATTAATGTCGAAGTGTGTCTGTGACAAAAAAAAAAAAAAAAAAAAGTCTCTATGACTATATTCCATGTATGAGATGCTTAATGTCCAACTCATAGATCCATCAAGCTCGTTGACCAGGAAAAAAAAAGATCCATCAAGCTCGATCTATATGACTATATAATATTTGAAAGATTGGTAAAAGGTGTTCTATATTATCTTCATTAGCAAGATATTGATCTTCGTATCTTGATGGAGTTCAAGATCACAGAACGCGAGAACCATCCATTATCTTCTTTGTTATTTCTTGTTCTATTGGATTACCATCAAATAACAATTTAGTAAAATATCAATAATGATTGCCACAAAAAAATATGTAATTAATATCTATGTACATAACAGTTGTAACGTGCAGTCAAAGGACAAAGGTTGTCAATCATGTGCTTCAAAGTTCCATTGAACCATGTTTCTGTCACGTGTTGCGCTGGGACGAGCCAACATGATCATCTTCACTCATTATTGGTCAATTTGGTCAAATTAGATACAGTTCGACCACATTATTGAAAAATCCGAAAATATTGAAACATCATTAGTTCACTTTTTCTCTAGAATAACCAAACTGATATCCATGACTTCAAAATTTTACCTTGTTGAATTTTCAAAACAGAGGATCCAATCAGTAATCTAAAGCGGTACAAAAATTTTAAATTTTTAGTTGCACAAATAAAGCTGAATGTAACACGGGTTTGCCCGCCTCCAAATTCTTGCCGGCCGTTCGTGATAGTCTCTACCTCGGCAGAGGTAGCTATTGTGATTTGCTCAAACTAAAACGTTACTAATTATAAAATGGCTCTAAGCTTTTACCAAGCTTACCAATCAAATACATAGTCTCCGGTACACATGTGATAATTTCTACCAACACTCTAGTTATTTGTAAATAAAGTGATTATATTTTTCTTTTTCTTTTTTTAAATTGAACATCCCTTCATAAGCTGACAAAGTCAAAGCAATTAGATGTGGAGAATTAAATGGGTTAGGTACAAAATACTACAATATATTGTTGTACATGTTATAAACTACATACTATTAAATGAGTATGTTAATACTAAGTGTGATATATAACATACGTATATGTTTGTGTGATGAGATCCTCCCAAGGATTCGACACTCTAAGCTGGTGAAAGGATAATCCTTGTGATGAACAAGGTGGTGGAATGAATGGCGCCACACAAGGTTGCGGAATACCTCATGATAAGCCAACTTGAATCCCTTAGATATGACACACTAAGACGAATTCAAGGCTGAAAATGAAATCACTCTCGACAAGACCCCCTTGGATATAACGCACCAAGACGGATCATGTATTGATTAATGGATATGACACACCATTAACCAAACCAATGGATATTTTACACCATTGACGAAAAATGAAAAACACTCTCAAAGATTCCAAAAATTATAATCAAAGACTTATTTTTATTAATGATTTTGGGTCTCTATATATAGAGAAATACAACTGATTTTCGTTCATAATAGCTTCCTAACATGCAGCACAACTTGGGAGTTAAAAATCAAACTCTCTTTTGCATGTAAGGGAGAGAAACACACTCTATTAAATGCTAATTTGTATCTAAACGAAAATCAGTCTTCCTTTGATAGTTTTGGGCTCAATCCACTTTGTTGGGCTTCTCTAATGGATCAAGATTCTAGAACAATTGGATTCGCCGCTTAACTCATCCTGGTTCGATCGGAAATTAACTTTGAATGCACACGGGTCTGATCCGAGTGAACTGGAAATCACCTGACTTGTAAATTGCATAACTTTTTCATACCAGCTCCGTTTGACCTGATTCTTCTTCGAGGTGATCCGTGAATGAGTTGAGAAGATTTTCCAAATAGTTTCGTGCATTGAATAATCGTGGTTGGGAAGATACGCTTCGAACAGTGAACACATGTCTGGCTGCTTCCCATGATCATATCATCCCCTCCCTCTTTAAAAAGGATTTGCCCTCAAATCCGGTTACTCTTTTTTTTTTTTTTTTTTGTCAAAAGAAAAAAAATACAGAATAATAAAATAGAAATAGAAGATGAAAAGATGAGAAGGTGAATGAAAGAAGATGGAAAGATGAGAAGATAATAGAATGATAGATCGATAAAACCGAGCTTAGAGCGTAGCTCTGATACCAAATGATGAGATCCTCCCAAGGATTCGACACTCTAAGCTGGTGAAAGGATAATCCTTGTGATGAACAAGGTGGTGGAATGAATGGCGCCACACAAGGTTGCGGAATACCTCATGATAAGCCAACTTGAATCCCTTAGATATGACACACTAAGACGAATTCAAGGCTGAAAATGAAATCACTCTCGACAAGACCCCCTTGGATATAACGCACCAAGACGGATCATGTATTGATTAATGGATATGACACACCATTAACCAAACCAATGGATATTTTACACCATTGACGAAAAATGAAAAACACTCTCAAAGATTCCAAAAATTATAATCAAAGACTTATTTTTATTAATGATTTTGGGTCTCTATATATAGAGAAATACAACTGATTTTCGTTCATAATAGCTTCCTAACATGCAGCACAACTTGGGAGTTAAAAATCAAACTCTCTTTTGCATGTAAGGGAGAGAAACACACTCTATTAAATGCTAATTTGTATCTAAACGAAAATCAGTCTTCCTTTGATAGTTTTGGGCTCAATCCACTTTGTTGGGCTTCTCTAATGGATCAAGATTCTAGAACAATTGGATTCGCCGCTTAACTCATCCTGGTTCGATCGGAAATTAACTTTGAATGCACACGGGTCTGATCCGAGTGAACTGGAAATCACCTGACTTGTAAATTGCATAACTTTTTCATACCAGCTCCGTTTGACCTGATTCTTCTTCGAGGTGATCCGTGAATGAGTTGAGAAGATTTTCCAAATAGTTTCGTGCATTGAATAATCGTGGTTGGGAAGATACGCTTCGAACAGTGAACACATGTCTGGCTGCTTCCCATGATCATATCATTGTGTATAAGTGTTTGTATTATAGAGAGAGATGAGAAAACAACTGAGAAATTAAGAACAAGAGAGAGAAGTGAAAGCTTCATCTTATATTCTTCTTCTTCGCTTATTACATTCACTACCTATAGCAAGAGGGAGTCGGTAAAAAAATACCTGAACATGAAGTAGCTATTATTATAACATCATGGATAAGCATTATCCATATCCTAATGGATAATTACCATTTTATAATACTTTCCCTTAATTATCCATCGTGTGTTGTGGTATGAAATGTCTCATTAAAAACTTTCACAAGGAAGAACTCATAAGAGCAAAAACCATGGTAGAAGAAAAAGAGTACAGTCTCCTCCTGAAAACGATTGAGATGGTCTTCTTTTCATAATCGTGTAGATGACATGATATGTATTCGAATATGTCTTGTTGCTTCACATGCTCCATAAAGTGATCATCTTGATTTGATCGTCATGATCTCATCAAATCTGTGTAGCACAAAATGTTTCGAAAAGTGATAGATCTTTCTCATTGAGATTATAACATTTTTTTTACATGTATATCTTTAGCGTGTTCTTTGTTGTCTCATTAAAAACCTAGTCATGAAAAATTCAGTGGGAAAAAAAATCATGATTAGGAAAAAGAGTACAACCACTCTCATTATCATATATCTCTTCTTGGAAACATCATCTTCATGAGATGCATTATGTATATGTATTCCATTCTTTTTGGGAGTTTTGTGTATTCTATGCCGCCTCGTTAAAAATATTTTCATGGAAACCCAATAGGACAAAAACCACGATAAGGAAAAAAGAGTATAACCACACATAGCATTATCTTTCTTCTAATCTCTTTTTCTTAAGGAGATTGTAACTTTAGACCCTATTGGTCTCCCGCACTACAATTGAACCCTCAGTTCATTTATTAAACTTCCATCAATATATTTTTCGAAAACATTAATCTTTGATGGAGCATTAAAAGCATGGATATAAGACTTTATTACGTTGTGACCACATCAAGTAATTGTTTTGCCATATTCTATAAGTATATAATTTTCTGAATTTCCACCTCGCCTTGTTTAGTAGGGAGATCTAAATATACCAAAAATAGTATACACCAAAAAACATCTTATGACATTTCTTTACTCATTCTCCCTCAATGTAGGAAGTTTACTTTATCAAGTATGATTTTCTTTACGGTATAATCAAGGAATTAACCCTCAACCTGATTATTAAAGTAATGAACCTTTAGAAAGTTTTATTTCAGGTGGTTAATAAACTCACTTATGACCATCTACTAGATGTGTTAATCAATACAATAAAAATACTTATAACGGTTCGCATGGTGGAAGATACAACCCACATATATTGCCATGTATTCTTTCTATATATACAAGGGATTCATTCTCAATTTTTGCTAGAGATGGCATGGCCTCGGTGTGATTTTTCCTTGAGAACATGCCTTACGTGGAAACTCTCCCAATTGAATTTTTTTCTAATTTTTCAATGGGTGGCCATTTGAGTTTTGCATATTTCTTTTCATCATGACTAATCCCGAACATCTTAACCTCTCATGCTAGATTTGAAATATACTAGTAAACTTCTGGTATACTGTAACATAAGACTTGGTGGAGTTTACTTTTGTGCAATATAATTTGGAGGATATCATTGGTAATTCTTCCAATGTATGTTCCCATTCTGATGCAATACAATGATATTCAATGCCATCCTTATTCATACTCTCAATATGATATCCATTTCACTAGATATCCCTCAAACTTACCAAGTTTCTATATGAATCGTAAAATATAATGCATCCTATATTTCAAACTTTCTCTCCTTCGGCATTGAAAATATAACTCTTCAAGAATCCATAATAATATTTGCATCATTTTTCTCAAACTCTATCTCCCACTGTACTGAAAACATGACTCTACTTGAGCCTATGATGATCTTTGCATCACCAGATGTAGTAAACAAAATCATTTAATTTTGAGATCGGAGAAATACTTTTTATCTAAAAGTATTTTGTGTATTGTCACATTTGTTTCCAGATGTATAGCTCCGTCTTTGATCTCAAATTGTGACATCCTGTTTTGTAAGATTCACTGAACAAAAAAATTTAGTGATTAAACTAGCATGTTCTTTACATCATCTAGATCTATTAGGGCTTTTAACCCAAACTCTCTTTACGTACAATCTTCTAAACATTCTATTGTACCTACGAGTTAATAATACTTTTCTAATTAATTTGGCTTTCTCTTCGAAAACACATTTTATACCTCAAAATCTTTTGTACATTAGGTATACCTTAATGAATTACTTATACAACATTTAGAGTTTGGTACTTCTGGACCAATTAGCATTGCTTTTAGAAGTGCTCGAATGTAAGCTTTATGTAAATTTTCTCATGATTTTCATACAACATATCTTTCATAAGATGTTCAATTTTGGAATACCTGAAGACATTGTTGTCCACGTCCTTTCAAGGTTTTCAGTTCCAAATTATTTCATTATTCTACTTGCAATAACTCTTCATAAGTTTGAATTGCGTAAAATTCTCAGGAACATTATAATGTTATCATTAGTCCTTCCATGGATATTCATATAAATATTAGCCGTAATATAAGTCAAAATTTTCAGCTTTTTCCTTGACATATCTCTTGATGTTTAGACTACTAGTTCAAAAACTTCCCGCTCCTCAAACGAGTTTAATACAAACTTGATTGCCTCTTTTCACTTATTAGCCCATATATTTATCTCTACACTCATCCATACACCGGAGATTCATGATCCTTATTAATTATATTGCGCGTTTTATTACTGATTGTGTTGACACATATTTTGTCTTTGGTTCACTCTTTTTATAGTAATGGTGTGGTTAATTGAGATCTCTAAATCATTCTCAATTATTTCACTCATGTACGTAATTTCAATATTAACCATATTACATAGAAGCATGACTTAACTATATGCTCTTCTTGAACATTCATACTTTTGGAACGTTTGCACTGTTTTCATATTACGTTTACATGTGCATCACAAATTCTCATAGAAGAGAGTTTTCTTTTGAATTTTAAAATTCAAATATATAATAGAAATAATTGAGCATAATAACAATGTAACTTAAAACAAATATTGAGGAGGCAAAGACTTCCATTTAATATGCAGTAATAATAACTCAAAGTAATAAGAAATAACTGAAAGAACTTAGAAATTAAATAACAAATCAATAGGCATGGTCTTGTACATAATCAAGGAGGCAAGCCTACCATGAGTTTACATAGACTCAATTTTAAGTTGATCAAGGAGGCAACACCTACCATATATAATGATCAATCCGAAAGATATAGTCTATTATATATCTTTTTAATTAACAAATAGGTAGCATAGTCTACCATGAAATCATAGAGGAGGCGAACCTTCCCTTCTGTACATAATGCATAATTATAAATTTAGATTGCATAATTATAAATTTAAATTTAACCCTTTCAATGTAGGATTGGTCGGACATAAACGGTATAGATGATTGATTGAATAAAAAACGGTATAAGATAGATCGAATAGAGAGTCCACCGTGCTGATAACGTATTATAAAGTACATAATATTAAGATAGATCGAATAGGTGAGATATATAACATATGTATATGTATTTGTGTATAAGTGTTTGTATTATAGAGAGAGAGAGAGAGAGACGAGAGAACAAATGAGAAATTAAGAACAAGAGAGAGAAGTGAAAGCTTCAGCTTATATTTTTCTTCTTCTCTTATTACATTCACTATTTATAGCAAGAGGGAATCGGTAAAACAATACTTGAACATGAAGTAACTATTAGGGGTTTTAATGAATAAACCCGTCAAAGTATTGCTTGATCCATTTTAAACACCTAATTAAATTATTAATGTAAACCCCCTCATCTAGAAGATTTTAATGAATAAATCCATCAACTAAAATCTTAATAAAAAACCTCTCAAGTAAAGTTTCGTTAATGAAAAAAACTCCTCCTTATAAAGTCATACCCAAATACTAAACAATTGTCATTAAATCGATACTATGTACGCATTGAATGGTTGTATTATTTTTCCAATATTGTTTTTTAAACCATAGTAAGATAAAAAAGAGTACGAATACGCAAGATCTCTCAAATGATCATGTGTTAACTTATAATTCTCGTTCATGACGCATTCCAATATTATGTACATGTTTTATGAACATAGTGGTATAAGGTTTTTCAATTAAATCTCTTAATTGTGAGGTTTTTTCATAGATTTTCAATTGATTGGATCTGGTTTACATTGTTGTTTTAAAAAAAATATTGCATTATCTAATGTTTAAATACAATATACATAACATATTCAAACAAACTATAGTTCATTGTAAATGGCGGTTGATTAGTATTTTAATATAACTATAGAAGGAGGGAATTTTTTCATTAATGAAACTTTACTTAAGGTATATTTTTATTAAGCTTGTAGTTGAGAGGTTTATTCACTAAAATATTTTTGTTGAAGGTTTTTTACATTAATAATTTAGTTGAGGGGTTTAAAATGGATCAAACAATACTTGAGGAGGTTTTTCATTAAAAACTCTAACTATTATTATAACTAGGTGAGTAACCGCGCATACGCGCAAGTTTTCTATTGTTATTGTGTTTACAAAAATGTTTTAATACACACATTTGTAGTTTGAGATTTTTGTATGACACCTTCCATAAACGCAAACCCAACAAACACTCATTGTTAGCTTCCACTTGCTCAGTTGAAGATTAATTTTTGAATATTTATTCTGATTTTGTACCACAATAGTTAAGTTCAAACGATACAGAAGGTAACTTAACTATAATTACGATACTTTTTCTTCTTAATATTAAAAACGATTAGTACATTTCATGAGCCACTCACCGTAGTAAATCGTCCATAAATCTATACACAAAAGCCGGTTAAGAGAGAGTAAAATAAGAAATAATCACATTGTTTGCATATGAAGTGTGTTTGTATATATGTAACACCCCGGTTTCATAGCATATATGATATATGCGGTATATGCGGAGAGGCTTAAAGGAATTGATTTGACTACCTATATCACCAAAGATCACTTATCTTTTCGGTCACAGGTCTTGAGAGAACTCTAGTTAAGCGTGCTTTAGCTGGAATAGTTTCAGGATGGGTGACCTACTGGGAAGTCATTTCCAGTATCGTGTGAGTGAGATCAAAACACGAGAAAAGATCACGTGGTGATTTGCAGGGTCAGTAAACATGACTTCCGAGCCTCCCGGACTAACGCACCGACCGTCAGAGAGTATGTGCCCACGGGCCAAGAGTGGACGTGGAGCCCATGGATAGGGTGGTCGGAGCATTACAATATATGTATGGCCTTCTCTACTCTCACAACATATGCATTAGTATTCTCTTATTTAAAAATAAGTCATTCATGCTGATTTTTCTTTTGTATTTCATTATGATGCAAAGACATCATCTCCCTATCAGTCATGTATACAACATATCTACTTCATTTGTATATGACACAAACAAAAGTAATATTTGCGCTTTACCCATCTTTTCTCGTGAGTTTCTTGCGCTGACCATGTCGCAAGTTCTTTTGTCACCTCTAATGAAAACATATAACCTTTGCATCCACCACCTACTTTTGCTTTTAAATTCCCAAACTCCTAATGGATTTTCCTATATGATAAATAAAAAAAAATCCAATCTAAGTAGATATATACAATACTTTTCTAGAGTTGACAGTAAACTATGCGTTGCTGTAGCTAGAGAACAAATTCTTACTATTCCTTTAACTCATGCTTCTTCTATGGCTTCTCGAGAAGCAGCTTCAAGAACAGTCTCATCATCTTGCCATCCTCCCTGAACAATACACAAACATGTTTTTATACATAGCACTTTACTTCTAACTGCAAATGCATCAAAATCAAGAATTAAGGGAAAAAAACCTTTGCCATTTTTATTATTTCAACGGCGAAGAAGAAGATCCACTGATGGAAATGAGGAAGTAGAAGAACACGTCCGAAGCAAACCGTTTTGTCAAAATTAGATTTGGTTGGTGGTAAAATTGCTTAAATTTCAATCCGCTATGTGTAAACATAATATTTGTTTAGGCTGGTCATTGCAATAAAGCTCCAATTTTCAAATATTCAGTTTCATATGTTTCCATCCACTAAGCTTGCCTATTACAACGACTATGCAAGTGGAAACAAATGTTTTGAGAAGGAAGAGCAATGAGTCTCTGGAACTTAAACAAAAGGTGGAGAAAATAACGTATTTATCACAAAAAGTCTACCTTTAGAAATTGAAGATGACAACACTTGAATAGATAAAAAGTTTTATTGATATTGTGTGTTGTGCGATACCCAAAAATTAGAGAACGCGATGACTAATTGAAATTTAAATTTAACAGAAAAATTTAAATCAAATGAACATGTAAAATATTCCTCAAACTGAAGTATATATATTAGAGAAATAAAAGTGATTATTATAAATCATTTGGGAGAAACAAAAATTATCAATGCATTAACAAGATAAAGAAACATTTGCATAAGTAGAACAAAATCAACACATAAAATGAAATAACTTGGCAGTGTTGGGTTAGCTAATGAACCTGACTTTCAGATAGTAACAAAGTACCTACCTGAGAGAATGAAGAAGTGAAGATACTGCCGACAATGTCTAGATATATGTGCATGGTTACATGAAAATCTCACCGTGGGCAATACAGTCAGGTTAGCTTGTGCAGTAGATATTTTG
Organism: Draba incana; assembly: GCA_963576765.1. Taxonomy (NCBI): domain Eukaryota; kingdom Viridiplantae; phylum Streptophyta; class Magnoliopsida; order Brassicales; family Brassicaceae; genus Draba; species Draba incana. The sequence goes on along the minus strand of OY755216.1, from coordinate 18,805,786 downwards.
GTAGGCAAAACCTTCACATGAATGAATCCCAACTTAGCCCCTAACAAATACAAAGCAGTCGTGGTGCCCTCTACCAAGAAAACAAAAATAGCTGTAACGCCCGACCGTCCCTCCTATCCGCATATACTGCATATACCATATACGCTCTGAAACCGGGGTGTCACAATCACCTCCACTAACAGATTGCTACGTCCTCGTTGCCCATACCAAGATCGTTACCCCGACAATCTGACTCTTCACAGATTTCAGGGTTCGCTCTGATACCACTTGTAACGCCCCGACTGCCTCTCCTATGTCCCCCCGTCGACTCTATGGCCCGTGGGCCCATCATGTCCGACGGTCAGTACGTTAGTCCGGGAGGCTCTGAAGTCTTGTTTACTAATCCTTCAAATCACTACTCGATCTTTCATCGTGTTTTGACCTCACTTACACGGTACTGGAAATAACTTCCCAGTAGGTCACCCATCCTGAAACTACTCCAGCTCAAGCACGCTTAACTCTCGAGTTCTCTCAAGACCTGTGACCGAAAAGATAAGTGCACTTTGGTGATATAGGTAGCCAAATCAATTCTTTTAAGTCTCTCCGCATATACAACATATACCATATATAGTATATGCTCTGAAACCGGGGTATCACAATAGCCAACACAACACACTTAACCATAAGACCACTAAAGTTTACTAAAATCATCTTCATCAGTGAACTCCATGAATGCAAATCAAAGTACCGAGTTGGGTTCACCTCATAGGATAACGAAATGTATGCAAAATAAAAAAAACATTTACTATGCAAGTATGTTACTTATATATATTCTAAAAAAAAAGTATAGACACCACATAGTAAAGAAGTAGTCAAACGTGCGGTGGCGCTTATTCATAATCACATCAAAGTTAACTATTCGATTTATCCCGATGCTTTTCGGTCCACTCCAAAACCTGTAATCTCTAGCTACATTTTCTTACCGTATGTTGAATATGTCTTGCAGATGAGAGTTGACCATTTATGTTTTTCCAACTTTAGTCTGCACCACCTGCTTGACAATACAATTTTATTGGACCTGAACAGAGGTGACATTTGAGAGAACTAAAAGAGAGTTATATAATCAAGAAGTTAAAAAAGGGCTTTATATAAAACCAAAAACTCATCGAAGATAAGATAAGATTTCTTTCTCTGGTGTGGAGGGCTTTGAAGAGAAGAAAGCTCTTTGGTTAATTTTACCAATTTCGAATATCAGTAGTTAAATAGCTACGATTAATTTTATTACCTTCACATCAATCTCCAACTTACTACTACATAATACTCTCACCTTTGTTCTTTTTGTGAACACTAGATTGACATGTTAATTTAGATAATAAATTCATGATAGCACACCACTTAACTCATGGTGGAAGAAATACTTACCATTGGTGAATAAAGAGTATATATGATGTACTTGTGTTTACCAAGATTGTATGACCCTCACCCTATAAGCATGCCTTCCACCTCTTATACATCTATCCTCTTCAATGACAACATGACCGATGGTTTCCACACCTCTATCCCTTATCACCTACCTACTTTGTTTATGATTCTGTTTGGTTACAGTACTCTAGTTAAAGTTTCAGACGATAGAAAAAAAAATTCCAAACAAAAATCACAAGTAAGCATAACAATTATATAAACATGCAAATTTGTAACATAGATAAGAGTTGGAATGGCTATACTATAATCAAAGTGAGAAGAGACTGCAGATGAAAAGGCAAAATCTTTGCGCCGCCTTGATTCTTCGTTTAGGATAATATCTGATAAAAAATCCTACACATAAAATACTTAAATCGACACAGGTCAAATGGAACATTACGAATAAATTTCAGTGAACACCGATTTTGGTTATTATTTAATATAAAGGATTCTAAGTGAAACAACCAACACATTTTTTTTTAAATTAACTAATTAATTAACCCAAGTTTAGTATTCCCATAAACACTAAACTCTCAACGGTTAATACAACAAATACCATTAACAGCAGAAAGACTCATAATAAAATCATCCAATAAAATAATTTAATTCAAATAATCACCTCAACTTAATTCAATTCCAATAAACAGTGAAATGTTTCTAGCAATCTAAACACCAGGTTCCACTAGAAAAGTAAGAACAAATAAACCCCTAATCATCTTCTTCCTACGCCATGATTCTGCGATCACACTTTTCCTTTTACATGCAACACATGGGAATAAGAGTTGCGTAAGTATTTCATAAATACTTAGTGAGTTGGTCATACCACCTACTAGCGTAACAAGCAGGCCCAAGTAACAACCATTATCAACATAATCCAATTCATAATACCACACATAACATTACAATTACTCAACCATGCATTTTTAAGCACATTTCCAAAACATCACAACACATTTTTAAGCCGGTGTCGCTCGACACGCTACAAGCACTCGTGTCGCTCGACACCCTCCTGGTGACGATCGGCACGCCTCTGTGTTGCACCAAAATCGCGTTTCTCCTCTCTCAGCGCGATTCTGAGCAATATAAGTCGCAAACCTGCACAAAACGATACAATACATTCCACGAATACACAACAAAAATAACCAACGATTTCACACAAAATCATTCACAATTTCATCACGAACACCAAACGACCATCATAGCCTAGAAACCGTGGTCAAAACTCACCTCGATAAGATGAAAGACCAGGCAAAGAACACAAAACCTGCGACTCGAGATCCTCGTACCCTCTGATCTCACATGCAACACCAAAGAACGTCTCATCTATCACCTAAGACTCACAATTAGGGTTTCCCCTAAACCCAAATCAGATTTCCACAAAAACAAAACGACACACTGACTTAAAATGATCACAAAGATCGAAGCTTACCTCAGAATACAGATCGAAAACATAATCTGAAAACTAGACCGGAAGGGCTTTCCAATGGTACCTAGCTCATCTCATGACTCCCTCCCAAACGCTAGAAAAATGCTTTCAAAAATGACTGATTGAATCTCGAAACTGCACACACCACTCACGAGAAAACGATCATAACTCTTTACTACAAATCGGAACGACGATCCGATTTTTCCTATAAATAGCTAAGAGACATAAGAACATACCTACCAAAAATCACAGTGATCATGCACGATATGATCGACCGTTCCTCCTCTCTACTGAGACAAACAAATCTTTCTTCTCATTCCTCTCAATCTCCTCACACAAAAAGTCTTTCTCTCTCTCTCAAAACTCTTTTTCTTTTCTCTGAAACCGGTTGCAACATGAAAAAGAGTTTTATAAAAAGCCTAGGGTTTCAAACCCTAAACCGCACCATAACCGACCAATGAAATATAACCGGCACTGCCTGAAAATAACAAGTGTCGATCGACGCCACTCCTTGGTGTCGATCGACACCATTGGAATTCCAAAATTATGTGTTCGCGGTCGTTACAATTCTTCCCCTCTAATCTGGATTCTTCCTCAAATTCCACAAACACATCTATAAAAGACCAAAACTCTGGTATGCACCGGCCAATACCTCTCGAGATCGCAAAACTCGAACTCTAAATCCTGCAAAACCGTTTGTCACAGACCACAATCTCCTGGCCCACCGGCCAACACCACTCGAGACCAACACCACTCGAAACCGTTTCTCATTCACAGCACGTTATCAGCACGAAACCCTAGCCGTCTAAGCACAAAATCCTAATCACCTATATAAAAAAAAAATCTTTGCCGACACATTTGCCGCAACTTAGCAATCAACTACGATCACTCATAATCCATCGTTAGCTCTGTGTCAATCGATGTCGTCTTGTTTTTCCAACACGCTAAGCTAAGTTTATCTCTTATCTTAATATCATACTTAATTATAAGAAACGTGAATTCATAACTCACAAACAACGTGAATATTACTTTGTACAATAGTTGTTTATACATACTTATTTACATGTGCAGAGATGAACATTGTAATTCACCATGAATTAATCTCTTTGGTGTATTTACGGTTTATTAAAACCCTAACCGCCATCTCCGATTCAGTTTCGTTTTCAATATCTCAAATCTGACCCACTGAGAAGTAAGTCAATATCTCAAATCCGACCCATTGAGAAGTAAGTCACGTCTCCACAATCTGTTTAATTATAAACAAGCAATCCATAATATTGATGCTTTAATAACTCGTTGGTTGTTTTTGTCTTGTTGTCTCATGCATTCTTCTGTTATTTAAATATATTATTATATTTGAGAAATATGATTCAAAAACATACATATTTACAGTAAAACCTCTATAAATTAGTAATGTTGGGACTCTCAAAATTTATTAATTTAGAGAGTTAATAATTTATTAATTTATCGATATATTAATAATTATTAATTTATAGAGAGATATAGCCTGTGAAGATGTTGTCGTTTTAGCGTTGGGCTTTTATGAATAATGGGCTTAGTCTAAAAGCCCAATATAAATCTGAGTGTGGCTCAGTCAAAGGTGAAGTCAACGTCTTCTTCAAATAAAAGGAAGAGAGAAGAAGAGTTTTTCAGTTTAGAGAAGAGAGAGATAAGAAGCTTGAGCTAAGAGATCGAATCGGAGTCTCCGGTGTATCGGAATCTTTGAGCTTCTTCTCCGATCGTTAACGGCGTGAGCTGGATCGGTTTCTCCAAGTAGTAGCCCTTCGTCTCCGTGTTGTTCCAAAGTCTCCTGGGTCAGATCGACCTGTGAAGAAGTCTTCTCTTGCAATCCGAGCTTGAAGGTTTCTGTAGAAGCTGCAAATCAAATCACTACACAATTAGATAAGTGCTAAAGATCAATCTAATTGTATGTTGCAACTTTCCGGTGAGGTTCATACCACCGAGTTATAGTGATTCCGGTGACTTGATCACCGGCGAGTTAGGGGAGGCACTAAACCCCGAAGCTCGAGTGCCTTGTGTTCTTTATGTTTCTGTTAAAGTCAATCATCAAATCAATTTGGAACTAGCTAAAGGAATATGATTCAGACTTGAATTCCTAACAAGTGGTATCAGAGCTGTGTTCAAGAAGCAAGAGGGATTGAATTGGTTCAGTCAGGTTGCTTGGTTGATCAGCTGGGAAGAAGCTGTGTTCTTCATAGTTAGGTTCTTGGGTTATTTTGCAGGTTCAGGTGGCTCTTGAGGAGTCAAGATGGATCCAGTGGTAGTAAAGTTTGAAATGGAAAGATTTGATGGTAAAGGGGATTTTGGTATGTGGAAGTTTAAGATGTTGATGCAGCTTGAGCTGCAAGGTCTGCACAAGATTATCACCAGAGAAGAGAAGATTGGTTCTTCTACAACCAGTGGAGGAATCTTTATTCCTTCACCTAGAAGGAGAGAAGAAGAGCCAGGTCTTACAACCCCAAATGCAACTGGAGAGGAAACAACAACACCTAGAAGACCTGTCACCTCCACTGGTTACACAGATGAGCAGAAGAAAGATAAAGATCTTAGAGCTAAAAATCTCATCTGCTCATGTCTTGGGAACATGGTTCTCAGAAAAGTAATGAAAGAAAAAACTGCTCTAGGTGTGTGGCAGGCTCTTGAGAGGGATTACCAAACTAAGTCCTTACCTAATAGGATCTATCTTAAGCAAAGGTTTGCTAGCTACAAGATGGATGAGTCTAAGTCCATTGAAGAAAACATGGATGGGTTCTTACTGTTGTTGATGATCTAGCTAGTTTGAATATCAATATTAGTGATGAGGATCAGGCTATACAAGTTTTTTCTAGTCTACCCAAACAGTATGAGTCACTTGTTCATACCTTGAAGTATGTAAATGGCAAAGAAACTCTGACATTAGCTGAGGTAACTGAATCAGCCTATTCTAAAGAGACTGATCTCAGAGAAGCTGATCTCAGAGAAGCTGGTTTATTGAATAAGTCTAAGGCACAAGCTGAAGGATTGTTTGTTGGTAGAGGCAGAACTGAGAAGAGAAGTTTTGGAAATGGTAAAGGCAGGTTTAAGAGCAGAGATAAAAGGTCTAATTCTAGGCCAAAAGGGTCTCCTAAAGGCAAGGAATGCTGGCACTGTAACAAAGAAGGACACTATAGAAGAGACTGCCCTGAGTTTAAATCTTCTAAGCCAAATGGAGCAGCAAATGTAGCAGTGGCTACGGTCTCTAAGGAAAAGGACCTTCCCATGATCCTCACTGCTAGCACTGAGTATTCTAAGAATGAATGGGTTTTTGACTCAGGCTGTACTTTTCACATCACTCTAGACAGAAGCTGTTTGTTTGATTTCAAGGAGGTTGATGGAGCAAATGTTCTCATGGGAAACAACACTATGAGCAAGGTTAGAGGAATAGGCAAGATCAGGATTGTTAATCCTGACAACTCTGAGGTTATTCTAACAGAGGTCAGATATATGCCTACCATGGGAAAGAATCTGATTTCCTATGGTCAACTAGAGCACAATGGATTAAGCTATGAAGGAGAAGACTTCATAATAAACTGGTATAAGAAAATGTCGGATAAAAGCCAGGGTCCTAAAGTGTTGGAAGGAAAATGGAAGAATGGCTTGTACTATCTACGAGGAAAGGTAATCTGTGGTAATGCAACTGTGGCTAAAGCTAAGGTCAATTTGACCAACATATGGCATTCCGGACTTGGCCATATGAGCTTAAAGAACATGAATGTTTTGGTTAAGGAAGGATATCTGAGTAAGAAGAAAGTTCATACTCTGGATTTTTGTGAAACGTGTGTTCTTGGAAAGTCACACAAACAGAGTTTTCCTAAAGCCAAGCACAATACTGAAGGTAAGCTAAACTATGTGCATACTGACCTTTGGGGATCAGTTAATAATTCAGAAAGTATGTCAGGCTACAAGTACTTTCTAACCTTCATTGATGACTATTCCAAGAAGGTATGGATTAGATTCTTAAAAGGGAAGGATCAAGTGTTTGAGAACTTTTCTGAATGGAAAGTGTTAGTTGAAAATTAGACTGAAAGAAAGGTTAAATGCTTAAGGACAGATAATGGGCTTGAGTTCTGTAATAATCAAATTGATAATTTGTGTAAGGAGTCTGGAGTCAAGCGTCACATGACTTACACTTACACACCTCAGCAAAATGGAGTTGCCGAGAGGATGAACAGAACTATAGCAGATAAAATCAGGTGTATGCTAGCAGAATCTAAACTAGAGAAAAAGTTCTGGGCTGAAGCAGCTGCTACTGCAGTGTATTTGATAAATCTAACTCCAAGTGCTTCTCTGGATTTTAAGGTTCCTGGAGAAGTCTGGATTGGTGCTAAGGTGGAGTATGATCACCTAAGACAATTTGGTTGTATTGCATATCTGCACACTACACAGGACAAGATGAGTCCTAGGGCAGTTAAAGGGATTTTCATGGGATATCCTTAGGGTACTAAGGGCTATAGGGTATGGCTTCCTGATGAAGGAAAGTCTACTATTAGTCAAAATGTAGTATTTGATGAGGAAACTATCTACACTAAGGTTGAGACAACTAAGGAGGATAAGAAGAATCCTAAGGATAAGAAAGTTAAGAGAGTTTCTTTCAGTCCAGTGTTGATCCAGGATCCTACTACAGTTGATGGGTCAGTAAGGTCAGAAGATGGCTCAGAGGGTTCAGCTCAAGGTGGAGCCACTGAGGGAGAGTCAGATAGCTCAGAAGAAACCAGTGATCAGAATGAGGTAGAATCTTCAGAATATAAAGATGAAACTGATCAGAATGAATCAGTTTCAGAAGAACACATCATTGAAAGAGACAAGCCAGTGAGGAATAGAAAACCACCGGCTAAGTATGACAGTGGTGAGTATGTGGTGGCATATGCTTTGTTCTGTGCCTCACAGATTGATTTGGATGAGCCAAAAACAGTTGCTGAGGCAAGAAGAAACAAAAACTGGCAGAAATGGTGTGAAGGTATGGAAGAGGAAATGAGGTCCTTAATGAAGAATGGAACTTGGATCCTAGTGGATAAGCCACTCAACAAGAGGACAGTGGGTTGTAAATGGATTTTCAAGCTAAAAGAAGGTATTCCTGGGGTAGAGCCTCAAAGGTTTAAAGCTAGGCTTGTGGCTAAAGGTTTTACTCAAGTTGAAGGGGTTGACTCCAATGAAATCTTTTCACTAGTGGTGAAACATGTGTCAATTCGCATCTTACTGTCTATGGTGGTTAATCTAGATATGGAGCTAGAGCAGGTAGATGTAAAGACTGCTTTTCTACATGGGAATCTAGATGAAGATATATACATGGATCAGCCTGAGGGTTTTATTAAGAAGGGTCAGGAGGATAAAGTTTGTTTGCTCAAGAAGTCCTTGTATGGATTGAAACAGTCTCCAAGACAATGGAACCAGAGGTTCAATGACTTCATAAAGACTCAAGGATTTGTGAGGTGTATTAAGGATCCATGTGTTTATGTAAAAGGAAAGGTTATAAAGGATTCAGTGTTTCTGCTACTGTATGTGGACGATATGCTAGTAGCTGCTAAAGACAAAAGGAAAATAGCAGCTATGAAAGAACAGCTGAGTATTGAATTTGAAATGAAGGATCTGGGATCAGCTAAAAGGATTTTGGGAATGGATATACTAAGAGACAGACATAAAGGAACTCTTAAATTGTCTTAGGAAAAGTACTTGAAGCAAGTACTTAGGAATTTGAGTATGAGTGAAAGCAAGCCTGTTGTTACACCAACAAATTCCCAGTTTAAACTGAGGAGCCTAACTCAGCAAGAAATAGAGACTGAGTCTAGGCTAATGGAATCAGTTCCCTATGCTAGTGCAGTAGGAAGTCTGATGTATGCAATGATTGTCTCGAGGCCCGATCTTACCTATGCAGTTGGTTTAGTATGCAGGTTTATGGCAAGTCCAGGCAGAGATCATTGGAATGCAGTGAAATGGATCCTAAGATATCTAAATGGTGCAGCAGATTTATGCATCAATTTCAAAAAGTCATATGAGCTAGACATTGAAGGCTACAGTGATTCAGACTACTCAGCAGATTTAGATAAGAGAAGATCGATTACAGGTTATGTTTTTAAAGTATGGGGAAATACAGTAAGCTGGAGATCTACGTTACAGAGTGTGGTTGCATTGTCAACTACATAGGCTGAATATATGTCATTATCAGAGGCTGCTATAGAGGGTTTGTGGATTAGAGAGTTTTGTGAAGAGTTAGGGCTTAAGGTGGAGCAGTTCAAGTTGAATTGTGATTCACAGAGTGCTGATAACAGGTTTTTTGCCTGGGTTAAGAACTCAATTCCTAAATTACTAATCCGATGTAGAAATAGATTTAGGTTCGTTCAGGGACTGGCAATACACTTTAGTTCCTTTTAAACACAATTCAAGCTAAGCGATTCAAGTGGTTTTAAAGTGTCACGAAAATAAATAACAAAGCAAAGTAAAATTCGGTTGTAAACAAATATGATAAAGGCGTTAGACAAGGGAATTATCGCAGAGAATAGATCATCAAGAACCAAGAAATTATTCAGGATATCAATTTAAGTACCAATCTAGAACACAATCACGATTTTATGAGGATCCACTGTCGTGGCATCAACAACTTTATTAATAAATCTAGCACCCTAAACTGTCGTTTGAGACTAAACAAATTAACAAGCATTAACGATTAAGATTGATAAGTTCACGATTTGCCTTAACTTCAACTGTCGTTGGCTAAGGATCAAATCGCCCATCTAAGTTATTTCAAGCAATCTACTACACTTTTGATGAGTAAATTTAACCTAATATCAAAGGCTAGGTGATCAAGCTAGTCTAGGCATTAAATTCAACATTAGATGAAGATATCAAATATGTAAGTATAATCCTATCTATGCCGAGTTCATTGAATCTCTAAATCCCTTTGAAAAACCCTAATCTAACAAAAGTAACTACTCGCACATAATGAAACGAATAACGCAAAGAGAGATGAAAGTATTCATAGAATAAATTAAAGAGTAAGGTTCAAGAGAAAACTCAATAACGTGTAGACGTACAACTCTCGAAATCCAAAGCAAGAAGTCGGAAATCTCTCCCTAGGGTTCTCGGCCAAAACGTGAAAAGCAAGTAAAGGTCTTTTGATGATTTTTGCGTAAAAGATTGTGTGTAAAAAAACGTGTCTAGAAAATAAGGAAGAAGCACATATTTATTCTCCAAGATGTTTCCTTTTTCTAGGTCGGTGGCGGCTTGGTAAATCTTAGGTAGATCTAGGGTAAATCTTCTAGGTGAATATTTCCATTAAGTGAATATTCCCTTTTATGAATCTCTGGGAGCAGGTCGGTCAAATCAGGAGCAGGTGCTCCAGCTACTTCAGAATCCAAAAGATCGTGTGTGCGAGCTGGAATTTTCACACAACAGAATTTGTGAAGATTCAGATAAAGTAAAGCTTCTTTAGGTTTTCCAAACACTTAGAAAGATTTTTAGAATTAGGGTTCTTGATATTGTTCTTATTAGCCAAGATCAGAGCTGTAAACAGTGTTTCTATCCGAAAAAACCCGTCCCTTCCAAGTGAAGGGGTACATGTCTATATATAGGTAAAATTGGGCGGTATGAACAGTTCCAGTCGAGGTGACTTGAGCAGTTCCGGTCGCTCTGAGCCGGGCCGGTCTAGAAGAGTCGAACAGCGCTGGGGTGAACAGTATTGGGCCTTTGACGGGCCTACGTTTTCTGGGTTCGACCGCTGAACTGTTTTAACACGTGTTAAGCCGTTTGGTTTATCGATTCTTCTAGGGGAGATTTGACCCCTACAGTTAGCCCCCCAGTTCAGCAGTTTAGTTAAAAAGTGCTGAAGTAAGGGTGTCCGAAAAATCGATTCCCGCTTAGGCCGTTTAGCGTGTTAGCGGCGATGCCGTCGAACCCAAATACTCAATACTGCGAGTCGGTTGCTGTTATTGGCGAGTCGATTTCTAGTTTCGCAAATCTGCGAATTGGTTTTACTTGTGATCCGCGAATCGTGCGAGAGTGCGAGGTGTCAAGGTAGATTTGTTCCGATATCTGCGAGCTGACTGAAAGCCTTCAAAATCGCGAGTTGACTTGATTGAATGAATATTTACTCAAGTCATCGTTGTCGCCGAAGAGGAAGTCGCGAGTTGATGAAGTCGCGAGTTGATGAAGTCGCCAGTTGATGAAGTCGCGACTTGATGTATTGTTGCTAATTCGTCGCAAAAAGTGTGACTTTTAGTAAAATAGTCCCAACTTCGTCGCTAATTTGTGACACTTTTACGACATGAGTTTTCCGTCACAAATTTGCGACGGATTTGATACGTTTTTCCTTTTCGTTACAAATCCGTCACAGTTTCGTCCCACCTCCGTCGCAATCGTTTGTGACGAAAAAATCCGTCACAAAAATCCGTCACAGATTAACTGTTTTCTTGTAGTGATAGCATTCATCATCTCTTTCAGAGTTTGGTTTTTTCGTTCCAAAACTCCGTTAGATTCAGGGGAATAGGGAGCTGTGGTTTGATGTATGATGCCATGTTATTGACAGAAGTTGTGGGGGTCGAAACCGACACAATTAGATTTGTAAGAGTTCGTGAGGGGAATTTAGAGATTTCTATGCTAACTAGGGATCACAAGAGATTGAGAAAGAGTTGTTCTTATTGCTGTGTCAAGTTGAGTACAAAGCTTGTGTATGAAAAATTGCGGATTCCCCTTTAGGGTTTTTACAAGGACGTATACATAGTTTTCTAAGTCGGCTAAACATTCATAATCCTCTGCGGAGTCGGTTGCATCAATATGGGCTTCGTGTCTGGACCGGGCTATCACAACGTTATTGGGTTGAAGACTGTCTTGGATTGAAGATGCGCTTGGCGACTAGGCCGAACGTGCGATCAGCCCACCAACTCCGAGCCCGTGATCGGCCCACAAGGTGAGCACGCAGTCGGCCACAGTACTGAGCACGCGGTCGGCCTCGGTACCAAGCGCGCTATCGGCCTCGGCACCGAGCACGCGGTCGGCCTCGGCACCGAGCGCGCGGTCAGCCTCGGCACCGAGCACGCGGTCGGCCTTGGCACCGAGCATGCGGTCAGTCTCAACACCGAGCATGTGGTCGGCGTGATAGCGAGCACGCGGTCGGCACTGGCCCGGTCTCTTTCTGTTTCGCCTAAGTCTGCTCCACTGCCATATGCTCCGCTCCGCAGGAAGATTTAGGTTCCGTTAGGCCTCCTTCGTCGAGAGTCCGGAGGGCCATCTCTTCTATCGGCTGTTCTTTAGACGTTAATGCTGAGGGGGTGAATACCGACCCCAACAGTTAGCCCCCCAACTCGGTAGTGTTAGAGATAATAGTGCCGAGTTAAAAGATGTGTTGTGTATCAGCGTTAACGTTCAAAGTCATGACGTTATTGGCATAACCACTCACACAGCAGTAGAGGGTGACTTTATGCAAGAGGTTTTAAGACTCCGTAAGTGTTGTGAAGATTTCAAGACTTCATGCTGCGTCTGCTGAAGCTGCTGCGTTTCTGCAGAAATTTTTTTCTGTTTTCTATACTTAGGATTTCTTTGAGCTGTTATGCGATTTTGTCATGTGTTTGCCAACATTGACGTTGGGCTTCCCGAATGGGGCTTTGTTAAGTAGAGAGAATGCGAATGCGTTTACGCTCTCTACCTGCCAACGTTGCTGTTGGGCTTTGTGGAATGGTGCCGTTCTCGAGACACGTCTGTCCGAGAACAAGTTCACCTTAGATTTGACCAGAGTGTATCCTGGGTTTCTGAATGACACGTTCAGGGTATAATTCGAATGGAGGTCATTAGCAGCTGCATTTTACCAACGACAATTTGTTGGGTTTCAGAGTGATCAGTTGGCATGACCCAATACTGAACACTGGTGATCAGTTGGCATGACCCAATGCTGAACACTGGTACTTATATAGCGCGCTGTATCCGTTGTGGATGTCATTGTGTTCGTATTTCCGCATTATTGTTGTGGCTAGCAGCAATAAATACGGAACGACTCTACTCGATTAAAGCTTTGATCAGTCCGTAAAGGACAAGCTGTTCTCATGATGAGTGTTGTGGCGAGTGTTTATGATTGACGATGACGTTGTCAATGATTTTGTCAAGGAGTGGCGTACAGGTACCCCACTCCCCCCCCCTTTTAGACGAAGGAAGGAACTGAAGTCGTCTAGATGCTGTGAAAAGCACTCACTCCCCCCCCCCCCCCCCCCCCCCCCCCCCTCCTGAAGGCGGAGGAGATCAAGTGAGCTCGTTCGAAAACAAGGCTGATGAAGAGTGGATCCCCCCCCCCTTTTGATGGAGGGGGGCAACTGAACCTATCCAAAGACAGGCTACCTACGTACCCCTTACGGGGATCAAGTCACCTCGTAGTTCATTTGGAAAAGCTTCTAAGAGGGTGGTGGCATCGCAGCGGACTGGGTGGTTTCGCCCGCTTGCTTGGTTTTCTCGCCCCTCTTAGCGCGGACTTCTTCCTCGCTTCGAGTGAAGTCTGTAGCGCGGTGGAGAGCGTCTTGGATAGTCGCGGGTGGGTTGACAGTCAGTTCCTGCCAGAATGGAGAAGGGCATCGAAGCGATCCTCTCAAGGCCTCCAGCGCGGACGTGCTGGTAATACCGTCCACCTTTGACAGTGTGTGCTTGAATCTTGTCACGAAAGACCGCAGGCTTTCGTTCTCACCTTGCTTGTTCGTCCACAGCTCCGTGATACGTGAAGTTTTAACCCAAATAAAACTGCAAGTGCACAGACAATCGCAGTAGTATAAAAGGTATCGAATCCACAGAGACCAAGGTTACACTATGAAACTATAGATTTTGATTTAAAGCTAAGATAAAATATGGGTTTTGATTTTCGTAACAAGCAACAGCAAATAATCAAACGATGTAAATTCAATAAAGAAAAGCACTAGATTAAGGTCATTCGCCGGTGACTTCGGATTAAGGACTGAGCAATCTATTTAGGATTCAATTAAGCGCAACCTAGAACTCGAACATAAATGTAATATTGCCCCACTGTCGTGATGCATCAATATCTTTATCTAACACCCTAAATGCCTAAACTGTCGTTTGGATTCAGCGATGAAGACAAGCAATAATGAATTGGTTCAATTTGTTCACAATTGATGGTAACAATCAACTGTCGTTGGTTACACACCAATTGCTCACCAATAGTTTATCTAACAACCTAGAGCACTGTCGTGAATAAGTTTAACTTGAATTCATAGACTAGGTGATCAAAATAGTCTATGCAATACGAATCCCAATTGATGAAGACAAATGATAACATTCCTATTTGGCTCAGTCACTATAATCCTAATTCACCATTGAAATTCCCTAACCTAGCTAATGGACTACTCAAGCATGGAGAATAAAAACGCAGCAATCAACGAGAGAGAATTCATAATGATAATAAAAGAGATAAGGGATTTAGAATTCTTCTCAATAGATGTTGTGGAATGATTCTCCAAATGTTAGAAGCAAATCCAAGGAATGAGAATGGATAAAAATCTCCAAAAAGGTCTCTAAAGAAACGTCAAAAGAAAACTCTCTCAAAAGAAATGTTTCAGGACTCCCCTTTTAGGAGGTGGCTGCCTCTTATTTATACTAAAATTAGGGCAAAATCGGGTCTGGCAATGGGACCGGTCGGTCTGGTAATGGGACTGGTCGGTCCCGATTCCAGGGAGCTTTTGGAGCTTCGGACCTTTAGTGAGCAGGTGCTCACTTCAAACCGAGCAGGTGCTCGGTTTTGAAAAACGCCATCTTTTCTCCAGATTCGTACCTTTTGCTCCAATGACCCCCCATGACTCCAATCCATGCATGAGAGCCTCCTAGAACCTGCAAAGACACAAAATAAACTAGAAAAAACCAAAAAGACTAAAGAAACGATAAATAAAAGAGACCAAAATACTAATATATCAATTCCCCCGGACTTAGATCTTTGTTTGTCCCCAAACAAACTCGGAAATAAGTAAAGGAGAAAGGTTTGAAAACGCGGATGGAATTCACTTGCTTGTTGGAAAGAGTTCAGACTTCATACTTTCGTCATCAGGCCTTAGAACATGTATCATAGTCAACCATGGGGTTCATAACCTAACTTAATCACCCACAACCCATCAAAACGTCGGTATCCACAATATCATCTCTTAAATAGGATTAATGAAAATGAAGTACAGTGATCTTACCCAAGGAGGATCGTTTCAAGGGGTGCCAACTTTTCCTAACCAAGACCCTCTCCTGTATACTCTTTTTCTCAACTCAAATCCTCTCTTAAAATGATTAAATGTTTGATAAAGTTTTTTTTTTTTTTTTTTTTTTTTTTTTTTTTTATAGTGGGACGGATCGAAATGAGACCGCGAAGAGATACGAGTTTACGCATCATCCCCTGGCTCACCTCGAAACTTGCAGTTTCCCCTTTTTTTTTTTTTATTTATTATTATTTTTTTTTTATTATTTTTTTATGTATTTTTTATGGGACGATTCGAAATGAGGTCGCAAAGGAGATACGAGTTTACGCATCATCCCCTGGTTCACTCCGAATCTTTTAGTTTCCCTTACAACATGCCTTCCGCGAGTCCCAAAAGATACACGGGCTTAATCGCGTAGTCCCTTGGGCCACTTGGACATGTTGCTTTGATAGAGGAGAGGAGAGTTAGAGAGTAAAGAGCTTACGTGGTGGAGAGTTGCGGTGTCTCATACGGTTCGAAAGAAGTCTTGCCCAATGAACATCAAACCCTTGAAAAAGAAATTAAAAGTCAAGATTAACCAAATAATGACTTGAGACGATATTGGATCCACCTAATTCTCGATGAATATGGGCTTTGGGTAAAAATTTATCCACCCATAACCTTTCATATACAGAGCTTTAGCCAAACAAGTCATGCAAGTAATCCCCAGTCCAAACATAATTCCAATAGATCAAGATCCTAATTCCCAAAACTCGATAAAATTCAAAAACAGACTCAATAAAAACCAAATAAAACAGATAATAAACCGCTCCCCCGGACTTAAATCACACCGTCTCCGGTGTGAAAAAGTTCAAGAGATTGACGACACAAGAAAAAAACAGAAACAAAAACAAAAATGGATAAAACAATGATGGTAGAGGGTGAAAGAGATATCACCGAGTGGAAGCTTGGAGCTTGATGGAGATGAAGTTTGATGGAGAGTGGTGATAGAGGGGAGCTCGATCGTGATGAGTAGAAAAGAGGTGGGAGGCGGGTCTGCAAAAAGAAAGGGGTAAGAAGTTTGTAAAAATTTTTAGGTTTTAAAGGGTTTTTTTTTTTTAAAGGGGAAAGGAAAGTCGGATTGGTTGCTCGGGCACAGGACCGACCGGTCCCGATACTGGATCGGTCGGTCTCATTTCCAGAGACTTATCGTGTGTTGATCCGCGCGTGAGAACGGTCGGTCCGGCATTCGGAACGATCGGTCCATCGTCTGCTCTGGATCGACCGGTCGTCCTGGGGGATCGACCGGTCTCATTTCCAGAGACTTGGCCGAGTCTCTTGACTGCTCTGGATCGACCGGTCTCTCTATGGGATCGACCGGTCTCATTTCCAGAGACTTAATCCGGGCTTTTTCGGAAACTGAGCAGGTGCTCAAAAGAGATTCCTTCACCATTTTTTTTAGAATTCAAATACTGAAAACACAAGTAAAATGTTAGTGATAAAAGGAATTTAAAACTAAATTATGTACAAAAAATCTTACCGATGGGTTGCCTCCCATCAAGCGCTTGTTTAAAGTCGTTAGCTCGACTTTGTAGACCATCTAGGCTCAAGGAGAATCCATGTGAGGATTATAAACTTTCTTGTCCGGATCAGGGCTCGGTGGAGGTGGGTTGAGACGTGGTCGATTTGCTCTTTGATCGCTTATATTTAGTTTCAGAACCTTGCTTAGCATACTATCCATAGCTGCTTGACCTTTCTCATTAAACTCCGGAGTAATGATAGCTTTGACCTTAGAGAAAGGCCTAGACATACCCTTGCTCTTCAGCTTATACTCGATTGTGTCTCCAACGCACCTCTGTGGTGTCAAGGTTATAAGCGAACTTGTAATACCCTTCTCACGCTTTGCTTTGTCCCGCTTGTTAACTTTCTTAGGCTTCCTTTCATAAGAACGAGTGTTTCCATCCAAGACTTCATTACACTCATTCTTATGGCAAAGTGCTGCAGCTGGCAAGACGCTTACCTTCCCTGTTACATCGTCTATGGCAACACAAGAGCCATGTTTGCTGCCACCATTGGCTGAAATGGCGTTGTAAGAAATCCGCTTGTCGATGTTAGAGAAAACTATCCTTCCGTTTGGTAAGTCAACAACTGCACCCGCTGTCGCAAGGAAAGGTCTCCCCAGAATCAAGGGCATGTATGAACCATTATTCATATCCACAACCTGAAAATCAGTCGGGATCAAGCAATCCCCAATTTGGATATCCAAATTCTCAATTATCCCTTGTGAAGTTCTTACTGAGGCATCCGCAAATCTGATAGACATCTGAGAAGTTTGCATATCAACAATACCCAATGATTTCGCAATATCCCTTGACATGAGGTTAACACTAGATCCAGAATCGCATAGAGAATCTTCAAAATCAATTCCAAATATGGAACATGGTACAATAAACTTCCCTGGATCTTCAACCTTAGGCAATATCCTCAATTGTGGTGGAACTGGGTACGGGACTGGGGGTTTGTAGACACGTGACTGAACCTTATCAACAAGCTTATTCGGTCGAAGCACTGTAGAAGATGGTCCAGCAACCCCTTCAACCTTTTTCTCTCTTGGAGCAGGTGCTCCTTCCGAGAGCGGGTGCTCCACAGACTTTTCTGGCCAGTTTTTAGTCGCTGTCCCTATAATCGGCGGGAGAGTTCTTCCACTTCCCAGCCTGATGGTGTTCACAAACTCTCTGGGGTTTGCAACTGGTTTACTTGGGAGCACTCCTTGTGGACTCTTGACTGCCTCGGCGGTTTGAGCGACCTGAATCTCAAGCTTCTTTACATGAGTGCAAATAGCTTCAAACTTACTGTTGAGATCATTGTACATGCTGTCCACCTTGACATTGATCTTATTAGCATATTCCTGCTGACCGAGTAAAACCAACTGCATAAGAGATTTCAGTTCATCTTGAGAATTAGATGCATGGGCTTGAGAGCTTTGATTCTGCACATAGTCTTCACCCACATAGTTCGCCTCAGCATACTGCTCATCTCCCTTGTTCTCACAAAGCTTGACACTTCTCTGATTTCTCTTCAACAACAGGTTCACTTTCGCTGTCAGCTCATCAATCTTCTGTGAATCAACACTGCTGATATAAGTAGGCTCATCATGATCATAGCAGCGATTCCTGGAACTTGCAGCCAAGTTCTCTATCAATTGATATGCTCCTTCCCTGGTCTTGGTCATAAAATCACCATTACTCGCAGCATTCAAAGTGTTCTTAGAATCACGGTCAACACCATCATAGAAGATACCCAGCAAATTCTCATCGGTAAACCCATGGTGTGGACATTCCCTCTTGTACTCTTTGAACCGTTCCCGTGCCTCACAAAAGGACTCTCCTGAATGTTGCTGAAACGTGGAGATCTTGTTCCTTAGACCCGCGGTCATAGTTTTGGTGTAGAAGTGGTCCAAGAACGCTGCTCTACATTGTGGCCAGGTCGTGATGGATCCAGCTGGTAGCGACTTGAGCCAACGGGAAGCTTTGTCCGCGAGTGAGAAAGGGAAAAGCTTGCACTTCAGGAAATCCGGGTTCATCCCATTAGAGCTTGTCGTGGAGCAAATCTCCTCGAAGTTCTCTATATGGTCCAACGGAATTTCAGCAGGAAGTCCATGGAACAAGTGTAGCTTAACAAGCGATATCAACTGCGGTTTGATCTCATAATCATTCCAGTCAACAGGAGGGGGAACTATAGCAGCTCGGTTCTGGTAGAAAGCATGGGGATTGTCCATATCCCCAATGGTACGCTGCTGCTCACGCGTACACTGTTGCATTTGAGCCATTTGTTGTTCAAGCCTCCGAATAGCAGCGGCTACATGACCGTTTGCAGCTCGGTCGTCTGTTTCGTCACCCATGTTGGCTGAAACACCTGAAACACACACAAAAGAAAAACAAAGCAAAATTAGCAAAATTCTTAGACTATAAATAAAATCAAATCTCAAAGGTAACGCAATTGGTCCCCGGCAACGGCGCCAAAAACTTGATACGTGAAGTTTTAACCCAAATAAAACTGCAAGTGCACAGACAATCGCAGTAGTATAAAAGGTATCGAATCCACAGAGACCAAGGTTACACTATGAAACTATAGATTTTGATTTAAAGCTAAGATAAAATATGGGTTTTGATTTTCGTAACAAGCAACAGCAAATAATCAAACGATGTAAATTCAATAAAGAAAAGCACTAGATTAAGGTCATTCGCCGGTGACTTCGGATTAAGGACTGAGCAATCTATTTAGGATTCAATTAAGCGCAGCCTAGAACTCGAACATAAATGTAATATTGCCCCACTGTCGTGATGCATCAATATCTTTATCTAACACCCTAAATGCCTAAACTGTCGTTTGGATTCAGCGATGAAGACAAGCAATAATGAATTGGTTCAATTTGTTCACAATTGATGGTAACAATCAACTGTCGTTGGTTACACACCAATTGCTCACCAATAGTTTATCTAGCAACCTAGAGCACTGTCGTGAATAAGTTTAACTTGAATTCATAGACTAGGTGATCAAAATAGTCTATGCAATACGAATCCCAATTGATGAAGACAAATGATAACATTCCTATTTGGCTCAGTCACTATAATCCTAATTCACCATTGAAATTCCCTAACCTAGCTAATGGACTACTCAAGCATGGAGAATAAAAACGCAGCAATCAACGAGAGAGAATTCATAATGATAATAAAAGAGATAAGGGATTTAGAATTCTTCTCAATAGATGTTGTGGAATGATTCTCCAAATGTTAGAAGCAAATCCAAGGAATGAGAATGGATAAAAATCTCCAAAAAGGTCTCTAAAGAAACGTCAAAAGAAAACTCTCTCAAAAGAAATGTTTCAGGACTCCCCTTTTAGGAGGTGGCTGCCTCTTATTTATACTAAAATTAGGGCAAAATCGGGTCTGGCAATGGGACTGGTCGGTCTGGTAATGGGACTGGTCGGTCCCGATTCTAGGGAGCTTTTGGAGCTTCGGACCTTTAGTGAGCAGGTGCTCACTTCAAACCGAGCAGGTGCTCGGTTTTGAAAAACGCCATCTTTTCTCCAGATTCGTACCTTTTGCTCCAATGACCCCCCATAACTCCAATCCATGCATGAGAGCCTCCTAGAACCTGCAAAGACACAAAATAAACTAGAAAAAACCAAAAAGACTAAAGAAACGATAAATAAAAGAGACCAAAATACTAATATATCACTCCGCATCATAAATCTTTCTTTCGGCGAAGATGTTGTAGTGCTGCACAAACATCTCTGGGAGTTGATGGAAGGTGTGGATTGATTTCTTTTCCAGCTTGTAGAACCACTAGAGGGCAGGCCCTTTGAGGCTGTCTATGAACAGTTTGCAGTAACTGATGTCCTTCTCGGCTTCTGTGAAGTTTGCCCTTCCTAAGGCAACCTCGAATTCCATCAGATGGATAGCAGGGTCGGTGGTTCCTTCGTAGATTGGAAGCTTGACTTTTCCGGGGTCGGAGATTTGAGTCCTCGCGACCCTCTCAGCGAAGGGTGTGTTCCGTGCCCTCTCGAGCACATAGGCGATCCTAGGAGCCTTCGACATGCTCCGGTGCATCTGTAGTTGGGTAGCTTTTAGATCAGAGACGACCTTGTCCAACTGGGCCTGTAGCGCAGCGACCCCCTCATCTCGGGAGCCTCGCGGAACCCTGCGCTCTCGTTCCCTCCTGTGAAGTCCTGCTATGATCGCATCTCCTTCCTCAGCGGCCGCAGCATGGTCAATCTCTGAGTTGAATCGGGCACGCCTCCGAGGTGGTTGATCTTTGTCTGAATCCTCCACCACACGCTCAGGAGTTGCATCAGATTCAAGAAGAGGCGGTGGCGGAGGCAAGTCCTCTGGGGCTGTAAGATTGTTCCGAGGCGGGAACTCCTTGTGTCGATCCCTTCGATTGGCTCGAGGCGCGGTGAAGTTGAGGCGTATTGGACGGATGTGGGTCCTCTTCCGCTTTCTTCGTGAGAGTGCCTTCAGCTCCCTGGTAGTGGCTTCCAGGTTTCTCTCCTGATCTTCAGCTTTCTTCATGAGAGTCTCAAGCATCTGCTTGATCTCTGTGATATCCACCGGAGTGTCCGTGGCGCGAGGCGCGGTGTTCTCCACGGAGTTGTCTCTCTCCTCGTTGTTCCAGTGAGACGAGGATCCTTTGCTGCTGACGGTATTGTTGCCTGACATCTTTGTTGGTGGTGTGAAACCCTAGCTTTCGTGTGTCAGAACTCTCTGCGTCCCCTTAGTCGGCGCCAAATTGTGGGGGTCGAAACCGACACAATTAGATTTGTAAGAGTTCGTGAGGGGAATTTAGAGATTTCTATGCTAACTAGGGATCACAAGAGATTGAGAAAGAGTTGTTCTTATTGCTGTGTCAAGTTGAGTACAAAGTTTGTGTATGAAAAATTGCGGATTCCCCTTTAGGGTTTTTACAAGGACGTATACATACTTTTCCAAGTCGGCTAAACATTCCTAATCCTCTGCGGAGTCGGTTGCATCAACATGGGCTTTGTGTCTAAACCGGGCTATCACAACGTTATTGGGTTGAAGACTGTCTTGGATTGAAGATGCGCTTGGCGACTAGGCCGAACGTGCGATCAGCCCACCAACTCCGAGCCCGTGATCGGCCCACAAGGTGAGCACGCAGTCGGCCACAGTACTGAGCACGCGGTCAGCCTCGGTACCGAGCGCGCGGTCGGCTTTGGCACCGAGCACGCTGTCGGCCTCGGCACCGAGCGCGCGGTCGGCCTCGGCACCGAGCACGCGGTCGGCCTCAGCACCGAGCACACGGTCGGCCTCGGCACTGAGCACGCGGTCGGCCTTAACACCGAGCATGCGGTCGGCCTCAGCGCCGAGCATGTGGTCGTTGTGATAGCGAGCACGCGGTCGGCACTGGCCCGGTCTCTTTCTGTTTCGTCTAAGTCTGCTCCACTGCCATATGCTCTGCTCCGCAGGAAGATTTAGGTTCCGTTAGGCCTCCTTCGTCGAGAGTCCGGAGGGCCATCTCTTCTATCGGCTTGTCTTTAGACGTTAATGCTGAGGGGGTGAATACCGACCCCAGCAGAAGTCATTAAACAGACCATCATACTCGCCTCCTCTATCACTTCGAACAACTTTAATGGTTGTACCTAGTTGGTTTTTAACTTCAAGCTTATACTCTTTGAATTTTGATAAGGCTTCATCTTTGCTACGTAACAAGTATACATAACAATATATTGTATTATCATCGATAAATGTCACAAAATACTTTTTACCGCCTCTAGTTTGTATAAATTTCAGATCGCATAAATATGTGTGTATTAAACTAAGAGGTTCAGTAGTTCTTTGAACTTAGAGAGAAGGAGTTTTTGTGAGTTTGGCCTGTACGCACACTTCACATTTATTCTTATTTACTTTGGAGCCTCGTGATGACATCAGAGAGTGACATATGCTTCTTCTTGTGCTTGAGATAGTTCTTGAAGCTCAGCCAACTCGGAGGAAGTTTCTCAATGAAACAATTGACAGTGAAGATCTCACAGATTTGCATTCTCTCGCCCGCTATCTCATAGCCCAACAAACTCAATGCATCGACTTGTTCTGTGATGGGCTTGGAGTCCACCATTTTGAAGTCTAGAAACTTTGCAACAGCAAATTTCTGACAACCAGCATCGTCATACTTGTATTTCTTCTCCAAGACCATCCAGAGTTCCTTTAGAGGTTCATGCTTCTTGACTATATACTTATACAGTGGATCAATGAGGCGGCCTAAGATCCAGCCTCGACACACAAAGTCTGCATGTTTCCATTCATCAACAGCAGCAAGAAGGTGAGCATCCTTGTTTCCGAATGGAACGATCGGTGGATCCTCCTTCATAAACTTCTCGCAGTTTAAGTTACTCATGTAGAAGAGCATCTTGTTCTGCCATGTTTTAAAACCTTTGCCGTCAAACTTTTTCGGCATTAGCCCATGCGCCAAGGCTGCGGGTAATTGAGACATCATCTGATAGTTATCTTGGGGAACACTCGCCTGGAGATGAACTCCGAATAGATCTCGGGCCACCGAGTCCACAGACGTTTCAGTTTGTCCATTAGATGGACCTTTCCCAGTCATATCGACATCAGCATCATCGATTGCCATCTGTTAACAGAAAAACAGAACGATATGAGAATATGATAATTGTTTCGCAAACTCACTTATAGAAAGCGTTCACGGAAACAGATCGAAGTAAGATAACTTAAAACGTTTGATTAAGAGAAATGATTCGTGGAAAAAATTAAAAAACTAATCGCAAATCCAGGTAAACTTCAGAAACATTTCGCGAAAATGTAAGAACAAATCGCAAACTTCGTTAATGATTTTTGCGTGAAAAGACAAAAAAAAAATTTGTAGAAAAAACGATTTTCGCAGAAACGTTAAACGAATTGTGAACAAACTTGGGGAAAATCTCAATCCGACTAAGCGATAAGCGAAGAACGGATTTTTCGAATTAAGATTGTAGGAACCGCGAAAACCGAATTGAGAAAACCGAAAGAAATAAGAATACGAATTTAGGAGAAGAAGAAATTCTCGATAAGAAAACGTATATGGAGTCGTGATTACTCTCTTTCCTTAATTCAAAAAATTGCCCGTAGTGAGACGGTTTGATACGATTACGAATCCCAGGATAAAACCGTAAGGAAGAACGATTTCGCAACACTCAAAATCGTAGTCTGACGAACAGATTTGTATGAATACTCTCGAGACTTACTTTGTGGAGGATCGAAGTTTTCTGAAGAAGAAAAATTCGCAGAGAAAAAATTAGTTTGAAGATGATGATGGCGCGCAACTTTTATAAAACCGAGAGGTTGCTATTCGCGGGTTGCAATGGTTCGGACAACAAGAACCGAAGGGGTACGAATTTGGATTGCAATTGTTCGGTCACCGACTGAGTTCAAAGAACCATTGACCGGTTGCGACTGAAATGGGTCGAGATTTTTCGGTTAAAATTTTCCCAAAAAAAAATAGTCTTTAATGGACCAATCCTAACCCGAACCCGAACCCGAGCCCGGCTAGGTTCGGTGGTGGTAGTGGTGCGCGCGTGGGACTCCCTAGGTTCCTTCATGGTGCATATGTGTTCTTGACTTGTTTGAACACTTACACATGTTTAACATTATTTATACAACACCAAAATGTTTCCAATTTTGGATGTGGGACAATTTTAAGTGTGCATTCATTAAACCAACACAAGAGGCTTTTACCTCTTAGCCCAATGGCTTTATCTTATTTCACCTTCACATTTTAGAACCCAATTTTCCATACCCAAATGTCTATACCAAACCCATTTGATTATATATAAATTTTGTTCCAACATTAATATTATAAACAATATTTTTGAGAAATTTAATTCTGTTATTAGAACTAGGCCATAGTTTATAACCACCAGAATTTACGAAGGTTTTATGAACCATAGCTATATCCTATATGTTTCATTAGTCGTATTTGATTTGCATCAGATATCTCCGACGCATTAACATGCATGTATGCGAATTAAAAAAGTTAGAGAAGTTACTATATTAGTACATGTTTATGTTTACATTGATTATGTGTTAATCAAATGTTCTCAAGACGATTTTTCTGTTTACCTTTTGAATAAACATATTATAAGTGAATCATTCGAAACAGTTAGTGCTTTTTATAAGATCGAAATTAATTGTTATGTGTTAATCAACTATAAATAAAATCTGATATTATAAATTAACAATCATATACAACAATGCTTGCTATGAATGTATATATGGTTTTTATATATAGAATACAAATGCATGTAAATGGGAGAGAAATATAACTGGTTGATAAGATAATAACCAAAAGAGACATGGGCATGCATATATGTAGACCTTTTTTTGTTTGTTTGTCGGCTAACCATGGTTTTTAATCACTAGAGAAAACCCAACAAGGGGTACCAATTATCCCATCGAGGGGAAAATACAAATCCATTAAAGAGTAGAGACATCCTATACGTGGTGTTACATTCGTTCTCAAACATAGAACTAACATACGAACATGTTTAGTGGTGAGACTTTGAGGATATCATAAAAAAAATTTAGTATTAGTTTTAATATTAGTTTATTGTTTGAGACCAAAAAAAATATTGTTAATAAATTTGTCTCCAATTGTAACGTTCGTAACCCAAAAATATGTATTTTTGGGATGTGTCGATCGACACATATTTTTGGGAGGTGCCGATCGACACACATCTTGTGTCGTTCAATTAATTCTGTTCGGTTCAATTTTTATCGTTCGGTTTGGTCGGTTTAAGTTCGAAAACCCTAGGTTGCGTTATAAAACTCGTGGTGCCTCTATTTTG
Source organism: Draba incana (assembly GCA_963576765.1). Taxonomy (NCBI): domain Eukaryota; kingdom Viridiplantae; phylum Streptophyta; class Magnoliopsida; order Brassicales; family Brassicaceae; genus Draba; species Draba incana. Next base: position 18,780,381 of record OY755216.1, on the reverse strand, counting down.
CTTGGGAATAAGAAAAGTTGAGTGCTTTTTAGAGATGAGAAAGAGATATTAGTGTGAGATTGTGTCCATTCATCGTTGTAGAGGTTTATAAAGCGTTCTTGGTGCGATTCTAGTCGAAGGAAGGAAGGAAATCAGAATTCCTTGTGCGGTTGTAGCTGATTTCGTGGATGTCCTCTTCCCTTGATCAGAATCGTTCATAGGCTAAGGTGAGTGCGCGAGCATGACTTATCTAAGCCGTATAAGTGTTAGTTTGGATGATTTGGTGGTTTTGATGATTGAATTGATATTGGAATTGTATTTCTGTGTATTTTGGTGTTGTGTTTGTGTAAATGCCGTGTTGGTTTATGCAGGGATCGTACGATAAAGCCTTGTATCGAGCCGTGAAAGGAGAGGCTCGATCATGTGACTGTATGTGATCGGGTGTCGATCGACACAAGGTGTGTGTCGATCGACACTTGTCGATTATGTGTGTCGATCGACACTATCCTGTGTTTTATGTGGTAAATCGGTTGATTGTTCTTGTGTTTGACTTGTTGTGTCATTTTGGCATTTATATGGTTTGTGTGTATAGCCGTAGACGGAATGATCGTCTCACTAAGTATTTATGAAATTATTTACGCATCTCGTTTTTCCATGTAATGTAAGTAAAGATAAAGTGTGATCGTGAAATCATGACAAGGAGAAGAAAATGGTTTAGGGTCTCGAGTCTGATGTTTTCTTTTGTTGGAATTAGAACCTGGTGTTTAGGGTATTAGTAACTTATGGAATTGATGTTTAGAAATGTTTTATAAAATTCAATGGATTTATTGGTTTAAATTGCTTTATGTGTTTTCCGCTAATTTGCTTGGTTTCTTTGTTGAAATGAAGTTATTATTTATGAGAATAATAATCCGGTTTAAATATTTTTTTTAAAAAGCGGGCTAGTTTGTTTCACAAATGGTGAAACCGGTGTGGGTATCAAAGTAGTACATATATAAAAATAGAAGATTATAAAAAAAAAGAAGGTAATATTACAATCCGTAAAAACGTAGAATGCAAAATTTTATCAAATGAATTTTTTTTTTTAATTCTTGTCTTTCCCCCAAACCAAAAATCACCATCGAATGAGATGGCAACAAATGTACGCTTGATACAGTTTCAAAAACCTCTTCCCACTGAGACAGTCTCAAGCAGCCTCAAACCCAATTATATTTTCAGATTCATTTTTCATTTAATTTTGGGCTTATGATACCTTCAAAGTCTCACCACTAAACATGGTCTAAACGCTCTGATATACGGATTAGAGAGCTACACAAATCCTGACCATAAAAATACCAAAAAGCTCTACGAAATCTCATATCAGAGTAAAAGAATCATTCGGGAATACGTCGATAGAAGACATACGTCACATATCCATAAGGGCATGTGCATTATAGACCCCTTGGGGTCTAAAGTGTGTGTTCTTATAATATAAAATTATTAAAATGGTTGTAAAAGGAAGAAAAAGAGTGTTTTTGTGGGGTATATTGAAATATAAAATTAATAAAATTTGAGTAAAGAGAGTAGAGAGTGTCTAAAAGGAAGAGAGAGTGTCTAAAATTAGATATTTTGGAGAGTGTTCTTAAAAGGAAGAGAGTGTTTAAATATAAAATTAATAAAAGTTGAGTAAAAAGATGAAAAAGAAGGTATAAAGTTGAGTAAAAGGAAGAGAGAGTGTGTGTTTTAATAATTTTATATTATAAGAACACCACATTAGACCCCAAGAGGTCTCCAATGCACATGGCCTAAGGAATTTCAGATCTAGATTTTTTTTTTTTGTCAATTCAGATCTAGATCATAATTCAATAAAGTTCATGCAGACCATATAATATAATTAAAAGTGATAAACTATTTTCTTTTTTTCTTTATTTGTTTGTACACACAGATTTTCACTTGCATTAGAAAAGTAAAGGTGCTCCCACAAGAATATTGATTCGGGAACAAAAAAAACAAAAATGATGATAAAGTAAAGACATACAAGGACAACAAAACACGTGTGAGCCGAAAAGAGTTGAATTGATAATATTTGTCCAAAGAACATTCAGACATAGTCAATCTAGATTATCATAATAATCTAAATTAATCTCTAGAAGCCAAAGTGAGAGCTCTACAAATTCCTTCAGCATTTATCTTCAACTTGATACTCCTTCATCGCAACATTTCCTGAAACCCAAAAGATTTCATTAGCTCAAATTAATCCCATGAAAAATTACGCTTATTTTGACCAACCCCACCTAAAAAAATACAAGATACACGATTCTTTCGAAACCCACATGTAAAAGTATGTTATACTTTTGACAAACCCAATTGAGGAAGAAAAAAGTTCCAAAGTTTGACAAAATTCCATATGAAAAGATTTTAGATTTTTTTAAAAAACCGAAGAAGAAAATTACCAAAACATGGTCTAATGGTTGAAAGATTATTTTTTTTTGAGAAAAGGGTTGAAAAATTATCCTCTTTATTAAGGAGAAACAAAGGTTGGAGTCTTTGCACCACGATTTTAGTCATGGTTGCCAGTCACGTTTAAATATGTAATAATCTTCAGTTTTTTTTTTAAGTATGGGATTAGCTTAGGTTTGGGATTAAAAAAAAAAAAAGCTACAACAGAGAATTGTTTGTATACCTGAGATTATCTTGTGATCTTGACCCGATGAAAATATCTCTTCCTCATTGATTATATCAATCTTCTTAGATCTAACATGTGCCCTCTTGAGACGCCATAGCTCCTTCCATGTGCATTTTGTGGAAAACGACGAAGAAGACAACGATAGTGGCTTCAGTGAGAAGATGTTACCATCACCCACAGAATCCTCTTCTTCAAAGAGCAGCTCTTCACGTAAAGTCCTATGAACGTGACTCTCCTCCTTAAAAGGTAAGACCTTTCCTTTGAGGAAGAGCTCATCGGCTGGAATCATGGCGTAATCGTTGATGGAGAACTCGAAATCAGTAGAGTGCTTAGAGAGAGAGCTTCTCGGGTTGATGTTGTTGTTGCTATTTCCATTATTACTCTTCTCCGATCTGATCTCGACGAATTCGTTAGAGAAAGAGATTCTAGCAGCAGCATTTATGGAGTTGTGCATTTCTAAGCATGCCATTAATTATGTTTTGAAGTTAACACTTTACAAAAAAAACTTATAAGATAGAGAGATAGAGGGATACGTTAATGCACTAGGAGGAGATATCTAATCAAGCATGTGGGTTGTAACGTTTATATATAAGGAGCATTAAGGATATTTCGGGTATTTTAAGTAGGGTTTACTCAACCAAGTGGTGGTGGACTAGTGGTTTCCACTTGAAAAAGAATTGTCATGTGTATCTAGTCAGTGTTCCATTTTCTCAATCACTTTCTAACCACACATATTTGGTCAGTTGAATCGGTGCCACGTAGTAGGCCTATTTTAAAATTTGGCAAATAGATTTCTCGACGGCTAACTACATTAACTCTTGTGAGATTAGTCGGACGTAACAACTTGTATCACTCTCTAATTATAAATATAAAAAGATACGATATGGGTAGTCTCTATGACTTCGATTCTACATTGGTTATCGGATACAGATAATGTATTTGCGTAATTAATGTCGAAGTGTGTCTGTGACAAAAAAAAAAAAAAAAAAAAGTCTCTATGACTATATTCCATGTATGAGATGCTTAATGTCCAACTCATAGATCCATCAAGCTCGTTGACCAGGAAAAAAAAAGATCCATCAAGCTCGATCTATATGACTATATAATATTTGAAAGATTGGTAAAAGGTGTTCTATATTATCTTCATTAGCAAGATATTGATCTTCGTATCTTGATGGAGTTCAAGATCACAGAACGCGAGAACCATCCATTATCTTCTTTGTTATTTCTTGTTCTATTGGATTACCATCAAATAACAATTTAGTAAAATATCAATAATGATTGCCACAAAAAAATATGTAATTAATATCTATGTACATAACAGTTGTAACGTGCAGTCAAAGGACAAAGGTTGTCAATCATGTGCTTCAAAGTTCCATTGAACCATGTTTCTGTCACGTGTTGCGCTGGGACGAGCCAACATGATCATCTTCACTCATTATTGGTCAATTTGGTCAAATTAGATACAGTTCGACCACATTATTGAAAAATCCGAAAATATTGAAACATCATTAGTTCACTTTTTCTCTAGAATAACCAAACTGATATCCATGACTTCAAAATTTTACCTTGTTGAATTTTCAAAACAGAGGATCCAATCAGTAATCTAAAGCGGTACAAAAATTTTAAATTTTTAGTTGCACAAATAAAGCTGAATGTAACACGGGTTTGCCCGCCTCCAAATTCTTGCCGGCCGTTCGTGATAGTCTCTACCTCGGCAGAGGTAGCTATTGTGATTTGCTCAAACTAAAACGTTACTAATTATAAAATGGCTCTAAGCTTTTACCAAGCTTACCAATCAAATACATAGTCTCCGGTACACATGTGATAATTTCTACCAACACTCTAGTTATTTGTAAATAAAGTGATTATATTTTTCTTTTTCTTTTTTTAAATTGAACATCCCTTCATAAGCTGACAAAGTCAAAGCAATTAGATGTGGAGAATTAAATGGGTTAGGTACAAAATACTACAATATATTGTTGTACATGTTATAAACTACATACTATTAAATGAGTATGTTAATACTAAGTGTGATATATAACATACGTATATGTTTGTGTATAAGTGTTTGTATTATAGAGAGAGATGAGAAAACAACTGAGAAATTAAGAACAAGAGAGAGAAGTGAAAGCTTCATCTTATATTCTTCTTCTTCGCTTATTACATTCACTACCTATAGCAAGAGGGAGTCGGTAAAAAAATACCTGAACATGAAGTAGCTATTATTATAACATCATGGATAAGCATTATCCATATCCTAATGGATAATTACCATTTTATAATACTTTCCCTTAATTATCCATCGTGTGTTGTGGTATGAAATGTCTCATTAAAAACTTTCACAAGGAAGAACTCATAAGAGCAAAAACCATGGTAGAAGAAAAAGAGTACAGTCTCCTCCTGAAAACGATTGAGATGGTCTTCTTTTCATAATCGTGTAGATGACATGATATGTATTCGAATATGTCTTGTTGCTTCACATGCTCCATAAAGTGATCATCTTGATTTGATCGTCATGATCTCATCAAATCTGTGTAGCACAAAATGTTTCGAAAAGTGATAGATCTTTCTCATTGAGATTATAACATTTTTTTTACATGTATATCTTTAGCGTGTTCTTTGTTGTCTCATTAAAAACCTAGTCATGAAAAATTCAGTGGGAAAAAAAATCATGATTAGGAAAAAGAGTACAACCACTCTCATTATCATATATCTCTTCTTGGAAACATCATCTTCATGAGATGCATTATGTATATGTATTCCATTCTTTTTGGGAGTTTTGTGTATTCTATGCCGCCTCGTTAAAAATATTTTCATGGAAACCCAATAGGACAAAAACCACGATAAGGAAAAAAGAGTATAACCACACATAGCATTATCTTTCTTCTAATCTCTTTTTCTTAAGGAGATTGTAACTTTAGACCCTATTGGTCTCCCGCACTACAATTGAACCCTCAGTTCATTTATTAAACTTCCATCAATATATTTTTCGAAAACATTAATCTTTGATGGAGCATTAAAAGCATGGATATAAGACTTTATTACGTTGTGACCACATCAAGTAATTGTTTTGCCATATTCTATAAGTATATAATTTTCTGAATTTCCACCTCGCCTTGTTTAGTAGGGAGATCTAAATATACCAAAAATAGTATACACCAAAAAACATCTTATGACATTTCTTTACTCATTCTCCCTCAATGTAGGAAGTTTACTTTATCAAGTATGATTTTCTTTACGGTATAATCAAGGAATTAACCCTCAACCTGATTATTAAAGTAATGAACCTTTAGAAAGTTTTATTTCAGGTGGTTAATAAACTCACTTATGACCATCTACTAGATGTGTTAATCAATACAATAAAAATACTTATAACGGTTCGCATGGTGGAAGATACAACCCACATATATTGCCATGTATTCTTTCTATATATACAAGGGATTCATTCTCAATTTTTGCTAGAGATGGCATGGCCTCGGTGTGATTTTTCCTTGAGAACATGCCTTACGTGGAAACTCTCCCAATTGAATTTTTTTCTAATTTTTCAATGGGTGGCCATTTGAGTTTTGCATATTTCTTTTCATCATGACTAATCCCGAACATCTTAACCTCTCATGCTAGATTTGAAATATACTAGTAAACTTCTGGTATACTGTAACATAAGACTTGGTGGAGTTTACTTTTGTGCAATATAATTTGGAGGATATCATTGGTAATTCTTCCAATGTATGTTCCCATTCTGATGCAATACAATGATATTCAATGCCATCCTTATTCATACTCTCAATATGATATCCATTTCACTAGATATCCCTCAAACTTACCAAGTTTCTATATGAATCGTAAAATATAATGCATCCTATATTTCAAACTTTCTCTCCTTCGGCATTGAAAATATAACTCTTCAAGAATCCATAATAATATTTGCATCATTTTTCTCAAACTCTATCTCCCACTGTACTGAAAACATGACTCTACTTGAGCCTATGATGATCTTTGCATCACCAGATGTAGTAAACAAAATCATTTAATTTTGAGATCGGAGAAATACTTTTTATCTAAAAGTATTTTGTGTATTGTCACATTTGTTTCCAGATGTATAGCTCCGTCTTTGATCTCAAATTGTGACATCCTGTTTTGTAAGATTCACTGAACAAAAAAATTTAGTGATTAAACTAGCATGTTCTTTACATCATCTAGATCTATTAGGGCTTTTAACCCAAACTCTCTTTACGTACAATCTTCTAAACATTCTATTGTACCTACGAGTTAATAATACTTTTCTAATTAATTTGGCTTTCTCTTCGAAAACACATTTTATACCTCAAAATCTTTTGTACATTAGGTATACCTTAATGAATTACTTATACAACATTTAGAGTTTGGTACTTCTGGACCAATTAGCATTGCTTTTAGAAGTGCTCGAATGTAAGCTTTATGTAAATTTTCTCATGATTTTCATACAACATATCTTTCATAAGATGTTCAATTTTGGAATACCTGAAGACATTGTTGTCCACGTCCTTTCAAGGTTTTCAGTTCCAAATTATTTCATTATTCTACTTGCAATAACTCTTCATAAGTTTGAATTGCGTAAAATTCTCAGGAACATTATAATGTTATCATTAGTCCTTCCATGGATATTCATATAAATATTAGCCGTAATATAAGTCAAAATTTTCAGCTTTTTCCTTGACATATCTCTTGATGTTTAGACTACTAGTTCAAAAACTTCCCGCTCCTCAAACGAGTTTAATACAAACTTGATTGCCTCTTTTCACTTATTAGCCCATATATTTATCTCTACACTCATCCATACACCGGAGATTCATGATCCTTATTAATTATATTGCGCGTTTTATTACTGATTGTGTTGACACATATTTTGTCTTTGGTTCACTCTTTTTATAGTAATGGTGTGGTTAATTGAGATCTCTAAATCATTCTCAATTATTTCACTCATGTACGTAATTTCAATATTAACCATATTACATAGAAGCATGACTTAACTATATGCTCTTCTTGAACATTCATACTTTTGGAACGTTTGCACTGTTTTCATATTACGTTTACATGTGCATCACAAATTCTCATAGAAGAGAGTTTTCTTTTGAATTTTAAAATTCAAATATATAATAGAAATAATTGAGCATAATAACAATGTAACTTAAAACAAATATTGAGGAGGCAAAGACTTCCATTTAATATGCAGTAATAATAACTCAAAGTAATAAGAAATAACTGAAAGAACTTAGAAATTAAATAACAAATCAATAGGCATGGTCTTGTACATAATCAAGGAGGCAAGCCTACCATGAGTTTACATAGACTCAATTTTAAGTTGATCAAGGAGGCAACACCTACCATATATAATGATCAATCCGAAAGATATAGTCTATTATATATCTTTTTAATTAACAAATAGGTAGCATAGTCTACCATGAAATCATAGAGGAGGCGAACCTTCCCTTCTGTACATAATGCATAATTATAAATTTAGATTGCATAATTATAAATTTAAATTTAACCCTTTCAATGTAGGATTGGTCGGACATAAACGGTATAGATGATTGATTGAATAAAAAACGGTATAAGATAGATCGAATAGAGAGTCCACCGTGCTGATAACGTATTATAAAGTACATAATATTAAGATAGATCGAATAGGTGAGATATATAACATATGTATATGTATTTGTGTATAAGTGTTTGTATTATAGAGAGAGAGAGAGAGAGACGAGAGAACAAATGAGAAATTAAGAACAAGAGAGAGAAGTGAAAGCTTCAGCTTATATTTTTCTTCTTCTCTTATTACATTCACTATTTATAGCAAGAGGGAATCGGTAAAACAATACTTGAACATGAAGTAACTATTAGGGGTTTTAATGAATAAACCCGTCAAAGTATTGCTTGATCCATTTTAAACACCTAATTAAATTATTAATGTAAACCCCCTCATCTAGAAGATTTTAATGAATAAATCCATCAACTAAAATCTTAATAAAAAACCTCTCAAGTAAAGTTTCGTTAATGAAAAAAACTCCTCCTTATAAAGTCATACCCAAATACTAAACAATTGTCATTAAATCGATACTATGTACGCATTGAATGGTTGTATTATTTTTCCAATATTGTTTTTTAAACCATAGTAAGATAAAAAAGAGTACGAATACGCAAGATCTCTCAAATGATCATGTGTTAACTTATAATTCTCGTTCATGACGCATTCCAATATTATGTACATGTTTTATGAACATAGTGGTATAAGGTTTTTCAATTAAATCTCTTAATTGTGAGGTTTTTTCATAGATTTTCAATTGATTGGATCTGGTTTACATTGTTGTTTTAAAAAAAATATTGCATTATCTAATGTTTAAATACAATATACATAACATATTCAAACAAACTATAGTTCATTGTAAATGGCGGTTGATTAGTATTTTAATATAACTATAGAAGGAGGGAATTTTTTCATTAATGAAACTTTACTTAAGGTATATTTTTATTAAGCTTGTAGTTGAGAGGTTTATTCACTAAAATATTTTTGTTGAAGGTTTTTTACATTAATAATTTAGTTGAGGGGTTTAAAATGGATCAAACAATACTTGAGGAGGTTTTTCATTAAAAACTCTAACTATTATTATAACTAGGTGAGTAACCGCGCATACGCGCAAGTTTTCTATTGTTATTGTGTTTACAAAAATGTTTTAATACACACATTTGTAGTTTGAGATTTTTGTATGACACCTTCCATAAACGCAAACCCAACAAACACTCATTGTTAGCTTCCACTTGCTCAGTTGAAGATTAATTTTTGAATATTTATTCTGATTTTGTACCACAATAGTTAAGTTCAAACGATACAGAAGGTAACTTAACTATAATTACGATACTTTTTCTTCTTAATATTAAAAACGATTAGTACATTTCATGAGCCACTCACCGTAGTAAATCGTCCATAAATCTATACACAAAAGCCGGTTAAGAGAGAGTAAAATAAGAAATAATCACATTGTTTGCATATGAAGTGTGTTTGTATATATGTAACACCCCGGTTTCATAGCATATATGATATATGCGGTATATGCGGAGAGGCTTAAAGGAATTGATTTGACTACCTATATCACCAAAGATCACTTATCTTTTCGGTCACAGGTCTTGAGAGAACTCTAGTTAAGCGTGCTTTAGCTGGAATAGTTTCAGGATGGGTGACCTACTGGGAAGTCATTTCCAGTATCGTGTGAGTGAGATCAAAACACGAGAAAAGATCACGTGGTGATTTGCAGGGTCAGTAAACATGACTTCCGAGCCTCCCGGACTAACGCACCGACCGTCAGAGAGTATGTGCCCACGGGCCAAGAGTGGACGTGGAGCCCATGGATAGGGTGGTCGGAGCATTACAATATATGTATGGCCTTCTCTACTCTCACAACATATGCATTAGTATTCTCTTATTTAAAAATAAGTCATTCATGCTGATTTTTCTTTTGTATTTCATTATGATGCAAAGACATCATCTCCCTATCAGTCATGTATACAACATATCTACTTCATTTGTATATGACACAAACAAAAGTAATATTTGCGCTTTACCCATCTTTTCTCGTGAGTTTCTTGCGCTGACCATGTCGCAAGTTCTTTTGTCACCTCTAATGAAAACATATAACCTTTGCATCCACCACCTACTTTTGCTTTTAAATTCCCAAACTCCTAATGGATTTTCCTATATGATAAATAAAAAAAAATCCAATCTAAGTAGATATATACAATACTTTTCTAGAGTTGACAGTAAACTATGCGTTGCTGTAGCTAGAGAACAAATTCTTACTATTCCTTTAACTCATGCTTCTTCTATGGCTTCTCGAGAAGCAGCTTCAAGAACAGTCTCATCATCTTGCCATCCTCCCTGAACAATACACAAACATGTTTTTATACATAGCACTTTACTTCTAACTGCAAATGCATCAAAATCAAGAATTAAGGGAAAAAAACCTTTGCCATTTTTATTATTTCAACGGCGAAGAAGAAGATCCACTGATGGAAATGAGGAAGTAGAAGAACACGTCCGAAGCAAACCGTTTTGTCAAAATTAGATTTGGTTGGTGGTAAAATTGCTTAAATTTCAATCCGCTATGTGTAAACATAATATTTGTTTAGGCTGGTCATTGCAATAAAGCTCCAATTTTCAAATATTCAGTTTCATATGTTTCCATCCACTAAGCTTGCCTATTACAACGACTATGCAAGTGGAAACAAATGTTTTGAGAAGGAAGAGCAATGAGTCTCTGGAACTTAAACAAAAGGTGGAGAAAATAACGTATTTATCACAAAAAGTCTACCTTTAGAAATTGAAGATGACAACACTTGAATAGATAAAAAGTTTTATTGATATTGTGTGTTGTGCGATACCCAAAAATTAGAGAACGCGATGACTAATTGAAATTTAAATTTAACAGAAAAATTTAAATCAAATGAACATGTAAAATATTCCTCAAACTGAAGTATATATATTAGAGAAATAAAAGTGATTATTATAAATCATTTGGGAGAAACAAAAATTATCAATGCATTAACAAGATAAAGAAACATTTGCATAAGTAGAACAAAATCAACACATAAAATGAAATAACTTGGCAGTGTTGGGTTAGCTAATGAACCTGACTTTCAGATAGTAACAAAGTACCTACCTGAGAGAATGAAGAAGTGAAGATACTGCCGACAATGTCTAGATATATGTGCATGGTTACATGAAAATCTCACCGTGGGCAATACAGTCAGGTTAGCTTGTGCAGTAGATATTTTGGTAGGCAAAACCTTCACATGAATGAATCCCAACTTAGCCCCTAACAAATACAAAGCAGTCGTGGTGCCCTCTACCAAGAAAACAAAAATAGCTGTAACGCCCGACCGTCCCTCCTATCCGCATATACTGCATATACCATATACGCTCTGAAACCGGGGTGTCACAATCACCTCCACTAACAGATTGCTACGTCCTCGTTGCCCATACCAAGATCGTTACCCCGACAATCTGACTCTTCACAGATTTCAGGGTTCGCTCTGATACCACTTGTAACGCCCCGACTGCCTCTCCTATGTCCCCCCGTCGACTCTATGGCCCGTGGGCCCATCATGTCCGACGGTCAGTACGTTAGTCCGGGAGGCTCTGAAGTCTTGTTTACTAATCCTTCAAATCACTACTCGATCTTTCATCGTGTTTTGACCTCACTTACACGGTACTGGAAATAACTTCCCAGTAGGTCACCCATCCTGAAACTACTCCAGCTCAAGCACGCTTAACTCTCGAGTTCTCTCAAGACCTGTGACCGAAAAGATAAGTGCACTTTGGTGATATAGGTAGCCAAATCAATTCTTTTAAGTCTCTCCGCATATACAACATATACCATATATAGTATATGCTCTGAAACCGGGGTATCACAATAGCCAACACAACACACTTAACCATAAGACCACTAAAGTTTACTAAAATCATCTTCATCAGTGAACTCCATGAATGCAAATCAAAGTACCGAGTTGGGTTCACCTCATAGGATAACGAAATGTATGCAAAATAAAAAAAACATTTACTATGCAAGTATGTTACTTATATATATTCTAAAAAAAAAGTATAGACACCACATAGTAAAGAAGTAGTCAAACGTGCGGTGGCGCTTATTCATAATCACATCAAAGTTAACTATTCGATTTATCCCGATGCTTTTCGGTCCACTCCAAAACCTGTAATCTCTAGCTACATTTTCTTACCGTATGTTGAATATGTCTTGCAGATGAGAGTTGACCATTTATGTTTTTCCAACTTTAGTCTGCACCACCTGCTTGACAATACAATTTTATTGGACCTGAACAGAGGTGACATTTGAGAGAACTAAAAGAGAGTTATATAATCAAGAAGTTAAAAAAGGGCTTTATATAAAACCAAAAACTCATCGAAGATAAGATAAGATTTCTTTCTCTGGTGTGGAGGGCTTTGAAGAGAAGAAAGCTCTTTGGTTAATTTTACCAATTTCGAATATCAGTAGTTAAATAGCTACGATTAATTTTATTACCTTCACATCAATCTCCAACTTACTACTACATAATACTCTCACCTTTGTTCTTTTTGTGAACACTAGATTGACATGTTAATTTAGATAATAAATTCATGATAGCACACCACTTAACTCATGGTGGAAGAAATACTTACCATTGGTGAATAAAGAGTATATATGATGTACTTGTGTTTACCAAGATTGTATGACCCTCACCCTATAAGCATGCCTTCCACCTCTTATACATCTATCCTCTTCAATGACAACATGACCGATGGTTTCCACACCTCTATCCCTTATCACCTACCTACTTTGTTTATGATTCTGTTTGGTTACAGTACTCTAGTTAAAGTTTCAGACGATAGAAAAAAAAATTCCAAACAAAAATCACAAGTAAGCATAACAATTATATAAACATGCAAATTTGTAACATAGATAAGAGTTGGAATGGCTATACTATAATCAAAGTGAGAAGAGACTGCAGATGAAAAGGCAAAATCTTTGCGCCGCCTTGATTCTTCGTTTAGGATAATATCTGATAAAAAATCCTACACATAAAATACTTAAATCGACACAGGTCAAATGGAACATTACGAATAAATTTCAGTGAACACCGATTTTGGTTATTATTTAATATAAAGGATTCTAAGTGAAACAACCAACACATTTTTTTTTAAATTAACTAATTAATTAACCCAAGTTTAGTATTCCCATAAACACTAAACTCTCAACGGTTAATACAACAAATACCATTAACAGCAGAAAGACTCATAATAAAATCATCCAATAAAATAATTTAATTCAAATAATCACCTCAACTTAATTCAATTCCAATAAACAGTGAAATGTTTCTAGCAATCTAAACACCAGGTTCCACTAGAAAAGTAAGAACAAATAAACCCCTAATCATCTTCTTCCTACGCCATGATTCTGCGATCACACTTTTCCTTTTACATGCAACACATGGGAATAAGAGTTGCGTAAGTATTTCATAAATACTTAGTGAGTTGGTCATACCACCTACTAGCGTAACAAGCAGGCCCAAGTAACAACCATTATCAACATAATCCAATTCATAATACCACACATAACATTACAATTACTCAACCATGCATTTTTAAGCACATTTCCAAAACATCACAACACATTTTTAAGCCGGTGTCGCTCGACACGCTACAAGCACTCGTGTCGCTCGACACCCTCCTGGTGACGATCGGCACGCCTCTGTGTTGCACCAAAATCGCGTTTCTCCTCTCTCAGCGCGATTCTGAGCAATATAAGTCGCAAACCTGCACAAAACGATACAATACATTCCACGAATACACAACAAAAATAACCAACGATTTCACACAAAATCATTCACAATTTCATCACGAACACCAAACGACCATCATAGCCTAGAAACCGTGGTCAAAACTCACCTCGATAAGATGAAAGACCAGGCAAAGAACACAAAACCTGCGACTCGAGATCCTCGTACCCTCTGATCTCACATGCAACACCAAAGAACGTCTCATCTATCACCTAAGACTCACAATTAGGGTTTCCCCTAAACCCAAATCAGATTTCCACAAAAACAAAACGACACACTGACTTAAAATGATCACAAAGATCGAAGCTTACCTCAGAATACAGATCGAAAACATAATCTGAAAACTAGACCGGAAGGGCTTTCCAATGGTACCTAGCTCATCTCATGACTCCCTCCCAAACGCTAGAAAAATGCTTTCAAAAATGACTGATTGAATCTCGAAACTGCACACACCACTCACGAGAAAACGATCATAACTCTTTACTACAAATCGGAACGACGATCCGATTTTTCCTATAAATAGCTAAGAGACATAAGAACATACCTACCAAAAATCACAGTGATCATGCACGATATGATCGACCGTTCCTCCTCTCTACTGAGACAAACAAATCTTTCTTCTCATTCCTCTCAATCTCCTCACACAAAAAGTCTTTCTCTCTCTCTCAAAACTCTTTTTCTTTTCTCTGAAACCGGTTGCAACATGAAAAAGAGTTTTATAAAAAGCCTAGGGTTTCAAACCCTAAACCGCACCATAACCGACCAATGAAATATAACCGGCACTGCCTGAAAATAACAAGTGTCGATCGACGCCACTCCTTGGTGTCGATCGACACCATTGGAATTCCAAAATTATGTGTTCGCGGTCGTTACAATTCTTCCCCTCTAATCTGGATTCTTCCTCAAATTCCACAAACACATCTATAAAAGACCAAAACTCTGGTATGCACCGGCCAATACCTCTCGAGATCGCAAAACTCGAACTCTAAATCCTGCAAAACCGTTTGTCACAGACCACAATCTCCTGGCCCACCGGCCAACACCACTCGAGACCAACACCACTCGAAACCGTTTCTCATTCACAGCACGTTATCAGCACGAAACCCTAGCCGTCTAAGCACAAAATCCTAATCACCTATATAAAAAAAAAATCTTTGCCGACACATTTGCCGCAACTTAGCAATCAACTACGATCACTCATAATCCATCGTTAGCTCTGTGTCAATCGATGTCGTCTTGTTTTTCCAACACGCTAAGCTAAGTTTATCTCTTATCTTAATATCATACTTAATTATAAGAAACGTGAATTCATAACTCACAAACAACGTGAATATTACTTTGTACAATAGTTGTTTATACATACTTATTTACATGTGCAGAGATGAACATTGTAATTCACCATGAATTAATCTCTTTGGTGTATTTACGGTTTATTAAAACCCTAACCGCCATCTCCGATTCAGTTTCGTTTTCAATATCTCAAATCTGACCCACTGAGAAGTAAGTCAATATCTCAAATCCGACCCATTGAGAAGTAAGTCACGTCTCCACAATCTGTTTAATTATAAACAAGCAATCCATAATATTGATGCTTTAATAACTCGTTGGTTATTTTTGTCTTGTTGTCTCATGCATTCTTCTGTTATTTAAATATATTATTATATTTGAGAAATATGATTCAAAAACATACATATTTACAGTAAAACCTCTATAAATTAGTAATGTTGGGACTCTCAAAATTTATTAATTTAGAGAGTTAATAATTTATTAATTTATCGATATATTAATAATTATTAATTTATAGAGAGATATAGCCTGTGAAGATGTTGTCGTTTTAGCGTTGGGCTTTTATGAATAATGGGCTTAGTCTAAAAGCCCAATATAAATCTGAGTGTGGCTCAGTCAAAGGTGAAGTCAACGTCTTCTTCAAATAAAAGGAAGAGAGAAGAAGAGTTTTTCAGTTTAGAGAAGAGAGAGATAAGAAGCTTGAGCTAAGAGATCGAATCGGAGTCTCCGGTGTATCGGAATCTTTGAGCTTCTTCTCCGATCGTTAACGGCGTGAGCTGGATCGGTTTCTCCAAGTAGTAGCCCTTCGTCTCCGTGTTGTTCCAAAGTCTCCTGGGTCAGATCGACCTGTGAAGAAGTCTTCTCTTGCAATCCGAGCTTGAAGGTTTCTGTAGAAGCTGCAAATCAAATCACTACACAATTAGATAAGTGCTAAAGATCAATCTAATTGTATGTTGCAACTTTCCGGTGAGGTTCATACCACCGAGTTATAGTGATTCCGGTGACTTGATCACCGGCGAGTTAGGGGAGGCACTAAACCCCGAAGCTCGAGTGCCTTGTGTTCTTTATGTTTCTGTTAAAGTCAATCATCAAATCAATTTGGAACTAGCTAAAGGAATATGATTCAGACTTGAATTCCTAACAAGTGGTATCAGAGCTGTGTTCAAGAAGCAAGAGGGATTGAATTGGTTCAGTCAGGTTGCTTGGTTGATCAGCTGGGAAGAAGCTGTGTTCTTCATAGTTAGGTTCTTGGGTTATTTTGCAGGTTCAGGTGGCTCTTGAGGAGTCAAGATGGATCCAGTGGTAGTAAAGTTTGAAATGGAAAGATTTGATGGTAAAGGGGATTTTGGTATGTGGAAGTTTAAGATGTTGATGCAGCTTGAGCTGCAAGGTCTGCACAAGATTATCACCAGAGAAGAGAAGATTGGTTCTTCTACAACCAGTGGAGGAATCTTTATTCCTTCACCTAGAAGGAGAGAAGAAGAGCCAGGTCTTACAACCCCAAATGCAACTGGAGAGGAAACAACAACACCTAGAAGACCTGTCACCTCCACTGGTTACACAGATGAGCAGAAGAAAGATAAAGATCTTAGAGCTAAAAATCTCATCTGCTCATGTCTTGGGAACATGGTTCTCAGAAAAGTAATGAAAGAAAAAACTGCTCTAGGTGTGTGGCAGGCTCTTGAGAGGGATTACCAAACTAAGTCCTTACCTAATAGGATCTATCTTAAGCAAAGGTTTGCTAGCTACAAGATGGATGAGTCTAAGTCCATTGAAGAAAACATGGATGGGTTCTTACTGTTGTTGATGATCTAGCTAGTTTGAATATCAATATTAGTGATGAGGATCAGGCTATACAAGTTTTTTCTAGTCTACCCAAACAGTATGAGTCACTTGTTCATACCTTGAAGTATGTAAATGGCAAAGAAACTCTGACATTAGCTGAGGTAACTGAATCAGCCTATTCTAAAGAGACTGATCTCAGAGAAGCTGATCTCAGAGAAGCTGGTTTATTGAATAAGTCTAAGGCACAAGCTGAAGGATTGTTTGTTGGTAGAGGCAGAACTGAGAAGAGAAGTTTTGGAAATGGTAAAGGCAGGTTTAAGAGCAGAGATAAAAGGTCTAATTCTAGGCCAAAAGGGTCTCCTAAAGGCAAGGAATGCTGGCACTGTAACAAAGAAGGACACTATAGAAGAGACTGCCCTGAGTTTAAATCTTCTAAGCCAAATGGAGCAGCAAATGTAGCAGTGGCTACGGTCTCTAAGGAAAAGGACCTTCCCATGATCCTCACTGCTAGCACTGAGTATTCTAAGAATGAATGGGTTTTTGACTCAGGCTGTACTTTTCACATCACTCTAGACAGAAGCTGTTTGTTTGATTTCAAGGAGGTTGATGGAGCAAATGTTCTCATGGGAAACAACACTATGAGCAAGGTTAGAGGAATAGGCAAGATCAGGATTGTTAATCCTGACAACTCTGAGGTTATTCTAACAGAGGTCAGATATATGCCTACCATGGGAAAGAATCTGATTTCCTATGGTCAACTAGAGCACAATGGATTAAGCTATGAAGGAGAAGACTTCATAATAAACTGGTATAAGAAAATGTCGGATAAAAGCCAGGGTCCTAAAGTGTTGGAAGGAAAATGGAAGAATGGCTTGTACTATCTACGAGGAAAGGTAATCTGTGGTAATGCAACTGTGGCTAAAGCTAAGGTCAATTTGACCAACATATGGCATTCCGGACTTGGCCATATGAGCTTAAAGAACATGAATGTTTTGGTTAAGGAAGGATATCTGAGTAAGAAGAAAGTTCATACTCTGGATTTTTGTGAAACGTGTGTTCTTGGAAAGTCACACAAACAGAGTTTTCCTAAAGCCAAGCACAATACTGAAGGTAAGCTAAACTATGTGCATACTGACCTTTGGGGATCAGTTAATAATTCAGAAAGTATGTCAGGCTACAAGTACTTTCTAACCTTCATTGATGACTATTCCAAGAAGGTATGGATTAGATTCTTAAAAGGGAAGGATCAAGTGTTTGAGAACTTTTCTGAATGGAAAGTGTTAGTTGAAAATTAGACTGAAAGAAAGGTTAAATGCTTAAGGACAGATAATGGGCTTGAGTTCTGTAATAATCAAATTGATAATTTGTGTAAGGAGTCTGGAGTCAAGCGTCACATGACTTACACTTACACACCTCAGCAAAATGGAGTTGCCGAGAGGATGAACAGAACTATAGCAGATAAAATCAGGTGTATGCTAGCAGAATCTAAACTAGAGAAAAAGTTCTGGGCTGAAGCAGCTGCTACTGCAGTGTATTTGATAAATCTAACTCCAAGTGCTTCTCTGGATTTTAAGGTTCCTGGAGAAGTCTGGATTGGTGCTAAGGTGGAGTATGATCACCTAAGACAATTTGGTTGTATTGCATATCTGCACACTACACAGGACAAGATGAGTCCTAGGGCAGTTAAAGGGATTTTCATGGGATATCCTTAGGGTACTAAGGGCTATAGGGTATGGCTTCCTGATGAAGGAAAGTCTACTATTAGTCAAAATGTAGTATTTGATGAGGAAACTATCTACACTAAGGTTGAGACAACTAAGGAGGATAAGAAGAATCCTAAGGATAAGAAAGTTAAGAGAGTTTCTTTCAGTCCAGTGTTGATCCAGGATCCTACTACAGTTGATGGGTCAGTAAGGTCAGAAGATGGCTCAGAGGGTTCAGCTCAAGGTGGAGCCACTGAGGGAGAGTCAGATAGCTCAGAAGAAACCAGTGATCAGAATGAGGTAGAATCTTCAGAATATAAAGATGAAACTGATCAGAATGAATCAGTTTCAGAAGAACACATCATTGAAAGAGACAAGCCAGTGAGGAATAGAAAACCACCGGCTAAGTATGACAGTGGTGAGTATGTGGTGGCATATGCTTTGTTCTGTGCCTCACAGATTGATTTGGATGAGCCAAAAACAGTTGCTGAGGCAAGAAGAAACAAAAACTGGCAGAAATGGTGTGAAGGTATGGAAGAGGAAATGAGGTCCTTAATGAAGAATGGAACTTGGATCCTAGTGGATAAGCCACTCAACAAGAGGACAGTGGGTTGTAAATGGATTTTCAAGCTAAAAGAAGGTATTCCTGGGGTAGAGCCTCAAAGGTTTAAAGCTAGGCTTGTGGCTAAAGGTTTTACTCAAGTTGAAGGGGTTGACTCCAATGAAATCTTTTCACTAGTGGTGAAACATGTGTCAATTCGCATCTTACTGTCTATGGTGGTTAATCTAGATATGGAGCTAGAGCAGGTAGATGTAAAGACTGCTTTTCTACATGGGAATCTAGATGAAGATATATACATGGATCAGCCTGAGGGTTTTATTAAGAAGGGTCAGGAGGATAAAGTTTGTTTGCTCAAGAAGTCCTTGTATGGATTGAAACAGTCTCCAAGACAATGGAACCAGAGGTTCAATGACTTCATAAAGACTCAAGGATTTGTGAGGTGTATTAAGGATCCATGTGTTTATGTAAAAGGAAAGGTTATAAAGGATTCAGTGTTTCTGCTACTGTATGTGGACGATATGCTAGTAGCTGCTAAAGACAAAAGGAAAATAGCAGCTATGAAAGAACAGCTGAGTATTGAATTTGAAATGAAGGATCTGGGATCAGCTAAAAGGATTTTGGGAATGGATATACTAAGAGACAGACATAAAGGAACTCTTAAATTGTCTTAGGAAAAGTACTTGAAGCAAGTACTTAGGAATTTGAGTATGAGTGAAAGCAAGCCTGTTGTTACACCAACAAATTCCCAGTTTAAACTGAGGAGCCTAACTCAGCAAGAAATAGAGACTGAGTCTAGGCTAATGGAATCAGTTCCCTATGCTAGTGCAGTAGGAAGTCTGATGTATGCAATGATTGTCTCGAGGCCCGATCTTACCTATGCAGTTGGTTTAGTATGCAGGTTTATGGCAAGTCCAGGCAGAGATCATTGGAATGCAGTGAAATGGATCCTAAGATATCTAAATGGTGCAGCAGATTTATGCATCAATTTCAAAAAGTCATATGAGCTAGACATTGAAGGCTACAGTGATTCAGACTACTCAGCAGATTTAGATAAGAGAAGATCGATTACAGGTTATGTTTTTAAAGTATGGGGAAATACAGTAAGCTGGAGATCTACGTTACAGAGTGTGGTTGCATTGTCAACTACATAGGCTGAATATATGTCATTATCAGAGGCTGCTATAGAGGGTTTGTGGATTAGAGAGTTTTGTGAAGAGTTAGGGCTTAAGGTGGAGCAGTTCAAGTTGAATTGTGATTCACAGAGTGCTGATAACAGGTTTTTTGCCTGGGTTAAGAACTCAATTCCTAAATTACTAATCCGATGTAGAAATAGATTTAGGTTCGTTCAGGGACTGGCAATACACTTTAGTTCCTTTTAAACACAATTCAAGCTAAGCGATTCAAGTGGTTTTAAAGTGTCACGAAAATAAATAACAAAGCAAAGTAAAATTCGGTTGTAAACAAATATGATAAAGGCGTTAGACAAGGGAATTATCGCAGAGAATAGATCATCAAGAACCAAGAAATTATTCAGGATATCAATTTAAGTACCAATCTAGAACACAATCACGATTTTATGAGGATCCACTGTCGTGGCATCAACAACTTTATTAATAAATCTAGCACCCTAAACTGTCGTTTGAGACTAAACAAATTAACAAGCATTAACGATTAAGATTGATAAGTTCACGATTTGCCTTAACTTCAACTGTCGTTGGCTAAGGATCAAATCGCCCATCTAAGTTATTTCAAGCAATCTACTACACTTTTGATGAGTAAATTTAACCTAATATCAAAGGCTAGGTGATCAAGCTAGTCTAGGCATTAAATTCAACATTAGATGAAGATATCAAATATGTAAGTATAATCCTATCTATGCCGAGTTCATTGAATCTCTAAATCCCTTTGAAAAACCCTAATCTAACAAAAGTAACTACTCGCACATAATGAAACGAATAACGCAAAGAGAGATGAAAGTATTCATAGAATAAATTAAAGAGTAAGGTTCAAGAGAAAACTCAATAACGTGTAGACGTACAACTCTCGAAATCCAAAGCAAGAAGTCGGAAATCTCTCCCTAGGGTTCTCGGCCAAAACGTGAAAAGCAAGTAAAGGTCTTTTGATGATTTTTGCGTAAAAGATTGTGTGTAAAAAAACGTGTCTAGAAAATAAGGAAGAAGCACATATTTATTCTCCAAGATGTTTCCTTTTTCTAGGTCGGTGGCGGCTTGGTAAATCTTAGGTAGATCTAGGGTAAATCTTCTAGGTGAATATTTCCATTAAGTGAATATTCCCTTTTATGAATCTCTGGGAGCAGGTCGGTCAAATCAGGAGCAGGTGCTCCACCTACTTCAGAATCCAAAAGATCGTGTGTGCGAGCTGGAATTTTCACACAACAGAATTTGTGAAGATTCAGATAAAGTAAAGCTTCTTTAGGTTTTCCAAACACTTAGAAAGATTTTTAGAATTAGGGTTCTTGATATTGTTCTTATTAGCCAAGATCAGAGCTGTAAACAGTGTTTCTATCCGAAAAAACCCGTCCCTTCCAAGTGAAGGGGTACATGTCTATATATAGGTAAAATTGGGCGGTATGAACAGTTCCAGTCGAGGTGACTTGAGCAGTTCCGGTCGCTCTGAGCCGGGCCGGTCTAGAAGAGTCGAACAGCGCTGGGGTGAACAGTATTGGGCCTTTGACGGGCCTACGTTTTCTGGGTTCGACCGCTGAACTGTTTTAACACGTGTTAAGCCGTTTGGTTTATCGATTCTTCTAGGGGAGATTTGACCCCTACAGTTAGCCCCCCAGTTCAGCAGTTTAGTTAAAAAGTGCTGAAGTAAGGGTGTCCGAAAAATCGATTCCCGCTTAGGCCGTTTAGCGTGTTAGCGGCGATGCCGTCGAACCCAAATACTCAATACTGCGAGTCGGTTGCTGTTATTGGCGAGTCGATTTCTAGTTTCGCAAATCTGCGAATTGGTTTTACTTGTGATCCGCGAATCGTGCGAGAGTGCGAGGTGTCAAGGTAGATTTGTTCCGATATCTGCGAGCTGACTGAAAGCCTTCAAAATCGCGAGTTGACTTGATTGAATGAATATTTACTCAAGTCATCGTTGTCGCCGAAGAGGAAGTCGCGAGTTGATGAAGTCGCGAGTTGATGAAGTCGCCAGTTGATGAAGTCGCGACTTGATGAAGTCGCGAGTTTATTTCTGTGGAGAAAAAGTCGCGACTGATCCATTGAGATGGAGTCGCGAGTTGATTTTCACGGAGAGAAAGTCGCGACTGATCCATTGAGACGGAGTCGCGAGTTTATTTTCGCGGAGAGAAAGTCGCGACTGATCCATTGAGATGGAGTCGCGAGTTGATTTTCACGGAGAGAAAGTCGCGACTGATCCATTGAGACGGAGTCGCGAGTTTATTTTCGCGGAGAGAAAGTCGCGACTGATCCATTGAGATGGAGTCGCGAGTTGATTTTCACGGAGAGAAAGTCGCGACTGATCCATTGAGATGGAGTCGCGAGTTTATTTTCGCGGAGAGAAAGTCGCGACTGATCCATTGAGATGGAGTCGCGAGTTGATTTTCACGGAGAGAAAGTCGCGACTGATCCATTGAGATGGAGTCGCGAGTTGCGAGATGCTGAAGTCGCAGGTTTATTCGTAAGTGAAGTCGCGAGGTCGCGCGATTCTTTGAAGGTCAAAATCCTGAGAATATCGAAACTATGAAGTCGCGAAACAAATCGAGGAGGGTCAGATAAAACAAACCGCGGAGTCGCATTTAGGGTCAGATAAAAATTGTGGAACCATTGATTTGGATCAATCTCGCGAAACTGATCTTCTGAGCCCAGAATCTTTGGGCCCATTAAGAAATGAGGCCCACCTCGAAAGTCGAACCGTCGAAAGTGTCCTTATAAGAGGCAACGCTCCCTTGATACTTCTCATTATTCTCATTCCTCCGAAAAAAGGTTCGCTCTCTCTCTCCCTTCTCTGTTTTTTCTTTCGAGTAATAGATAGGAATTTTGCCGTCCCATCACTTCGCCGCCGCCGTGTTCTTCATCGCCGCCGCAGTGTTCTTCAGAGAAACTCAAAAAACTTAAAGTTTTGATCCAAAGAAAGATGTCGTCGACGAGTTCTTTTGCATCCTCCGTAGTCAAGAGGAAGCGAGTCCTTCAGGCAGCGAGGAGGCGAGCCCCATTAGTCGAGAAGATCGAGCTGGAGGCCATTCCCCTCTTGCCGAACTGTTCTCTTATCCTACTCCCGCCTTAAGACAAAGTCGCGAGACAAGGGAGTCTACTTCATCCATGCGAGCTGGACGAACTGGCTTTGAAGAGGGAGTTGGGACTTCGCATCCTTCGCAAATTGGCGAGGCCTCGACCACTGATGGGCGAAGACTGGTTGTGGAAATCCCACAACTCCGCGACTAGTCCCTTAGTCCTGCCGAGCTGCCTCTCCAAGTAAAGATCGAAGAAGGTAACTGGTCGTACAACTCCTTAGTAGAAAAAGAGAGACTGGAAGCTTGGGCTGCGTGCGGGCTGGCCGAGGTTGTCCAGAAAATAAAGAAATCGAGGCGAAAGCAACGCCCGCCTCCAGGTTCCTCTTGGTGCGATGAGGACTTCCTGGCAGACTATCGCTCAGAGTGCCGAATCCCCGACTCGGTCAAAGTGATCGCGCCTTCTTTCGAGCAGCGAGAAGACGATCCCCCTGCTGGCACGTTTACCGCCTATGCGTGTTGGTTTAAGGAGTGTTTCCTCACGTTCCCCATCCCTGCGCTGATTCTCCGTTTCGCGCGGGTTCACAAAATCGCGCTCGCGCAAATCAACTCGAGAGGGATTCGCCAATTGGTGGGAATTACGACGCGGGCAGCCGAATGTCGCGAGCCCATCGGAGTTCGCCATCTACACAACCTTCTCGAATGGCGCAAGCAATCCAACCCGGGTGGCATGAAGTATTACGATCTGGCGAGTCGTTCTCTTTATAAAATACTGGACGACTTTCCGAACAAAGATCATAGCTGGAGAAAATATTTTTTCTTCGTGCCGATATCGGCCGAGGATGAACACTTAGTGGTGGCGAAGTGGGGGATACTTGGTAGATTTTCTCGAATGTTTACTGCGCGAACTGCCCCCTTGTGTTTTATACTAACTTTTCTGCTAATTTGTTTTTACAGCTAGCAGACTGCTATTCACTCCTGTTGCCAACATCGACGATTTGGTCAATAAGTTGAAGGCTCGGAAGTGCCTTTGGAATCGTCACTTCAATCTTCGAAGGGTTGTTCAAGCTCGCGAGTTTATTTCCTACGACGAAGAAGAAGAAATCGAACAGAGCGAGTCCGACGATCTAGAAATAATGCCTCCCAAGCTCACTTTCCGTGATCTCGCTAAGAGAAAAGCCGAGAAGGCTAAGAGAAAGGCCGACCCTAAGGCCACTGCCTCCATCGTCGAGACGTCCGAGCGGAGCGTCGATAAAGAGAATACTCCTACTGCTGGGGGCGACGAAGCGGCTGCTGTAGCTGCGAGTGGTGCGTTGGCTGTTATTACTTCACAGCCAACTACCATTACTGACGAGCCCGCCGAGCCTGAGGCCCAATTGCATCGGAAGAGAAAACGATCTTCTGCCTCTGAGAAAGGCAAAGGTAAAGTTGGCGAGAAGAAGAAATCTCGTCGCGAGCTGCCGACTCTGTCCCCAGGGCAAACTATTCCTGGAAGTTCCGATGGGCTTTACACTGATCCCTTAGCCGCAGCCGCCATGATGGCTAAGGTTACATATCCGGGTGATCGTATGCCGATCCCGGAAAGGCTGGTAAAGAGCGAGCTCTACAAGGAGTTCGCGTCTCGCCAGGCCAAGGTAATTCCACACTTTAATCTTTCTTCTTCACTTAGCTTTGTTTTTCATACTGTCAACTCCTTCGCAGGCCATCGCCCATTTCAACAGGCTGATCATGTCGTATGATCAAGACTCGAGGTCTAAGGAGCTCTTTATAGGCGAGGCCAGGCAGAGAGAAGAGGTCGAGAAGGAAAAAATTGCGGCCCAAATGAGAAATCTTGTTGCTGAGCGAGATATGTACAAGAAGAGCTCAGACGACCTGGGCGTTCACCTTCACAGAGTCGGTAAGGAGAAGGAGAAGGTCGAGGAGAACAACGCCGAGCTGGTGAAAGAGCTATATGCTCTGAAGGCGGGTCGCGAGCAGGATCTTGAAGAGGCTGCTTCTTCTGCGAGGCGATCTGCGGCCGCCGAAGTGCAAGGCCAGCTTAATCGGGCTTACGAGCTTTTTCAACAGATGATGAAGAAGCCGATTAGGAAAATGGTCTATCTTGCACAAGCGGAGGCTAATCTCCAGCTCCTTGACGACATGGAGAATGCTGAAGCAGAGGAGGCCTTCGATCCCAAGGCCGAGCGTGCCCTTTTAGCTGAAAACAAGGCGTCGCTCGGAAAAGCCGACGAGATCTTCGACGCGATTGCACTCGAGTTGAGAAAGACCTTGGGTAAGAACTATGTTGTCCCCATTACCGTAACGGATATAGTTGCGTCTCCGCGAATCGAAGTTGTTGCTAAGTCTGTTGGTATAAATGCAGCTTCTGGGTCGAATGATGGCTCTCTTGGTATGCGCTTGCGAAGCGCGAGTGAGGAGTTAGACGAGAGCGAGTCGGACGAAGCCGATGAGGCAGTTGATCCGATCCCAGTCGCACCAACTGAACATCTTCGCGAACAGGCTCCTTCGGAACCAGAACCCAAGGACGGCGAGGCTGCGAGTTCGGCTGCTATCATTACTCCAGCCGAAGAACAAGTTGTCGAAGAGGGCGAGCTGGCTTC
Organism: Draba incana; assembly: GCA_963576765.1. Lineage (NCBI taxonomy): Eukaryota > Viridiplantae > Streptophyta > Magnoliopsida > Brassicales > Brassicaceae > Draba > Draba incana. The sequence goes on along the minus strand of OY755216.1, from coordinate 18,754,238 downwards.
TGATGACAAAGAGGCCGAAGATGGCGAGACTGTCGCCTAATCCGGACTTTGCAACAGTAGGATTAGTTTTTGTTTTTGCTTAAGGATTTTATGACTCGTTTTTTGTTTTTGTGCCTGGATGGCATTATCCAACTTGTAACAACATTTTTATGCCGAGTTGGTCGAGCAGATTTATATGAATGCCCTTAAGCAATTTGTTAACTGTATTTTCGATTAGTAGTCTGTCGACGAGGCCTGTTAGAGCTTGTCTAAGGCCATAAAAATGATGCGGTTTTAAGACGCTTAGATTTGATGCGGTTTTAAGACGCTTAATGGCGATGCGGTTTTAAGACGCTTAATGGCGAGGCGATTGATATCGCTGCCGTATGTTTTGCCATTTTAGACCAGTGTTGAGTGTAACTGGTTTTTGCGAGACGAACATCTTGGTTACATTCTACTGAATATATCTTATCCAGGCAAATATATATTTGCTAAGTTCGACCAGTTTGTTAAGGTTAAAACTGGGTTTGCGAGTCAAACATCCTGGCTAACGGACACATTCTACTGAATGTGTCTATCCCGAGATGGACTCGCGAGATGGACATCCCGGCTAACGGACAATACTCGCACTGAATACGTCTATCCCAGTAATGAACTCTAAACTTATATAGCGCGCTTTATCCGTTGAGGATGTATGAGTATACTTCATAATGATGATGAAGTTTTAATCAGGTCGCCATTATGGCCATAATGACGCCTAATTGTTATTGATCTCGCGTTTTAGACAGTTAAGTCGTTTAGCGAGTTGCTGCGTTTAGACCGAAGTCGTTTGCGAGTTGAGCGAATAAGACTTGGTTGAAACCTCAGCTTATTGCGAATCGATTATCGCGTTTAGACCGGAGTCGTTTGCGAGTTGAGCGAATAAGCCTTGGTTAAAACCTTAGCTTATTGCGAATCGATTATCGCGTTTAGACCGGAGTCGTTTGCGAGTCGAGCGAATAAGACTTGGTTAAAACCTCAGCTTATTGCGAATCGATTATCGCGTTTCGACCGGAGTCGTTTGCGAGTCGAGCGAATAAGGCTTGGTTAAAACCCCAGCTTATTGCGAATCGATTATCGCGTTTCGACCGGAGTCGTTTGCGAGTCGAGCGAATAAGGCTTGGTTAAAACCTCAGCTTATTGCGAATCGATTATCGCGTTTAGACCGGAGTCGTTTGCGAGTTGAGCGACTAAGACTTGGTTAAAACCTTAGCTTATTGCGAATCGATTATCGCGTTTCGACCGGAGTCGTTTGCGAGTCGAGCGAATAAGACTTGGTTAAAACCTCAGCTTATTGCGAATCGATTATCGCGTTTCGACCGGAGTCGTTTGCGAGTCGAGCGAATAAGGCTTGGTTAAAACCTCAGCTTATTGCGAATCGATTCTCGCGTTTCGACCGGAGTCGTTTGCGAGTCGAGCGAATAAGGCTTGGTTAAAACCTCAGCTTATTGCGAATCGATTATCGCGTTTAGACCGGAGTCGTTTCATACGGCGAGTGGGAGTATGAATATACGTACCCACTCCCCCCCCCCCCCCCCTTCTTTTTTTTTTTTTTTTTTTTTTTTTTTTTTGAACAAGGGGGCAACTGAACTCGTCCGAAAACGAGCTGCCTACGTACCCAATGAAGGGATCAAGTCGCGTCGTAGTTCAAGTCTAATGACTTAGTATTTTTAGCAGTGATATTTCTTCAGATGTCGCGCATTCCAGGAACGCGGGATCATCTCGCCTTTCATGTTGGCGATTTCGTAGACGCCCGGGCGAACTACTTTTGTGATTTGATAAGGTCCTTCCCAATGAGCGCCGAGCTTGCCGGCATTGGGCTCGGCAGTGTTTTGAAATACTGCGCGAAGGACGAGGTCTCCTTCGTAAAAACGCCGAACTCGCACCTTGGAGTTGTAATACTTTGATGCCGCAATTTGATATTCGGTCATCTTTATAAGTGCTTGGTCGCGCCTTTCGTTGATAAGGTCGAGTTCGTCGAGCATAAGGAGATGATTGAGACCTTCCTGCTCTGGAAGCAATCGTCGGCGAACTCCTGGAAAATAGACTTCAGGAGGAATCACACATTCTGTTCCGTAGACAAGGACGAAAGGCGTCTCGCCCGTAGCGCGTCGCGGTGTTGTTCGACAAGACCATAAATCGCCTTCAAGTTCATCTGCCCAACGACCCTTCTTAGCGTCGAGTCGAGTCTTTAGGCCATGGATAAGTGTTTTGTTTGACGATTCTGCCTGGCCATTGCCTGGCTGATTCTGATTTTCCACTTATCGCAGAAACGTTCGAACCGTTTAGATATGAATTGCGAACTGTTATCTGTCACTATCTCGTAGGGTACGCCGTGACGACAGATGATATTCTTCCAGACGAAGTTTTCGACCTGCTTATCCTTGATTGATCCGAATGCTTCCGCCTCGATCCACTTGGAAAAATAATCCGTTAGGACTAAGAGGTATCGTTTCTGCCGAGACGGATGAAGCGTTCCGACTATATCCATTCCCCATCGCATAAACGGGTAGGGCAAGGTGACCGAGCTTAAGAACTCCGTCGGTTGATGGATGAACGGACCATGTCGCTGACACTTCTCGCACTTTGCTACGAACAGCTCGCAGTCTTTTATCATTGTCGGCCAAAAATATCCGTGCCTCTTGATTCGGATGGCGAGTGAGCGACCTCCCGAGTGGTTACCGCAGGATCCGCCATGAACCTCGTGCATTATCTCGCGAGCCTCTTGCCCCTCGACACAAGCGAGTAGTGGCCCGGACAGTCGCCATTTGAAGATATTCCCATCAAGTAAAACGTAACGAGACGACTGTGACTTTAATTTGCGAGCCACCCATTTGTCGCTTGGCATCTCGCCTTCTGCGAGATAAACGCGAATGTTGGCCATCCACTTGGTGTCGCATCCATAGACTGTGGTCTCGTCATCAATGGGAATGTTGATGACTTCATGCCCAGGTGGAGGCTCCTCGCTACATGGGTAAGCATCCTCTGGGGATTCCTCAAGTTGTTCGGGGAGAAAGCCACGGTCAAAAGCTGTGTCATTCGGGTCGAGCTCGTTATCTGTTGCCATCACATCCGTCGTTTCGTCTGTGCCAACTGTACCGGATTGATTGGGATCCATCGGATCCGGCTCGACGTTATCTTTGGTGTGGTCGAGGTCCATCGGGTCTGCGGCGGAGCGAGCGGGCGAGCCATTGCTGAGAGCTGCTTTTTGCTTCGCTGCCAGAGATCTTGTTAGGACGTTGACTGCTTTTGCGATTGCGATACTCGGCTCTTCAATGAATTCGACCTTGACAATTCTTTGAAGATCTTTATCTAGCTTCGCGGTCGAGCCGAGTGATGCGAGGGCATCCGCTTGGGAGTTTTCCGACCTTGGAATTCTTATCAAGGTGAACAGATCGAATTCAGCTGTTAAAGTTTTGACGAGAGCGAGGTATGCTTCCATGCGCTCGTCCTTTGTCGCGTATTCGCCGTTGAACTGATTTACGACGAGCTGAGAGTCGCAAAAAGCTTCTATCCTTGTTATTTTCAACGCTTTAGACAATCGAAGACCTGCGAGAAGGGCCTCGTATTCGGCCTCGTTGTTCGATGCCTTGAAACCAAGGCAGAACGATTGCTCTAGAGATTTTCCGTCTGACGATAGTCGAATGCCTACTCCCGATCCGTGTTTAGATGACGAGCCGTCGACGTGCAGCTGCCAGACTTGGGATGCAGAACTGTCCGCAAGTGTGTCTTCGATTTCGGGCGAGGCTTCCACCTCCGGCAGTTCGATTAAAAAGTCGGCCAATACCTGTGCCTTGATCGTCGTCCTACTGCGATACTCGATATCAAACTCGCTTAGCTCGATCGCCCATTTGGCGAGTCGCCCGGACTGAGTCGGACTGTGGAGAACAGCGCGCAGTGGAAAAGTACTTAGTACCACGATCGAATGTAATTGAAAATACGGTCGAAGCTTTCGAGCCGACGTAATAACTGCGAGTGCGAGTTTCTCCGTCAAAGGATATCTTGTTTCTGCATCGGTTAGCGACTTACTAATATAGAAAACAGGCTTTTGCTCGGTGCCGTCTTCGCGAATCAGAACCCCACTAACTGCCGAGGTCGACACCGCGATGTAAAGATAGAGCGGTTCGCCAGCTATGGGCTTTGTTAGAACAGGTGGAGTTGCGAGATACTGCTTCAACTTCTGGAAGGCTTCTTCACATTTTTCAGTCCACTAGAAATCTTGTCGAGCTGCCCCCTTCTTATCCTTGAGCGTTTCATAAAAAGGTAAACACTTATCGGTAGAGCGCGAGATAAATCGGTTCAGGGCCGCGACTCTGTTGTTTAGTCGCTGGACTTCTCTTCTCGTTTTTGGCGAAGGCATCTGGATGAGTGCGTCGATTTGTTTTGGATTTGCCTCGATCCCGCGACGAGTAACCATGTAGCCGAGGAACTCGCCGGACGTTACACCGAAACGACACTTAGCCGGATTTAGCTTCATGTTATACTTGTTTAATAACGCAAAGCACTCTGCGAGGTGGCCGATGTGGTCCTTTTCCTCGAGTGATTTGACGAGCATGTCGTCAATGTAAACTTCCATCATTTTGCCGAGTAAATCCGCAAACATTTTATTTACCAATCGCTGATAAGTAGCCCCAGCATTCTTAAGTCCAAAGGGCATGACTTTGTAGCAATAGATTTCGCGGTCTGTGATGAAAGATGTTTTGTCGCGGTCGCCGGGGTGCATGAAGATCTGATTATAGCCAGAGAAGGCGTCCATAAATGACAACAACTTGTTTCCAGATGTCGCCTCGACAAGGCGGTCGATGTGAGGAAGAGGGAAACTGTCTTTAGGGCATGCCTTATTCAAATCCGTGAAGTCTACACAGACTCGCCACTTACCACTTTTCTTCTTCACGACGACTGGGTTCGCAAGCCACTCCGGATATCTGACCTCGGAGATCGAGCCGGCTTGCAAGAGTTTGTCTACTTCGTCATTTACCGCTTGAGCCCTTTCAGGACCTAGTCGCCTTCGCTTTTGCTTTATAGGTTTGTAGGTCGAGTCCACGTTTAACTCGTGACTGATGATGCCGATGTCGATCCCGGGCATGTCTCCCGCGGACCATGCGAATGTACCGACGTTTTTCTTGAGGAATTCGATGAGGTCGAGCCTGACGACTTTGTCAAGTGTCGCGCCTATCTCAACGCATTTCTCTGGGAATTTGTCGTTTATGCAAACCGATATGACAGGCTCGCAGGTCGGGCCCGCTCCTCTAGCTTCAGCGGATTCCGCGATCTGTAGCTGCTATAAGAGGTTTGAGATTCCCTTGACGGGCTCCCTGTCTCTCTTAATCTTTTTCCGCGGCTCGCTTGGGATCGGCACTGTCGCCTGAGTTCTTAGTTTGTGCGCGGTCATGAAACAAGATCTTGACGCCGACTGACTTCCTCTGATTGTTCTGACTCCGCCCTTTGTTGGAAACTTAATACAGAGATGATACGTTGAGGCGACGGCGCGCATCGAGTTTAGCCAAGGGGTTCCCATTATCACATTGTAAATTGCCGGGTTGTCCAAGACTGCGAACTCAACTATTTTAGTCACACCTTCCGCGCTTACAGGAAGCTTGACCGTACCGAGTGTCATGGTCGTCTCACCATTGAATCCGGTCAATGGCTTAGGATAGGATTCGACTTGTGCGAGGTCAATTTCCATACGCTTCAGAGCGTCTATGAAAATGATGTCGACTGTGCTCCCAGTGTCGATTAAAACGCAACCCGTGTCCCACCCTGCGACGGAGAGTCGGATGACAAGCGGGTCGTCATGAGGTTTGTCAATGTCGTCGACCTCATTCTCTTCGAACTGGATGACGTCGTTCGGGAACTTCGACGGTTCGGGTTTGTTTGCCCCTACCTCCGCTCTTCTCTGATAGGCTTTGATCGACGAGACGGTGTTAGAGCAGTAGCGCGAGCCGCCCATGATCATGTTGCAGATTTTCTGTTTCGAGGCGCTCCGGCCATCATTACCGTTTCGTCGGTCGAGGTAGGCCTCGTCGTTTCGTCGGTCTCGCTTATTATTCCTGTTGTCTCCCGACGGGCCGTCCCCTTCTCTTGCATCGTCGAATTGCTCGAGCTGAAAATCGTTAACATTGATGTTTCCTTTGAGCTCGCCGGCGGCCAACTTTGCTGCGAGTCGCATGCCGAGGACTCTGCAGTTAGACGTCGAGTATCCATCTTATGCAAGTCGCAATAAGCAGACTCGTCATACTGCGATATTCTCGGCCAAGTGTTGCCGCTAGCGCGACCAGGGGCGCCTCTTCCGCGGCCTCGCCCTTTTCCTCTACCGTAGCCGGGCGAGTCCACCTGGTAGTTATGGGCCCCCCTGAAACCTCCTTCATGTTATACGAAGTTTCCCGGCTTCCTCTTTGTCGCGACTGGGACTTCTTGCGGACTAGGATTCTGGCCTTTCCATGCTTCTGGCTCAGGATTTTGGTTTCATCTTCGCTTCTTGCGAAGTCGTTAGTGTGATGAAGCGCATCTTGAATTGACGAGGGCTCGTTAATCGTCATCTCTTTTCGGAAATCCGAGCTGTACCACAAAGCTTTTCGCAGGGCACTTAGGGCGGATCTGTCGTCAATCCCTTTTACCTGAATAAGCATCGCTTTGAAGCGTTCAATGAAAACTCCTAGGGGCTCGCCGGCCGCTTGCGTTATAGTATAAAGGTCCACCTCCGATGACCTGCGTTTGATTAGGACGGAATACTGCTTTAGGAAGGCCTCGGAGAGTTGGGCGAAACTGTCGACTGAGTTCCTTTTCATTCCCGTGAACCAATAGAGGGCCGCCCCTTGGAGATGCTCCACGAAGAGGAGGCAGCAACCAACATCGATTTCATCGAGCCTGAAATTAGCTCGCCCCATTGCGATTGAGAATGCTCTGATATGCTCCGTGGGGTCGCCCTTTCCCTCATAGATAGGAATCTTGAGCTTCCCTGGGTCAGATAAACGCACCTTTGTTATTCGTTTGGTAAAAGGAGTGGTGCGAGCTTCTTCAAGAACGCGGTCGAGTTCCGGCGCCTTGCTGGTTGCGCGATGGACCTGTGACCTCATATCCTTGAGATCGCGAGTGTTCTGCTACAAGACGGCTCTGAGCTCGTCCATTTCCGTTTCCTGCGAATCGACAGCTCTACGGGCGGTTAGAGCTTCGGTTTGTTCCATCCATCGCGTATTTTCTGCGATTTCGCCCTCGTCCCGACTCTGGATACGACTAGTCGGTCGACTGGGCCGAGCTGCTCCGAATTCACGTCCTTCTGAATCGTCTGCGACTGCAGGTATGCCGCCGGGAGCACCTGTGACAAAAACGGTTCTGTCTCTGAGAGGTGTTGGCATATGAACTTCGCGAGTGCCACGAGCCGATGGCGATGCCGTCTGGGAGAAGTTAAGAGCGAGCGGGGCGACGCGAAGCGTGTTACCTTGAGGTAGCCCTCGAGACTGACGAGTTGTCGACAAGGCCCTGATTTCAGCAGTCAGGTTGCTGTTGATCGTTTCCTGGTTTTGCGACTGCTTGAGCAACTGTTCGAGCATTGCTTTGAGTTGACCGAAATCTCCTGGTGTGGACGGGTTGGCCGTGTTTGTATTGGCGGTTGCCTGGTTCTCTGTCGGGACAGGTCTGCCTGCTTCCGCCCCCAATGCGGACTGGTTGATCAGCCCAGCCACAATGGGCTCGCTTGGACCTGTATCTTTGGCCGCTGGAGACTGCGGGTTCGTTATTGACATGTTGCGAGTAGCGGGTTCGTCTAAGCGTTTGTTTCGTGTATGAAGTTAGTGTTGCGAGTAGCACACCCCCTCCTTCTAGCGCCAAATTGTGCGAGCTGGAATTTTCACACAACAAAATTTGTGAAGATTCAGATAAAGTAAAGCTTCTTTAGGTTTTCCAAACACTTAGAAAGATTTTTAGAACTAGGGTTCTTGATATTGTTCTTATTAGCCAAGATCAGAGCTGTAAACAGTGTTTCTATCCGAAAAAACCCGTCCCTTCCAAGTGAAGGGGTACATGTCTATATATAGGTAAAATTGGGCGGTATGAACAGTTCCAGTCGAAGTGACTTGAGCAGTTCCGGTCGCTCTGAGCCGGGCCGGTCTAGAAGAGTCGAACAGCGCTGGGGTGAACAGTGATGGGCCTTTGACGGGCCTACGTTTTCTGGGTTCGACCGCTGAACTGTTTTAACACGTGTTAAGCCGTTTGGTTTATCGATTCTTCTTGGGGAGATTTGACCCCTACATCGTGTTTTCCATCTTTTCCACCAAGACTCCTAGCAAACTCCAATTCTTCATTCCAGCCACCTTTGGACCTAAAAAGACTCGATACAAAGGAGAAAGACTCAATAAAACCCTACAAAACAATGGTTAGAATACCCCAAAAATGGAGTATATCAATTCCCCCAGACTTAGATCTTTGTTTATCCTCAAACAAACTCAAAACCAAGTAAAGGAAAAAGGTTTGAAAACGTGGAAACTCTTTTATTCTCAGCGAACCGTACCTTTGGCTTTCGATCCGCAGACCACATAACTCAGATTACGAACGACAAAGCTTCGCCAAAACAATCTCAACACACTTCCCGACCAGGCCATTTCCCAAATAATTCGTTGTAAAACACAAACCAAACGTGATCAAAGTATACGTAAGGATCTCGCTAAAAACACTTTCTCAGGAAATACGGCGCTAAAGGGTTTAAGGCCATTTAAGGGTGGAGTTAAAGGTGTTTAGAGTGTTTAAGGGTTACCGATGTTTCGTAGAGGATGCAGGATATCGCACAAAATTGCAAGAGAGAGCGGGTCTGTTTGATGTCCACATTCTCTAAATCACTCATTCCATCCTTGTTTGTTTTCCTCCTTCTTCCCGTGAACTGCTGTTCCCCTTGGGTATATTTGCTGGGTTTGAGAGGCATATATTCTTACAGATTTCCGCTCTTCATCACCGAATTTGTTTTTTTTTTTTTTTTTTTTTTTTTTTGGTACTGATGATGATGAAGAGGGTTTTTAATTACACAGATATGCCTCTCAAAAACGAAAATATTAGAAGTGATGTTCATACCCAAGTGGATCTTGATAAAGTTCCTTTCACTCCTTCGTCCACAAATCCTCATAAATAAGAGCAGGTGCTCTGTCCTTCAGAACGAGTGATCTAGAGGTTGTGTCGACCCTTCTCTCTCCGGCCCTTTTGCACATATGCTGCACATATGATAATGAAGTAACAAGACGGCAAGGGGTTTGAAAAGAGGTAAGGTTAAAGGAGGGTACTAGCTAAAAATGAGCTAGCTATTCAGGATCAACAAGAGTGGTAAAAAGGAAAAAGAAGTCCTGAATATTAATCGTTTCCCTAATCTAGTGTCAATAGCGAGAGAATTTTGGTCAATCTGGAACTTGGAAGATGGTGCATTGAAGTGTTCCAGCTAATCCTTGTAATCCATGCTCTGAAGAAATGGTCACTAGAAAGAGAGTTAATTAGCACAAGTGGTTCAGAAATCGTCATAGAATAAAGTTCTAATTCCCAACTAAAAAGTCTTGACTCAATAAAACAAAGAAAGAACAAAAACAGACTCAAAAGACATAAGAAAAGAAAACATCCAAAATAAACAACATTAGCAACTACTCCCCCCAGACTTACTTCACACCGTCTTGGTGTGAGAATAAGAAAAGAGAGAGTGAAAGAAAATAAATCAGAAGGAAAAGCATAAAATTGTTTTTGATTTTTTTTTTTTTACCCTCGAGAGCAGGTGCTCTGTAAGTTGGAGCAGGTGCTCCGTTTCAGTCTGGGCAGAATGTGTGCTCGGGCACGGGACCGACCGGTCCGATCTGGGGATCGACCGGTCTCATTTCCAGAGGCTGCTCCCGATCTTTCTTTTGTTTTTTTTTTAAAGGAAAATCTGAAAAATTCAAAGCTAAAAACCAAAATTAGTTGAAAAAGAAATCGAATTTAAAAGAGTTAGAAAACATACCGGTGGGTTGCCTCCCACCAAGCGCTTGGTTAAAGTCATTAGCTCGACTTGGTTAGCCATTTTAGGCTTTTGGTGCATCGCCTAAGGGGATGAATCCACCTTCGGCTTGGGTTGTCTCGCCAAGATACGGCTTAAGCCTCTGGCCATTGACCACGAATTCGGCTCCTTTAGCGTCCAGTAACACCACAGCTCCATAAGAACGGACCTCCTTGATGACAAAGGGTCCGGACCATCTGGATCTCAACTTTCCAGGAAAGAGCTTAAGACGAGAGTTAAAGAGAAGTACTTGATCGTTTGGTTGGAAGTTTCGGTTGAGGATTCTTTTGTCATGATAACGTTTGGTCCTCTCCTTGTAGATCTTAGAACTCTCATAGACCAGGTGCCTTATCTCATCTAGCGCGTGAAGTTCCATGGATCGTCTTTCAAACGCTGGTTTGATGTCATAATTCAATAACTTAACCGCCCATGCTGCTTTATACTCTAGTTCAACCGGAAGATGACAAGACTTCCCGTATACCAAGTGAAAAGGAGTCGTTCCCAACGGAATCTTGTACGCGGTTCGGTAAGCCCACAACGCATCATCCAACTTGGAAGACCAGTCTTTCCTAGACACTCCCACGGTCTTTTGCAAGATACTCTTGATTTCCCTGTTGGAAACTTCAACCTGTCCGCTAGTTTGTGGATGATATGGCGTTGCGACCTTGTGCGTTACACCATTCTTTTTCAACAGTCCTTCGAAGATCTTGTTGATGAAGTGAGAGCCTCCATCGCTTATGACCACACGCGGCACTCCAAACCTAGGGAATATGATAGACTTAAACATCTTCACCACAACGCGGGAATCATTTGTTGGGGACGCAATAGCCTCCACCCACTTGGAAACGTAATCAACTGCCACTAGGATATACTTGTTTCCGTAGGAGGATGGGAATGGTCCCATAAAGTCTATTCCCCATACGTCAAACACTTCAACTTCTAGAATAAAGTGTTGAGGCATCTCGTTTCTTCTAAAGATGTTTCCTTGCCGTTGGCATGTATCACATCGTGATATGAAATCTTGCGCATCTCTGAATATAGTTGGCCACCAATACCCGGCTTGAAGTACCTTAGAGACTGTCTTGAAGGTGGCGAAGTGACCAGCGTAATTAGAACTATGGCAATGAAAGAGAATTCCAGGAAATCTCCTCATCCGGTACACACCTTCTAAAAATACCATCCGAGCAATGTTTGTAGAGAAAGGGCTCGTCCCAAAAATATCTTCGTATATCACGGAGAAACCTCCTCTTCTTATCTCCCACAAAATCGACCGGTTCCTGATCAGCAGCTAAGTAGTTCGCTATCTCCCCAAACCAAGGAAAGCTCGGAACAACTTCTCTAGATATAGCCTCACAAAAGGCTCCTGTCCGGATTGACGGTTCTTGCAAACGGATTCCAACTGCATAAACATGTTCATCCGGAAGGGAATCATCAAGAGGTACCTCATCATCAACCCTCATGCGTGACAAGTGATCAGCAACTCCGTTCTCTGTCCCTTTCCTATCAACAATTTGAAGATCGAATTCTTGGAGTAATAGTATCCACCTCAAAAGTCTCGGCTTAGCATCCTTTTTGGTGAGCAAATATTTCAAAGCCGCATGGTCGGTTTGCACGATCACCTTGGAACCAACAAGATAAGTCCTGAACTTCTCAAAAGCGAATACAACTGCTAGAAGTTCCTTCTCGGTAGTCGCGTATCGGCACTGAGCTTCGTCTAAGGTTCGGCTCGCATAGTATATCACGTGAAGCTTTTTATCTTTTCTCTGCCCCAAAACCGCTCCTACTGCGTAGTCGCTTGCGTCCGTCATCACTTCAAAAGGGAGATCCCAGTCCGGTGGTTGGACAATGGGTGCACTTACCAGAGCTCCCTTTATTGTGTGAAAGGCTTCAAGGCATGCTGCATCGAACTCGAACTTAGTCTCCTTACACAAAAGTTGCGTGAGTGGCCTTGCTATCTTCGAAAAGTCTTTGATAAAACGGCGATAAAATCCAGCATGACCTAAGAAACTCCTTATGCCCTTGACTGAATCCGGCGGTTGCAAACTCATCATAACCTCAACTTTTGCTCGGTCAACCTCTATACCCTTTTCAGAAATTCGGTGACCTAGAACAATACCGTCTCGAACCATGAAATGGCATTTTTCCCAGTTGAGCACTAGATGCTTCTCCTCGCATCGCTGCAACACCCTGCACAAATTCGACAAACACACGGAAAAAGAGATTCCATAGACGGAGAAATCGTCCATGAAAACTTCCATTATCTCCTCAATCAAATCGGTAAAAATTAACATCATGCACCTTTGAAAAGTCGCAGGGGCATTACATAACCCGAACGGTATGCGGCGATAAGCAAACGTGCCGTATGGACATGTGAATGTCGTTTTCTCCTGATCATCCGGGTGGATGGGAATCTGAAAAAAACCTGAATACCCATCTAAAAAGCAGTAGTATGGGTGGTTAGCTAATCTCTCAAGCATTTGGTCAATAAATGGCAGGGGAAAATGATCTTTTCGTGTGGCAGCATTTAACTTTCTATAATCAATACACATTCTATGGCCAGTAACTGTCCTAGTAGGTATCAATTCATTTTTCGCATTAGTGATCACAGTTATTCCGCCTTTCTTAGGTACTACGTGAACTGGGCTAACCCACTTACTATCCGAAATTGCATAAATTACACCTGCGTCTAGAAGTTTCATGATTTCCTTTTTAACTACGTCCTTCAGATTCGGGTTTAACCTTCTCTGATGCTCAATAGAATTCTTTGATTCATCTTCTAGGTGTATCCTATGCATGCAAAGTTCAGGTGAAATTCCAGGAATATCATCTAGTGAATACCCTAAAGCTTTTCTATACTTCCTTAGTTCCCACAAAAGCAAAGCGGTTTCCACATTATTCAACTCAGCATTAATGATTACGGGGTAAGTAGAGTTAGGGCCTAGGAACGCGTACCTTAGCCCGGCAGGAAGGGTTTTGAGCTCGAGTTTTGGAGCTTTCAGCTCGCTCCAAGGGCTGTCAACAATGTTTCCAGAAGGTGGGGTCTCGTCTTCGGGAGCAGCTGCTCCTTCAGCATCGTCCGGTTTAAGATTCAAAAAACCGGTGGACTTTTCGTTCTGACCCGAATCCATTATCCTGGCTAACCCGACTGCATCCTCACTTAAATAACCATGTTCACTTTCGGCCTTGGTTAGCACCACTTCAAGCGGATCATCGGTTAGGAGTTCTTCCATGTCGTCTTCCGAGATCTCAAGGTCTCCTTCGACGGCAAAGGTTTGCCCATCAATGGTTGGCTGTTTGAGCAATCTATCCATCTCAAACTCCATGATAATGTCTCCCAGCTGGAGACCAATTATACCATTCCTCACATCGATAATCGCACCAGCTGTGCGCAGGAAAGGACGCCCCAAAATCAAGGGATCCTTCGGTTCTTCATCGAGTTCCAACACTACAAAATCAGCTGGGATCAACGTGTTGCCTATCCTGACATGTAAATCCTCTAGGATTCCCACGGGTAACTTCACCGACCTGTCAGCAAAAACCAAAGAAATACGAGTTGGCTTAAAGTTAGTATAACCAAGTTTCCTTGCAACCGAATATGGCATGAGATTCACGCTGGAACCCAAGTCACACAAGGAACACTTGAAACACGTAGAACCAATCTGCACGGCCAACACAAATTTCCCGGGATCATCGAGCTTCTTAACCATCCGGTTTTGCAGAACGGCACTGCAATCCTTAAAGACCAATGTAGTACCTTGCTCTAATGAAACCTTACCAGTGATCAAACCTTTAACGTACTTCTTCATAGCCGGCATCGTCTGTATAGTATCGGTTAGTGTGAGTTTAACCGTGAGTTGATCTAACATCTCCTTACACTTTGCCTCCTCTAAATCTTTCTGCGATTTCCTTGGGGGTACTGGGTAAGGGACTGGGGGTTTGTAAACACGAGACCGAACTTGGTCAACTAGCTCATTCGGTCTAAGTACATGACGAGATGATCCAGCAACTGTTTCATCCTGTTTTTCAGTTGGAGCAGGTGCTCCCTGTTGGAGCGGGTGCTCCGCAGATTTTTCTGGGCAGTTTTTAGCTACTGCCTCCACAACCGGGGGTAAAGTTCTTCCACTGCGCAGCGTGACAGCAGCAACCTCTCTGGGGTTTGTGGTCGACTTTCCTGGCAGCACTCCCTATGGGCTTTTAGCGGCCTCCGCGGTTTGGGCTACTTGCGTGTCAAGCTTCTTAACATGGTTAGTCACGGCTTCAAGTCTACTGTTTAGGTCCGAGTACATGGAGTCTACCTTAGTGTTCAGTTCAGCAGCTGTCTTATTCTGGTTTTCCATCAACTGTTGCATCATACTCTTAAGTTCGTCTTGAGAAGTACCACCGGAGCTCGCAGGAGCTTGGAAGTTGTTGAACCTGGGCTTTTGACCTTGAAACGGAACGAATGTCTTGCCTTGAAAACCCTGAGGTACCGTCTTTTGGAAACCTTGATCCTGAAGTTTTTGGTTCTGATAACCGGTTTGTTGCGGGTATACCTGATCCTGCGGATTCTCTACATTCGTACTCCTGTAAGAGAAATTCGGATGGTTCCTATAGTTTGAGTTGAACCCTTGGTTTCGGACATACCCTTGCCCATTCACATAACTCACCTCCTCCGGATCAAATTCTCCTCCATCGGTCACATCCTCATCTAGTGCTTCTCCATTCTCATCAGCAAAGTGAACCATCCTTTGGTTCCCTTTGAGCAGCAAGTTAACCTTAGCCGTTAGGTCATCGATCTTACGAGAATCTGTTCCATTAGATTTCGTAGTCCGATCATACTCCTGAGACTTGTTGCTTGAGCTTGCGGCTAGGATCTCAATAAGCTTGTAAGCGTTCTCCTTTGTCTTGGTCATAAAGTCCCCATTACTAGCAGCGTTCAACGTGTTTCGGTAATCCCAATCAACACCGTCGTATAAAATTCCCAGCAAGTTCTCATCCGTAAATCCGTGATGTGGACACTCCCTTTTATACTCCTTAAATCTCTCCCATGCCTCATAGAAAGATTCTCTAGTTTGTTGTTGAAACGTGGAGATCTTGTTTCTCAATCCCGCGGTCTTAGCTTTGGTATAGAAGTGATCCAAGAACGCTGCCCTGCACTGTGGCCAAGTCGTGATAGATCCAGCAGGTAAAGACTTGAGCCATCGTGAAGCCTTATCCACGAGCGAGAAGGGAAAAAGCTTGCACTTTAAGAAATCCGGATTCATCCCGTTGGAGCTTGTCGTGGAGCAGATTTCCTCGAAATTTTCTATGTGGTCCATCGGAATTTCAGCGGGCAGTCCGTGGAATAGATGTTGCTTGACCAGCGTGATCATCTGAGGTTTTATCTCATAGTCTTGCCTTAAGACACCAGGAGGAACGATTGCAGCTCGGTTCCTATAGAAGGCGTGAGGATTGTCCATATCCCCGATGGCACGTTCTTGCTGTTGGTTACGGTTTTGTTGCTGTTGCAGCTGAGCCATCTGATCTTGTAGCCTCTTCATCTCGGCCACCATGTCAATGTCTGTTTGGTCACCCATGTTGACCTTATCAGATTTTGTCTTTCGGTTGGTTCGTTCTAGTCTTGCAAGTTCCGAGTTACTGAAGTACACGAGAGGTGATTGTCGACTTTTTCGGGTAGACTTAGCTTTCATGCACCCTGAAACACAAGCAAGAGAAACAAAAAGAACGAATTAGTACTTAGTCTAGAAACGTATTTGTAAAACTAAAGGTATCGAAGTAGTCCCCGGCAACGGCGCCAATTTGATAACAGGTTTTTTGCCTGGGTTAAGAACTCAATTCCTAAATTACTAATCCGATGTAGAAATAGATTTAGGTTCGTTCAGGGACTGGCAATACACTTTAGTTCCTTTTAAACACAATTCAAGCTAAGCGATTCAAGTGGTTTTAAAGTGTCACGAAAATAAATAACAAAGCAAAGTAAAATTCGGTTGTAAACAAATATGATAAAGGCGTTAGACAAGGGAATTATCGGAGAGAATAGATCATCAAGAACCAAGCAATTATTCAGGATATCAATTTAAGTACCAATCTAGAACACAATCACGATTTTATGAGGATCCACTGTCGTGGCATCAACAACTTTATTAATAAATCTAGCACCCTAAACTGTCGTTTGAGACTAAACAAATTAACAAGCATTAACGATTAAGATTGATAAGTTCACGATTTGCCTTAACTTCGACTGTCGTTGGCTAAGGATCAAATCGCCCATCTAAGTTATTTCAAGCAATCTACTACACTTTTGATGAGTAAATTTAACCTAATATCAAAGGCTAGGTGATCAAGCTAGTCTAGGCATTAAATTCAACATTAGATGAAGATATCAAATATGTAAGTATAATCCTATCTATGCCGAGTTCATTGAATCTCTAAATCCCTTTGAAAAACCCTAATCTAACAAAAGTAACTACTCGCACATAATGAAACGAATAACGCAAAGAGAGATGAAAGTATTCATAGAATAAATTAAAGAGTAAGGTTCAAGAGAAAACTCAATAACGTGTAGACGAACAACTCTCGAAATCCAAAGCAAGAAGTCGGAAATCTCTCCCTAGGGTTCTCGGCCAAAACGTGAAAAGCAAGTAAAGGTCTTTTGATGATTTTTGCGTAAAAGATTGTGTGTAAAAAAACGTGTCTAGAAAATAAGGAAGAAGCACATATTTATTCTCCAAGATGTTTCCTTTTTCTAGGTCGGTGGCGGCTTGGTAAATCTTAGGTAGATCTAGGG
Organism: Draba incana; assembly: GCA_963576765.1. NCBI lineage: Eukaryota > Viridiplantae > Streptophyta > Magnoliopsida > Brassicales > Brassicaceae > Draba > Draba incana. Next base: position 18,737,454 of record OY755216.1, on the reverse strand, counting down.
TAAATCTTCTAGGTGAATATTTCCATTAAGTGAATATTCCCTTTTATGAATCTCTGGGAGCAGGTCGGTCAAATCAGGAGCAGGTGCTCCAGCTACTTCAGAATCCAAAAGATCGTGTTTTCCATCTTTTCCACCAAGACTCCTAGCAAACTCCAATTCTTCATTCCAGCCACCTTTGGACCTAAAAAGACTCGATACAAAGGAGAAAGACTCGATAAAACCCTACAAAACAATGGTTAGAATACCCCAAAAATGGAGTATATCAAGTGCAATATGCCTAGCTAAAAATGCAACATTTCATGGCAGGACTAAGCATATTGCTAACAAGATTCATATGATCAGGGATTATAGTGAACTAGGCCCAGTCAAGGTTCAGAAAATTCACACAACTAAGAACCCAGCAGATATGTTGACAAAGAGTTTACCTGGTAATGCGTTCGAGGATTGCCTCGTAATGCTCAAAGTCTTCTCTTGAATGCCTTCGGGCATAGAAGCTGATGGCTCTGTCGTTTGGGTCATCTCGCAAGGGAAAAGGAAAGCAGTGTTAGGTCAGTATCTGAACAGACTAACACAGGAAGTTAAATCGACTAAAAAGTTCAGATGGTTTCAGGTTGTGGTTTCTAGTTCAAAGAGAGAACTATGGTAAGTAGATCTGAAAGAGGAAGATGAAGAGGTGTTTACCTCATGCTTTGTCTAAGAAGTCTGTAGTCTGCTATCTCCTGAGAAGCTATTTATGGTTGGAGTCGAAAGCAGGATTGATGCATAAAGGAATAGAGATTAGTCAGAAGCTAATAAGAGGATTTAACTTCTTGGAGATTCGAAAAGGGAAGTCGAACGAACTTACTTGGCTCAGAATTCAGGTCGATGGTGTACTGGAGTGGTTCCATGTCTTCAGGGTCAGGTTTGAAGGCCTCACTGTTGGAGTCTGGGTCGAGTGACGGATGGTATCTCGGTGGCGGAGATGACATCGTCGGAACGGTGGTTGCGGCTAGGATTTTCTGGGTCGAGAGAGAAGTGAAGCTAAAGGGTTTCTTTGGTTTTGCGTTTAGAGGATCTGTAGGAGTGAAACGACAAAGGTGGAGATTTGTGAAGATGTTGTCATTTTAGCGTTGGGCTTTTATGAATAATGGGCTTAGTCTAAAAGCCCAGTATAAATCTGAGTGTGGCTCAGTCAAAGGTGAAGTCAACGTCTTCTTCAAATAAGAGGAAGAGAGAACAGAGTTTGTTACGACAGACTTAGAGAGAGAAGAAGAGTTTTTTTCAGTTTAGAGAAGAGAGAGATAAGAAGCTTGAGCTAAGAGATCGAATCGGAGTCTCCGGTGTATCGGAATCTTTGAGCTTCGTCTCCGATCGTTAACGGCGTGAGCTGGATCGGTTTCTCAGAGTAGTAGCCCTTCGTCTCCGTGTTGTTCCAAAGTCTCCTGGGTCAGATCGACCTGTGAAGAAGTCTTCTCTTGCAATCCGAGCTTGAAGGTTTCTGTAGAAGCTGCAAATCAAATCACTACACAATTAGATAAGTGCTAAAGATCAATCTAATTGTATGTTGTAACTTTCCGGTGAGGTTTATACCACCGAGTTATAGTGATTCCGGTGACTTGATCACCAGCGAGTTAGGGGAGGCACTAAACCCCGAAGCTCGAGTGCCTTGTGTTCTTTATGTTTATGTTAAAGTCAATCATCAAATCAATTTGGAACTAGCTAAAGGAATAGGATTCAGACTTGAATTCCTAACATAGTCCAATCTCTAATTTTAAGAATTTTTTTCATAAAGTTCATATTTTACTATAAAACGTTTTACTTAAATATACATAATGTTTGGCTGTTTACATATTTTCTTAGTTTTCTATTTTTTTCACTTCTTTATATGTTTTTCTTTTGTATACATGACTATATTGTTTCCTTCTTAGGGTTTTTTTTAGAAGAAAAGTTAGGGTTTTGATTAACCATTCTTCTTCATCATTGTTTCAAATCCAAATTTAGCAATGACTTCCCCTCTAAAAAGTGTTGCTAGGCTTGACGAAAATTTTCATCTCAAAATTAGTCAAGCTACAATCTCAAACACACTTAAACGGTCAGCTGATTATCTTTCTATCAATGTGGATACAAGAAAAGATATCAAGAGGCACAAATAACATTGGAGTCATATTTTACTAAATCATCTTACATATGTATGGCTAAGATTTATAATTATTAATTTATGATATTATTGGGACTATAATTTACATAGGATTTTCAAAAAAATTATTATCTTATAATTTTATCGAATTTCGCTAATTTTTACATTGGCCCGACTCAGACCAGGAAAATTAATTATTTTATGGAGATTATTAATTTATAGAGTATTAATTTAGAGAGGTTCTACTGTATGTCTTTTGATTCCTATATCGCTCGGAAATTATACTTATCCATATTTCATTATATGATTTATTGCTTACTCATATTCAATAGCCGATTCTTCTTTGAATCATTCAGTTACATTTGGTTATTTTATAATTATACTTTACTGTTTAGAATTGATAGTTATTATAACTTTGAAAATGTATGGATATGAATAAGTTATATAATATTATACATAGCAATAGCGAGCATCATTTATTGTTATAATCGAACTGTTTTATATGAGATTAGGCATGGCCAAAATACAACCGTAACCATATTTCATACTGTAACCGTACCGTTTTAAACCGTAATCGTATCCGCAACTGTTTTAAATGGTTAAAACAATAACCATTAACAGTAAAATTATAATAGTTAAGGTTAACCGGTTTTTTTAACCGTATCCATTACTAACCGTAACCGTATAAAACCGTCGGTTAATCGTAACCTTAATTAAAATAGATTTAAATATACCTATCATTTTAATTGTACCTATAATTGCATAGTAATTGCCTGTAATTTATCTACTCGTGAGGTGTTTCTATTTTCTTATAAAAAAAAATAGATTTAGTCCCAACAGATTTTGAACGAACTAAAAGTATAAACATATTGAATGTTTACAGCACAAAATATTTTGGAGGCAAACAAAATTATTTGGTAGCAAACACAAATTTCAAATCTTAAGTTCAAAATTATTTTTAAAAAATTCTATTAGATCTTAAACTTGTAGTGGAGCCAAAAAAAAATAGTTTTTTAAAAAATTTTATTTATTAAAAGATTAGGTAAGCTTTTTTATTGTTTCACTCACGAATAAAAATAACGTTTATTTTTTTTTAGTATCATTCCACTTTCAAAACATATTAAAGAATGATTTTTAAATATATATAGTTTCTAAATATTCACTTACAATATTTTCTTGAATTTTAAAAATATTATAATTATAACCGTAATATTAACCGTATCATACTCATAACCGTATCTAACCGCAACCGTATTAACTGTACCGTATTTAACCGTAACCGTTTTAACCGTATTTTAAATGGTTAAGGTTAAGGTTAAAAAAAATATTAACCGTAACCGTAATAACCGTAACCGTGGTCATGCCTACATGAGATTGACTCGTTTCCTGTTTACGATTTATTGTTCATGTTTTATGACTTAATTATCTATGAGGTATGGTATGTTGACCAATAAACTTATATTTAGGGTTTGATTGGCAAAACATAGTAGAGCAGGAGCATCCAGCAGCATTAGCATTATGCTCTAACTAAAATGCATATTTTAAGTGATTGGCAGAGCTGTGAATGATTAGGTATAAAATTAGAATAAATAACATTATATTTTTATACGTATATATATATGTCATAAATTATAACAACAATTTTTCAAAAATTGGTTACTAAATTATTATTTCATTATAATACTATTTTACCAAAAATTATGACAACTAAACTAATGATACATATTAATTTTTAATGTTAATATAAATATGTTTATAAATTATAAATTTGAATATGTTACTATTCAAGTTATATTTAATTAAAACTTTTTTAAAAGTAATAGAACATATAAAAATGGTACAATTTAATATATATATATATATATACATATATATATGTTTTTTTATAATTACATAAATAACATATAATTAGTGGGCAAAATTCAGAATTCCATCTATATAACATAAACATTCCTTCAATTTGGTGTTTGTCATCTATTAAAACACATCTCAAAATTATCAATGATTTTTTTAAAAAAAAAATAGTAGCTTTTGCCTTTTAATGTTATGAAAAACTTAAATATCTCTTACTTAAGAAATCTTATTTCAGTATGTGTATTTTAAATTTTATTTAAGATATTCGAACATGACAAATTTTATTTAATTCAAAATTATGTTACAATTCAAATAAGTTATACACCTTTTTTGTTGTTATCAAGAGTTATACATATTTATTAAACAAATAAGTATTCTTTAAACTATTGGTTTGAGTGATTTATATTTTATATAGTAAACATGATACTTTATATACCAAGTACTACACAAATGATAAAATATAATTGTAAGCATTTTATAATCTACTATAAAGGCCTAACAAAAAAAATTCTATGACAATTATTTGAAAAAATGGTTTTAAATGCGAAAATAAACTTTAACTAAACTATACCAAATCATCAATAGTGATTATGTTTTATTTTGGATACTACTATTCAAAAATTGGAAAGTTTATACGTCTTAACCAAATAGATCTTCCGACTGATAATTTATAAATATTTAGCCATTAAATAAAGTTCTATAATTTATTTGGTACTTAAAATAGTCAGTAATATCATTTTATGCACAATATAAAATTGATTTTAAAACACTTTTTTTTGTAGTAGATATCAAAAATGATTTTTTTCTATCATACACACAATATCAAATTGTTGTAAATTTATTTTTAATTACTATCTCCGCGTATAACGCGGGAAATCACCTAGTTTTTATACGTATATATATGTCATAAATTATAACAACATTTTTTTAAAAATTGTTTACTAAATTATTATTTCATTATAATACTATTTTAACAAAAATTATGACAACTAAACTAATGATACATATTAATTTTTAATGTTAATATAAATATGTTTATAAATTATAAATTTGAATATGTTACTATTCAAGTTATATTTAATTAAAACTTTTTTAAAAGTAATAGAACATATAAAAATTGTACAATTTGATATATATATATATATATGTGTGTTTTTTTTATAATTACATAAATAACATATATTATTTGTAGTGAAATGCATTGTGTATATATTATATTTTTTATAATCTTTTCGAATTTAAATTATATTTAAGTGACTTATTATTTTATTATGTATTATTTCAAAATATAGAATAAATAAAATAATGATAAACATAAACTAAAATTATTATAAAAAAATTGTGTATATAATTTGTTTTTGTGTAATCTAAAAATAAATTAGTTATATAATTTTATTTCAATTTTTTATATATATTAGAGCTCAATGCTTTCAAATGCTCTGGAAAACTTCTATATGAAAGCATTGAGGGTGGGAGCATTTTGGAGCATTTGGGAGCATTAACATTTACAAAATGCTCTGCTTAATGCTCTGTCAACTAAAGGTGTGACACCCCGATTTCAGGGCATATATGGTATATGCGGTATATTCGGCGAGGCTTAAAAAGAATTGATTTGGCTACCTATATCACCAAAGTGCATTTATCTTTTCGGTCATAGGTCTTGAGAGAACTCCAAAGATAAGCGTGCTAGAGCTGGAGTAGTTTCAGGATGGGTGACCTACTAGAAAGTGATTTTCAGTATCGTGTGAGTGAGATCAAAACACGGGGAAATATTGCGTGGTGATTTGTAGGGTCAGTAAACAAGACTTCCGAGCCTCCCGGACTAACGCACCGATCGTCGGACATGGTGGGCCCACGGGCCTGTGAGTGGACGGGGTCCCATGGGAGGGACGGTTGGGGCGTTAAAAGTGGTATCAGAGCAAACCCTGACATCTGTGAAGAGTCACATTGTTGGGGGTAATGATCTTGGTATGCGCAATGAGGACGTTGTGATCTGTTAGTGGGGGTGATTGTGACACCCCGATTTTAGGGCATATATGGTATATGCGGTACATGCGGCGAGGCTTAAAAAAAATTGATTTGGCTACCTATATTACCAAAGTGCACTTATCTTTTCGGTCATAGGTCTTGAGAAAACTTCAGAGTTAAGCGTGCTTGAGCTGGATTGGTTTCAGGATGGGTTACCTACTGGGAAGTGATTTTTCAGTATCGTGTGAGTGAGGTCAAAACACAAGAAAAGATTGCGTGGTGATTTTCAGGGTCAGTAAACAAGACTTTCGAGCCTCCCGGACTAACGCACCGACTGTCGGACATGGTGGGCCCACGGGCCTGTGAGTGGATGGGGGCCCATGGGAGGGGCGATTGGAGCATTACAAAACGTGATTGGGTAATACAGAGCATGATGCTCCTCCAAATGCTCTGTCAATCAAGCTTAGAAAACAAACCTTATGAGAGCTTTATGGTTTGGTTTGGTTAATCCTCTAAAACCGAACACGTCGTATTTTTATTGGTCATGGTCAACCGATTGATCGGGTTGATTATTTAATTATTGGTAGAAAGTGTGAGATTTGTACAACAAAATTCATTAATCACATCTTATTGATTGTGATTCATTTCCTGAAGTGAATGTTTGAATCACATCCAGTTGATTATGGTCCATTCCCTGAATGTGATTCAAACATTCCCTGAATGTGATTCAAACATTCCCTGAATGTGACATTTTATATGAAAAAAAAAATTACACTAATCAAATTAAACCAAGAAAAAGGCTCTAAAGACTCTTAAATGGTCAAGGCCAAAGTCAATAAATTTCTTTCAAGAAAAAGAAATTATATACTCACATGAAGTGCGCAAAGAAAAATCTTAAGATATAAGAGAGATTTGTTTCGAATGAAAAAATCTAGTGTGAGTACAATTTTTACTAATATAAGTCTCATTGAAAGCTTTGAAAGAGTGACTCTTATTACCTATGGAAACACAACTTTAAATCATCGATGTGTATTCTCCTATGTCACGATATAAGATGTAACATCCGCGAACCAAAAAAGAGAATTTTTGGGTTCTGGCGAGCGACACAAGGGAGTGTGTCCATTCCCTGAATGTGATTCAAACATTCCCTGAATGTGACATTTTATATGAAAAAAAAAATTACACTAATCAAATTAAACCAAGAAAAAGGCTCTAAAGACTCTTAAATGGTCAAGGCCAAAGTCAATAAATTTCTTTCAAGAAAAAGAAATTATATACTCACATGAAGTGCGCAAAGAAAAATCTTAAGATATAAGAGAGATTTGTTTCGAATGAAAAAATCTAGTGTGAGTACAATTTTTACTAATATAAGTCTCATTGAAAGCTTTGAAAGAGTGACTCTTATTACCTATGGAAACACAACTTTAAATCATCGATGTGTATTCTCCTATGTCACGATATAAGATGTAACATCCGCGAACCAAAAAAGAGAATTTTTGGGTTCTGGCGAGCGACACAAGGGAGTGTGTCGATCAACAAGAACGATGGAGGTGTGTCGATCAACACCTCGTGTGTGTCACTCGACACGAGTGTCTGCAAAACCGACCGGATTAATGTTTTATTGTGTGGTTTGGCTCGGTTTAGGACTGGAAACCCTAGAGCTTTGTTTATAAGCTCTTTTGTCGTGTTGCAACCTCTTTCAGAGGAAAAAAGGTTCTAAGAAAAGGAAAAGAGTAATGTTTAGATAAGTCTCCTTGAGAGGTAAGCTCTGATCTCTGTGCCCTTTTTAGATAAGTGCAATGTTTAGATTTCTAGAAATCTGAATTGGGTTTAGGGGAAACTCTAGTTGTGTGTTCTAGGGTTATAACGGAGTCGTTTCTTAGTGTTTGCATGTGAGATCAGAGGCTGCGTAAGTGGCGAGTCATTGATTTCATGTTCAAGTCCGTTTTCTATCGTTCAAAGCTAAGGTGAGTTTGCGACCACAAGTTTCTAGGCGATGATGGATTGTTTGTTGTGATTGTGATTGATTTCGTGTGTGGAATGGATTGATATGGTTGTGGTGTGTTTGTGGATTTTTATTGTATCATTTTCGTGCTGGTTTGCGACTCGTGTTGCTCGAAATCGCGTTGAGAGAGGAGAAACGTGATTCTGGTGCAACACAGAGGCGTGTCGAGCTACACCATTTTCGTGCAGGTTTGCGACTCGTGTTGCTCGGAATTGGGTTGAGAGAGGAAAAGCCTTATTCTGGTGCAACACAGAGACGTGTCAATCGACAGCTTGCTGGTGTTGCTCGACACGATCTGTTATGGTTCGGAAATGTGTTTAAAATGCATTGTTGATTAATGTTGCATTGTGTGATGGTTTATGATGTTGATTGAGTTGTTTTCCTGAGCCTGCTTGTTACGCCAGTAGGTGGTATGACCGGATCACTAAATATTTATGAAATACTTACGCAACTCTTTTTCCCATGTGTTGCAGGTAAAAGAAAAGTGTGATCGCGGAATCATGGCATAGGAAGATGATGATTAGGGTTTTCCTTGTTGATGTTGATTCTAGTAGAACCAGTGTTTAGGTTGCTAGAATTACTTGGTTGGTTTATTGAATTACTGAAAATGATTTATTGGAATTTATGGATTTAAGATTTAGAAATTAAGTTATTGGTTTTCCGCTGATTATTGTTGGTTTAAAATTAACCATTGAGAATTAGTATTTATGGGAATACTAAATTCGGGTTAATTAATTATTTATTTAATTAAAAAAAAAGTTTGGTTGTTTCATAAGATATAGTATATGATCCAAGTCGACTACATTGTTGATTTTAGAGTGAGACTCGATGTGAGATGGATGAACTTGAAGTTTTATCATCTCAAAGGGGAGAATGAAGGAACCTCACATAGACAATAAATGACATATCAAGAAGACTATGCTCATTACTTGACCATAAAGATCCACAAGTTCTCTTAGGCAATTTAAAAGAAAAGTATGATGAGAACGTGATGTTACTTACAACTCATTGTGAGTCTACACATCTAATATTAAGTCTATAAATAAATATGTCTTATTGGTTATACTTCATTCTCTGAACCGAATGTGACATCATACACTAAGGAAGAAAATTGATCACTCAGATAATATTCGTCTGTCGCATATATGCGAAAGTGGATATGAATTTAGTCAAGATCGAGTTCGAAGAGTTTCTATCAAGAACTCATATTTTCACCGGAAGTGAACAAATAGAAAATGAAATAAATTTGTGAAAGTACCATATAAGGTAGTATAAACATATATATAAATGCTCCAGAAGAGCACGTAGATATACATGTCTATGATAATGTAATTGAAATACTTGATACTATCTATTTTCTCAAGTCTCAAAAAGAAGGATCTAAGATCAAATAAATGATTCAAGTAGGATATGTTATTGATTCTAAAAAATGGGATTCATTTCCAGATCGATATAGCTACAATGTTATCATCTCGAGGGAGAGAGTTAAAAAAATCTCACATACTATAAGTGAAACATCTAGAATATTATGTTTACACTAAAAATGAGATTGATGAATCCTTCATAAAAGTAAATCTATGAAATTTTGGGACAAATCATATTAATACGAAAAGTGAAGGAATTGTTAATACCTCCAAATCACAAGTATTTCCCAAGGTAGAAGGTATTTTAGAGAAACTATCTGCTTTTATACAAGATTGTACTACACAAAGATTCATAGAATATAGACAAAAGATATTGAAACAACCAACATTGTTGTTTTTTTAAAATAATTAACCCAAAATAATAATCTCATAATTATTAATTCTCAACAGCTAATTCAACAATTCCAAAACTCAAAGAAAAACCAAACAACTCAATTAAACCAAATAAATCCAAAAAAAAAAAAAATTAATTCAAATGAACTAATTCACACTCAATTCAATGGCAATAATCAATTAAATAATTCTATTAATCTAAACGCCAGGTTTAACTAGAAAAGCAATAGCAAATAAATCCCTAATCATCCTCTCCCTAATGCCTTGATTCCTCGATCACATTTTTCCATTACCTACAACACATGGGAGAACGAGTTGAGTAAGTATTATCACAAATACGTAGTAAGACGGTCATCTCGCCAACAGACTAAGTACATCTCAACCAATAACCAGCAATGACCAAACAACAACCAAACGATACGATTTAAACATATCAATTCACAATCACGTACTGGTGTCGATCGACACTGCCACTAGGTGTCAATCGGCACTCAATCAACAACAACGTTGAGCGACACAACAACCCGTGTTGATCGACACAATATTAATAGAGGTCTCAATCGACACTACCACTAGGTGTCGATCGATATTTCGGACGCAGAAATTAAACCGCAGAATGAGCCTCCCCTCTCACAGCTCATTCTCGCGATTTCTAGGAACCGAACCTGCACAAAAACTCACATTCACAGACCACAAAACAAGATTTACCACTAGGTTTCATAAAAAATTATCACAATTATCACATATCAACACAATCATTCATCAAAACTAACTATTGGCCTCGATGAGCCTATGATCGCGCACTCACCTTTGCCTAGAACGAAATTGGGATCGGAACGAAGACAAACCCCACAAATTTCAGCCTCCAACACACGAACTCACCATCACAAACTATCTCACGAACCCCAAAAATCTTGAAGAATTCTCTCCTAGGAATCTAATCACTCCAATTCTCAAAGGAATCACACAACTCTCTTTTCTCAAGTCTTTACTGCATCTTCCCTCAGAAAAACGTGACTGCACATGATTTATAATCGAGCTTAGGGCTTTTCCCATAACCTCAATAAACCGCACGATTAAAAATCAAACCACAAACCGGTTCTGAACATTAGTGTCGATCGACACCCCTTACCAAATTTGAAAATTTGGCTTGTGGATGTTACAATTCTCTTCCACTACTCTGGATTCGACCTCGAATCCCACATAAAACCTCTATCAAAGACCAATAATCCTAGCCCATCCGGCCAGTACCACCTGATCCCAAAGGTTCAACTCTAATCCCATACTTATACGCACATTCCTAGATATTTCTTACCCTTAACTCATTACCACACCCACTCACTCTCAGGAACACATCCTTCGAGCCTATGCCAACCAGGAAAACCACTGTATCCTCAAGAGAACCAGTGTCTCTCTGTATTTGTACTGGAAACCACGTCCCAAATAAATACACAGGAAAATCACCGTCTCTTAGTACATATAATGGAAACCATTGTCTCAAATACATACACAGGAAAACCACCATCCCCTAGAGAGAACCACCGTCTCTCAATAATGAGTTACTAGCAATAAATTATAGAACGCTTATAAATTTCTAAGATTAGATTGCCTCATGTGGTCCACACTCGATATTCTCTAACCCGGAATATCCACAAAAATAAGAATCACACATCTTATAACACGAAAATATAAGGAACTCTATCTTATAAATTTCCAAAAGTATAAATCGTTACAACGAAATGAAAAATACATGAAACGAAACACAAAATAACCACATGCTACAACACCGAAACTAGAACCACAAAGATAAAAGTAATGCTCAAATTGCGACCTACTTGTCGAACCACTTCTTGAACTTTAACTTCATTTTTGCCTCCGGCTTCCAAGTCTCCTCCTATGTACCGCTATAGTCCCACAAGACTCTCAACAACAGTATCCTCTTCCAACGCAGAACCTTGTCTCTCCTCTCAAAGATCCTCACAGGTCTCGCCGCTACAGACAAATCAGGCTGAAGATCCTCCAGAATCTTAGTCACCAACTCTTCCGAAGTATGCAGGCACTTCTCAATATCAACACATGAAACACCTTATGAAATGCCTTCATAATCGGAGGTAACTCTAACCGGTACGCCACCGATCCAACTCGCTCCACTACTAGGAATGGACCCATAAACCTCAGACTCAGCTTATTCTCTGAAATAGATCGGTTGGAGCCTCGCAACATGGCCATCTTAAGATACACTTTGTCTTCGACCGCGAACTCCAACTCTCTCCTCCTCTTATCAGCATAACTCTTATACCGGTCCTCAGCCTCCTTCATGTTCAGCCTCAAGACACGGATCTTCCCCGTTGTCTCCTAAACAAAACTCGCACCAAAAATGCTCTTCTCCCCTATTTGGATCCAGCATAACGGTATCCTACACGGCCTTGCATATAATGCCTCATCAAGAGCTATCCCGATACTCAACTGAAAGCTGTTGTTATATGCAAACTCAGCCAGGCATAAGTGATCCACCAAATGATCACCCTAATCCAGCACACAAATCCTCAGCAGATCCTCAAAAAGCTAAATTGTCCTTTAAATTGTCCTTTTCGACTGACTATCAGTCTGCAGATGATAAGATGTACTCATATGCACCTTAGTGCCCATCTCAGCCTGAAAGGCTCTCCAGAACTCTGAAGCAAACTTTGGATCCCTATCTGACACTATACTGGCTAGCATCTCATGCAGCCTCATAATCTCCTTCACATATTTCTTAGCCAAATCCGCAGCTTCATCGGTCTTCTTAATGGGCAAAAAATGTGTCAACTTAGTAAGATAGTCCACAATCACCCAAATATGATCATAAGTCTGCGAGTTAGGTAATCCGACCACAAAATTCATCGTGATCATATCCTACTTCCACTCAAAAATGGGAAAACTCTGCAATTTACCACTCGGAACCTGATGCTCTGCTTTCACTAACTGGCACATATCACATTTCGCGACCCAGTCAGCTACATCTCTCTTCATCCCGACCCAATGATAATACCTCTTAAGATCATGATACATTTTAGTCGTTTCCGGATGAATCAAAAACTTGCTCGCATGAGCCTCTCGCAGAATCTCTTGCCTTACCTCCACATCCTTGAGTACACAAACCCGACCACGCACGAGAATCGTCCCATTCAAAGAGACCTGATACTCAGAACCATCTGCCCTCAACGCATCGATCAAACTCAGATCACTCTCCTGAGCCACTCGGATCCTATTCAGAAGATATGCATGATCAGCCGCCTCTGTACCCAACGGCTCCTGCAAAAATGCACATAATCGCAAAATGCTAATCTCACTGACCAATGCCTCAACATCGTGCTCCCGAGCCGAATCTACTCTCCGACGACTCATAGAATCTACCACCAATACCTTACCCCAATGGTAAACAATATCCAAATCGTAATCTGCCAGCAACTCAACCCACCACCTCTGTCTCACATTCTACAGAGGCTGGGTAAAAATATGTTGCAAACTCTTTTGATCTGTAAAAATCTGCACTTGGCCGCCATACAAATAAGACCTCCAAATCTTCAGTATGAACACAACTGCACCCAACTCTAGATCATGCGTAGGATAATTGCGCTCAAAACCCCTCAGCTGCCTCGAGGCATACGCAATCACTCTTCCCTCCTGCATCAACATACAACCCAGACCAATCCTAAAAGTATTGGTGTACACTGCATACGGCTTACCCGACTCGGGCTTACAGGTGTACTCATCAACATCTCCTTTAGCTTCGTAAAGCTATCCTCAATCTCTTGAGACCAAACCAACGAGACACCTTTCCCGGTCAACTTCGTCATCAACTGCGCCATACTCGTAAAGCCCTCTACGAATCTCCGATAATAACCTTCCAACCCCAGGAAACTCCTGATCTTGGTGGCATTAGACGGTCTAAGCCAATCTCTGATAGCCCCAATCTTTGTCGGATCCACAGAAACTACATCTGCATAAACAATGTGGACAAAAACCCCATCTCTCTCTCCAACAAACTACATTTGCTCAACTTCGCAAAAAGCTTATGCTCCCGAAGCTTCTCCAAAAGTAACCTCAAGTGCACCTCATGCTCCTCATGACACCTCTAATATACCAGAATGTCATTAATAAAGATAATCACAAAGTCATCTTGATACTCCTGGAACATGCTGTTCATCAACCTCATAAAGGCTGCAGGCGCATTCGTCCAACCAAACAGTATCACTACAAACTTAAGGTGACTATACCGCATCCAGAAAGCAGTCTTTCGAACATCCACCCCCATCCATCAGAATCTGATGATAACCTGACGCCAAGTCTATCTTGGAGAAACAAGTAACACCCCTCAGTTGATCCAATAACTCATCAATCTTTGAGAGAGGGTACTTGTTCTTCACATTTATTCGGTTAAGCCCCCGGTAACCGATACATAACCAGAAACTCCCATCCTTCTTCTTCACAAACAACACCGGCGCTCCAAATGGTGAAGTACTTAGACGAATAAAACCCTTACTCGTCAAATCCTCTAGCTGCCTCTTCAGCTCTGCCAACTTAGTTAGAGCCATCCTAAGGTACCTTAGATATCGGCGTTATTCCGGACTCTAGTTCAATCATGAAAAGATCAGACCAAAATGGTGGTAATACCTTAAGTGACCAAAAAATATCCTCGAAGTCTCGAATAACCTGAATATCACTCACTGCAACCTCACCAACTGACGTCGGTATCAAAATTGTTGCAAAATAAGCTTCGCAACACCGCTCAATCATCTGCACTACCTAAACCGCAGAAATCACGAGACTCCCCGAAGTCTGTCTTACTCCCTGATAATCCAACCTCGATCCCTTGCACTCAAACACTACACGGGCTCGATGGCAATCCCGATGAACTCGGTATCGCTCCAAAAAGTCCATCCCTATAATGACATCATAAAGCTCCACAAGGCTAATCACAAAGTCCGTTGGCATCGAGTCTCCCACAATCTGAACATCTATACCTCGCACTCGACCAAGCGTAGCTAGGAATACTCCTCCAGCCACCTTGACTTAACTCGCTGACTCACCAGCATCGCTCCGAATACCACTACTATCGGCACACTCTTGAGTAATGAAGCAATTTGATGCTCCATAATCAAAAAACACATGAGACTCGAAGCCTCCCACTAATAAGGTCCATGCACAAACATCAGATGCTAAGAAACCCTAAAATTCCTATCACAGAAAATAACAGAATACAAACGAACAAATTCGACACAATAAAAATTTAATAAGTCTGAAATCTTAAATTTACCTATGATTGGCTTGGCACTCGACTGGCCTGTCTCCACTACCGTATACACATGCGGTGTACCTCCCAGCTCAGCCAATGGTTGCACTGCCACTACTGGTTCAACTGCTGCAACTGCGGACACATCGGACGGATATACCCCGACTCTCTACAGTGGAACCAAACCTCAGCCTCCCTCGACGCCGTACGGTAACTCGCAACCCGGTCCTCGGTGCTCCCACACTAGTAGTAAGCATGAGTCCTCGAACTCACCTTAGAAGTGCTCTCCCACTACCTCTCATGACCATGCGCATGCTTACCGCCTTTTCCAGGACCAAAACTCCCATGCTGAGGCTGCCTCTTTGGCTGAACAGCAGGAGCAGTCGCCACTGGAACAAATGGAGCAGCCTGACCTCTCAGGTCCTCTCAATGCATGCAGCAATCTCTACAAATTTCTCCCTGGAGGCGTATTCCGACACTCTACACCGTGTCCCCAACTTAGCTTGAAGTCTCCTCAGGAACCTCTACACGCGTCCTCAATGCGTCTATTCGCATATAGGAGCTGTCAACTAGACTCGGCATCGTACTCACGCACTATACAATCACCCTGCACTAACTCCACGAATCTCGTCTCGAGACGATCTAGAGCATTCTGAGGAAAATATTTAGTGTTAAACTTCATTAAAAACTCTATCCAGGTCAACACAACACCCGACCTCCTACCTTAATAGCTCTCCACCACAAGTGACACTACAAAAAATATGGGCATTCATAGCACATTAACATAGCATGGTTTTCGCAAATGCTATTAAAGATAGAAAGTTGGGGTGAGCTACTATATGATAGCATTTTATAAAAGGTAACCACGAAAATGACTAAGCAGGAACCGAAATTTTGCGTTGGAGCCTAAAATCACTACAAGTACCGACACTTAGCCAAATTTTTCTTCTTCCGCCTTAGAATTAGACCAAACAATAAAGGGTACCAATTTTTTTTTCCACAAAGAACAAAACAACAACGAAAAATCTTTCATCTCCTTCCCATGTCTGCTTCAAAATTTTCTCTCGTTCTCTCGACCTACTTCTGGGTTTGGGGTTTTTCGTTTAGATCCTTGAATCCTTAGGCGTTTTCTCAGTCTTGCTCTATTTTAGCTTCGATTTGCTGCTCTTGATGGGTTCTCAATTTGCGATTTACACATCTCAACACCAGTGTCGCTCTTTGAGAGCTATCTCTTGTTCTTAGATTTCTTCATTCTTTCTAGGGTTTGATTTTGTGAAATTTGTTGGAAATTTTTGGAATTGGCTTGGGGGTGTTTCGAAGAACATTTGGTTTTGAGTTCTGGGTTTTCGTTGTTGTTATTTTTTCGGGATTAGGGCATGATTGTATATAAATTTCTTGATGTTGACGAAGTAATTTTGATTGGGCTTCCTGTGATTCAGATTTTTGATGGATCTGGTTGTGAGTTTGTTAAGTGGGTTAGAACATTGACTCTTAAAACGAAGAAATGTAAGAAGTTGGCTTTGTAAAGTGGGTTTGAAGCAGATTATGTTGAAATCGTTTTGTGTCTTATAGGTAATCTTTTAATTTGATCCTGAATCAAATATTTCGCCGTGCGTCATCAAAAATTTATTCTTCTCCCACAACCAGATTTTTGTCATAAGGAATCAAAGGTCTTGCCTTGCCAGACCAGTGTTGTGAGAAACCAAAGCTTCGTTTTTTTATAAGTCGAATTAGTGATTACCAAATCGGTCTGTTATACTAGCGTTCATACACTAATTTGTTGAACTCAGAGGGCGGGTTCCACACTAAATTTATAAAAGAGGTTCGAGATTCTTTGTAATAGAAGTGGTAGATGGGAACAAGTTAAAAAGTATGCTGTTTCGGGAGAGCAGGTAAATTCCGAGCAGGTTAAACAGAATAGAGAATAATCCGAACAGGTTAGATTAAAAGTGTATTGTTGCATAAATGTGGTGGAAAAAGCATGGGGCTTCCCCCAAATGTCATACAACTATATATACTACCTCTCTAATCTAGGGTAAATATGTATATGGTTAAAAACTAACCATATACCTTTAATAAAGTTACCCTTCATTAAATGTAAAGTAACTATACCTAGTTATATCCTATCCTCCCAAGAAATTGGCCCTTGGAGCTTACTGGGCCGAGAGCAGGATTTACCTTCGGGCCAAATCCGGATGTAACAGTAGACCTCCCCCCCCCCCCAAGTCGATCGAACAGATGTACTGAGTTCGTCGAGGTCATGATGCGAGCGGGTCGGAGAGCAGAAAGGCCTGATTTGCAGTGATACTCGATATGCGAACCCTAGGCTGCTCGTTACGGGGTTCTTCCGGTACTGGTATGTGGTTCTGTTTGGGTCGAGCATGCATGCAAAGGGAAACTTATATTTTTGCCACGTCATCATCATTTCCTGCGCTTTGGAGACGATTATGGTTCCCGCTCTTGGAAACGGTTCTTTAGTTAATGCGTTCCTTCGTGTTCCCCTCTATAAAGTCACGTTATTCGCCTCTTTTTCTTTACATACTTTCTCCAATCTCTTCCCTGTTCGTCTCCCTCGCTTGCAATTTTCTCTCCTTGTTTCTCGCCCGGACTTTCTTTCTTTAACAGGATCATGTCTTTCGGTGATTCTTCCTCCGCTGCTTCGGGATCTAACGGTGACAGGAGGGAGACAGCTACAGTCGACCTCGAACAACCTTCTCCTCTTCAAGCCTTTCGTCTTAGGCGGTTAGTTGAAATTGACGACGAGGGTATTCCTCTCGAATATTTGCGCAGGTATCTCGCATCCTCCCCAACCAAATTCGTCGAAAGTGATCTCAGGGCTAGCCCTCCGAGCGAGCCGAAACAGGCGGGCTTCAGGCAAGGGGCGACCGGGACTGCTTTGAGGATGCAGTCGAGGGACGAAAGTGTCCTAGTTATTTCTGCCCATGCTGTGAGGACGAGTGATGTTGCTTTGTCTCGACAATGTCCCGAGGAGGCGAGACGATCCTCTGAGGAGATGAGTGCCCGGGCTCGTGGGAAGAGAGTGGCCGGGGTGACACTTGACCAACCACCACCTCTCCGGCACAGTCTTTCCAGCCGGATTCCCACGACGATCGTACGCATATCCTTTGGGGAACCAAGCGGGTTTTCTGCTACCGAGGCAGGAAAAACTTCTATTCCTAATTACCAAGGCGGTGTTCCCAATGGTACCCCAGATGTGACTGGGACCATTTCGAGAAAACGGTCGAGGGACGATAGCCTTCCAGTCGCTCGGGTCCCGGTTGAGTCGTCGGTGCCGAATATAACTCCGGGGAGCCCCAAGCTGGAAGCTGCGGGAGCTGGTCATTTGGGTTGGATCTAGCAGCTCGTGAGAGAGAATATGCTCATGAAGGAGGAAAAGACTTCTCTGGCGAGGGACAATGAGCTGTTGAGGGCCCAAGGTGGTCCGTTGGCAAAGTCGGAGAGGTTGAAGAAGTATTCTGCAAGGGGAAATGCGGCGGTGAAGGAGCTTAGTCGGAAGGTTGGGCAAGAAGTCGACTCGAGGAAGCGTGCCGAGCGGGCTTATGCTAAACTCAAATCGCGGCTTAGGGCGAGCGAGCGGACCAATACCAAGCTGATTGAGCATGTTCGGTCTCAAATGACCCGTCTGCAGACATCAAGAGGAGACTTTGGGCGTACGTGCGCAAGGTTGGTTATCGAACCCGCTTACGAGAAGCTCGTTGGGTTGGCGCAGGCTTCACTTACTAAGGCCCGGGAATACTTCCTCGAACAGAGGGATTACCTCAGTCTTGTTAGCCGAGCCAGCCAGGTCAAAACCCAGCTTGACGATGTGGATCTGATGACCGGGGTGGTGATTCTTCTGGAGGACAGGGCTAGGAGTCAGGCTAAATACGACGTTCTCGTGAGAGATATCCAAACAAAAGAGATGATGGAATTTTCTGACTGCAATTACATATTTGCTCCAGGAGCATGTATACTCCTGAGTGACCATGAAATTGGCTGCCCTCCTTCCCCGCTCGGACCTGAAGAGTACGGGATCAGAGAGTCCTGGGTGGTCGATTCTTTCGATAGCTGCCCGTCGGGGGCGTCTGGTAGCTTCGGTGATGTTGCTGGGCGCAGTTCTTCATCCGACCGAGTCGTGGCTCATTCAAGGTTAGTTGAAATTGCTTCTCATTATTCCGCTTTTCCTTCTGTATATTGGTTTGTTGACCGATAAATGTGTTTATAGGAAAGCGGACGGGGCTGGTCCTTCCGGACATGCGCCGACCGGGGCAACAAATCGTGAGCTGGTGGCCTTTGAGAGCCCCTGATATGCTTTCCATTCGGGTCTTAGCGGCGCCACGGACACTGTTCTTCGTTCTCCTAGCTCTCGGAAAACTTTGATTATTCTGTTTTGAACTTTTTTTTTATTACGTTCCGGCCGGGTGTGCCGTTTGACGTCCTTTGTTTTGTCCAAGGATCCGGTCCTTGGGTTTTCTTGAATGAAAAAGCTTGAGTTTCTCTTTATGTAGTTAAGTTTTTCTTGTTGAAGCCCGGCGGGCACGAGGAGGATGTCTTACATCTAATTAACTTTGGCACGCGCGTCTGGTCGTATTATCCCAATCACAAGGGTGCGGTTCCTTTGCGACACGTGGATCCAGGTTTTCCCGCTCTTGTCCGGGGATTAAGGTTTTTATTAATGGCGTTGATTCGTCTGACCGACACGTGCCTCTTCCTTTTCGGGTCAGTCATGACGCTCTTTCGCGTCTTCCCTATATATATATCGCATCCTCTCTCTCCCTCATTCTACATCGCCACTTTGTCTCCATAGATCTCATTCCGAAGTGACTTTTTCTGTTTCCTTTTTCTCTCCCAATCTTCTCGGTTTTGTCGAATTCTTCCGTCGTCAACTTTAATTTCTTTCTGATTGATTAGTATGTCTTCTGAGCATCCATCCTCGTCAGAATTGAATGTGAGCGCATCAACTCGCGGTCTTCAGAGGAGACTGGATTACCAGGACGTTGAGGTTTCTTCCGATCGTGCTTCTGAATCGAGCAAGTGTCCTTCCGAGGAGGAGGTTCAGTTGTTGTGGAAGAACCGAGGCAAAGGAAGGGCAACGGATCCGGGGGAGCCCGAGGTGCTTGATACGAGGCGGGAGGAGGCTGTCTGAGAGGAACGCAATGCCAAAGAGAAAGCGAAAAAGGTGAAGCATAAATCCCAGGTGGAGGTTATGGGTCGTGTTCCTGTTTTTGGACCTTGTCCGGGTATCTGTTCACATATTAAACTGGGCAGGCATGACAATATCTCTTCTACTTCTACTCGAGAGAGTGTGGAGCAATGCGCCGTATCGGCCGAGTGGTTGAATATCAGCTTTCGCATCCCGGAAGCTTATGACAGACCCTGGAGCCCTCCCGAGGGTTACATTTGCTTTTACGAGGGTTTCTTCGATCAAGGAGGCCTTTGTTTTCCTATTCCCTCCCTAGTCCTGGAATACTGTAGTCGACAGAAGCTCTCGGTGTCTCAATTGACTCATTCGGCCTTCCAGAATTTTATGTCTATCCTTGCCCTGAGTCATGCGGCTGGTCGGGAAGTTTCATGCGATAATTTCGAGGAGGCGTGCTCGGTAGCACTGATGAATGTTTTTGATTCTGGCCGAATTCAAGTGAAGATTAAGCCCGGACTCGCTCTTGTACGAAATTTCACTGACAGGCTTGACGGTGTTTGGCAGCGGAAGTACTTCTTTATTAAAATCGATCTGTATTCGATCGGGAACTACGCCAGGCCTAGCTAGATCGGTTGGAATAAGTGAGTTGGTACGTTTCCCCTTCTTTGCCTTCGCGATACAAGACAATCGTTGAATTTCCCCTTTTTGCTTCGCAGATACATTCACGAGGCTGCTTCCTGGCGAGGAGTCGACTGGTACCATCGGGATGCTGCGTCGGCACAATCCTTCCGATTGGGAAGAATTTCTTTCTTATCGGATTCGCCGAGTCTACCGACAAATCACCCCGGGTTAGACACCCCTTTTAGGCGCTCTTTCCTATCCGTACATGCTTCCTTTTGTTCACCTTTTATTCTTTCGTTCCTTAGCGAGCGTCTGTTTCCAGGTGATCCGTCCCGCAGGCTTGATGTTAGTTCGGCGAAGGCCTCAACAAGCCGCTTCGTTGGTAAGAAAAAGGCTCAGTTGACTCTCGACCAGCCACCGCCACCTCGGATTAAGCGCATGGAGCCGTATGTTGGTCCGAGCAAATCGGCCTCCAAGAGGGCGAACAAGTCGGCCTCCGGAGTTCGGAGGGGTGACGATCCGAGCAGATCTCAACGATCTGCCTCTGCCGGCCAAGAGACTGGGACTGTTTTTAAGAACCGGTTGAGGGACGAGAGCGCCCCAGCCACTGTTCGGCATGGTCGAGGGAAGGATATTAAGGGCATGTATACATATATGGTGAGAAAGCGTGCCCGTTCCGAAGGCACTGGATCCGCTCAAGGTACTGACGGGGAGAAGGGAGAAGACGAGTTTGAGGATGCTCGTAACAAAATCGAGGCGGTCCCGGATGAAATGAGGGATGTAATCTGCGGCGAGGTGGTCGTTACAGAGGAAAGAAATGAAGAGGTTGGGGGGAGTTCGATTGGAGATATCACTCGTGATGCTGGTCCGAGCGAGGACAATACCGAGGCTCCCCTCATTGGTTGAAATTTGGGGAATCTGTCTATTTGCGACGAATTTGAGTTTATCTTCCATGGTTTGGGGGTCATGTCATTGAGCATCCTCGAGAGTGTGGGAGGCTACTCAACATGATCCAAGGGGATGATGAGTCCGAGAACGTTGCATTGGATGACCTTTCCGATCCGCAAAGTTACTGTAGTGGGTCCCAGCACATTGCTCAGGTACCTTGTTTATCTTTTCTGTTCCTTAATTGTTGGTCGCTGTAAATTGATTTGTCGTATGCTAACCGACAGATGCTCGCCAACTGGAATAACGCATGGAATCGTCTTTCGAATGCGAAGAAGAAGATCGTTACGCTAAGGACCCAAGCCGAAGAAGACAATGCTACGATCGCGCGGCTTCGGAAAGAAGTCAAATCCTCGAGGGGAGAGGCTCGGTTGTTGAGAATGCTGGATGGACCAAAAGCAGAACTTAAGGGGCTGAGGGCATGTGTGCGGGAGCAGGACGAGCTGATCGATGTTATGCAAAAGTGTTCGACTGAGTCGACCGAGCTTACGTGGTTTCTTCGTGAATCTGTCGAGCAGGCTAATGCTCAGAAGTTTACGACTAAGAAGAGATTTAACGATATTAGAGAGCGCATCAAGTCGGCCGAGAGGATCAATGCTAGGCTTGTTGCACATGTGCGTGATCAGATGTCGCGTCTTTGGGCTTCTAGGCAGGATTATATCTAAGCGTGCGCTAAGTTATCCGAGCAGGCGAAGGAGTCCCTTTTATTGGCCAAGACTTACTTCGCGGTGCAGCAGGAGTATCAGCGTCGTACATGTCTGGCAAGTCAGGCTAAGACTCAGATCGACTTTCTCAAGGGGATGGAGGAAGGTGGCTATGAGATCGATCCCGACAGCTTGGCGAATGCCCAGATCAAATTCGAGGGTTATTCGAACTGGGTAACGTCAATGGAGCTGATGGAGTTCCCGGAGTTAGGGTACGAGTTCGTCCCCTAACTGGGTACTTTCCTGAACGACTACGAGAGGCCTTCTTCCCCGTTAGGAGAGAGAAATTTTTGTTTTGAAGACTCCTGGATTCTAAAACCGTATGTCAGTCACGATATGGTTGAGCCCGAGGATAATGACAATACCGCGGGGAACGGCGCTCTCAGTGTGCTTGCCGACAGGGCGCTTAGGGGAGTCGACGAGAATCCCTCAAGGTTGGTCGACACTGTTTGTTTGTGTTTTTCCTTTTTGTTTTTCTTCGGTAACCAAAAGGAATCTAATTGTAGAAACTGTTGATAGGGATATGGATGAGGCTGCACCCATCGGGCATGATCCCATCGAGGAGTCTGTTCATGACGCGACTACTGGTGATGCTCTTCACCCCTCCTCGACTCTGACTCCGGCTCTTCAAACTCAAGGATAGGGGAATTAGCACCCGTCGTCAGCTTTGTTTCTACCGTATTTTGTCAGGCCGTGTATGGCCTTAAGAACTTTAATCTCTGTAATAAATATTTCTCCTCAGACTTGTGGAGGTTCGAGTTTACTCTGTTTTGTCCCGGGATGGTTTTTCTAGGTTTTAAGTCAAGTATTTGTTTTTATTCGTTTTGCGGCTAAGTGAGATACTTAGGCAGTTGTTATTTGAATTGTGAATCCGACCAGGTTCACGCGTTGGACAGTCGGATTGGTTTGTCTGCAGGTCGGGACCTGGCTTACGACGAATTCCGTCGCGTAGCTAAGTTTGCGAGGATACTCGGCTTATTAACTACTTAGACGTTCCTAGGAAAACATGCAGGTCGGGGCCTGGCTTAAATTCCTATTCGGATTAACTTCCGATCAAAGAATTTGTAGGTTATTTTACTACTGCATCTATGAGAAATGCATGTGATTATTCTTCTGGCCAAGTGCTTGGCCAGAACATCGATACAGATTTTCGCTCGGGGCTCTCGAGAAATTAAGGGTTAGTTTTGTTAGTGTGAGACCGAGCAGATAAAGTTTTTTTTTTTTTGGCCAGAACGCGGCGCTTCGTTAAGTGACATGGGGCGGGCAGGTGGGTGTTGGTTGTTCGGGGGGTGCGGTTGGTGTTGATACCGCTTAAGTGACTCTCCGAGGGTAGGGTTGTGCTCGAGCGCATGGACATGATTTTTGGTGACCTGCTTGAGCGTCTGCACGTTCCAGATCGATGGGGCGGGGGTTTCGCCGATAGTATCAAGTTTGTACAATCCCTGACGGGCTACTCTGGCTACCCGGTAAGGTCCTTCCCAGCTTGCCCTGGGTTGGTTAGCGTCCAACCCGCTCGTGTTGGGTACCTGTCGTAAGACGAGATCACCGATGCTGAGTGGACTAATCTGAGCAAGCTTGTGATTGTTTGAAATCGGGTCGCTGGTTGTCTTTTTCCATTCCAGGGGGTAGAATACATCGTTGGGTGCGGTCGTGGGCTGGCATGATGGCTGGTTCTTTGATTTTTTGATGGACGATCATGGCGTCTGGTTCGCGACGTTCTGTTCTCTTACTCGCTCTCGTTTTCCCCTATCTGACTTTTTCTTGGGATAGGGGCGTCCTTGTCGGGCATTGCTTTTTAGTTTGTGCCTTCTTCCTTGTTCGAGTCTTTCGAAGATTGTTGGTACCGAGTGGAGTCGATGTATGGGCATCCCGGGAATTGGTGGAGTCGAGACCTCTTTCGAGTCCTGTCTCTTTCCCTGAGATGAGGCTAGACTCTCCAGGAGGGTGTTCGTTTGACGAACCTTCTCATCTTGTGCGTCGAGACGGCGTTTCAGCAGTTGGAGACACTGCTCGTACTCGGCCTGGCTCCATGTACTTAAGGTCGTTAGACCGGGAAGACTACCTGATCGGACTTGATTTCGCCGCGCTGTGAGGTGGAGTCTCAGGTCCTTAGAGTGACCGGGGTTTTGTTGCGTATTGTCGGAATCGTCGGGAACTTGCACCAACTCTGGAAGGACGATCCTGTCGAAGACGGATGTTGAGTTCGGAGTACGCTTGTTTCCACCGAGGCGGCTAAAGGGGCGGTCGTGTTCCCTTCGTGAGCGTTCCTCGTGGTCGAGAGAGGTTATGTCTCTGTTGAGATCTACCATCTTCGAGCGTGAAAAGAAATCTTATAAGAAAGCTCCCCTACCTGGCGCGCCAAATGTTGAACTCAGAGGGCGGGTTCCACACTAAATTTATAAAAGAAGTTCGAGATTCTTTGTAATAGAAGTGGTAGATGAGAACATGTTAAAAAGTATGCTGTTTCGGGAGAGCAGGTAAATTCCGAGTAGGTTAAACAGAATAGAGAATAATCCGAACAGGTTAGATTAAAAGTGTATTGTTGCATAAATGTGATGGAAAAAGCATGGGGTTTCCCCCAAATGTCATACAACTATATATATTACCTCTCTAATCTAGGGTAAATGTGTAACCATATATACCTTTAATAAAGTTACCCTTCATTAAATGTAAAGTAACTATACCTAGTTATATCATATCCTCCCAAGAAATTGGGCCTTGGAGCTTGCTGGGCCGAGAGCAGAATTTGTCTTCGGGCTAAATCCGGGTGAAACATAATTGATCCAAACTTCTTTTTTCTTTTTTCTTTTTTTGGATTCTATTTCGGTTTTTGTAGATTGATTTCTAAAAACACTAAGATCACAGGTCTGTCCTGATTCCTCTCAAATTTCCCTTTTTGATTCTAAAATTTGAGTACTTTGGTTTTGATTATTGAGTGAAATTCGTTTCTTGATTAAATATCTGATATTTTCCCGTTGCAGAAAAGAGATGGGTTTATACTTACGTTCTCTAAAAACAGATAAGTTTGTTTTCAGAAGATGGAGAAAATGATAAACTCAGATATGGTTTATTCTATGCAAGGTTGGCGCGCAAACATGGAAGATGCGGGGAGTGAAGAAAAATCGAAAAATTTAACCCTTTTCTCTTTTTGGTATCCTCACTGATTCAATCATTGGTTTTGATATATGTAGCATGCTGCAATTCTTGATCTTGATGATAACACTTCCTTCTTGGGTGTGTATGATGGACATGGAGGTATAAAAACATTTGTTCCTTTTTTGGGGATTTCACCGGTTTTTAAAACTTGTATTTAATGCTCTTAAGGCAGCTAGAGCTAGAAGATTGGTATTGATATCTTTTGTACATTGAATCTCTAATGATTTTGGTTATTGTTTTAGGTAAATTTGTTTCGAGATTCTGCATCAAATATCTACACCAACAGGTTCTTAGTAACGAAGCATACGCAGCTGGAGACGTAGGGACTTCTCTTCAAAAAGCATTTTTCCGGTAACATTTCCGTGTTTCCGAGCTTTGGATTTAGAAGTTCGGCATAAAGTGTTTGATCTTGTTGATGTGGTTATTGTAGAATGGATGAGATGATGCAAGGACAAAGAGGATGGCGAGAATTAGCTTTTCCCACAAGGAGATGATGCATTTTAAAGTTTCCCACAGTCTTGTCTGATCGAAATTCTTTTCCCACAAGGAAATGATGCATTTTAAAGTGCACTCATTGACTTTGAAGGTAGCGAGTGGTTGCTTAATGAGATCACTCATTGCCATAATTCCAGATTGTGAAGCTGGGACTGCTAAACCATATTCTTAATGACCAAATGTATACTTCACTTGGTGACATGACTCATGTATTATTTTCGAAGTACTTGAATCTTTCGTTTTCATGGTTTTAATTTCTCTCTCCCGGTATATATGTTATTGATCCAAAACCATTAAAAAGAACATATCAATACACAATCAAAAGTTAAAATTTAGTAAACAAATAAAAAAAATCATGAACTTCGATTTAGAGTTTAGGGTATGGAATAAGATTTAGGGTATAGGGTATGAAATAAGATTTAGGGTATAGAAAAAACATCAATTTTATAGTTTATTTATGGATAGTGTATGAAATAAGATTTAAGGTATAGGAAAAAACATCAATTTTTCCTAATTTCTCAATTAAGAAAAGAAAACACAAAAAAAGAAAAAACAAAATTGTTTCATCATACTAAGAATAACATCTGATTTAGGGTTTTACGGATTCACATAAACCCTACAAAAGATGGAGAGTATTTGACATAGAGTTTAGGCTATCACTATACATACAAAAGTTTTATATATGATATTGGTTTTTAGGAACTTATGAATGTTTGATTTTGGATTTAAAGTTATTTTTTACACGAAGAACAAAAAATTATTACAAATCTATGTAATTTCTTTCACAAATTAATAAACTTTTGTTTGTATCGTGTACTAGTGGAAAAACTGTCTATTTCCCTACCGTAACTATGACATACACATATAACTCCACGAAAAGTTTGCCTCTGCACATATATCCACCGAGTGAAAGTTTCATGTCTATTTCCCCACCAATTGGAAGTTAAATGTGTATATCTCTACCCGACCAAATTTCCATCGGTTTTGTTGTTAACCCGATCCCAAACCCAGAAAACCATGATTTCACCGAATTGTAAACCCAATTGAAATTTAAAACCAAACTCTTTTAAAAATCTGAACCCGTTATAACCGACCTGACTCAACGGACAAAAATTCCCAATTCCAAATTCAATAGAACCCTAACACCCAAAATACAAAATTTTGTCAGATTGACTCAAAACATTGAGTGATAGGATCTTATTGGTACAAATGAGAAGGAATGGACGAGATGTTCACCAAAGCATAGAGTAACATGAATGATCTTGTTGCAGAGTCCCAACTATACCAAGATGCTACAGTCGGTGAAGAAGAGTACGAGGAGGACGAAGAAGAAGAAGAAGCTTAAAGAAAAAAACACATATTGTAAATATCGATTTCTTTTATTTCCTTTTGTGTTCTGTTCTTTTGAATTTCTTCTTGGATTCTAAATTTCTAATGCTTTACCAAATTATCGAAATCGTTTAGCGTAAAATGCTAGTTCAGAGGGAATTTACGAGCTTTCGATGGAATTTTTGCGAATTTACTGAGTTTAGGTATAGTGTGTCTAGGGTCTTTGGTTTTGTTTCTTTTGATGAATATGAATTTTTATTAGCTTAAAACTTCGTGAATAGAGATCAAGAAAGTTTGTGTTATTTTCTTTGTTAAACCTTTAAAAGCTGAGAGATATGATAATGCAGGCGATTTTATTGGGGCATACGGATTCGTACACGAGAGACAAAATGTTGCAAGTGACCATTGCATACAACCATTTTGGGGAAGGTCTTATACAGAGAATGCCAAGGTGCTTCAGGAAAAAGCTTTGGTTTCGTAAGAGACTAGTTAGTATCGGATGTTACTTGACAATCAAGCTCTTTTAGACCTTTAAACTTGGTTATAATCTCAAGGAAACCACAAGAAAAGTTATTACCACCAAAATCAGAACTTGCAAGTTACTACAAGTGGAATATGGTTAAGCAGGATTAGAAAAGTCACCAAGAAATGAGTTTTCCATGAATCTTGAAAGAGACAAGCTTATCACAGAGGTTCCAAATCCATGGAGGCAAAAAACTAAATAGTTTATTACCACTCAAATCATTTTCAGACAAAGAATAAGCATAACCAAGCTCTAAAGGGATTGACCAGGTTAAGAAATTGATGTTTAGGAAGAGATTTTGATAAACTCTATGTCCACAAACTCAATAAACAATCCTAAACTTCTAGGGTTTTAAGCTCTGCCTCGAAACGCTTTTCTTCCTTCTTTCCTCGTCGCCCGTATCTGCCCAGCTTTTCTTACTTCCACTCTTCATACACTCTGCAATATCATTGATGTATTCATGGAGACCATGAATCATGTTCTGGTCCAGTTTCTTTCCCTTTGTAGGTTCTTCTCCTCTCTTCAAAATTTGGACACGTTTAGAACCGAACATTAGCTTTCGAGCTGTATATGTCGTCTCTTGTTCATAAATACTTTCTCTCTGATCGCGGTTATAGAAACAGACCACCCATAATTTGTCGTTCGGCTCCTTCATCGTTGATTTCTGGCACAACTTCATCCACCACCATCAACGCATCAAATCCGACATTGTCAATTTCGATCTCAAATTTGTGGATTTTTTAGTTGGAGAAAATTCTAGGGTTCTGGATTTTTTTTTTCCTGATTTGGGGAAAACACACAAAGGGGATTGGGAATGAATTTTGTTTTGGTTTAGGATTAAATCGGGTTTTCAACCCATAAACCCGTATGAATCCTGTTAAGCAGGTTTTCAAATGGTTAACTAATTATTTGAAAACAGTAAACCAAACAGTAAACCGTCGTGTGGAGAAATAAACATGAAACTTTAATTTGGTGGAGATATACATATTTAACTCTAATTGGTGGGGAAATAGATATGAAACTTTCACTAGATATGGAACTTTCACTAGATATTAATATATGTGTATGTTATAGTTTGGGTGGAGAAATAGATAGTTTTACAGTTTCAAATTAAGTCAAAAAAAAAAAGTGTTTCAAATTACTTGTTGACTACCATCGATCCAATTATTTAACCGTCACGTTCTAAATGTTTTTCTTTTTACAAATATTAATATGCCAGGTCAGCGATCCATGGCATATTCTGCAACGGTATTATAGACCATTGGATCAGATAATTGACAATCAGTATGAACCGTCATATCTACTTTTAACATCATCTCTCATCACCAAACAAAATCCCTAATATGTCGTTGTCAATGGCTGCGAATGCCTCAGAGCAAAACCGATTAAATCTCTGCTTCATCTTCTCCGGCGACTCTCCCCTTTGCTCCTCTTTCGATTGCGATGGTGTGCTTGTTTACACCGAGAAGGACAGTCACAAGATCTCCTTCAACGACACTTTCAAAGAGGTTTTCTCATCCTTTCTTCCCTCTCGATTTCGATTTGTGTTCCCTAATTCTTCGCTCTGGGGATGATTTGAGTTTCAGTGATTTGCGAATTTTGTCTGTCATACAGAATAGATAGGTTGACTGCAGAGAGAACTAGGGTTGCTTAGCTGCGGAGGAATCAGAAAAGCGTGTGCGGTGGGTCCAAAAAACTGTGGCATTTTCCCGTCACATCGCTAAGTCCAAGCTCGAGGCTCTGGTGGAGAAGCCAGCCAAGTTTTATCCAGCGGAAGATGAAACCGCTCCCTAAGAGACAAAAACCAAAGCCTTGTAAGCTAAAGTTATCCATCTTCTTCGATTGATATTTGAATTCAATCTAAATAAGTTTGTGTCTTTGGTTACAGTAGATTCTGTATTAGTTTTTGTTTGGATCTGTTGGTTATTATAAGAGGGATCAATTGAATCATTGATTCTAGGATTTGAAATGTAGGATTAGTTGAAACGTAGGATTCATGGAACAGCCTTATTGGTCTGATAATAAGGTAAAAGATAATGTTCTCTAATTTGTGGGTTTCCACAACTTATAATAATATCTACACTAAGAGATTAAATTGCTCTTACATTCACTTTGGCATGTTCTGACATTGTTTCTTATGAAATTGCTATCTCAGGCTTTCTACAACATCCTCCAATAGTTAATTCGTCCAATTGGTGTAGAACATAATTAAGAACAATGACAAGACGGCTTACATCATATATAGATGCAGGTTGTATTAACATCCATGATGAAGCACAAAGCACTAAAGCTTGTAAGTTAGTGATCAACTCTTTTAATCTATCATATGATTGTTTTCTAGTTAGTAGATTTTAGATCTATGACCTTTGATTACTTGATTTTTGTGGTGATAAGCACTCTGTGGCAAAGAAGCCTGCTAAAGGAGCATGCTGTACGTAAAAGAGCAGCTGCTAAAGGATCCAAGAAATGGAAATTTTCGATATTTTGGATGATGTCTTTGCATTAGGATTAGGCATTCAAATTTCAGAAATTTAAAACTTGGGAGAGAAATTCCCTAAAATACCACCAAAAAAAAAAATCCAAAAATACCACTAATTTTCAAAAGTTTCATAAATACCACAACCTCAAAAATTAATTTTCAAGAGCTCAGAATTTAAATTTTTGGGTTTGGGTTAACTATTGTACAATTAGGGTATAGTTTTAGGGGGTACGATTTAGGTTTGGAGTTTAGAGTTTTAGTTTTGAATAATTAAAGTTAGTTTTAATTTTGTGATATTTTTAGAACTTTTGGAAAAAGTGGTATTTTTGGAACTTTTGAAAAGTGGTTGTATTTTTGGAACAAAATTTTTTTTTGGTGGTATTTTTGAGAATTACCCATATGTATATCATTGTGTATATTTTCAGATTTCAGTTTGTAAATAACAAGTTAATAAAATTATAATGCAGTTTGATATTCTATTTTGGTTTTATTGCTATTTAATTTCTTTTTATAATTGTACATTTTTAAAAGATATTACAATATATAAATGTGCTGGCAATAAACTAAATAATAGCATTAAACTACTGCTATTGTATATCAAATATGATAGCTTTAAATATACGCTATATTGTAAGATATTGTAGCTTATAAATATGCTAAACTAAACTAAATAAAAACATTTAAGTATTGCTATAGTATATCAACCTCTAATGCTATCGTACAGTGGTGATCTAAGAAAGCTCTCGATGTCACAGCTTTTATGAAAACGCTATTAAACACGTATAATAGCGCTTATGTTGAACTAAGAATGTCCATTTTTCTTGTAATGTGAGTATCACCACTCATATAATGAACCACCAACTCCATTCGGTAATTCTCAGGACAACGAACCGAGCATAAGTTGCACTCCATCCGTATACGCCACTCGTCTGCCTCTTCAGGCCCAACACCGCCAGCGAAGAAAGCAGTACTCAAACTCCGCATCTGACCCATCATCTTCAGATAGGTCTGATGCACCTCGGCCACCGCAGCCCTCGGCTGCACCTCTGCCACTGGAGGCACCACTGAAGCCGGAACCAGATCCACTACCGGAAACTGCTCCATCAACTATGTCAGCATCCCCTCAAGACGATCCAAATGATCCCGAGCTGGAGCAGCATCCACCCCAGGGCCTGCCCCACCACCAGCTAACCCGACACCCCTCCCAGCACCCACAAAACCCATACATGCACTTGCGCTGGTCTTACTCACATATCCTACATGATGTGTCTGAGACTTTGACACCTGTATAGCACTCGCAACCACGCTACTAGAAGACTCAATCACTGGTCCACGACCACGACCTCGGCTTCTACCATGGCCTCTAGCTCCAGAATCCATCTCTTTGTACACTACAAGGAAACATGTGCCTTTGCGACGGAAACAACTCCTCGCAGTTTTGCGTCTTAGTTGCGACGGTTTTGCGTCGAATCGTACTTTTGGATGCAAAACCGTCGCAAAATTTGCGATACCTTTGCGTCGTAAGACATTTGTTACTGTGCTAACAACATTGCGTCGAATTTGCGACGAATTGAAAGTTGCAGGGGCTTTGCGACGAAAGTAGGTTGACCACGTTTTCATTGCTTCTTACTTGTTTATGAGTGTAATATTTAAGCCACAAATAAATCGCAAAAGTGTTGGAAAAGAGTCGCAAATTAGTTGCAAATTGAAATGAATTTCTATAAAAACCACGAATGTTTGATCAAAAACGAAAACCAACAAAGAAAACAAAAAAAAGTCTTAATCATCAATTAGTATGTCTTATCATTAAGTAATCATTACCTAACTACTATGTTTGGTTTTCGCATGGAGAGGATTTTGTTGTCAATGTTCCGGGTAGTTCAAGTACGAGTTATCGTGGGAATGTAGAAGGTGGTAGTAATTATGAGGATAATAATTATCAGTATGGTCATCATAATTTTAATGAGTCTTCGTATGGAAATACTGATGGGAATATGTTTAATGACATGGTTAATGATGCATTTCAAGAAACTACTGCTTCGTTTAGTGATCATACTTTTGAAGAACCAAACCCGAGTGCTAAAAAATTTTATGATATGTTAGATGCTGCTAACGAACCTATCTACGAAGCATGTAGAGAAGGGCTATCAAAATTGTCCCTAGCATCTAGGATGATGACAATTAAAAGCGAAGATAACCTTAGTGAAAATTGCATGGATAAATAGGGTGAATTGTTTAAAGAGTATTTGCCAGAGGGTAATAACTCTACTGAGAGTTACTATGAGATACAAAGATTGGTAGCAAGTCTTGGATTACCTTCTGAGATGATTGATGTCTGCATTAATAATTGTATGATTTTTTGGAAAGATGATGGTCAACTGCAAGAATGTCGTTTTTGCTCCCATCCAAGATATAAGAAGATTAGTGGTCGAATGAAAGTCCCGTTCAAGCGTATGTGGTATCTTCCAACAACAGATAGGCTGCAACGATTATATCAATTAGAGCAGACAGCAGGGGCAATGAGGTGGCATGCTGAACAAGATTGTGAGGGCGTGGTGGTTTTCAATCCATCAGATGCAAAGGCATGGAAACACTTTCACACGGTAGATCCGGTGTAATGACCCATACCTAGGCTAGGCATAGGCCGGACCAAGTTGCATGGGATGGACGGATCAAATAAGGACCATTTGGTCTTAGTTAAAGTTATCATGACGTTTCTTTGAGACGAAGTAACGTAGAAATTAGTATTACCAAACTTGGTATTTATGAAAAAATAAAAAATTGCGGGATTGAGCTTCTCGGAATTGACGTGCTCGGGATTTAATGTGCTCGGGATTAAGCAAGCACGACAAATCTCGTAAGCACGAGGTGTCGTGCATACGTGTGATGAGTCAACGGAAGCACGACAAATTCCGTAAGCACGAGGTGTCACGTATATGAGCGATGAGTCAACGGAAGCACGACAAATTCGAAGCACGACAAATCCCGTAAGCACGAGGTGTCGCGTTCGGAAACAACAAGTCATCGGCGACTCACCTACTTACTTGCTTGCCTACTTCAATCTATATATAGAGGCAAGGAGCTCTCATAAATCCCATAGAGTTAAACACAAAAATTTTGGATCATGCTTTACTTTATCTAAGTTTATCCCAAGCCAAATTCTGTTTGTACCGAGCAGCGTCCGTTTGAGCTTGATCCAACATTGAGAATTTCTAGCCGAACCTCTGCCCAAATCTTCCGATCCACGTGAACCATTGCCGGAGACTGTTAGCCAACGAGCGGTCTAGAACATTTTCAAGGAAAGTTTATAGTAAGTTCCGATGGATCCTTTTCATTTTAAATCATAGATTCTTGTTCTCAACTTGAATCTAACCGTAGCCTTTTTATCTTATGCTTAGAATCAAACGTTGGATCAGTCCCGCAAAGATTTTCGAGAATCCGAAAGAAGCCCTGTACATGTCTTGATCCGATCTAGGTAAAAATCAGTTAGCTTGATTCCTTATGTTTCATTGAAAACTCTAAGTGATGTCTTAGTAAACCTTATGATTCGTTTGTTCAGGAAGCAAGCTCGAGTCTAAAGCAGAAATCTGAGAGTAAAGTCTTAAGCAGACTCGCATACTTCATCTTTTGAGGTGAGTCTAGGTTATGCGTGTTTGTGTGATGATGAGTAGAACACACGTTTGTTTATTGTTTTGCTTATAGGCGTAGAGGTTCGTGTTAAATAATTCACTAGAATTGATAAGGGTTTTAAATAGTGAAAAAGGGTAAAGAATGAACTATGTGTTTGAATGGTATTGAGTGTTTGCTTGGTTAATTATTTTATACGAATTGAGGTTTAAGTAATTCATTCGTAAAATTGGTAAGTGTTGAGAATGAACCTAAGCAATTTTGTTACAAGTTTATATGCATAAATGATTATTGGTAAATCATAAACTTGTTAAACTTCTTAAGAACGTGGTATGTCATTCCCGTGATCCGTGACTTAGCCATTTACTATGGAGTAATGGTTATATAGTTCACGAAGACACGGAGAGACGGGATTGCAGCCTAGGGTCATGTACTGCATAGCGATCGATGCAGAGTTGATAAAGGACCCTAAGTTCTTTGCCTTTGTGGTGAGGGACCAAACGATGCCTTTGGTTACACGCGATGGGAATTGACAACGCGTTAGACCTTATGGAATTTAAAATGATAATAAATTCATATCATAAACCGTTCATAATTATTTATGTATGCACTTGAGTGTTGATTGTTATTTTGGGTTTGGTTGGGAAATTATATGATTGAATGTTTAGGGGAACCTAGACTCACTGAGCAACTAGTGCTCACGACTCAACTTGTTTTGCATGTAACCTTTAGCGGGTAGACCTTTGGGAAGCACATCACGGAATGTTAGGATTAATTAGTGGTAGATTTCCCTTGCTTTCGTAAATTATTAATATTTACTATGTATATGAATGTTTTGGAGTGTTAGACTCAGAATCGAATATAATTTGTAATCGTTTAAAATCCTAAGTAGAAATTAATAAAGGAAAGGTTTTAAATGACTCGGGTTTCATAAGATACTTAGTCATGTCCAGACAATCCAACTAGCAGATATAGCTCGGGTTGGCAAGCCTTGAGTTTTTTTCGATAGGGACGGATGCTTGAGTGTCTAGTCTACGAATTTTGGATGCGTTCCTTGAACCTCATATCGGGCACTTAAGTGTTCCTCAGTGGCATCTCCGTTTAGATCCTGAACTAGGGCGTTACATCCGGACTTTGTTGTAGAACATAAAAATGTGTATTTGGGTCTTTGCACTGATAGGTTTAGTCCTTTTGGTATGTCTGGTCGGCAATATTTGTTGTGGCCAGTCATAGTGACCCCATATAATCTCCCACCGGAAATGTGTATGCATAAAGAATTTTTATTTCTCAGCATTTTGGTTCCAGGGCCTAAGCATCCAAAAAGATCACTTGATGTATTCCTAAAACCTCTTATACATGAACTAAAGCAGTTGTGGCATGTTGGTGTACACACGTTTGATTCGTCGAGCCGTCAGAACTTCAACATGAAGGTTGTCCTTATGTGGACGATAAGCGACTTTCCGGCGTATCGCATGCTATCTGGATGGACAATGCATGAAAAGTTATCATGTCCTTATTGTTTAGATAAGATTGAATTATTTCAATTGTCAGCTGGAGGGAAAGCTTGCTGGTTTGACTGCCACCGTCGTTTTCTTCTAATGAGTCATCCTTATAGAAAGAGTAGGATGTTCTTCCAAAAAAAGAGTTGTTAAAACCTCCCCCTTGGTTTAACTCTCATGTGAGGAGTTGGAAGAACAAATGGATGGATATGGTGCAGAAGAAACTGTAAAAGTTGCGGGTAATTGGCAAAGTAATCCAGTAAATATGCATAAGAGTAGTATATTTTGGGAGTTGCCATACTGGAAGGATCACATCTTGAGGCACAACTTGGATGTCGTGCATGTGGAGAAAAATTTCTTCGAGAATATTATACACACATTGTTGAACGTTTCAGGTAAAACAAAAGATAATCGAAAATCTCGTCTAGATCTCACGGCTTTATGCATAAGGCTAAAGCTACATCTAACGGGAGATGGTAGGGCACCGATTCCCTGTTTCCGACTATCACCTGCTGCAAAGAATGCTTTGATAAACTGGGTTAAGGAGTGGGTGAAGTTCCCAGATGGATACATGTCCACTTTTTCAAGGTGTGTTGAGCAAGGGGGCAAATTTTCTGGGATGAAGAGCCACAATTGTCATGTGTTCATGCAACGACTACTCCCTTTTGCATTTCAAGAGCTTTTACCGCAAAATGTCCACGACGCAATAGCAGATGTTACGTGTATCTATGGTTATTGATATATACATTCAATTATATTTTGTATGTATTAGTTAATTATTAACTTACTCCAGACCGGATTGCCATTTCAGGTATTGGAGCATTT
This sequence comes from Draba incana, assembly GCA_963576765.1. Lineage (NCBI taxonomy): Eukaryota > Viridiplantae > Streptophyta > Magnoliopsida > Brassicales > Brassicaceae > Draba > Draba incana. The sequence continues at coordinate 18,701,136 of OY755216.1, read as the reverse complement.
TTCAGAGACTTATGTGCTAGAACCTTAATAGAGGACGAAATCTCGAAGTTGAATTTAGACATACCACTCACTATTTGCAACTTAGAGAAGATATTCCACCTTTCTTTTTCGATGTGATGGAACATCTGGTTGTACACTTACCTTATGAGTTAGATTTGGGTGGGCCTATCCAATTTCGATGGATGTACCCCTTCGAAAGGTTCTTCAAACATCTTAAGATGAAGGCGAAAAATCTCGCAAGAGTTGAGGGATCAATCATTGCTGGAAGTTTGACAAAGGAGACATCAAACTTCTCTACTTACTACTTTAGCCAAACCGTGAAAACTAAGAAAACCCGTCGTAGACGATACGATGATGGTGGGGTTGGCCGAACATATCACTTGGAGGGTGTACCAGATGTTTTCTCTGATGTTGGTCGAATGGGTGAAAAAGTGAAGGAAACAACGTGGTGTGATTTTAAGCATATGCAAGCTGCCCATACAAATATAATGCTAAATTGTAACTACTTTCAGTCATATGATAGGTATAGATATATATATATATATATATATATATATATATATATATATACATATATGAGAATGTATTATTTAATATATATACAACTAATTAACCGGTGCACATGCAGAATGTTAGAAGGACAAATACGAGAAGTTTTTCCTGATCTAAATGATGAAGAAGTCCATTCTTTCCTAAAACGTGATTTTGCTAGCTGGATGCAAAAAAAGATAAGAAACATGCATTTAAATTTTTTATATGTATACAAGTATATATATGTATATATACTAATTGTTTCAATTTGAGAATAGGTGGCGAAGAAATCTCGACACGGTTGGCCATTATGGGTACATGAGTTTGTTTTGGGGCCTATTGCAAGCATAAAAACGAGTAAGATGTATTGTACTCGCGGCTTTATATTTCACATATTTGAACATGGGCAAAATAAAGCCACTGCAAATTATGGTATTCATGTCCCGAGCGATACCAACTTTTATGGTATTTAAAAAGAAATCATCGAGATTGAGTATACTGGTGTGTTAAACTTGAAAAGTGTATTATTCGTTGTGATTGGTTTGATCCATCCATTGGTGTCGAGGTTAGAACCAGCAAATTCGGAGTTGTTGACGTCAAAGGAAACAGGAGTTCCACCGACAAGTTTGAGCCATTTGTTTTAGCATCCAAGCAGAGCAAGTACTCTTCATTCCTTACCCTAGCACTTCTGCACGTCGGGATCAAGATTGGCTATCTATGATAAAAGTTAACCCAAGGGGTCGAATTGTCGGGGGGTTAGCAACTGATGCTGATGATCAACCCCCAGTGCAACCTACCAGAACCGAAGAAGTTTAAATCCCTACAGAGGTAAACACCGATTTGATAAGAATTGACCCGCTCTATTGTGGTCTTGATGTGATATTCGAGGATTCGGATGGAAACGGAGATGAATTTGGTGAAGACGACGAGGAAGAAGATGAGGAGGAAGATGAGGAGGAAAATGAAGGGGGAGTACGAAGTTATATTTATGATCATGTAGAAGAAGATTAATAAATTAAATGGCAGGTGTTGTATTTATAAGTTATATTTATGATCATGTATATTTATGATCATGTAAAATTGATAAGTTATATTTATGATCATGTAAAAAAAAAATTTAATTTTAAAGTTGCATATTTGCGACAATGTTGCAAGGAAATCCTCGCAAAACCGTCGCAAATAAAATATTGTTTGCGACGTATTTGCGACGGTGTCCTCGCAACATCGTCGCAAACTTTCAAACTACACCAAAGACAACAAGAAAATTTTTATACCAAGAAAAGTATACCTCATAATTTGTTGAAAAGAAAAGTATACCCTTAAAATTGTATTTTAAGGGTTTCTAGTTTTATGGGTTGCGACGATTGCGAGGAAACCGTAACTTGTATGTTAAGGGTTTCAAGTTTTTAGTGATTATATTACTTACTTCTTAGTTTAATCTAACCAAAAGAGGATGTTAAGAACAAGTAAACCAAAAAATATATGTTTATGGTTTAGGGTTTAGATTTTGCGACGATGTTGCGATGGAACCGTCGCAAAAACGTCGCACTGAGGACGGTTTGCGACGAATTTGTGACAGTTCCCTCACAAATTCATCGCAAAACCTAAACCCTAAACCCTGAACGTATAATTTTTTAGGTTACCTATTCTTAACATTCTCTTTTGGCTAGATCCAACTAAGGACTCAGTAGTATTAGCAATAAAAAATTATCATAGAAATTATTGTAACATCAATCTATCAATCGTGAGAAACTTATGTATATACATCATACACTTAGATAATGAATATGGTAAATCTATCATTTACACCGATTATATGATTTCCTGCATTTATTGTCCGTCTTAGTTTGCTATATGCACAAGGGACCCAAAGAAGTATATTTAGCGTTTTGTATTCCTAAAATTGGTGTACAAAACACGAAACCCTAAACAAACCCTAAACCCTTTTTGCGGCGATTTTGCGACGGTACTGCGATTTACGACGATTTTGCGACAATTACAGCAGTCAAACTTATTTAATATAGTATTTATTTACTGGTTTTGCGATGACTTAGCGAAAGAAAAGGCGGTGAAAACGAAGTTTTCACTACAAGAAAACAACCCCATTTGCGAGGGTGATTTTCGTCGCAAATTCGTAGCAAATGGCTATTAACGAATTTGCGATGATTTTTCGTTTGTCGCAACAAGCTCGTCGTAACCCAAAAATCGTCGCAAAATCGTCGCTAATATAGCGATGATTTTGCGACTTTAATATTTGCGACTTATACTGCTCACCGCAGATTTGCGACTTTAATATTTGCGACTTATACTGTTCACCGCAGATTTGCGACGAAATAGCATCGGTTTTACGTGGTAAACGTTTGCGTCGACTAAGCGGCGTTTTAGCGTCGAACATTTTTCCGACGGAATTGCTACGTAATTACGACGTATTTTTGCGTCGGTTTTGCGACGGTATTCCAGCTTCTATTTGCGACGGTATTGCGACTAGTTGTTTGGGATATGTTTGCGTCAAACAGTTTTGCGACGTAATTGCGGCTGTTATTTGCGACGGTTTTGCGAGGATTTTCGATGTGATTTATTAAAAATAATAATAATAATAATTTATAATTTAAAAAAAAAAAATTCGAAAATATTTTAAATTTAATATAAAACATAAAATATAGTTTAACATAAAACATTAAAATACATAAATCTAAAACAGAAAACAAATCTAATCGAATCTGATATCACCGAGCGGATCCCTGGTCGATGTGCCTCCTTCGTCGTCTTGTCTCTTACTCATAATCTCGGCAATGACGGGGTTCGTCTTCGCTAACTCCGCGAACATATCATCATAGACGGTCTCAGTCCTCTCTAACTTTTTCTCCGTTTCGCCGAGCCGTTGTTTTGTTTCCTGGAGCTCCTTGGCTATTTGCAGATCAGAAGCAAATCTCAAAACGGGACAAAACGGCACTCCCTGATCATCCGTCCGGATAGATCATGTAAATGTCATCATTCCCTTACGGGTTCGAGGAGCCATCTACAAAATAAAATTAAAAGTTTACAATTTTACATAAATAATAATAAAATAATTTTATTTTAAAAAATGTTAATAGTATAATAAATATTTAAAATTGTGAATAAAATTAAAAGGGAAATAAAGTTTTTACCTGTGATGCGACACGGTTAATCGCCAACGGTGTCAACTGAGTAGGTTGACCATCGGGAGTAAGCTGGGTTGAGAGTTCTTCGACTCGGTCAATGACATCGTCGTGGAGCTTGTGGACACGTTCATCAACCCATGTTCCGTCCCGCCTGCGGTGGGTCTTCTCCCAAACCTCTGGCATCGTTGCGGGAACTCCTTTTTCCATGGCCTAAAAATGAAAACATATTAGAAGTTGAGATTTTTGTGACCGTAAAAATTGAAAGTAAAAAATTTAATAACTTACAATGTCAATAGCATGCTGAGCATAAGAAATCTGTCCCGAACAGTGTTTTGAAGGCTGGTCACTACCGCCAACCTTCGTCAATCGAGCAGACGAGCACTGGGCGGACTTCTCCTGAGATGTCTCCAACTCTCAGAAGGCGACAAGGCCAGCCCAAATTGTGGGATCGAAAAAAGATGGCATACATACCTTCGGATCCGGATTCTTTTGCCACTTCTTCTTCCACCGTCCTATTTGGTCGTTGAGACGGTTCTTCGCTTTCTCCTCAAATTCCTCACGAACTAAACCGTTAATCGCGGGGTCTCAATAGTATTTTTGCTGCAAATTGTCATAAATTAAAACACAGTTAGAAAATTACAAAATTGAATAAATAAATAAAATTTTTAAAAAAATAAATTACCGCGAATTGTTTGTACCACCGATCCTTGATCTCCTGGGTAACATACTTCCAACTCCTGTGGCACATCTTGAAATCCCGCTCTACGATCTTTCTAACATCCTTTCCAACCGAATTTTTGCAAAACCTAAAAAAATAAATAAAAAGCATATTATGTGTAAATATATTAATAATTATTAAACAAAATTAAATTAAAACTATGTAAAAAAAATTACATACCACACAGCGTTGCCGGCGGTAGGGTCAGGTTCTAAATGGGGAAGAACCTGCCGTCCGGGACTAACGAGAAGCTGCCCCAAGGTCATGTCATCCCATGAAGGAACTGGTCTAGGGTTTGCCTCGGGTGGTGGCGTCGGCTGTGACTCAGGAATCCTTGAACCAGAGGAGGAAGCAGAGGTGTGCGTGGAATGTGTACGCTGTCCTGGTCATGAATGACCTCTACCACGACCAGCACCGGGCTGTAAGTACTGACTATACTCGTTCTCCTCCATCTAAATAAATTTTATAATTTTTGAAATTAGTAATAGCATATTAAAAAAAATATGTAATCTAATATTGATTTTAACAATTTTAATGATAACATTAAATTAACCTAATCAACATTAATGAATTATAACATTGAACATCAAAATAATTTAACAAAATTAGTAAATTAAGAATTTTAACTATTATACTATAAATAAAAATAGCAATATTAGTTAATCCTCAATTCTCAAGTACAATTCCATTCCGAATTAATTATTCCTAACCATTCTCCTATAAACCACAATTAACTAATAAATTATATACGAAAGAAAAATTTAAAATTCATAAAAGAAAAGAAAAATTTAGAGAATTACCTTATAAGGTCGAGAATGATTTGAAAGTCGAGGGAACTTTTTGTTAGAGAGAGAAACATTTTTTGTAGAGAGAGAAGAGAGATGTGAGGAATGAGCGAGGGATTGGAATTGCATATATAGGAAAAACTTTCCCTCGCAATTCCGTTGCAATTCGGTCGCAAAGTGGGCCGAATATTTCACCCAATGCATGTTTGTCGCCACAACTTTTCGTTTGCCGCGCAGGAAGCGTCGCAAATGCCTCGCAAATATTAAAAAAACCGTCGCAAATACCTCGCAAACTGTAAATCCCAAGGTGAATGTACGATCAATTAATAGAGTTGGCTGTAATTATGGTCGCAAAAGTGTAGCAAATTTAGCAACGGATTTGCGACAAAATCGTCGCAAATACTTCGCAAATAAAAAATTGCTACGCATTTGCAACGTGTTCGTCGCAAATCCCACGCAAATGAGGTTTAAGGTATACTTAGGGGATTGGATGTTTTAGACCAAAATTACGATTCATGAAAGGTAAATATACACTTGTTTAGGTCCTTAGTGCATGTATGAAGCAAAGTTAATCTACTAATGGAAGTTTTTCGTAAAATCGGCAGAAATGATAGATTGGTCATATTCTTTGTATAAGTGCATGTATGTGATACTTCGTTATATATGTTTCTCGATAATGTTTTAATAAGTTTTTTATTTGAATAATTATAGAGGGATTGTTATTTATTAGACGACTCATACATTTGTATTCGAAGAAGGGCCTATTTAAACGGGTAAATAATGTACTGGTTAGGGTTTTTTACTTATTCTTATTTCTTGGACATTGATGCAAATAATTTTATATATCAATTATGGCGGCCTCTTTGATATCTTTTTAAAAAATATTTTTTTTTTACACCACACTCGAAAATACATACTTAATATATACACATAATTAATATTAAATTTATTAATCTTCTTCATCATGATCAGAAACATAACGTTCTATTCCGCCATCTTCGTCATCATCGTCGTCCTCATCTTCATCTTCGTCTTCATCAAACTCATCTTCGTTTCCTTTTGAATCCTCGAACATCACATCAAGACCACTATGAAGTGGGTCAATTCTTGTCAAAACGGTGGTTACCTCTGTAGGGATCGAAACTTCTTCGGTTCTTGCAGGTTGCACTGGGGGTTGATCATCATCTGCATCAGCTGCTAACCCCCCGACAATTCGACCCCTTGGGTTAACTTTAATCACGGATAGCCAATCTTGATCCCGTCGTCCACGAGTACGAGGGTAAGGAATGAAGACTACTTGCTCTGCTTGGGATGCTAAAATAAATGGCTCAAACTTGTCAGTGTAGCTCCTATTACCTTTTACATCAACAACTCCAAATTTGCTGGTTCTAACCCCGAGACCATTGGATGGATCAAATCAATCACAACGAAATAATACACTTTTCAAGTTCAACACACCAGCATACTCGATCTTAATGATTTCTTTCAAAATACCATAGAAGTTTGTATCGCCCGAGACATGAATACCATAATTTGCAGTAACTTTATTTTGTCCATGTTGAAATGTGTGAAAAATAAAGCCGCGAGTACAATACATCTTACTCGTTTTTATGCTTGCATAGGCCCCAAAACAAACTCATGTACCCATAAAGGCCAACTTTGTCGAGATTTCTTTGCCACCTATTGTCAAATTGAAATAATTAGTATATATATATAAGTAATACTAATATAACTCATGCATTGTTCTTACCTTCTCCCGCATCCAGCCAGAAAAATCACGTTCTAGGTAAAATTGAACTTCTTCATCATTTAGTTTAGGAAATGCTTCTCGTATTTGGCCTTCTAACATTCTGTACACCCGTTAAATAGTTGTATATATTTTTTCAATTAATATATATAAATACATATATATATATATATACCTCTCATATGGCTGAAAGTAGTTACAATTAAATATATATATTTTATACGTATGGGTAGCTTGAATATGCTTGAAATCACACCACGTTGATTCCTTCACTTTTCCACCCATCCGACCTACATCACAGAAAACATATGGTACACCCTCCAAGTGATATGTTCGGCCAACCCCACCATCGTCGTATCGTTTACGACGGGTTTTCTTAGTTTTCACGGTTTGGCTAAAGAAGTAGAGAAGTTTGATGTCTCCTTTGTCAAACTTCCAGCAATGATTGATCTCTCTACTCTTGCGAGATTTTTCGCCATCATCTTCAAATGTTTGAAGAACCTTTCGAAGGGGTACATCCATTGAAATTGGACTGGACCACCCAAATCTAACTCATGTGGTAAGTGTACAACCAAATGTTCCATCACATCAAAAAAGGAAGGTGGAAATATCTTCTCTAAGTTGCAAATAGTGAGTGGAATGTCTGAATTCAACTTCGAGATTTTGTCCTTCATTAAGGTTCTGGCACATATGTCTCTGAAAAATGCTCCAATACCTAAAATGCCAATCCGGTCCGGAGTAAGTTAATTAATACAGTTACAAAATACATGTATGTATATATTAATAACCACAGATAAACGTAACACCTGCAATTGCCTCGTGTACATCTTGCGGTAAAAGCTCTTGAAAGGCAAAAGGGAGTAGTCGTTGCATGAACACATGACAAACATGGCTCTTCATCCCAGAAAATTTCCCCCCTTGCTCAACACACCTTGAAAAAGTTGACACGTAGCCATCTAGGAACTTCACCCACTCCTTAACCCAGTTAATCAAAGCAATCTTTGCAGCAGGTGATAGTCGGAAACTGGGAATAGGTGCCCTACCATCTTCTGTTAGATGTAACTCTGTCCTTATGCATAAAGCCGTGAGATCCAGACGAGATTTCCGATTGTCTTTTGTTTTCCCTGCAACATTCAACAATGTGTGTATAATATTCTCGAAGAAATTTTTCTCCACATTCATGACATCCAAGTTGTGCCTCAGCAGATGCTCCTTCTAGTAAGGCAATTCCCAAAATATATTTTTCTTATGCTAGTTATGGTATACCCAATACCCAATAGGCATATTTGCTGGAGGTAAACCAAGGGGGAGGTTTTAACAACTCGACTTCGAAATAACGTCCTACTCTTTCTATAAGGATGATCCCTTGGAAGAAAACGACGATGGCAGTCAAACCAGCAAGCTTTCCCTCCCGCTGATAATTGAAATGATTCAGTCTTATCTAAACAATAAGGACATGATAACTTTCCGTGCGTTGTCCATCCTGATAGCATACCATACGCCGGAAAGTCGTTTATCGTCCACTTGAGGACAGCCTTCATGTTGAAGTTCTTACGGCTCGACGAATCAAATGTGCGTACACCAACATGCCACAATTGCTTTAGTTCCTTGATAAGAGGTTGTAGGAAGACATCAAGTGATCTTTTTGGATGTTTTGGCCCTGGAACCAAAATGCTGAGAAATAAAAATTCTCGGTGCATACACATTTCCGGTGGAAGATTATATGGCGTCACTATGACTGGCCACAACGAATATTGCCTACCAGACATCCCAAAAGGACTAAACCCATCAGTGCAAAACCTTAAATACACATTTCTATGTTCTACAGCAAAGTCTGGATGTACCGTGTGAAAGTGTTTCCACGCCTTTGCATTTGATGGATGGGCGACCACCCCTTCCTCACAATCGTGTTCTGCGTGCCACCTCATTGACCCTGCTGTGTGCTCTGATTGATATAATCGCTTCAGCCTATCTGTTATTGGAAGGTACCACATACGCTTGAATGGGACTTCGTTGCGACCACTAGTCTCCTTATATCTTAGATGAGAGCAAAAACAGCATTCATGCAGCTGAGCATCATCTTTCCAAAAAAATCATACAATTATCAATGCAGACATCAATCATCTCAGACGGTAATCCAAGACTTGTTACCAATCTTTGTATCTCATAGTAACTCTCTGCAGAGTTATTAACCTCTGGCAAATACTCTTCAAACAATTCACCCCATTTATCCATGCAATTTTCACTAAGGTTATCTTCGCTTTTCATTGTCATCATCCTAGATGCTAACGACAATTTTGAAAGCCTTTCTCTACATCCTTCGTAGATAGGTTCGTTAGCAGCATCTAACATATCATAAAAAAAATTAGCACTCGAGTTTGGTTCTTCAACAGTATTATCACTAAACGAAGCAGTAGTTTCTTGAAATGCATCATTGACCATATCATTAAACCTATTCCCATCTGTATTTCCATATGCAGATTCATTAAAATTATCATGACCATACTGATAATTAATATCCTTATAATTACTACCACCTTCTACATTCCCAGGATAACTCGTACTTGAACTACCCGGAACATTGACAACAAAAACCTCCTCATGCGAAAACCAAATATAGTAGTTAGGTTAAAACCCCCTCGTAAATAAATGTTTTCAAACATTTCGCGTATCATGTGGAACAAAGTTTTTGCATTTCACACAAGGACAGAAAATTTTCACGTTACCGTCGTTGGTATATCCTACGACAGCCCCTTGGTTGTCTATCGCCTAGGTCAAAAACTGGTCAAGCCCTTCTCTAAATTCTCTAGACACTTTGCCAGTTTCTGGATCTTTGCGGTTGTACATCCATCTCGAACCACGTAGACCTCATGATGCGAAGACATCTTCGATTAATTATCAAATTAATTTTTCTCTTTAAGAAATCTTAGAAAGAAAAAAATTTCTCCTCGGATTGTTTTTTGATTATGATTGGAATGTTTGTTGTGAATTCGTTCATTACACATTCGAGGTTTTTATAGAAAATTGGTCTGTTTTGCTACTAATTTGTGACCTTTTTGCTTCTATTTTGCGACACGTTTGCGACTAAAAATATTGCACCCATAGACAGGTAAGCATCATAAACACATGTTGTAATAAATTGATCGCCAAATGGTAGCAAATTTCATTTCGTCGCAAAACAGACGCTAAGTAATCGCTATTATTACAAAATATCTTACCACGCAAAATCCTCGCAATATTTGCGACGTTTTTGTGTCGTCACCTCATAGTCACCGCAAAATCGTTGCAAAAACATTAAATTTGCGACGGTTTTGCTACGGAATTTTCCCACGCAAATTTGCAACGATTTTGCGTCGTATTGCTAAATCTCGTCGCTAATTGGTCGCAAATGTTTCGCAAATTTGCGACGTTTTAAATCCTCGCAAATTTCCGTCGCAAAAGGCCATGTTAACTTGTAGTGTTTGCGACGGTTTTACGACGAAACCGGCAGTTAACCCAAAGTTTTGCGAGGGTTTTGCGACGGTTTTGTGACAAAAAATTGCGACGGTATTGCGACGGATCTTTTCCTATATAAGCACGAGCCCAGATTCATGAACAGTCGCACAATCATCTATCCCATCTCGCAAAACCGTCTACTCTCTCTAGAAATTCTGATTTTAAGGTACAAAATCCCCTCTTTACTTTTTTTTTTTTTTTCAATTTGTTATGATTAAATTTTTGGAATTGTTAGAGTTATAGGATTTATTAGAATGGTTTGGATTATATTGTTTAGTAGAATAATTAGGATCATGGGAATTATTATAATTGTTAGGATTAGAATAATAGAATGTTAATTTTTACTATTTGTTGAATTATAGGATTTATTAGAATGGTTAGTAATATGTTGTTAGCATAATTAGAAATATGAGAATTATTATAATTGTTAATATTGGAAGTTTAAAATGTTAATTTTTACTATTTTGTGTTTTGTTATAAAATTTTAACGTAAAGTTATACTAATTTTTTATAATTATAAATAATTGTAGATGACGGGTGATACACCAAACGACTACACTAACTTTCTACAGGGGGATCCTTCACGTAGACCTCCATGACCGGGATTTCGAGCACCTAGATCAACCGACGAGTCTTCTTCTTCTGCGATTCCCGAGACTCAACCACCTCCGGAGGCTCCTCCAGAGGATGATAGTAGAGTTCCATCGATGGACGACATGACTTTTGCTCAGCTTCTCGTCAGTCATGCACGCCGAGTACTTCCCGAGCTACATCCTGAGCCGTCCGGCAACCTACTGTGGTAATACATTTTATTTTCAAAATGTAATATTTTTATTAATTATTCACATTTTTTACCAAACATGTATTCAATTACTGCTTTTTTTTTTATCCAGGTTCTCCCGAGGCAACGTGAAATGTCTATTAGGGAGATTATCAAGCGAGATTTCAACATGCTCCATACGAGTTGGAAGTATGTTCCCGAAGAGACGAAGGCCTGGTGGTATAAAACACTTGCGGTAATTATTTTTTTTAAAAAGGTTTCCTAAATTTTTAAATTTATATGAACTTTTTTCTTGTTTTTTTTAGCAAAAGTATTACTAGACCCCGCGATTAACGGTCTTATTCGGGAAAATTTAGATGCAAAAGCGAAGAATCGTCTCAACGATCAGATTGGACGGTGGAAAGACAAGTGGAGGAAAACCCATATCCGAAATGGTGTATGTAACATCCCGAAACCAAATATTGAATTTTGGTATGGGGTGTCGATTGACACCATAGGCGGGTGTCGATCGACACCATGTTCTGATAAACATTCGGTTTACGTTTTAATCGTCCGGATTAGGGAGAACCCTAGGGCTCGTTTATAGACACGACTGTATTTTCAGATCATAGAATAGAGAAATAGAGTTTGGAGAGTGATTTTGAGTGGTTGTGAAGGATTGTTGCAAAGAAATCCGTCATAAACTTCTCGTTTGATTCCTAAAGGCTTAGGGTTCTTCGTGCCTGATAGTTAGTGGTGTTAGAGGCTCGTTTCTGTGTGTTGTATCACTATTTGTCGATGTCTCCGTCACTCGCATTTTCTCGTTCATCGTTCAATCCAAAATCAAGGTGAGTGCGCGACCGTAGGCTCGAATATGCGAGGAACCGATTAACAATTGGAATTAAATGTTTTATGTCGTGATTATAGGTTGATTGTGTTGTTTTTGGTGATGATTTCATGACTGTTTTATGATGGTTTCATGATGAAATTGAGAATTAATCGTTTGGGTCGTGTTTCGTTGAATTATCGTTTTTGAGAATTGATTTGCGATCGTGGTGTCGATCAACACCGTGTGACGTGTCGATCGACACCCATTAATTTGATAGCGTTGATCGACATTGTGCGACGTGTCGATCGACACCTTGTTTTCCCCGCATTGAACAGTTTATTTTTAATGGTTGTTGAATGTTGGTTTATTCGTACTTAGTCTGTTGACGGGAAGATCGTCTCACTAAGTATTTATTAATTACTTACGCATATCTTATTTCCATGTGATGCAGGTAAAGAGAAAAAGTGATCACGGAATTGAGGCCCTAGAAGAGGATGATTAGGGATTTATTTTATTGTTAGTTCTAGCGAACCATCGATAGGTTGCTAGTTTATTTATTCATGAATCTGGTTTTGAGAATTGAGTTATGTTTGGAATTGATATTTAATTATTATTTGGATTTTTTTTATTTCCTGATTTATTTCCGGAGAACTTGCGCGTAACAACTGTTAGGATTCTAGTCTTTGAGGATTAATATTTATGGAATATTAATTTGGACTAGTTAAATAAATAAAATATGGTTGTCACATTTTGGTATCAGAGCTTATACGGTTTTAGGACTGTTAGGTTTGGATGAACTGAGACTATGTGTTTAAGTAGCAAGACTCAGTGTTGAGGTACGAGATACATCTCGAAGGTAGATCTAGAGAAGGTGGTGGCATCTATTGAGGAGGATTAGCGTGAGTAGCTGGGTCCGGTTGCTCCTGTTGTTCAGCTGAGGAGTCTGCAGCCGCAGCAGCATCAGCATTGCAGAGGATCTAGTACTTGTTCTGGCAAAGGCGGTAAGCATGCGCAGGGCAAGATGAGGAGGTGGGATGATGTGTCTAGGATAGGACATAGTGGTCGCGGGTGTTTCGGTTGTGGTAGTATGGATCACAAGATGTCGAGTTGTTCCAAGAGGAGTGAGCCCAGTGCACCTTGAGTGTGTTATCATTGTTGGGAGCCAGGGCATCTCAGGATGATGTGTCCTAGGTTGCAGCAGCCAGCGGTAGCAGCAATTCTGCTAGCTAGAGTGTAGGTTATGGCCAGATTATGGCAGTGCGGTTGTGCATCGATTACCAGGGACTTAACCGAGTCACTGTGAAGAATAAGTACGCACTACCGAGGATTGATGAGTTGCTGGATCAGTTGAGGGGTGCTACCTGGTTCTCCAAGATAGACTTGGCTTTGGGTTATCATCAGATTTCGATAGATAAGGCAGACGTTTGTAAGACGGCTTTCAAGACGAGATATGGGCACTTCGATTTTGTGGTTATACCCTTCGGTTTGACGAATGCGCCTGCGGGATTCGTGAGATTGATGAAGGACATGTTCAAGGAGTATTTGGATGTGTTCGTTATCATTTTCATCGATGATATTCTGATTTATTCGAAGAGTTCCAAGGAGCACGAGGTTCATTTGAGATTGGTTCTGGAGAAGCTTCGGGAGCAGAAGCTATATGCAAAGTTGAGCAAGTACAGTTTTTGGCAGCGGGAGATGGGATTCTTGGGTCATATTGTATCTACAGATGGAGTTTCTATGGACCCGGCCAAGATTGAGGCAATTTGAGATTAGCCGAGACCGAGTAATTCTACCGAGATCAGGAGTTTTATGGGGTTAGTAGGATACTATCAGAGATTATTCAAGGGCTTTGCGAGTATGGCACAGCCTATGACAAAGCTGACCGGTAAGGATGTTCCATTAGTGTGGTCGTGGGAGTGCGAGGAGAGCTTTGCGAAGCTCAAGGAGATGTTGACTAGTACACCTGTTTTGGCATTACACGAGCCAGGGAAGCCATATACAGTGTATACGGATGCTTCGAGAGTTGGTTTTGGTTGTGTTCTGATGCAAGAGGGTCGTGTTATCACTTATGCTTCGAGGCAGTTACAGGGTAGCGAGCGTAATCGGCCTAGGCATGATCTGGAGTTTGGAGCAGTAGTGTTTGCTTTGAAGATATGGAGGTCTTATATCTACAGTAGGAGAGTGCAGATTTTTACAGATCACAAGAATATGCAGCATATCTTCACTCAGCCATTGTTGAATATGAGGCAGAGGCGCTAGGTTGAGTTGTTGGCGGATTATGATCTGGAGATTATTTATCACCCGGGCAAGGCTAATCAGGTAGCAGATGCATTGAGTAGACGGAGGTTTGATTCAGCTCGGGAGCAGGATATTGAGGCTTTAGTGGGCGAGATTTGTACATTACGTCTTTGTGCGGTTTCGCATGAGCCTTTGGGCCTAGAGGCAGTCGATCAGGCAGATCTTCTCAGTAGGATCAGAGTGGCTCAGCAGAGTGACGAGGTTTGATTGATGCATCGCGAGCAGTTGGTTCCGAGTATCTGGTCTCTCCGAATGGGACGATTTTGGTTCGTGGTCGAGTTTGTGTACCTCGAAATGAGTCGTTGAGGCAGGAGATTCTGAGAGAGGCTCATGCTAGCAAGTTTTCAACTCATCCGGGTGCGACTAAGATGTACCATGATCTTAAATGGTATTATCACTGGGTCATGATGAAAAGAGATGTAGAATATTGGGTTGCGAAATGCGACACGTGTTTGCTAGTAAAGGCAGAGCATCGAGTTCTGAGCGGTTTGTTGCAGAGTCTTCCCATTCTTGAGTGAAAGTGGGATATGATCACGATGGATTTCATAGTAGTATAAGCGGGTGTTGATCGACACCATGTTCTGGTAAACGTTCGGTTTACGTTTTAATCATCCGGTTTGCGAGTCTGTTTAGGGAGAACCCAAAGGCTCGTGTATAAACACGATCACAAGTATTGTGGCCGTATTTTCATAGCAGGGAAGAGAGAGATAGAGTTTGGAGAGTGATTTTGAGTGTTTGTGAAGGATTGTTGCAAAGAAATTCGTCATAAACTTCTCGTTTGATTCCTAAAGGCTTTGGGTTCTTCGTGCCTAATAGTTAGTGGTGTTAAAGGCTCGTTTCTGCGTGTTGTATCACTATTTGTCGCTGTCTCCGTCACTCGCGTTTTCTCGTTCATCGTTCAATCTAAAATCAAGCCGAGTGGGCGACCGTAGGCTCAAATATGCGAGGAATCGATTAACGATTGGAATTAAATGTTTTATGTCGTGATTATAGGTTGATTGTGTTGTTTTGGTGATGATTTCATGACTGTTTTATGATGGTTTCGTGATGAAATTGAGAATTAATCATTTGGGTCGTGTTTCGTTGAATTACCGTTTTTGAGAATTGATTTGTGATCGTGGTGTCGATTGACACCGTGTGACGTGTCGATCGACGCCCTTTAATTTGTTAGCGTTGATCGACACCGTGCGACGTAAAGAGAAAAAGTGATCTCTTATTTCCATGTGATGGGAAGACCGTCTCACTAAATAATTATTAATTACTTACGCATCTCTTATTTCCATGTGATGCAGGTAAAGAGAAAAAGTGATCGCAGAATCGAGGCCCTAGAAGAGGATGATTAGGGATTTATTTTATTGTTAGTTCTAGCGAGCCACCGATAGGTTGCTAGTTTGTTTATTTCCTGAATCTGGTTTTGAGAATTGAGTTATGTTTGGAATTGATATTTAGTTATCATTTGGATTTTTAATATTTCCTGATTTATTTCCTGAGAACTTTCGCGTAACAACTGTTAGGAATCTAGTCTTTGAGGATTAATATTTATAAAATATTAATCTGGACTAATTAAATAAATAAATAAAAATGGTTGTCACATTTTGGTATCAGAGCCTATACGTTTTTAGGACTGTTAGGTTTGGGTGAACTGACACTATGTGTTTAAATTGATTATGTTCGTTTAGTGAATTTTAGTCTTAGAATGTTCGGCCTTAAATGAGATTCCGCGGTCAGTTGGTTTTTGTTTTGATTGTGACTTCTAGGGTTCTTATCTGCTAATCGTTGTTGCAGTGAGATGGATACCAGAGATAGAGTTCTTGGTAGAGCTGGTGCCCGTGGTGGCAGATCTGTTCCTCGTGGTGATAGAGTTGGTGGCCGTGGAGGTCGGGGTCGTGGTCGTGGGCCAGTTACCGAGTCAGTAGAGAGTGCATCGCAGAGTGTGGCGCCCGCGTCAGAGTCCCAGATGCATGTTTCAGGGTCTTCGAGTGAGACCAGTGCGGATACTAGTGCCAGTGTGAGGGCTGGTGCTGGTAGAGGTCGGGGAGTTCCAGGTAGGGATGGTGCTGTAGCTCCGGATCGTGATGATCAGGTCGTGTGATTGCTGATGCAGTTGTTGGCACGTTTTCCGCCTGTGGCTCTTGGGCAGGCTCCGGTTGTGCCTCAGTGGCCGCGATGCAGCAGAGGGCTGCAGTTGCAGTGCAGGTTCCGTCTTATCTTGAGATGATGGCCATATGCAGAGGATTTCTACACCGTTTTTTTAGTGCAGAGTTGGTCATGAGGAGGCGGATGAGTGGCGTCTGAGGTTAGAGCATAACTTCATATCGATCTGATGCCCTGCTGAGTATCAGGTGGAGTTAGTTGTCTACTATCTGAGTGGTGATGTTCATTGTTGGTGACGAGCCATCGAGGCTAGGTATGTAGAGTGGACCTGAGGTGAACTCTTGGCCGAGTTCAACGCCAAGTATTTTCCTCTGGAGGCTCGAGACTATCTTTAGATGAGGTTTATGTCGTTGGCTCAGGTTGGGTGTTCGGTGCGCGAGTATAACGCCGAGTTCAGCAGGCTTGTGGACGAGAGGGCGAGAGGGCTCTGGTGCAGAGGTCCTTGCAGGGACTTCGTTTGAGTAGCAAGACTCAGTGCAGAGGTGCGAGATACGTCTCGAGGATGGATCTAGAGGAGTTGGCGGCATCTATTGAGGAGGATCAGCGTGGGCAGCTGGGTCTAGTTGCTCCTGCTATTCAGCCGAGGAGTAAGCAGGATCAGCAGCCGAGGAGTAAGCAGCATCAGCAGCCGCAGCAGTATCAGCATTGTAGAGGATCTGGTACTGGTTCTGGTAAGGGCGTTAAGCCTGCGCAGGGTTGGAAGAGGAGGTGGGATGATGCGTCTAGGACAGGACAGAGTATTCGCGGGTGCTACGGTTGTGGTTGTATGGATCACAAGATGTACAGTTGTCCCAAGAGGAATCAGCCCAGTGCACCTCGAGTGTGTTATCATTGTTCGGAACAAGGGCATCTCAGGCTGATGTGTCCTAGGTTACAGCAGCCAGCGGTAGCAGCGATTCTGCTAGCTAGAGTGTAGCCTATGGCTCAGATTGTGGCAGTGCAGTAGCCATTTCGTCAGATTGGCCCTGTACCGCGCGTGTATTCGGCAGCAGAGTTCAGTCAGAATAGTAGTGCCGGGCAGATCATAGGTAAATTCTAGACTCAACTTCGTAAATTCCTAGTGGCTGAATTATTGTTGTTTTGTTGTTGTTTCTTTTTTCGCTTGTGGTCTAGTTATCAGGGTTCTCAACACATGTCAATTGTGTAGGGACCTTGTTAGTGTGCGGTTTTCAGTCCCACGTACTGTTTCATTCGGGAGAATCAAACTGCTATATTACTCCAGAGTATGCCAAGGCAGTGTTATCCGTAGCAGCGCTGGCGAGCGTGTGGGCATAGTCAAGGTGGCTGGAGGAGGATTCTTGGCTACTTCAGGCCATGCTAGAGCAGTGGATGTTCAGATTGTTGGGCAGTCAATGCCAGCAGATTTGGTGATCAGTCCAGTGGAGCAGTATGATGTGATTATGGGTATTTATTGGTTGTCGTTCTACAGGGTTCATCTGGATTATTACCGAGGCAGAGTTGTTTTTGAGTGCAATGGCGGGAGGTTGGTATTTCAGGGTGTGAGGCTGACTTCGGGGAGTCTTGTGATCTCGGCTATTCAGGCTGAGCAGATGATAGAGCGAGGTTACAAGGCTTATTTGGCGATGATTGTAATGTCGGAATCCAGAGGTGAGGTTGCTTTTGAGGATATCCGAGTTATTCAGGAGTTTGAGGATGTTTTTTGGTCGCTGAAGGGATTACCACCATCTCGATCTGACCCTTTCATGATTGAGCTAGAGCCTGGGATAACTCCGATATATTAGGCTCCTTACAGGATGGCTCCAGCTGAGATGGTAGAGCCGAAGAAGCATCTTGAGGATCTTTTGAGTAAGGGATTTATCCGTCCGATTGTATCACCGTGGGGAGCGCCAGTCTTGTTTATGAACAAAAAGGATGGAAGTTTTCGGTTGTGCATCGAGTACCGGGAAAATTAACCGAGTCACTGTGAAGAACAGGTACCCACTACCGATGATTGATGAGTTGCTGGATCAACTGAGGGGTCCTACCTGGTTCTCCAAGATAGACTTGGCTTCGAGTTATCATCAGATTCTGATAGATGAGGCAGACGTTCGTAAGACAGCTTTCAAGACGAGATATGGGTACTTCCATTTTGTGGTTATACCCTTCGGTTTGACGAATGCGCCTGCGCGATTCGTGAGATTGATGAAAAACGTGTTCAAGGAATATTTGGATATGTTCGTTATCATTTTCATCGATGATATTCTGATTTATTCGAAGAGTTCCAAGGAGCACAAGGTTCATTTGAGATTGGTTCTGGAGAAGCTTTGGGAGCAGAAGCTATATGCAAAGTTGAACAAGTGCAGTTTTTGGCAGCGGGAGATGGGATTCTTGGGTCATATTGTATCTACAGATGGAGTTTCTATGGACCCGGCCAAGATTGAGGCAATTCGAGATTGGCCGAGACCGAGTAATTCTACCGAGATCAGGAGTTTTCTGGGGTTAGCAGGATACTATCAGAGATTCTTCAAGGGCTTTGCGAGTATGGCACAACCTATGACAAAGCTGACCGGTAAGGATGTTCCATTAGTGTGGTCATAGGAGTGCGAGGAGAGCTTTGCGAAGCTCAAGGAGATGTTGACTAGTACACCTGTTTTGGCATTACACGAGCCGGGGAAGCCATATACAGTGTATACGGATGCTTCGAGAGTTGGTTTTGGTTGTGAAGGACATATTAAGGCTGCATGGAGTGCCAGCTAGTATTGTGTCAAATCGGGATCCCAAGTTCACTTTAAGTTTTGGAGAGCTTTTCAAGCAGAGATGGGCACTAAGGTGCACATGAGTACGGCTTATCACCCATAAACTGATGGGTAGTCAGAGAGGACTATTCAGACTTTGGAGAATTTGCCGAGGATGTGTATGTTAGATTGGGGTGACCACTAGGTTGATCACTTGAACCTGGCTGAGTTTGCGTATAACAACAGTTTCCAGGCGAGTATCGGTATGGCTCCTTACGAGGCTTTGTATGGGAGGCCGTGTAGGACACCTTTATATTGGACCCAAGTGGGGGGAAAACAAAGCATTTATGGTGCTATGTTTGTTCAGGAAACGATGGAGAAGATTCGTGTGTTGAGGCTGAACATGAAAGGAGCTCAGGATCGGCAGAAGAGTTATGCATATCGAAGAAGGAAAGAGCTTGAGTTTTCCGTGGGAGATCGTGTGTATCTTAAGATGGTTATGTTGAGGGGTCCTAACAGATCCATTTCTGAGAACAAGCTGAGTCAGCGTTTTATGGGTCTATTTCCGGTAGTTGAGCGAGTTACTTCCGATTATGAAGGCATTTCATATGGTGTTTCATGTTTCGATGTTGATGTAGTGCCTGCATGAATCAGAGGAGTTCGTTGCTAAGATTCATGAGGATCTGAGGCCTGATTTGATTGTTTCGGCGGTTCCTGTAAGGATTCTCAAGAGGAGTATCAAGATTCTGCGTCGGAAGAAGATTCCATTGTTGAGGATTTTATGGAATGTGGCGGTTGTCACGTTAAAACTTGGGAGCCAGAGGCAAAGATGAAGCTGAAGTTCAGGAAGTGGTTCGACAAGCAAGTCGCCGTTTGAGCTTACCTTTCTTTGTGGTTCTAGTTTCGAGTTGGCTTTTGTGCCGGTATTGTTGCTTTGATTTTTGTCTTTTTGTTTTGTTGTAACGATTATACATTGTTCTATTGGAAATTTATAAGATAGAGTTCCTTAGTTATCTTTTCGTGTTTAATAGGAGGTGTGGTTCTTATTGTTGTGATATTTCAGTTTAGGAAATATCATACCGTAGAGCATGAGAGGTAGTTGTAGTCAATGGATGCTCTGAGACGTTAATAATCGATTACTTAGGGACTTCGGTCATGAATAGCTTTTTTAATGCGACTGCTTTGTGTCCTTTCGCGGGGGTGCGAGTCCTCCAGATAGCACGATTGCTTTGTGTCCTTTCTCGGGGGTGCGAGTCCTCCAGGTAGCGCGATTGCTTTGTGTCCTTTCGCAGGGGTGCGATTCCTCCAGATAGAATGATTTCTTTGTGTTCTTTCGCAGGGGTGCGAGTCCTCCAGATAGTGCGTTGGATATGAGTTAAAGAGTAATCAATGTCTAATAACGTGAGTGACCATGAGACTAGATGTGGGCCTCGGGGATCGTGTATAGATCTCATAGTGTGTTTGGCCTGGTAGGGTTAACTTGATGGTCTTATTGGGCAGTTGCATTGGGATTCGAGGTCGAATTCAGAGTAGTGGGAGAGAGTTGTAATATCCTGAAACCAAATATTGAATTTTAGTATGGGGTGTTGATCGACAGCATAGGCGGGTGTTGATCGACACCATGTTCTGGTAAAAGTTTGGTTTACGTTTTAATCATCCGGTTTGGGGAGAACCCAAAGGCTCGTGTATAAACACGATCACAAGTATTGTGGCCATATTTTCATAGCAGTGAAGAGAGAGATAGAGTTCGGAGAGTGATTTTGAGTGTTTGTGAAGGATTGTTGCAAAGAAATCCGTCATAAACTTCTCGTTTGGTTCCTAAATAGTATCTTGAACCCTTCAGGATTGGGCACGTACCCAATCAGGAGATACTAAGATTGAAGATGCTAACAAATCCGGGAAAAATCATGGTTTGGCCTTGGTAAAGAAAATCATATAACTATAGTCACAATTATGGTTACAAGTCCAAGGTAATAGCTGCAACTGCCGGAAACAAACAACACTTCACCAGTCTTCTCAAGTAAACTCAAATTAGGCACTAACGACTGAGTCTAGGGCGGAATAAAGAAACGATCTCAATATGAATACTACAATTTATGGAGATTATGTTCCTGAAGCATCCAGAGAAAGGTAAGATGATGTGGAATGCATCTGGCGTAACGTTGTATAGAGTTTCATATAACACAACTAGATTGTGTATTAACAGCTAGAAGAAAAAATTATCCTCGTTTAATTATGTAACGATTATGATTTTACTAAAACTGGTAAGGGAAATCAAATGATTTGGTGTTGTTATCCTCTTTTGTGATACTCCTTGTATTGATGAACTTGGATGTTTTCCAACCATATAACTGGGTCACCATTTGTAGATTATGATATTGTACAGTTTGTACCAGTAGATGTATTTCCGCAAATCTAGATCCAAGTTCGGTCATAACTAGAAGAGTAATATAATCTCAAAGTTTTTTATTTACTCTTCTCTTTCTTTCATTTATTGGTGATGTTTGCAGCTGTTTTTAATACGGAAAGATACATCGGCCCTTACATGATCAATGTCATAGATGATCCAAGACTTTCATCAAGATCTTACACGGTAAACCACCAAAGTAAACTTATTCAACATGAGATGATCAAGATCACTCAACATAATCTACGTTCGAGACTAACATATCTTCAACTAGATCATAGGTACATAGTACCTCTAAGGTTCTAAGCTTTTGATCTACAAAATCTATGAAGCTATAGCCACGAGAAGGTTTGTGGCCAAGTGTATTTTTGTCTAAAAGAAATGTTTTGGATTGCTTGATATGACTAGTCAGCAATGACCATCAACTCAGTTTGTTAAGCTATTTGACAATAGTTCTTGGAAGTGAATATATTTTTGCGACAAAGAGTAATTTTGTGTCTCCAGTTCCACGATAACATTGTGGCTATTTTGTGGGCCATAGTTTTCTTTAATGATTGTTGTTTGTAAAAAAAAAATCAAAAATTATAGTTACTGTTGTGAATAAAGAGAGATAAGAGAGAATTGTGTTGTGTATTATTCCATGAGAATATAGAGTATATATAGGATTACAATACTTGGGGAACAAGTAGGTCTAGAACCTTCTAGAATACGGGTCTATAATGGGCATCCACTAATGGGTTTATAACACTCCCCCTTGGATGCCATTATAGTAAAATAATCCTAATGCGCATAAGATGTAGCCTCATTAAAAACCTTACCAGGAAAACTCAATTGGGACAAAACCATGGTTAAGGGAAAAAGAGTGCAACGCGCTTCTACTTCCCCAGATGAATGCCAAAACTGATATTTTCATGACGACGTGAACTTGATTCTTGAAAGTAGCATCTCGAGGTGTCTTTGCATAAAAGTCCGCCAAAGTTTCACTTAAACGAATTTGTAGAACATGTAAATCGCCTTTCTTCTGCAAACTCATATTTCTTTGAAGTGATCCATCTTGATTATTCTCTTTGTTGCTCTTCATATCATTAATGTATGATATTCATTTGGGAGATTGATAGACTTTCATATATCATTGTAATGATAACAATCTTCTTTGCATGTCTATCATTTGTGTGTTCTTTGATATCTCATTAAAAACCTTTCATAGAAAAACCCAATGGGATAAAACCTATGATAAGGGAAAAAGAGTACATCCACACTCATCATTGTATCTCTCCCCCTCGAAAACATCTTCTTCTGGAGATGACTTCCGATCATATATGCTATCTTTTTAGATGATTATAAGCACGGTCTTAATAAACAAACTTGTATGATTGTTATATGATATCTCAAATCATTAGACTTCTGGTCTATTGCATATTTTCCTTCTTATCATACAAAATCCCATCTTTCAATCATGAAAGAGACCGATAAATGTCTTAAACATCAGTTTAAATTAGGTACTTCAGGACCAAGTATATGTGAACATTCTTATATAGATTCTTGCCATGATCTATAAGTATTTTTCCAAATCATTTCTATAAATCTCTTCAGGAGTTCCAGTAATGTTCAAATCATCAACATACAATGTAATCGTCACAAATTCCTTCTGAATATGCAAAGACGAATCATTCTTATATGCTTCTCTTAGAAAATAGTCCCTGATATTTTAATCTATAAAGAGAGCGATTCAATTTTCTGCATTTTCCACAAAAAGAATTTTGCTTCTAACAATTTAAATTCTTCCGGGATTTGTATACAAACCTCATTATAAAGTGATCTTTTACCATAATTATTATGATAAGTCTGCTGGAGGTTTGATGATTTTTACATGGGTATACATTTACATGATTATACCTCATGTTACATATTTTCTTCTCATTTGATCAAGTAGAGTTCCCGGGAACATAATTTTTAATATCTATAATCCTTCAGGGATTATAACTCTGATATCACTAATCATTTAGGGATTATATCCTTCAAGGATTGCATAATAGTATTACCCAGTGTTCCATCTCTTATGCCAGACTTATAAGATAAGCTAAGTGCATCCACCACAAGAGAATACATCTCTTTATATTATACTCATTGTCTTTGTGATAATTTCACACAATAACTTATTTATCTTTCACTGGTTTTACACTTCAGGTGCATGGACTACAAGTCCAAAAAATTCTTCAAGAGAATATAATTACAAGTCTATTTTTCCTTTCCATTTTGGCCAATCATTACTTTGTGTAGACTTTAATAGACTTTCTTTCATGATCCTCTCTTTTATCTAACAATATAAATTGCTCTTAGCATGCAAAATATTACGACATCGATTTGCTGTTCGGTTCTACTTATTCCAAACATGACATAGCTAGCTAGCTCTTTTCATTGTCAAGTACTTGAACTTTTTCATTTGTCATGTTTCTTTCTCTTCTAGAGATCATTCATTCTATTTTGGAGATCTTTAGAGATTTCCTCAATCTGGTCATTCTCAATTTATGCTCATTTTTCTTTTTGAGGATTCTTATATTTAGAACCAAATAGGTCTATCACGCTTCATACGATCTATAGACTCACTAGCAGTTTGATATAGTCCTTCTAGGACATTAATTTTGATTAGAGCATATACAGCTGGTATAAGTGATTTCATCACTCTATTAGGATCAGCAAAGCGTCTGGCAAATAATACGCTAAGTTTTTCTTATGAATTATCTTTTTGGACTTCTAATATACATTCTCTAGTCCGAGGATCATTGATAATTCATAGAAACTTATATTTTTCCATCTGTTTATTTTCTCCCCCTGGTGTTGGAAAAACTAACTCATGAAAATGTAAATATGAGACTCGAGCAATAAAAATCCTTCTGGGATAGCTCTAGTCAATTATTCATATCCAACATATATTTTTATCCTCTTTTAGAGGTCCCATCTTAAAATGATGTGGTGGAGCACTTTTAACATTCAAACACCTTTATGATGGGAATTATTTGGTTTTTGATCATAAACCAATAATAATGGGGAGACCTATTAGTTATTCATTGGCTTGATGTGAAACAATGGTATTAAACCATTTTGTGTATAAACATAAGCTTCTGGATGTTCAACACTTTATTTCAATGGGTATTCAAACATAAATTCACCATCATTATCAAATACCCTTGCAAACTTCAAGTTGCAATTTCATGACAAGGATAAATGTGAATATTTAGTTGATGTTTTCATCGAGTCAATGCATCCATTGAATCGATGCATCTAGTATCTAAAATTCACATAGTGGGTGATCAGCCCATAAATATCTCCTTGTATATACTTCTGGAATTAAACAGATTCCAGCTTATTTTTTTTCTTACTGGTGAATGCCACATTATCATATTGCTTTCTGAGCAATCAACATATGATAAATAACTATAAAGAATCTTCAGGTTCTTTACGAAATATCCACACACTTCTTATAAATTTCCACATCATCTACTAAAACCAGGATGACCAATCCGGTCAAGCCAAACATTTAAATTCTTATTAAATTTCTGATTTATTTTTCATTCTCAGTAAACTTCTGATTTACTTTTCATTCTAAGTAAACTTCGGGTTTACTTTTCATTCTCGGTAAACTTCTGGTTTATTTTTCATTCTCAGTAAATTTCTGGTTTACGAATCTTTGTGTAGTACAATCTAGTACAAAATAGGTAAATTCTCTTAAATACTTTGAACCTTGGGAAATGCTTGTGAGTGAGAGGTATTTAACAATTCTTTAACTTGTTGTCTCAATATTTTTGTCCCAACATCCCATGGATTTATTTTATGAAAGATTCATCAATCTCATTTTTAGTGTCAACATAATCTTCTGGATGTTTCACTTATATGGGATCCTTTAACTCTCCCCCTCGAGATGATAACACTCTAGATTTATCAATCTCGAACTGAATCTCATTTTCAGAAGCATTCATATATATGCTTAATACTACTTTGTATTTTACTCGCAAAGTTTATTGCATTTTCAATTTGTTCACTTCCGGTGGAAATATGAGTTCTTGATAAAAACTCTTCCATCTCGATCTTGACTATATTCATATCGTCTTTCACATATGCGACCGACAAATATTATTTGTGTGGTCCTTTTCTTTCTTAATGTTTTATATCACATTCGCTTCAGGGAGTGGAGTATAACCAAAAAGACATGTTATTGTTTACAGACTTCAAAGTTCTATAATCATAGATGTAAAAACTCGTATACACTCTAAATGATATCATCTTGCTTTTAAGATTGTTCCAAAAAAAAAAAACTCTTGGATCTTTTATGTCCATGCTGTGAACATATTCTTCAGGATATGTCACTTGTAGTAAACTTTAATTATTAAGTAGTGAATATAATCTTCAGGATATACCACTTATTATTTATGTGGGATTCTTTACGTTTTCTCCTCGAGATAATGAAACTTCAAGTTCATCCATCTCATATTGAATTCCACTCTAGAATCAAAACATACCCAACTTAGTTCATAAATATTATTATCTTATATACTTTCTCACAATGCATTCCCATGTATATGCTCTTCAGGAGCCTTTAATGAGCTTTATACTCTTGATATTGTATTCACACTAGATATTTTCATTCTCATATGAGAGAAAATTCTCTTTCTTTTCATCTTTCTTTTCTCACTTCTGGTAAGAATTTAAGCTCTTGAAAATAAAACATTTTGAGCATCAATAATCTCAAATACTACTGTCGTATAAAGACACCTTTTTTTTTCTTTCTTGGTTTTTTTTCTCTCATAAAAAAAATGTTATGTCTGCTGGGCTATAATATTTGTATCGAATGTTAGAATAATTTGTGTAACATATACACACTACTACACAAGTGAAATGGTTACCACATAATATTTACTCGTAGACTTCGGGTCTATCATATATAATATATTGTTCTTAAGAAGCTTTAGGTAATTAATAATATATATAATACCATATTTACACTATTTATATAATTCAGTAAGCTATATAAGGACATATATACATAATTAAACCAATCAATATATTAAAAGATCGATCCATCATCAAGTACTTAAATTATATAACTCATTTTACTAATTACCAAAGCAAAATTCACAGATTGGATATATGAAAACATTATAGTGACTTACTTGAATAAGGATCCAGAGATGTTGCGAGAGAGAATCCGACCAAATAATTCCAAAAACCTTTTCACTGAATTGTTCATCATTGTTAAACCGTTCCAATCCACATGAGACCTCCACATAGAAAACCTCATTACATGAAAAATAACAATCGATAATTATATCAAACATGATTATATCAAATACTCGATCTGTTATATATTAAACTATTAAAAGTATAAGTCAATAACAGTAAGTTCGAAACTCAAATTAAACAACTAGAACATCATATATTGATCTACGGATCAAACAACTAATAAAATAATTAACAAATAAAACGTTAATCTAAAACATATGCAACGATAATGGAACGTGATTTAAACCAAACAATTATGAGCCTTTAACGATCACAATAATAACATATAATTATATTTATGAGAACAAACTAATCAACAATAAGAGAACGGAGTATACGTATCTTGATGAGTGTGGTGAATTATGAAAAAGACGGTCGGAGATTGAAAGCGGAGAGGTCGTCGGACACGTCAATCTCACATGGGTTAGATTTGTTGAGTCGCTAGGGTTTTATGCTTTGACGGCTATGGTTTTTACTCAGTGGCTAGGTTTCGTGCTGATAACGTGTTGTGAATAAAGAGAGATAAGAGAGAATTGTGTTGTGTATTATTCCATGAGAATATAGAGTATATATTGGATTACAATACTTGGGGAACAAGTAGGTCTAGAACCTTCTAGAATATGGGCCTATAATGGACATCCACTAATGGGTTTATAACAGTTACTTCTTAGCAAAATTTCAAAGATATCAATTTTCAAAAAGTACTCACACCCATTACTATTACACTTTGGAAATCTTTAAAACGAAACGAACTAAACCGGTAAGAAAAACATTTGGTACGACTGTCATACACAAACATAACATTTATTTCTTTCTTTTACAAAGTCCTCCTCCAAAAACTCAACTTTTGCACACAATCCAATCATATAAGAGATACAAAGTTGGTGTTGTTTTACGAGTAGAAAAATATTTCTGTTGGAAAACGGAGAGGCAAATTAATTTTCGCAGTTAACCCATTTTGATTGTCTAGTGGTTGAGGATTCGTCATGTTATTTGAGAGACCAGGGTTGAGGATTCATCATGTTAATTATGATTGCCCATTGTAAACATCTTAAGTGGTAAGAAAAACCGGAGATCATGGATTCATGGGCGAAGTCTAAGATTCCCCGGTTAGCCCAAAAAATGAAGATATGATTTAAGGAATGATTGAAAATGCCTTATTTGTTTTGTTTGGTCTTCTAACGTTCTTATTGTTATGGTTATGCGTTATTGTTGAAGTCCTTCTTTGTTAAACGAAAGGAAGAAACGTCAGGCAGTCAATGACAGCAAAGAGAGTAGCCAAATTCTTACAGAAAAGAGACGTCTTCTTTTTTTGTCTTCAGATTAGACAAGGCTTATTATAAGCAATAAAAAAGAACAGAAGTTCATACATATTATGTCAAGTTTGAGTACAAAGTTCCTTCGAAAGAATGCCATGGGATTTCGGTCGACTTAATTGTTACATGGATTACATATGTTTCAAATTTTAATAAGATTCAATACTAATCACCAATAAAATAACTGTCGTGAATAAGAACGATAAAGCAAAAAACGAAAAACAATTGTGATGAATATCCCGTCTAGGGTTTCTTATTAAACTCTACCATTAACCTAGTGAGAGCTGGCCTTTTTACCATTATGTATCTGATTAAAATCACCATAGATAACAATAACAACTGATGGTTCTAACCTATATAATAGAATGTCCGATATCTCCCACTAATATACAAAATATATATTCCGTCCATAGTCGAAACCCTCATCACAAACCCGAGTTAAAAAATCGAATTTCAATAATATTATTTATCCAATTTTTTCATCGGGAAAAAAAGAAAAAAT
Organism: Draba incana; assembly: GCA_963576765.1. Classification (NCBI taxonomy): domain Eukaryota; kingdom Viridiplantae; phylum Streptophyta; class Magnoliopsida; order Brassicales; family Brassicaceae; genus Draba; species Draba incana. The sequence goes on along the minus strand of OY755216.1, from coordinate 18,672,499 downwards.
GATGAAGAAAAAGAGAATAATAAAATACTTTTTTCTTTTTTTACAGAATACGAGAAACCCTAATTGGCAAACCGTTAGGAAAATCGACGAAAGGAAAAGCAAATGGTTGATCATCTTCTGCTAATTCCCAATTAAAATTAAGAACTAGATGATGAATAAACACTGCCATTTCTAACTTCGCTAACTCCGAACCAGCACATAACCTTGGCCCTCCTCCAAACGGCATGAAGTTGTTCCCCCACGTCGAAAAACTACCACTCCCTGACGTAGACAACCCGCACGCCCTGTTGTTTTGCTGCTCATAACAACACAAAAACGATTAATAAACACAATAGATCCGATTGGTATTGCAAAACAACAAAATATGAAAATATCACTTTCGTATCACTAGATTTTACTCTTTTGTGATCAGTAACATTTGTGATCAGTAATATGAAACTATCAGTTAGCAAAAAAAAAATATGAGCATTTCACTTTTGTAACACTAGATATTATAAACGCTATACATTTTACCGCAGCAATACAAAATTACCGACCATATTTATAGTATATCCTAAAACTAAATAGCGGAAAGAGAAGGAGAACACGTGCTTGTTGGCACCACACCACGTGGGTCATTAATCATCTCTCACCACCTCTTACCTTCCCCACTCACTATAACATCATGACTCCCATTATTATTATTTATTAAAGTATTTATCCCACAATCTTATTATTTATTTTCTTTCTAATTCGCCGATTTGATAAATTAATTTAATTAAGTGTAGGACCGGTCAACGTGGCAGAATCTACCACACGTACGCAAGTCATCGGGCGTGTGAGATCCGTCAAAGCCGTAGTACTATCATCCGTCAAATCTAATCTAAAATCAAAACCACACTCTTAAATCAACGGTCAAGAATTAAACCTCTCTTTAGGTCCTATGAGATTATAAAAGGATTTAGGCAGCTCCCACGTCATTAAAGACATACCATCCGACTAATTAATTGTCTTCACGTACAGTACGTCTCTTTCTCTCTCTGTGTTTTCTTTTTTAATTTTAGTTTCACATGATTTTATATAAATATCCTTTCATGTGATAAATGATCGATGACGTGTTAAGATCTAACTTCAAAAATAAATTAAAAAAGAAAAATAATTGCCGGATTACTGTTCTCGTATAGTATCTATAGATAGGTTTAGTCAATGCATATGCATGTATGACGTAACAATTCATGCATATATTATACGCAATTAAAAGAGTTTAACCGAAAATTTACCTGTTGCCATCTCCAAGGATTAAAGAGATTAGGTTGGTCGTAACGAGAATTATCCAAATGTACGGCTGAGATTACTGGTAACACTTTCCACCCACTCGGGATATCGTATCCTTTTTTCCCAACATTTGAAACAAATAAGTTAATATGTTTTCAGCCAATAAGAGTTAAATATTTCGGATTACCTAAAATTTGTTTTTGTATATAAAAATCTTTACCTTTGTACCGAACGTCTTTGAGTGCTTTACGATGCAAAAACCTTACAACATTTCCAAGTCGAAGAGTCTCATTTATAACCTTCATTAGACAACAAAACCAAAAATCAATAATCTTGTTTTTACAAGAAACTATATAAAAATAACAATTAAAAAAAGTAAACGTACACATTGAGTAAAGTCCATTTTCTTGTAATCATCCCAATTTAATTCTGACTCTCCAAGTTCCTTCTTCACCCTCGCGATCTCAAGATGCTCTTCCTTCATAAAGATTAAATAAATAAACATATATTAGTAATAATTAAATAAAATCATCATACGTCGCAGTTTGGTAGTAATTAACTTTGTGCTATCATAATTTATCTTACCCTAAGCTCTTGTACGGCTTTAGGGCAAGCTTGCAAGAAGAAAATAGCGAGAGCAATGGCGACAGATGAAGTCTCATGTCCGGCGAATAACAAACTAAGAATGAGATCGAGAATTTGCTCCGTCGATAAATTCGAATGTTTTAAAACCCATCCCAAAAGATCATCGTCTGTTCTATGTTTCCTTTCATGATTATCACTTTTACTAACTTCTTCTTCTTCTTCGTCTTCTTCCTTAATCTCTGATTTTCTCTCTTCCATTTTCCTCTCAATAAACTTCAGTATCGTCGCTCGTGACTACACACAATCATAAAACACCAAAAGAAAAAAAAAACAAACAATAACCTTTAATGTGAATTTACAGCCAAAAAAACGTTTGAAGTTTTTTAACATGTTTAATGAAATTTACCTGAAGAGCTTTACGATAAGCAGTTCCTGGCAGATTAAGAGGAGCAGAGACAACACCTTTCATGAAAGTAACATACTCTTTCTTTAGCTGTTCTGTTTCTTCTTCTCCTGGATCCATACTCATTATATGCTTCGCCATTAAATTAAACGTAAACTGCTCAATTTAAACCCATAAACAAAAACTTAGTTATTTAAGAATTTCAAAAATAAAAAGTAAATTCAGCTATAGTTAAAAAATAAACACCTTCTTGGCTTCATCTTGAGCAGAGAAAACAGAGTGTTGTTGCCAAGAATCAAGAACAAACAAAGTATGTCTCTCAACGTCTTTAAGTAGAATGGTTCTAAGACGAGCATGACTTAGAAAGTTAAGAGAGATACTTCTCATGTCTCTATGCATGTCACCAACAAGAACAAGCATCGACCATTTCCCAAGAATCCCACCTATACTTCGAGGATAACTACATTCAAAGAGTCTTCCTTCGTTCTGTAATATAAATCTGTTGAGTCCTGCATCAGCTGATACAATCGTTGGTTCTCCAAACAAATTCGATCTGTATATCTTCCCATACCTGTTTTTATTTTTCCAAACACAAAACATTTAGCCGAAATTCAAAAAAATAAAAATATTGTCTTCGAGTTTTGTGGAGATGTGTTTTTTTTTTACTTGGAGATATGTTGTTGCATGAAATCACCAAGAGTTGTAGCAGTAAAAGGTCTAAGATAACCAATGGTTTCACCGAGAAATGGCCAACCAGATTTTCCAGGAGGGAGATTGAATCTGTGTCGACTTCTTCTCTTTAAAAGAATCAAGAAGAGAAGAAGAGAAAGAAGCGAAGGGAGAAGAAGAAGAGGTAAGAGAGTATTATGCTCTGTTTCGAACATGGAGCTTCTCTCTCTTCTCTTCTCTCTCTAAAAAGCTTTTGCCTTTTTTCTTTCGGAGAGATTGGGAATCGGACCTCTACTGAAAAAGGGAGCTTCTGTTTGTAAGAGGGGGTTTTAAAGAAGTCAGAAAAAATTAATTTTGTTATCATCGTCATTAAAATTTTAATTAAATCTTATGGTTAAGCTAACCTAACCAATGAGCTTCTTGGCTTTTGGTTTTCCGTATTCATTGCTTTTGTTGCCTCGTTAATGCTTTAATATCCTTTATTTATTCCCATTATTATAATCAAAACATTTTTTTTTTAAGTTGCAGAAAGCTGCATGCGAAAATAGTTTAATTAACAGCTATGTTTTATAATTATTATGGATAGAATAGTATATAATTATATGGGGTGTAAAATTTCATTTGTCTAAATCCACAGAATTGAAGGTAAACCGTACGTTACACAATTAAAAATTCGTTAATAATTGATGTTAAAAGTACTGTTTGTGAATCATCTGATCAAGTGTGAATTTTTTTATACTAATAACCATTCGTGCTAATATAAAACAGTTTTGATAAATGCACCAGCTGAATCCCAGGAAGTCCGGTACGGCTCCATCGGTTTAATAGTAAATTCCAGAAATACCCTCATGATTTAGGGAAGAAAGATGTCACGAGTAGGGGTGGAACAGTGAAAATGTCAGAAGACCCCTACACGAGCGTGCGGTCAAAGACAGAGTTATTAGATTATTACCGACCTGCACAGTCAAACCCGTAGACTTTTGGCATTTGTCTTTTTTTGCCCCTCAATAGTGAGAGACACTCATTTACTCCAATGTTTTAATACTTCCAACGTTTGTTTTTTTTATCGGAAAAATGATGTTCTTATTTACCAAATGCATAATTAATTGAATTTTTAGTATTATTAATTTTTAAAATTTTGCATATTAATTTTTTTTTGTTAAAATGTTTTGGATATATAAAATGTAATGTTATACATTTTATTTCAAAAAAAAAGATAAATTTAATAATTTCTTAATAAAAGTGTAAAAACAATAAACATGAGTTAAAAACAAAAGGAGGGAAAATAGATATACTCCATCCGTTTCAATATGTAAACTCTTTTAAGTTTTTTGTTTTGTTTCATAATATAAGCTATTTTGACAATACTAGGTACTTTTAACTTTATTGAATTGTGTGCGACTAATAATATTTTGCAGTTTTTTTTATAATTGGTTAAATTGTTTTTAATATATATTTTCAATGCTACTTTTTAGAGTAAAAGTAGTTTCTTAATATGCGTGATTTTTGCTAAAACATCTTACATTATGAAACGGAGGGAATACAATGAAAAGTTTCTTTTTTTCACCAAACCAAAATTAGATTAAAACCAAAAAATCATTTTTCAGGAGATAAGTTCATAGCTACAATGCCAAATTTTGATAAAGCATAGGCTAATACACAGGGGCGGCTCTAAAATGCGCAATTGGTATTGAGACCCGGTGCAGTTTGTCGAAAATTGGCCTTTTTATTCGTATAAAAAAAAATTTGGGCCTTCGTAAAAGTAATTTTACCTCTAAAAATTATTTAAAAAGTTTGGGCCATGTGCGGTTGCACCACTTGCACACGTCCAGCGCCCCTCTGCTAATACATTAGCCGTACGAGGAGTGAAAGCAAAAAAAATAGATGTGAAATCTTCGCTAATATGACGGATGTCGTAAAGAAAAGATTTCAATTCGTTGACACCCTTTGAGTTTAATAGCATGACAAGCTACAATGAAAAGTTTAATGTGATAAAAGTTAATAGAGAAAGAACTTTAAAAATTTACAATGAAAAATTGTGATAGTCGTATAAGAAGTAGCCTTTTAACTGTACAATAAAAAACAAATGAACAATTCTTCAGTAGTATGGACCACCAATTTAGTTAAATTATTTACTACATCTGACAAAGTAAAACAATTAATACTCTATTATTTAAATAAATAAATTAGATAGATCATAAACCCCAAATTTAAACCCTAAACTCCAAAGCTATATCCTAATTTGGAAATAATTAACCCAAAATAAAATCTAAACCATAAACCCCAAAGTTATGCCTTAATTTGAAAATAGTTAACCCAAAATAAATCTTAAACCCCAAACTCAAACCTTAAACCCCAAAGTTATGCCTTAATTTGGGAATAGTTAACCCAAACCTAAAAATTTAAACTACAAATTCATTGATAATCAGTTTTTGTAGTTATTTTTTTTGGATTTGGGTTAACTAATCCCAAATTAGGGTATAGTTTCAGAAGTAGGGTTTGGATTTAGTATTTATGAAATTTCTCTAATATTAATTATTTTATTTGTTTAATTAGATAATAGAGTATTAATTGTTTTAATTTGTTTGATATAGTTAATGATTTAATTAAATTGGTGGTCTCTACAAACTAATTTTAATTGGTTAATAAAAAAATAGTGAATGAGAGAGGTTTACCCCTAGAATTTTTCAAAACAAAATATGCAGATTTTGTTTTTTTTTTTTTGTCAAAGTATACCGCATAATTTCTTTTAAGACACTAGACAACAATAATACTTATATATTTTATATCATGCAATGTTTAATAGATTATTAATACTATAAGGTCTTAAATAGCAATTTCAATAAAAATACAAAATAATTATGACATTTGTGAAATAACTAAAAATTGGTGCATCGTAATGTCTAAGAAATGACATTTGTTGTTCAATAAGTTGTTATTTCCTCCGTTTATAATTGTTTGATGTTCTAGGATTTTTACATATATTAAAAAAACTATTAATGATTAGTTAAAAATATCTTCTTTTTTTTTGTCAAATATTTTTTTTAGTACTTAACAATTTTCATTGACTCTAAACCAATACTAAATTTGTAAAATCAATTAATATGTCCTGAATTTTATAATTCATCATTATTGTCATTAAAACACACATAAATAAATGAAAATATCAATCTTTGTAGAAAACAAAATATAGAACATCAAACAATTAAGAACGGAGGGAGTAATATATTCATATTACTATTTATTAATTTTGATAGAATTAATGTATATATTAATATTTAGTGTAAAATTCTTTCATTAGATTATTTTATAAATATCTTTATAAATTTTTCATTTTTTATTTATTTATTCTAATTATTCAACTAGATTAAATTGATATTTTCATAAGTTTAATCAACTAATTTATTTTCAAAAATTTTGCTAGATTTTGCTAATTTCGCATTTACCATTTAAATGTAAAGCTATTCCGAAAAAGTCACTAAAAGTTTTGGCAAATTTCACAAATCCATCATATTCTACAGTTATCATTTATACCCATAATCTTCTTTGTAAAATCTACTGTTTATTACAAAGAAGATTGCTTCTTATACGACTATCAAAATTCTACATTGTAAATTTTTCTAGTTTTTTATTTTTCTATAAACAGTTGGAGTTCTGGATTTGTGATCCATAATGTTGTCGGTGTACAGGCCAACCGTTGATATACTATGTTTAAAGCATAAATTACCCCTCACTAGACCATCCACTACAAGAAAACAGGCGGTTTTCTGACGGCCATATCCGTCTGAAATCCGTCGGGATACCCTGTATTCCGACGGATTACAGACGGAATTTGTCCGTCAGTTCTATCGCGTCAGAAAATACAAATCCGTCAGGATCCCGTCTGAGTATCCTGACGGTTGTCTGACGGACTGTCGATCACCGGATTTGTGGCCGGATTCCGGTGATCCACATTCCGTCAGGAAACCGTCTGGACACTCTGACGGGATCCTGACGGTATTGAAATAATTTTTAAAAAAAATATAAATAAAATTTATTTATTTTATTTATAGATAAATTTATAAATGAAATATATTTAAATTAATAACAAAAAATAAAATTTAAAATCATAATAAAATGAAAAATGTTTTGATACCAAATATAAAGTTTTACATAAAAATTTAAATTGTCCATAAACATTTACAACCCTTGACGACGGAAGAACTCGTTCATCTTTTCCTCCATCAGACGATATTTTTCATCCGCCTCCGCCTTCTCTCTCCGGCGGATTTCCTCCGCCTCCGCCTTCTCTCTCTGGCGGAGGGCCTCCGCCTCCGCCTTCTCTCTCTGGCGGAGGGCCTCCGCCTCCGCCTTCTCTCTCTCGCGGAGGGCCTCCGCCTCCGCCTTCTCTCTCTCGTACCTAGCCTCCAAATCTGTGATCCGGTTGGTCAGGTCGGCGTTTTGTGCTAGCAAACTACTACCACCGTGAAAGGGAACCGACGAAACGGATGAGGAACTCTCTTCGGGGAGGCCGTAGACACGACCTCTGGTCTTAGGGGTAACCTACGAAAAAAATAAATAAATCAATTTCAAAACTTAATCGTATTAAAAGGTATTTTAAATGTGTTTAAAGTTGACTCATTTACTAACCGTGTAAGTGAACTCGTTGATCTTCTCGACTGGAACTTCGGTTGAGGGCGGAGTTCCCTCGACGATCGGTTGCGATTGGAGGTACTCCTGCCCGAGCTTCTCCACGGTCTCCACGATTTCCCGAGCAAGCGGATCTTGGATTTCACCAGTCTTTCTGTTGGTGTGGACATCTCTGACGACATCAATATGCGAAGGAAGCACACCGGTCTTCGCATACTGTTATGAAAGTCAAGTATGAAAAATGTTAATTAGAAATTAAAAATTGTTGAAAAATTAAGAATGTTACCATTTGCTGTACACGTGTCGCCTTGCTCGTTGCACCGAGGTTATGGGTCGCCGGTCCCTTCCCCTTCCGGTCGCTCCTCCGGTTAGTCGAGTGTGTTTCGGAGGTGGCTTTAGTATCCGGAAGATCCCAATGTGCCACTAGTCCAGCCCATAATACTTCGTTGTTTTTAACAGCGGTAGGCACCTTACGGTACTTCATCCACCCCTCCTTCCACTCGTTCATCTTGTGCCTGTACTGGCTCTTTGCCTTCTTGTCGAATTCACGTCGGACCCGAGAAGTCAGGTGTGGGTTCCATGTAAAATCTTGCTGAAAAAAAACAATAGTCGAATTACTATTGACAATTCGAATGTATTATAAAAGATGAATTTTCAATTTAGAATATCAAATCATACCGCAAATTGCCGAAACCATGTGTCCCGGTCTTCCACCGGCATGTCCTTATAAGTGGGATACGGTTTAGTTATCATGGAATTGATCATTCCGTTGATAGATGTCGAGATACCGTTCTGGGAATATTGGAACCTACACAATATTTTCTTTGATATTTTGTTCACAATTTTATTAACTTAATATAATCCTATAAATTTTGAAAAGTAGTCATTACCAGGTCGTGTTAGGTGGTAATTCGGGATCAAGGCGAGGCAAGACATCCCGACCGGGTTGCGACACAAAGTCCTCAATGCTCATTTGCGTAAGACCTGGGCCACCTGAACCCATAGGAGCAGTCTCGGGGATGTGCGACTGACCCGCAGTCCCACCTCCCCCGGAGGAAGAAGTACCGCCTCCTCTACCCTCACTAAATCGCCCATAATCCCTACGATTTACAAATTTTTTACATAAGTTTTTGATTTTTCCTGACATATTTAAATTTTCTATGTCAATTATAAATTTAAAGGTTTTTGTGCATATAGTTAATTTTTATTGTTTCTTTTTAGATATATATTTAGGAATTTAGGAATTGTGACATATATTATATCATATTATAATTTTGTACATATGTATATTTTTAGATAATTCAAGAATTGGATCATACTATAAATATGTATATTATAAATACGTATAAATCCTTATAAATTACAAACACTTAATAAAATTGAAATTCAATTCTTTGCCAAAAATAATAAAATTTTAAAAATTTCATAATTTAAAAATCCCATCCTAATTTCCTCATAACCCCAAAATTCTCATATTTTTATATTTTATCAATAATTTTAACATTCCTAGTTTCATAAAATTACTAATTTGCTTATTATATCCCTAAATTCATAAGGATTCTAATTTCATTTTCTAATTTTTAAATTCATAATTTTAAATTCATAATTTCTAATTTCTAATTTCATAAATTAGATTTCTAATTTCTAAATTTCTAAAATCTAATTTCTAATTTCATAAAATCATAAATTCATAAAATTTCTAATCACTAACATTTCTAATTTCTAAATTCATAAAATCATCAAAAAATTTTAAATCCCTAAATTCATAACATTCCTAATTTCAAATTATCCCCAATTCAACAATTCAACAATTCATCACAAAATCATCCAAAAATTCACATTGTTCATTTGCAATTTAACAAATTCCTAATTTCCTTTTATTCCCAATTCAAGAATTTCCTTTCAAACCCCTAAATTCATAACCATTCCCAATTCCTTATAAAAAATTCGTTGAAATTCTAAAAACGCATAAAAAACTTACATTCTTTCGTTCAATCGGTGAGAGGGACGGCGGAAAATCAGTGGAGAACGGCAGCTTAACGGACGTAGGCGGCGACGGCGTCGGAATCGGCGATTCAAAGTTTGAGAAATCTTTTCTCCGTTTGTGTCTGTGAAGAAGACGAAGTATTTGTTCTTATAGGGGTACGTGACGGAATCCAGACGGAATGATGACGGCAATTAAATAACCGTCAGATTTCCGTCACCAACTCCCGCCGTTTCGATGAGATCGATGCGTTTAGACGGGAGGAATTAGGGTTTCCGTCAGAATCCCGTCATAAAGTAAAGACGGTATTCTGACGGAAATCGTTTTTTAATTAATTTTTGTTTCTCCGTTCCTAAATTAATAAAAAATATATATAAACCGTCAGAATCCCGTCGTTACGTTATGACGGGTTTCTGACGGGTGTTTAATTTTTTTTATTAAATCTTGTTTCTCCGATCCTAAATTAATAAAAAAACAAAGAACCGTCAGAATCCCGTCATAATATACAGACGGGATTCTGACGGGTTAAATAAATTTTTTTTTTTTTTGTTGATCCGATCGAATCGGATCGGAAAAACAAAAATTAATAAAAAAACATTAACATTCAGACGGGATTCTGACGGTTCTTAGTTTTTTTTTTTATTTTGTCTATGTCCGAGTGGAATCGAAAAGAATGAATTAAAGATTCTGTAATATTTATTTTTTTATTCCAATTTATTCGTATCTTAGAATCGAAAAGAATGAATTAAAGATTCTGTAATATTTTCCGTTAATAATTCTTTCTAAGCGGAAATAATACTTTAACAGAAAATCAATCGAAAATCCGTAATATGACATATAAATTCATCGATGGTACATACTAAAATCGTGGAAGGTAAAATAAAACATATAACAACATTATGCGGATAAACTCGTACAAAGGATAGTAGGAAAATATTAAAATCATGGACGGGTCGGATGTTTATTCATCATCTGAGTCTGGAACTGTTTCATATTCGTACCCAGTAGTTCCTTCATCTTCCTCATCGTTGGTAGATACTTCCGTTGGTTGGTATTCAGCAATCATCGAATTAGCACCGATTATCTGTTTCGAAAATGAATTTAGTTAAGCCTTCCTATAAATATTTATAAACGTATTATACATCTACCTTAACAATGTTCCGCTCTGTGATGTTCAGGTACTTTGAGTTCCTGTTAAAACGGCAAACGGTAACATTTTTTAGGATGACCACCGCACCTACGCTAGTGGTGAGTCTGTACTCGTCCTTCTCGAAGATGTTATGGTGCATGGTTCCCTCGATTTTTCCTGAAGGATCTTTTAAGGTTACTAGCAGATCTCCCTGGTCATTGGGGGTCAAACTAGAGAGCATAGCCACAATCTAATAATGAAATAGAATATACTTCAGTCCGATAATTAACTGTATGTTTAAATGTAAATAAAATAGGTTGAAAACGAAAACCTTTTTGACTTTCACAAATTGTGAATGCGGGGATTGAATTTCTCCAACCTGGGTCCACAATGGTGTGCTCCTATTGTTATAAGAACCTACATGTATGAATGATAGACCGTGTATTTGTCAGCTACAATCATTATTGTAAAAGTACATATATATATATACCTTCACGGATAATGTAATCCATAGTAGAAGTCCACCGAGGACTACTAAAATCATGGTCGGCCTGTGTTGTGTCATTGAAGACCTCACGAATAAAATCTTGTGTTGGGCGTGTCTGAGAACTTTCACCTCGCAGCACCTTTGCATCATGAGACCTCTTGCGATTCATTCCTCGCCGTACGACTTGGCCAGGTCCCGGCATTACGGGCGTTTGGTTCTGGGATTGTTGAGTTTGATGGAGTGAAATTGTCGGTTCAACATCAGTAACATTTAAGTTATCGTAAGGAGGGCTTGCAGGAACAAGAGTTGTGTTTGGAGGGTAGTGACCGGGGCCTCGGTTTTGCATATAGTAATTCCATAGATCTCTGTTACCCATAACTTGATTGACTATTTTTGTGTTATGTTTTTCTGGTGAAAATTTTTATGGAGGAATGAGATAGAAAATGTGGAAACTTATGTAGAACGGATAAACGTCCGCAATCCGTCAGTAATCCGTCAACTCAGTCCGACATAAAACCCCACCAATCCCTTCGGCCACTGGAGACGAATCTTAATAACCACTAAAACTTTGCCGACATCGAAGACCGTCGGCAATCCGTCATAAATCCGTCAACCCACTCCGACATAAAACCCCACCAATCCCTTCGGCCACTGCAGACGAATCTTAATAACCACTCAAACTTTGCCGACATCGAAGACCGTCGGCAATCCGTCAGAAATCCGTCAACCCACTCCGACATAAAACCCTACTATACCCTTCGGTGTATACATAAAAATTCTACTATAAATACACTTCATGGAGTGTATTTCTTCTACACCTCTCAATAACACAAAATATGTCTTCTCCCTCTCCTAATGAAGACGCAGAAACAACACCCGACCTTGATCCTTTTGGATTTCCAATAATACCAAAATTCTCGTGGGAAACCCAATCTTATTGCGACGAATCGTTTAAAGAGCTGCCCACTTACTCGTGGGAATTTGATACGTGCTCACCAATCCATAAAGAAGATTCCACATCAACAGTAGTGCCTGACACCCAGTGCTCGCCAAACATCCACCGCATTCCAAAATTGTCGTGGGAATCGCCATCTCAGTGCGACAAATACACTAAAGATGTACCCACATACTCGTGGGAAGATGATTCATGCACTCCCAAAAATGAAGATGGGTTGGGTTTTCCTAATCACAAATACGATACGTACCAGGCCTATTGTGCTGACCAGAACCGGGTTCTGGAAGCCGTCCAACCATATGAATTCAGTGAACCGTCATATACTTACGGTGGAAGTCCTTCCTATGATTTGATAGGCGCCCAAAGCCCAGAAAAGCCAAACTTCAATATAGATGTTGATGCAACCAACAAATTATGCGACGGAGTTTTAGATTCTCCACCAAAGAAAAAAAAGGGAAAGAAAATCACTAAATGGTTCTAACCAATGGTAAGTTTGGAGTGGATACAGACCTATGGTATTGATACCTGAATATTGTCTATTATGTTCTTGTACCATAACCGTTGTGTGTTTATCTGTTGGAAGTCTTTACTCTACCTGTGTAATAAGTTGTTTTACATTTTATGTTTCATTAAATGTAATGTTTTATTGGAGTTGCATAATCAAAATATATCGTCAATTAATAAAAAAGCTTTATTATATACTAGTAAATGGCAATGATATCAAAAATTTATTCACAGATTATTAATCTGAATCTCCTCCTCCACTTTCACTAGGGATGGAGTCTGAATCGTCGTCAAATTCTTCACGTGTTTCCTCTTCGTCCGAATGCACTAGATCATCCCCGATATGTGTGACATCAACGACAAGGTCAATGTTATCCATCTCCTGAACATGTGACATTTGTATACTTGTCGATGGTTGTAGAGCATCTTGTTCTGGAACTCCATATATTTTTCCTCTCGGGTTAATATGAGTTATTGTGATCCAAGGATCACTACGATAGGCGACTCGAGGATATGGAATGTAGCAAACCTAGTAATAAAAAGTGGATATTGTTAATATACATGATCAACAAACCTTAAGTATGAGTACGTAGGTCAATATATTATGGTATTGATACCTCGTCTGCTTAGGACGCAAGGATAAATGGATCGTAATACTGATGTTTCCGGCTTGAATTTATCGAAATAACACCAAGAGGGTCAACTCGAACGCCTCGACCATTAGAGGGATCAAACCATTCACACATAAACACAATGCACCTCAAGTTCAACATTCCTGGATAGTGGATTTCCAAGATTTCTTTTAAAATCCCATTGTACATGGTATCACCTGATTGGGACGAAATACCATAGTCCGAAGTTGTCCTCTCACGTCCTTCCTCACGGATCCTGAACGCATATCCCCTAGTGCAAAAGTTGGGATATGATGTCGCGGTGCTGCGTAAGCCGTACACAATCTCCTGTAACCATGTCGGGATTGATTGACCACTTGCTAAACTTTCGGAAACCTAAGAATGATATAAATAGTATATCAGTAACATATGAACGTGAAAACATGGAAAAGTGAAAGTAAGTAATTATATTAAACTTACATAACATTTCAACCACGCCGGAAACTCTTCGTCTTTCAAGACAGCAAGTTCGGCATCTGTCTTATCAGAATGGTAAGCACGTGCTAGAGACATGTAGATCCTGTAACATAACAGTTGTTAGTAGATAAAGGCAAATAAGTACATAAATTTAGTATAATAACTGATATACGTACCGTTCGTACTCCAAAATTTCATCACAATTTCTAAGGATATACGTATGCAAATGGGTGAGCTCTTATGCCGATAATTTGCGTCTCTTTCGTTTTCCACTTGCTCGCCCAACTTGGGCAAATAACTCGGGTACAACTACGTCATACGTTGCTTTCTCACCTCTATCATCATGTCGCGCCGGACGTCTAGCCTTAGTAGTAACTTGCGGTGGAAAGTAATTTTCGGCCAAGCTTGAGACTTCCTCGTTTAGGCTCTGTGCAACAATAGATCCTTCAACCCTGCTCAAATTTTTAACCTTTTTCTTCAGATGGAACATGTAACGCTCGAACGGATACATCCATCGGTATTGAACAGGGCCTCCTAAGGCTGCTTCTCGTGGGAGGTGAATAGGAAGATGTTCCATAACGTCAAAAAAAGACGGTGGAAATATCTTCTCAAGATTACAAAGGAGAACAGGGATATTGGCCTCCAAGTTACGTATCCCGTGGACGGTAAGCGTTCTTGAACATAAATCTCAGAAGAATGCACCAACTCCTGCAAACAAATATTTAACAAGTTAGTACATATATAGTAATAATATGGTATGAAGAAACCAATGGGAGTAAGAAATATACCTCCAATTGCTTGGTGGATAGGATCTGGAAGAAGATATGCAAATACAAATGGAAGAAAACGCTGCATGACGACATGACAATCATGACTCTTCATTCCTGTAACTTCCCTTCCGTCTCGTCTACGCAATTACGTAGATTAGATGCGTAGCCGTCTGGAAATTTTACAAATTTTTTGAACCATTCAAAAAATACTTCTTTCTGCCTAGCGTTTAACCGGTACGCAGGCATCGGCAATCTACCATTAGGCAGAACATGAAGAGATGGCCTCGAACAAATCAATGGCAAGTCCAATCTAGACTTCCAGTTGTCTTTGGTCTTTCCTGGGACGTTTAATAAGGTGTTCATGATGTTGTCAAAGAAATTCTTTTCAACATGCATGACATCTAGATTATGCCGCAGTAGATGGTCTTTCCAGTAAGGCAAATCCCAGAAAATACTCTTCTTGTGCCAATTGTGATATTCCCCACAACCGTCGACCGGGTGGTGGCCATTACCCCCACAATCAGGAGTCTGCTCTGCACCAAAATCTCGCAACTGTTCCAATATGGTTCGACCATCTACCTCAGGAGGTGGACCATGTAACACTAGTAAATTCTTCCTGAAATGTCTTTTAGACCGACGGTATGGATGATTTGCCGGTAAAAAACACCTATGACAATCAAACCACGATGTCTTCCTTCCGTGCTGCAGTTGAAAAGCAGAAGTATTGTCTTGGCAATAAGGACATGCCAATCTTCCATGCGTTGTTCATCCAGATAACATACCGTATGCCGGAAAATCGCTTATGGTCCACATAAGAACCGCACGCATGTAGAAATTCTGCTGGACCGAAATGTCATATGCCTCAACACCATGCTCCCACAACATCTGCAACTCACAGATCAATGGTTGGAGGAATATATCGAGCGACCGTCTTGGATGATCTGGCCCGGGAACTAGAATTGACAGAAACAAGAACTCTCGCCGCATGCACATAGATGGAGGCAAATTGTAAGGTGTTACGATGACCGGCCACAGTGAATATTTTCTTCCATGCTTGCCAAACGGGTTGAAACCATCAGTGGATAAGCCTATGTATACATTCCGTCGTTCAGATGCAAAATCTGGATATACGGATTGGAAGTGTTTCCAAGCTTCCGCATCAGAAGGATGCGTGATATCTCCATCTTGATTATGCTCTGCATGCCATCTCATAGCCTTAGCTGTGCGGTTTGAATCGTACAGCCTCTTCAACCTCTCCGTTAAGGGTAAATACCACATCCGTTTGAATGGAATCTTCACCCTGCCGCTTGTGTCCTGGAACCGGGGTTTGTGGCAAAATTTACATTTGTTTCGGTTCTCGTCTTCTCTCCAGTATATCATACAGTTGTCGATGCACACATCTATAACCTGGTAGGGCAAACCAAGTCCGGCGACAATTTTTTGGACCTCGTAGTATGATCCTGGGGCCAGATTATCTTCTGGCAAAACATCTTTCACGAACTCGGCGAATGCATCAACACATTCTTCGGACAAATTATAATCAGTCTTCAGGTTCATCATCCTAGTGGCAGAAGACAGCGGTGAATGACCATCCCTACAACCGTTGTATAGAGGTTGCTTTGCTGCGTCTAACATATTGAAAAACCTCCGAGATTCTAAATTAGGCTCTTCAACCCTATCACCCTCATGATGATACACACCCGACTGCAAATTCTCTCTAAACGCATCGTTTACCATCGCAACCGTACTTATCCCAACATCTACTTCCGCCGTAGATTCCCCTACGCTAGACGGAAAATAAGGTTCATTGCTACTGGTACTACCATATTCATAATTCCTTTCTCCATGTAAATACCAAACCTTATATCCCGCCCTAAATCCGTATCTATATAAGTGGTTCCAAACAATAGGAATCGCAACACTAATTCTATTACAGCAATTAGAGCAAGGACATTTGATATCCTGACCTTTGTTGGCTGCCTCTTGATTTTTAGGTAACTGCATGAACTCGCAAATACCTTGAGCGTATTCGGTCGTTAATAAGTTCGACCCCTCTTCCATCATTGGCTCGTCCATCCATGACCGAAAATATGAAGAACTCATCTCTAAATTTTTGTTTTTTTTGGTTTTGAAATGTTGTTATGAACGTCGGAAGAAATGCGAGACCTTATACAGAATGAATAACCGTCAGATTTCCGTCAGCCAACCGTCAAAACGTCCGACATAGCAACACTTCAGTCCCATCGGCCAACCCACACGATATGTTAACCACCCAAAGTTTGCTGACATCGGAAGCCGTCAGAATCCGTCGGAAATCCGTCCGCCAGACAGAAATATCCGTTTTCCGTCAGGTTTCCGTCAGAATGTCGACGAAAAGACAAGACGGATTATTTCCGTCAGGAAACCGTCTGTTAATTCTGACGATTTACGGACGGCATCCGGACGGCAAGCCTGACGGAATGATTTTTGTCAGAATTCCGTCAGGACAAACAGACGGTTTCCTGACGGAATGATTTATTGTCGGAATACCGTCTGAATTCCGACAGAATTGGCCGACGGAAACCCTGACGGAAAAAATTTCCGTCAGAAAACAGGCTGTTTCCTTGTAGTGATCAACCATTTGGTAATTTTTTTAGTTCTTTCTCTCTAACTTTTTCTTCGGAATGGATTTACATAATAGAGTATACCTTTAGGGCATCTCCAACCCCACTCCAAATCTCCCTCTAAAAGGAAGTTTAGATTAAAATTCTCTCCAACCTCACTCTAAATCCCACTCTAAACATGCCACCTTTTCACGAAAGAATCAAAACTCAAACCCTAAACTCTACCTTCAAAAACTATATCGTAAATATAAAATAGTTAACTCAAACCCAAAAAATTAAAAAGGTGGTATTCTTGCAAAAAAAATGTAAACGATGGCAAAACTGTAAAGTGGCATGTCAAAAGTGACATATCATGAAAATTCTCTAATTTAAATCATCAAAAAATTGTTCAAATGAAGAAAACGAAAGTGGAGCTTGTTGATGTTGTTGTTGCTCGACCCTTTTTTAAAAAAACTTGTGGTTTTTCAGTCTCAAGATACATACAAATATTTGGATCATGTATAGAGCAATATAGAAGAATCAAATATAAGTAATCTCATTTTTTACTTGTAATGATTTAGTGGATCATTTGTGAAAAAAATCAATAATACTAATACTTAGATTATATTATTTTCTCATTTTCTATTGTGTAATGTAATTTTATTTCTATAATAAAATTTCAATTAAAATAATATTATAATTTTAGTAAATTATTGTTAATTATAAAATAATTGGTTTTAATATGTAATTTTGATAAATTAAGGATTGAATTCAAAAAAAAATATATTTAGAATATTCTCTTTAAAGTGGAAATAGAACAATGGGTTGGAAAATATCTTTAGAATGAAAAATAGAGCAATTGATTAGAGATGGTTTAAAATTGAATGTTTGAAATTAAATTAAAATGTACAATATTCAGCAATTTCTTTACTAACATTGAATTCATAAATTTATGATCTGCAGAACAAATTGACTATCACTGTTAACTACTCCTCCGTTTGTTTTTAACTGATGTTTAAGGTTTTTACACTCCGATTAAGAAATCATTAAATTTATCTTGTTTTTTGAAATAAAACATTATATTTTATTTATCCAAGACATTCCAACCAATACAAATTCAATCTGCATAATTTTAAGAGTCAAAAATACTAAAAAATCAATTAATTATGCATTGATAAGTGAGAACATCACTTATTTGTGAACAAAAAATAACTCCTAAAACATCATTTAAAAACAAACGGAGGGAGTATTAAAGAGTCCGTCATTATAGCCACAAGAGAATATATGGTAAATAATAGTGCAGCATGTAAATATAAGAAATATTTAACTAACCGGGGAAAAATGCATAGAAGAAGAGTGTGACCAAGGTTGGAACGTGACTTAAAAATCGTCATGGCATTGCAAATATAGGGTTGTGACGAAACATTTTTCTCGATAGTTAAAATTATACTAGATTTTTACCCACGTCATGTGTGGAAATATAAATTTCAGTTTATTGTATAGTATAAATATATCATTTTGAATCCTACATACCAAACATATTAGATAAATAATCATGTCCACTACAAAAATTATTCGATTGGTTTTTGAATTTTGAGTGTCTTAATAATAAGTCTTACGTTTTAAGTCAAGAACAAAGAAAATAAAAATAAATTAAAGATTTTTCTACCGGAAAAAAAAATCTTTGTTTTTTGTAGATAGTGGTTGTTAGATATGTGTTTTTGTGTTTGTTAGCTTATATATAGGAAAGTGGTGATGGTAGTCTTATTTTAGGTTTGAAAAAGAAGAAAATTTATAAATATAAATGTTTATTTCGGAATTTTATTTAAAATTAATGCAAAATTTTAGGAAATTTTATGAATGTTTCGTAATGTTGATGAATTTAGAATTGTGTTATTATTTTGAAATTTTCATAGGATGATAATTAGTCCTTAAAACACTCTTAACATGACACATATGATTTTTTAAGTGAGAATGTCTCTTAGCATGACACATAGGATTTTTTAAATTAGAATGTCTCCTAAAGGTCTCAGTGAGTGACACCTAGGATTTTGAGGTTTTAGTGTCTCCTCGATTAATATATACTAGAAAATTACCCGCGTTATACGCGGGATAAAATAATTGTCGAATAAAATCAATAATTTTAGATAAAAAAAATAATTTTGGTGAATTATTATACGTAATCTAAGACCTATTTTATATATTTGAAATTTGCGATTATTTTGTATACAAATACATTTTACCTGTTAAATAATTAAACCAACAATTTTCATTAATAATTATTTTACTTGTAGAAAGGTGTATTTATGAAAATTTTAAAACATCTACTTGTCAAACAAAATAACACATCTAAAAATATATGAAAAATTGTTTTACATGCTCATATATTTTTATTGTTTGTTTCTATTTTAAATCAAGTTTTTTTTGGTGTATATGTTAAATATTTGTTCACATTTAGTTCTATAATTTAAATCTATAATTTTCGAAATATTTTAATTTGGCAAGTTTAAAATTTCCAAAGATTTTAATTTTGGTAAATTTAGGAAGATTCAAGTGTGTTTGGCAATTAGAGTTATAGTAATAAAAAAGTATATTTGGAAATAAATGTGTTTGGTAATGAGTATAAGAGAATTAAATAAATAAACAAAAATAAAGAGGAGAAAAATTGTGGTGATGACACATAAACAAATTGCTCATAAAATGTTTCTCAAAATAATACATAGGATAGGATAGGAAAAAATTAGATTAAATTTGTACATCCAAAAACTGTATTTCGAATGATCTCATCTTTAAAAATATGGTAAACAGTTACAAGTTCCTTCTTATTAAATTCCAACCAACAATAAATTTCTTAAAGATGCATTTAAGAAAGCAATTTAATAGTTGCAGATAGTTACACGCTTGTAGAGGTCTTCGAAACTGTAAACCAAAAGATCTATGCATTCTTAGATCAGTGAATGGAATCCAAGAAAAAAAACTAAGAAACGACAAAATATCGTTTTTTACCGTTGACCAAAACCGAATGATATTTATCACCACGAGTGTAAAATTTTCATTTTCTACATCACATAGATATGTTGACTTCTGAGCAGCATATTTGTTAAGGTAGATCCTCTTATTTAACGTATTGTTTCGGCTAGATTTTACATAACTATAAATTCCATGTGTTTTAAATTTTAATTCAATACTAATATAGGGTGTGACTGGTAATTTTACATTGTTGTGATATAAAGTATATCACGTTTACAGTTATTAGTAAAAACTTCATATTCAACTTTCTTACATATGTTTTTGTTTACGCTATTTTACATCTTTCTAATCGTATTTTAATTTACAAAATTTAAATCATCAATGGGACCTAATGTCTATCTACTCTATACATATATAGGTGCGAGTCCATCATCTCGTGTATCAAATGTTGAAACAGGTATATAAGGAAGTGCTGAATCATGCGAATCGTCATATATGAAATACCCGAAACTCATTTATGAGATCAACTAACAAATATTTTATTTTATATATTTTTTGAAATCGTTATCGCAAATTTTAACGAATATTTAGAAAATCCAAATAGGGTCGATATTGATTGTGAGAGAAAGCTGGCAGGGACCATTATTTCACAACCTTTTGGTTGTCACCTCTTATTCCCTTTGATAATTATTCACATACTCCATGCGTCACTACTCTTTCTCTTTTCTCATTTTCGTTTTTCCTTCTTTCTCAATTCTCTTGTTAATGATATGCACCCTTTTCTTCTTTTAAATTTGCTGGATTAGCACAAGAATCATAATCATGATTGGACTGATCAAAAAACGGATACTCAGACTCATATTTGTATATTTTTATAATCAAGAAATTTGACATCAAATTTATAATAAAAATATCCAAAAAATATGGTACGTGTTACGGAAGTTAACAATAATAGAAACAACAACATAATGTCTATTATATAGACATGTACGTTCGTCAATCAAATTAATTTATGATAGAGCTCATCGTCACTATGCAATATAGTAACTTCTGCTTTTCTACTTCTATATAAATGAACACATTTCGACGATTGTAAAGATGCAATTCATAACTTCAATAATAAGAAGTACAAAAAATCTCTCGCTCTCGTTTCTTTTATTTTTCATTATCTCGATTTCAACCGGATATAAATTTTTCTTCTTTATTTATATTTATCATCATGATAAATCCTCATTTCTTATATAACACGTTACCAACACGATCACTCTACGTTATGATAAAAGAAAAATAACATTATACCGTATAATATTATAATGGACGGTATATCACCTCCATAATATATAATTTTTTCAGTGGTTGTTTAAGACACCGCTATTAATTTAATTTTATTGTTATTATGTCATAACTGTTAAATGCGTGAGGCCAAGCCGCCACATAATTTATTTATTGTACAACTATGGATGATTACATCACCATAATTTATTTATTGTTTTAATATGGATGACTCAGTCACAATAATTTATTTATCGTTATAAAATGGATGACTCAGTCATCATAATTTATTTATTGTTCTAATATGGATTATTCCATCACCATAATTTATTTAATGTTATAATATGGATGGTTCCATCACCATAATTTATTTATTATTTCCATATGGATGACTCTGTAACCATAATTTATTTATTGTTGATATGACTAACTCTATCACCATAATATTATTTTTAAAATTTGTTTATATTCTCATTACTATAAAAGGAGGTTCAGTCAGCTGTAATTAAATATTTTATCTGGTAAATTTTACCGAATATTCATTAATGTTTTTCAAATTAATTTCTATTTAAATCTTTTACCACCAATGGTCACAAAGAAAATTTTCAAAATTTAACTACTTTTTAAACGGCTATGAACAATGTTTTTCAATCTATAAATACACTCATATTTTTCACTTTTTCAAATCACTCAACATTTTATCTTCTCCCAAACACTTTTACGAAATTTTTTTGTTTAGTTTTCATTTTATAAGAAAAATATTTCGCTGGTTTTTATTTTTATTATCGGTGTAATTCTTACTTCTGTTTATGGTCTCTTCGTTGGAGGATTTACCCCCGAAGGTATTACATAAATTTTGGTTTAATTTTTATTGAAATAATGCTTTATGTAATCATTGTTATCATTAATGTAAACAATTTCTAAAATGATATAACTTTTCTAATAATATTTTGATCTTGTTTTTAAAATTCAAATGGCCAACGTTGAGAAGCTTAAGTTCACAGCTCTCAAAACTATATAGCGTGGACAACTGATGCTGAACTCTATATGGAATCAGAAAATTTATCTGACACCATCAAAGAGAAAAATGAATCATCCGCCGAAGCTAAGACAAATTCAATAATAATTCTCAGGAAACATTTGGATGAAAACGTGACGCATGATTATGCGCACATTAAAGACCCAACAGAGTTGTGGAAAATTCTAAAAGAAAATTTTGATAATCAGAGGGAAATAAATCTCCTTCATGCGATGGAGGAGTGGAAAAACCTAAGGTTTCATGATTTTAAGAAAGTGCAATAGTATAACTCCGCAATGTTGAGGATTGTATCATAATTAAATTTAGTGGTAAACCTGTCACCGAAGCAGAAATTCTCGAGAAAACATACCTCACGTTCCACAAAGAACACAGTGTCCTTCAAGCAATATATAAAAATTGCGGATACAAAAGGTTCTCTGAGTTAATTGTCTCGCTCATAATCGCAGAGAAAATTAATGAGCTAAGTTGCAAGTTGTACAAAGAGTCTACCAAAGGCAAATGGAAAGAAGTGAACCTTGCGGAACACTTTGAGGGTACATCATACCACGATTCTCCCGACTTTGCAAATGACTTCAACGAGACCACTTTTGCAGATAACAAAAATGCTTGAAAAGAGACTACTGAGTAATCTCCAGATATGCCATGTATAATATTATGTTTTTCGGTTGTTTGAAAAAAAAATGTTGTTTTAACACAACAAACTAATGTATAATTATTGTGTGTTTTATCTTTTATGAATGATATTTACTTTATATAATTTAATGTTTTCATGCTAACAGAAATGGAAGAAACGAAATGCAAGTAAATGGTTCAAGAAATTTGTATACCAGATAGTGAAACAACGCACACTATTCTGAAAGACAAGAGATATTTATCTAACTTAAAATCGACAAATATTATTGTCGATACAATATCAGGTCCTACAGACCTTGTTAAAGGAAGTGGTAGAGCCACCTTTATGTTGCCAAATAAAACCAAGTTTTCCATAAATAATGCTTTATATTCTCAAAATTCTAAAAGGAACGTTGAGTTTCAAAGACATATATCTTCAAAGATATGGTACTTAGTCCACAACTGAGAATGAAAAAAAGTATATGTACATAACTTCCGATAAATCCAGAAAAATGATTGTACTGAAAAAATTTCCAAAACTTCCTTCAGAATTACATCATACTCATATAAGTGCAATCGCATTGCATCTAGTAATTAAAAGAAATCCAGATTATTTCACACTATGGCATGATCGCCTTGGTCACCCATGGACAACAATGATGCAAAATATAGTTAACAACTCAAATGGTCATTCATTGAATATCCAAGAGATATATCAGGGGAATAAAATGACATGTGTTGCTTGTTCCCTTGGAAAATTGATCATAAGGCCATCGCCAACCAAAATTGAAAAAAAATCACCAAAGTTCCTTGAACGAATTCAAGGCGATATTTGTGGACCAATACATCCATCATGTGGACCATTCCACTATTTTATGGTGTTAATTGATGCATCTAGTAGATGATCACATGTTTGTCTATTATCATCTCGAAATATGGCATTTGCGAGAATCCTAACTCAGATAATCAAACTTAGGGCTCAGTTCTCTGATTAACCCATTAGGAAAGTTAGACTAGACAATAATGGGGAATTCACGTCCCAAGCCTTCAATGATTATTGTATGGTAACAGGTATAGAAGGTTAACATCCAGTAGCTCATGTTCATACACAAAATGGTTTGGCTGAATCATTAATTAACCGTCTGCAACTAATTGCGAGACCATTAATCACGAGATCAAAACTCCAAACGTCTGTATGGGGACATGCTATTTTACATGCAAAAGCACTCATTCGGATAAGACCAAGTGGATATCATAAATATTCTCCATTACAGTCGAGAACCGAATATATCTCATCTAAGAATTTTTGGTTGTGCAGTATATGTGCCTATATCACCACCACAACGTACAAAGATGGGACCAAAAAGAAGGTTAAAAACATATGTTGGTTGTGATTCTCCATCAATCATACGATACCTAGAACCACAGACTGGTGACGTCTTTACTACACGATTTGCCAATTGTCATTTCGATGAGAAAGTATTCCTGGTTCTAGGGTGAGAGAATTAACAACTAGAAAATGATATAGAATGGCGTGTACCATTTCTATTACATCTTGATCTCGCAACCAAACAGTTGGAACTAGAAGTTGGACGAAATCACATATTCGAGATGCAAATGCTCCTGCTCATATTAAATATTTAAATAAGCACCATAGAGCATATAATAAAAATGAGTCTAAAACACGCTTGAAGCGTGGTAGACCTATTGTTCTAAGGATAAAAATCCTAGAAAACGAAAGGAAGGTGAAAAGCATAATGATCCCAAAATTACTGAAAGTATTTTGGAAGAAACGAATCATGAGACTAACGACAATACAGAGTATCATGAGATTTCAATAAACTACATTCATAATGGAAAGATATGAGATCAAACTCAAATTGATGTAGTCGATGACGATTTCTCATATCTTGTGTCAATGGAAATAGATGAAGAAAACAAAGAATTAGAACCAAAGTCTATATATGAATGTCAAAACTGAGTGAATGAAATGGAAAGATGAAATACAAGTCGAACTCCATTCGCTTAATAAACGAAATGTATTCGGACCTATTACACTCACACCCAAAGATGTGAAACTGGTCGGATACAAAAGGGTTTTTGTTCGAAAACGAAATGAAAAAATGAGATTATGAGATATAAAGCTCGCCTTGTGACTCAAGGTTTTTCTCAAAGATCCATGATTGATTATAAGGAAATATATTCCTCCGTTATGGATGCAATCACGTTCAGATTCTTTATGAGTCTAGCGGTTAACGAAAATCTAGAGATGCGTCTCATGGATGTCGTTACAACATATCTATATGGATCATTAGATATCGATATCAACATGAGAATTCGAGATGGGTTTACAATTCCTAAGCAATTAAGATCCAAACCAAAAGAGTTATGTGCAATAAAATTACAAAGATCATTATATGGGTTAAAGTAATCTGGACGTATGTTATATAATCGTCTAAGTGAGCATTTAACAAATGAAGGATACTTTATGCCCATGTGTTTTCATCAAGAAAACAACATCCGGATTTGTGATTATCGCGGTATATGTTGATGATAAAAACATAATAGGAACTCAAGGGGAAATATAAAAAGCCTCAAATTATCTAAAAAGTGAATTTGAGATGAAAAATCTCGGATAGACCAAGTATTGTCTTGGCTTTCAAATTGAGTATAATAAAAAGGGTATATTTTTACACCAATCAACATATACCAAAAGGGTACTTAAACGATTCAACATGGGTAAAGCAAATCCTCTAAGTTCCTATGATCGTTAGATCACTCATAGTTGAAAATGATCCATTTCGCCCAGATAAGGAAAATGAAGAGATACTTAGTCGAGAAGTACCACATTTGAGTGTCATTGGAGCTTTAATGTATCTTGCAAATTATATAAGGCCAGATATATCATTTTTCGTTAATCTTTTGGCAAGATTCAGTTCGTCCCCTATGCGGAGACATTAGAATGGAATTAAACACATCTTTCATTACCTCCAAAGGACTACTGATTTAGGTTTATATATCCTAAGAATCCAAACAGTCAAATGGTTGGTTTTGCAGATGCATGATATTTATCAGATCCACATAAAGCTCGATCATAAATTGCATACGTTTTCACGATCGGAGGTTTTTAATGAGGCAACAAATACGTAAAGCAAGAAACAATAGTGACACTGGTCTCCAATGGGAAGTGTTATGAAAGTCAACAATAATAGGAACAACAACATAATGTCTATTATATAGACGTACGCGTTCGTCACTCGAATTAATTTATGATGGAGCCCATCGTCACTATGCGATATAGTAACTTCTGCTTTTCTACTTCTATATAAACGAATACATTTTGACGATTGTAAGATGCAATTCATAACTTCAATAATAAGAAGTACAAAAACTCTCTCGCTCTCGTCTCCTTTATTTTCTTAGTATCCCGATTTCCACCAGGTATAAATTTTTCTTTTTTATTTATATTTATTGTCATGATAAATCCCAATTTATTTTATAACAGTAAGTTTTTTCTTGGAGATGAAATCATTATTCTGGAAGGAGAAATCAACATAGAGACATGGTATGGTGGAGTTTTCTACTTCTACGGTGAAACTTATCACTCGAATGAAGGGTTCCACGCAAGCATGAACATGATTCTACAATCGTCCAAGTGTCTAGAAAGAAGAAACAAGGGTCCTACATATCTTCAGTAGTACTGCTACGATATCTGGAGGTAAAAAAACTCAGGATCAGGTATAAAGACCATCACGAAGTATCATTACCACGAAAAAGAATAAGTAGTATCAGTAATCTTATCAAGGGTTCAAATAAGGTAGGAAATATCCCATTATTGAGTCTAGACATAATTTCCCTCTCTTTTAGATATTCAAATTTCGGTCAACGAATAAAAACTTTTTTATTTTACATGTTGTAGGATTAAAACATGAAACTCATAGCACATGTTGTGATTAAAACATGATAAATTCGAATATATGGAGCACCCTGACGCCTAACTGATGTTGGGTAATTAGATGCATATGGGTTTTAAATTTATAAACTCTAGGACTACAGGTGCACAGTTGACAATTGTAGTAATTAGGGGTCGATCCACAAGAGACTAGTTGTTACGTTACAAATCCATATGATGCAGATTAAGTTAAGCCAAAAAAATATATTTGGTTTTTGGTTTGTGAAAACGTGATGAACAAAATAAAAGTAATAAAGCAAGTAAAGGGATAGATAAATCAAAAGACGCAAGATATAAGTAATCTAAAGAAGCATATGAAACATATAAGACACGAGTTTTTAAAAAGTTTTAATACTAGTGTTCTAGAACTCAAATCACGAAGGTAGAATCTTTCCATTTTCATGGCTCCGATCCCTATGCTCTACACCCTAATAGACTCAACTATCGCAAGTTAGTACAAGGTGAAAACACACAATAAGTTTTAGATTAGATTGTTCACTAAACTCCTTAACTAACCTATTGAATTGTTAAGATGTTTAGCCTTTCAAATACTAGATTCGCCGATATACAAACTTTTGGAGAATATATCAACCTAAGATCGATCACTGGTTACCTACGCCATATCAAGTTTTAAGCATAAATAAAGATAAAGAATCAACAAGAATCAAACCCAATACATATGTCAAATACGAAACATAGAACTTTGAGAAAACCTAAAATCTAACAAGCAACTACTCTAACATGTTCGATGAACACGTAGCAGTGAGAGTAGAGGATAAAACATAGTAGATTTGTAATTAAATAAAGGGCTAGGAATGGATGGATATCTTAGATCGAAACTAGAGCAGAACATCGATCCTCATCGCTCTTAAAAAGACATATTATTGAAGAACAAAGAGAAAAATGAAATACATGTTGTGTTGTTGATTTGGGTGATGCCTAGGGCTAATTCTCTTCCTAGAGAGGCTAAAATCAAGTATATATTGGGTTACAAGAGGTCTTAGGTCGGTTAAGGTTTTACTCTTTCGGCGAAAAGATTTTTTTGGTCGAAACAACGAAACATTAGACACTCACACCTGACAAAATCATGAGTCAGGTGTATGGGCTAAAATTCCTTGCAGAGCCTTCATGAGAGCTGGCACTGGTTGGATCTGAGCGTCCGAGGTTCGTGTTAGGTGTTACCTTCAAATCTGCATAGGCTTTGTTTTGGAGGCAGTTTGACATGGCTTCAATAGATTAAGTATATATCCAAATCTACAACTCCAAATGATGTAATTATAACTCCATTGGAAGTCTGACTCAAAGGACTTTCTTCATGTTTAGTTTCATCTGATTCCAAGTAGATTTGATACTCCGTTAATCAGTAAAACTCTGACGTATATCTTCTGTCTAACTTGAGAATAAGCTTTGTCTTGAAGATTAAAGACTTGTATTGGCTCCTTTGACTTGGATAAATTGCTGTAGAATGTAGAATACTCATTTTGCCCCTTTTTGCATCCTTTCAACTATTTAATCTGTTAGACTCTTAAAACATATATATACGAGAAAACTACATCTTTCGATAGAAAAACTTATTAAATTGCATTGAAAACATATTAAAATAGATAGTAAAAGTGGTACAATATAGGGTATATCAACTCTCCCAGACTTAAACCTTGCTTGACCTCAAGCAAACAAATGGTTTAGAATAAAGAAGACTGATTTGAAAACACGAGAACTCACATATTCTTAGGATCATTGCCTCGATTTCCAAACTTGTAATCCACATAAAGAAAAAGAGAGTTCATAGACACTTTTCATCGTCTCCCATCATGAATTCAAAAGTATGTCCTAAATTTGCTGTCCCTGCAAAATATCAACTTCAAGTCAAGTGACTCTTTTACTCTCTTAGATTCGTAAGCATCTTCTGCCAAAGATATCATACAAGGAATATGGCTAGGTATTAGGAAATGTTGATTTTAGTGGTGAGGTCAGTGTTAAGGGTTACCATAAGTGATGTAACCGCATTTAGACCTATCTTAGCTAGTGTTTTACATAGTTTTTACATGTATTTAGCTTAGGATTTGCATATTTTGTTCACCTTTTCACATCATTTAGATTTGGTTAAGTCTTCGAGTCTATTAAGAGTTTTCTTGCATTGCAAAGCATATTTTGTGCATTTTCATGTACTAATGGAGTCTAGGAGCTATGGCGGATCAAGCGGTGAAGAACATCCACAAAAGATGGAGAAAAGAAGCAAGAATGCAATCTGCCAGGTTCTGACCGGGCACTTCAGCTTACGTGGTCGGTCTGGAAGGGATTTTCAGAGCAAGAAGAAAAAATAATTCTGCTAGCATCTGACCGACCACTTCTGGTAACACGGTCGGTTCAGATGGTCGATCGGCATACAGTTTCGCCCAAAAATTTGGTTTGACCCGTACATGTCGAGGCACCGAAACGAATATATGAATTTAGGCCTACCAGTTTATGCAATGTGGGGTATAAAATTATTTCAAAAATTTTGTGTTTAAGATTGATAAAGTTTCTACCAAAAGTGGTTACAAAGACAAAGTCGGCATTCGTATCATGGAGGTTAATAACGGATAAGATTGTAATAGCTCTGAGATGTTTCATGGATTACGGACGAATCCTTCATGTCGCGGTGAATTTATGGCCATTAAAACAAATATGAGCAAAGCTTATGATAAGATCGAACGAGATTTTTAGAAACAAGTGCTTCAAAAACTGGGATTTAACTAAACATGGATCACATAGATTATGTGGTGTGTTTGATCGGTATCATATCAAGTATTGTTGAATGGCCAACCACGGGGTCGAATTATCCGAAATCGGGGATTACGACAAGGCGGCCCGTTATCTCCATACTTTTCTATCCTATGCACAGAGCTCCTAATAGCCAATATCCGCAAGGCAGAGAAGATTGATTTACTTATGGGAATAAATATAGCAAGACGTAGTCCAGCTATCTTCCACCTTTTATTTGCGGATGATAGCCTATTCTTTTGTAAGGCGAAAAAGGGAGAGGGAAATATCGTTTTAGATATTCTACGGAAATATGGGGTGGCATCGGGTCAGGAGAATTTTTTTTGAAATCTTCCATCATGTTTGGACATGATGTTCATGATCAAGCAAAAATGAAAATGAAATCTATTCTCCGGATTGATAAAGAAAGAGGAACGGGGAATTACCTTGGTATTCTTGAGAGTTTAAGAGGGCTAAGAGTTAGATATTTAATTACATTACTAAGAGACTCAACGAAAGGGTGAATGGATGGTCGGCAAAGTATCTTTCAAAGGGGGTGGGGGTGGGGGAGAGGTTTTGATCAAGGTGGTGGCTCTAGCGCTATCCACTTACAATATGTCATGTTTTCAATTGTCTCTTAAGTTAACGTCTAAGTAAATAACGAATTTTTGGTGGAGTTCTAATGGAACCAATTGCGATTTACAATGGGTCGTGTGGGAAAACTCTATCTGCCCAAGGAGAAAGGTGGATTGGGGTTTCGCTCTGTAGAAAATTTTAACTCGGCATTACTGGCGAAATAATTTTGGAGACTATATAGATTTCTAAATTCACTTGTCGCAAGAGTGATGAAAGGGAAATATTTCAGAGACTGCCACACCCTTATGGCTAAAAAGTTGAGGTCTCCATCTTTCGGTTGGCGGAGTATTTTCTCGGCTAGAGAACTACTATATAAGGAGAGTTATAAGGGCTTGGGGTTGGGGCATGGGGTTGGGGCATGGGGTTGGGGCATGGAAAAATCCATAGAATCGAGATAAATTCCCTAGACCTGCACGAGGGTGAGGAAGGATATGGCCCCCTAATCTGATGGTGAATCATTTAATTAATCATAGCACAATGGATTGGCGTTTGACAATCCTCCAGGAATTTATGGACCCCGAAGATATAACATGGATCCCGGGGTTAGAAATTAGCCCGCGTTTTAAGGAAGAAAATTGGATTTGGGATTTTACGAAATCCGGGAACTACATGGTTGAGTCAGGATATCAGTTAGCTAAAATGATCCATGAAGGTGCGGTGATGGCAAAAATCAAGGAACCAAGTACCATAAAGTTGACGGCTCAAGTGGTGTATATTATGCCCGTCTAAAATTCAACATTTTTTATGGCAAGTTTTAACAAGATCGTTGGCGATAAAATTACGACTACGAAAAAGAGGTATGGATTGCCCAATGATATGTCCAAAATGTGGTATAGAGAAAGAGACAATCAACCATGTATTGTTCGAATGTCCAAAAACTCAGAGTACGTAGAACTTAGTGTCTTTCATTCTGGAAGGAGTTCAATTTCCATATACCTCGATTTTTACAAATATGGATTTTTTTTTTTTGTAGTCTAAAATGCAGGGCCTTGACTTGGGAACACGAATTATTCTCCTGGATTGCATGGTTTATATGGAAGTCTAGTAATAAAACAGTTTTCCAGGGGTTAGATGTAGAATCGACAGAAATACTTACGCTAGCGGTTACTAAGTGTAAGGTATGGAATAAGGCACAAAGACAACATCATATCTCTGTGGTACAAGTTCAAACAGTGGCTCCATCTAAATCGACAATATGTTGTTAAGGTGGATATATCATGGAAGGAAGTTGAATCAACATCCGGAATCAGGTGGTTCTGCCATCAAGGGAGTCAACCAGTCTAATTAGGAGAAAAGGGGATTAGACAACTGCGATCTCCCCTCCACTTAGAGATTGAACCGATTTTAAGAGCAATGAGCTTTATGTTAGAGAATAGTGTGCCTTGTCAGAGTTTTGGACGGATTGTGCTAACCTTCTCAAGTTCTCACAATCGTCGGAGGATTGGTTAGTGCTCGCCATTCCTGCCAGCATATTCAAAGTCCTTCAAGCGTAATTCCCTCAATTTTTTCTCTCGTTGATTTCCCGCACTTCAAATGTGAAAGCAAATTCTTTAGCTCGGTCAGCCCGTTTTAGACCTTTTTCTTTTTCTTATGTAAAGAACTTGATTCCACTTTGGGTAAGCAATCGTGAGAGTTTCATATAATCAAAAGTTTGGTTCTAAAAAAAAAAAAATTAAACCCGGATCAACCAGTTTGATAGGTTCACAAAAAAACCTGGTTTTAGCGGGTTAAATCTTGGTTTTTATCTGGTATAACTGCACTCCGGATTTATCATCAACCCACCCAGTTAGCTTTCCGGTTTGCGGGTGAACTCGGTCCGACCCTCAGTCCGATCCAGGTTTCAAAACACTGGTTCGAACTGGCTTTGGTATGTAGTTCGTCTGGTCCGGGTGTGAGGTGGGGTAGAACGCGTCGTGGTTGAGGTGAGACGGGAAAGAGATGGATCAGTAATGGCACCAGACGGGTTGGAGTGTTTGGTGCCCATGTCCGATGTGGGGACAAGGCGGCCGAGGTTTGGCCCATCGGTGCGGGACGAGGCATGACACGAAGAAAGACGCGGGTCAGCGCGTGGGTGCAAGACGAAGTTGAAGGACGTGGGTCGAGACTCGAGACGGGCGATTTGGACGTGGCACCGGACGATTTTGCATGTCTGGTGTCCAGGACACGGGTGCCGGTGTCTAGGACCGCTCGGAACACGGATCGAAGATCGGTCCGATGCGAAATCACCCGGACACCGATCGGATTCGCGTGTCCAGCGTAAGTGTCCTGTGTCTGGGACACTTTCACCGAATAAATGAATATTTTTTCATATCAAACCAAACCGAATAAATGAATATTTTTTAGAAATCCATATTTTAAATCAAGGATATTAAAATAGATTTGGTTACATCAATATGATATTAATCTAGGATGATTGTTTTTAAACTATTTTGGTAAAATATTTAGGATGATTTTTAAAGCTATTTTTTATGTAACTCAAAACCGAATTGAAAACCAGACTCAAATCATGTGAACTAAATAACAAAATAACACGTAAATTCTAGCTCAAACCAAACACAACAGAGTATAATAAATATACATACACATCCAACAGAGTATTCATCTACATTTATGCTACATGAATCTCGAACGACTCGACCACATCGTTTAAACATAAGTGCACGTTAACTTATACGTCCTTTTCCTCAAAAAAAAACTTATGCGTCCGTGTGAATATATGCATGTGAATATTTATATACGTGTATGTATCATGTATGCATGGATCGTGCTGTACTGACCCTTTTTTTTTGCGAAACTCAGTTGTAACTTTAAAACAGAACCGTTGTAAAAAAAATCATGAAAGTTGAGGAATATTAGTGAGAAGAAATTGTTTTATATTTGCCATTTCCTCCACTATTTTCATACTCTCTTGTAGCCTACTCTCTCGTATTCGTGTAAGTCGGATCATATTTTCTTAGAAAAAAAAGTTGGAAAATATTTATAGGTATTGAATCATCGTGAAATAATTTCTTATATTCTCAATCTCAATATTCTATTTTTTGTCGACATATTGAAAATATAATCTATATAAATTAAAATTATTTGGAAAATATATAGAAGAGAATGATAATGGGGGATACTTTGGGCACGTCCATGTGTTCACATTATTGCACTTCACGTGCATTTGCTTGTCCACTAGCTTTCTCCCAATTTCACATGACTTTTTTCTCCTTATTATTTTTTTTCTTGTACAAATATGAAAAAAATACTATAATTAACTAATTTTCAATTTCGTAGTCCAAATAAAGGTTTTCTATGCAACCAACTGTATTTAGTTACGCCAATTTCTCCTCACTGTAAGAAATAACATGTGCTAACTGAAAACAATAGGTCGATATTTATATTTAAGGTTGGTTACTAAAATAGTTACTATTTACATCCAAATTAGGATATGGAGATTTTTTTTTTTTTGTTGTGTGTTCCAAATTTTTTTTATTTTTTTTTGTCGGCATGTTTGTGTTACAAATTACTCCTGAAAATAATTTTTTTTTGTAAATAAAATGAAAGTGGTAATGTAATACTACTACTGATTTAGAAATAAGGAAAAAAGTAATAAATAAAGAAAGAGTATTTGAAAGAAGCATTCGTGCGGGTGCGGGGGGACGTAACGGCGCCCCAATGATTGACGTAATGGGGCATGCAGGAGGTGGGAGAGTGACACGTGTCATGTCACACGTGTGGGAACTGAAAGCGATAGGACGAGACGAGAGTGGGCTGTGACATAAATGCTCTCACCAACCGTTTGCTTTAGCATTTTCCCATTTACAACCCCAAATTCTTTTGTTTTTCCTTTTTGGATCTGACCTCACTTCTGACTTCTCTCCTTAAACCCACCACACCCTAGAGAAGTCAAACCATTCTTTTTCCAATTTCATGATAACAATCTCTCATATCGAAAGTAGCTTGTTCACACACCGAAATTTTGAATGAAATATGATACAATTTCAATTGATAGAATGAGAGTAATTAGATATTTTTAAGTTTGAGAATAATTAATATAAAACAAATAATCGTAATCACAAACCAATCTAACTATTAAATATAGGAAAAATTGATAAATTAGGCCACATTTAGTGGTAAAGTATTCCACTAGGATTTATTTTTCATAAAAAAATCCCATTAGGCTTTTAAAATTAAAAATCTCAAATATAACTTTGATTTAAAATTACTAATGATATTTGTTCATTCTTATAATAATTTAAAAAAAAGAAAAGGAAATACATTAAGTTTTTTTTTATTATGAATTAGAAAAAGGAAATAAAATATTTGATTACTAATATAATTTATTTTAAAAGCGAAACTAAATTAAAATAAAAATAAATTAACCCACCCCAATAAATCTCTTTGTCTTCCCCTACCAAATTAGGTTTTCTCTTGTTATGACAGAGAAATCGAAATCATCTCTGCTGAATTCGCCGGAGAAATAAACATCTTCATCGTCTCCGGCGAGTGGTCTTAATACTCCGTCGTCTCTTGTTATCATTCTCCTCTCCTCTGCCTCTCCGCTGTTTCGGTCTCTCCGCCGTTTCGTTATCTCCGGAGAAGCTAAGGTATTTAAAAAAATTTTGATTTCGGTTTTCAGTCATGATTGTATCATAAGCTTAACTTTTTATACAAATTTCGTTTTTGTAGATCGATTCATTCCTCCTTGGTCTCTCCACCGTGTCGTCATCTCCGTTAAAGCTTTATCTCCGGCAAAGCTAATCGATTCTGAATAATAACTTCCCTAAGGTATTTCAAAAAAAATTGATTTTAGTTTTAATTCGTGATTGTATTATAAGCTTAACCCAAATTCTCAATTTTGTTTTTGTAGATCGATTTGTTCCTTCTAAATCTGCTTGACTGTCTTCTTAATTCTGATTTGGAAGTTCTCAAGTGTCTTGTTTGTTGAGGCAGAAAGGTAAATGTATTTGTTCGATTTCATAGAGAGTCATTTTTTGTGTTTTCCATGATCTACTTCACACATTGGTGCTCAAAACTCTCAGATTGATTTTTCATAACTTATTCAAACTGAAGCTTATATTATAATACGTACTGTCATTGTGACGTCTAGATTAACATCATTCTCTCTTTGCAGTGTAGAAATCGTTAATAGATTTTAAATTTCTCTCAGAGTAGCTAGGCATGTTTTGAAAGTCATGTCTGTTTTTATAATACAACAGATCGTCAGGGATCAATTAGAGCTATGAGTTATTTTAAGAGTGTTCATTTGTATAGTTTTAATTAGAACAAAGAGATAGAAGCCAGTAGCTTGTCAATTGCATCATTATCACAAAGAAGTAAACAAATCATCAATTAAGTATAAGAACTTGTCATGTTTGTTTAGGATGTTCATGTAATTAGCAGTTGATGTGTGTTCATTGATGTTTCTTCTCTTTTGTAATTAGTATTTTTCAATTCTGATTATTGATTGTGGTCTTTGATGTGTTTCTTCCCGTGTTTTGTAGTAACATATATAGAAGTAGAGTTGCCCCAGAGGATTTTTAGTGAAGGAAATGAACCATAAGTTAAGAAGGTCAACAATAGTTGTAGGACGTCTACTCTGAGATAATTGATGAAGAATCTGCCAATGAGTGTAGAAAAGTTAGACGAGATCCGGAGTTTTGACATATAATAGTGCTCCATGAGAATAAATTAGGATACTCAGCAAGACTCATACATAGCTTCATGTGTAGGCAGTTTGATCCAAGCAAACTGCATGAGCTTTGGTTTGTCTTTGCTAGAAATCCTCTTCGATTTTGATGCAAGAGTTTTATGCGGTGACTAGTTTGAAGTACGAGAAAGCAGATGATCCAGGGTTTGGGAAAAAGGGTTGAGGATAAGGGTTTTTGGAGTGAACTGCTAAAGGCAGGCACACCCATCTCCATACAACACATAAGGCAAAAGCAAGTAAAGGATTATAAGCAGTGGAAGCGAGTTGCTAGAGTACAGTAGGTGTATGTGTGTATCATATGTGGTTTGATAATGCCACTGGATGAGAAAATTGCTATCCCACACAAGTACATCAAACTGGTGATGGACCTTGCTAAGAAACGAGCATATCATTGGGGTCTTAACTCATTTGACCACCTAGAAGCAGAAATGAAGACTGCTAAAGTAAGTAATATTATTTAAGAATTTATAATTTTGTTGATTTGAATATCTATTTGGATTAAACTAATTATAAAAATATTTGTATTTAGGCCGAATGCAAGTGAATACAAATTACTGTTACCATCTAAAGTCATAGCAATAAGAAGTACTCCTTTATACTTATTCTTTCAAAAATGTACCATCAATAACAATCACTCTCCACATGGTTTTGTGAAACCCTCTTATAGACTGACTGTAACGCCCCAGTTAAGGATCTAAACGGAGACACCACTGAGGAACGCCTAAGCGCCCGATCAGAGGTTCTCAGAGCTCATCCTAAAACCTTAGACTAGACACTTAAGCATCTTTCCCTATCGAATACAACTCAAGGCTTGCTAACCCGAGCTATATCCGATAGTTGGATCGTCCGGACATGACTAAATATCATATGAAACCTGAGTTATTTAAAACCGATCATTTAATTATTTATACTTAGTCTTTTAAACTGTTACAAAATATATATGCTCGCGAGTCTGATACTCCATAACGTTTACATACATAATAAACATTATTTATTTACAAAAGCAAGGAAATCTACCACTGATTTTCCTAATGTTCCGTTGTGCTTCCAATGATCTAAGGGTTACCTGCAAAACAGATTGAGTCGTGAGCACTAGTTGCCCAGTGAGTCTAGGCTCCCCTAAACAATCAATAATATATTTCCCAACAAAACCCAAAATAACAATCAACACTCAACACACAAATGCAAGCATAATTAAACGTGATCAGTATATGACATGCATTATTGTTTTCTATTCCATTAAGGCCTTAGCCGTTGTCTATTCCCATGTTGACAATGGATCAAGACTCTAACGTGAACTGCTCGATGAAAACAAATTTTGGATCGGGAAACTCACGGACAGAGTAACAGATTTATGGAATTTTAGGTGTTTAGCTCTACGGAAAAATAATGAGAGCTCCTTGCTCTTATATATAGATTTTACTAAGCTAGCATGTAGGTAGCTGATTCAACGCTAACTCGTTACTCATGGTTGCGACACCTCGTGCTTACGGATTTGTCGTGCTTCCGTTGACTCATCTCATATATGCGCGACACCTCGTGCTTACGAGATTTGTCGTACTTCGGATTTATCGTGCTTACGTTGACTCATCACACAAATGTGCGACACTTCGTGCTTACGAGATTTGTCGTGCTTCCGTTGACTCATCACACATATGTGCAACACCTCGTGCTTATCATGGATTTGTCGTGCTTGCTCAATCCCAAGCATGTCAAATCCCGAGCACGACAATCCCGAGCAGCTTAATTCCGAGCATACGAGTCCTTGTTTGGTCCGTCCGACTTGCGAGACTTGGGCCAGCCTCAGCCTAGGCCGCATACGGGTCATTACATTCTTCTCTCCTTATTAGAATTCGACCCAAATTCTCATCTATGTAACGGTCCGACTTCATCGTTTCTAGGTTTGGTGAACATCTCCGGGTGAGATTTTTTAAATCTTGTTTCCTCTTCCCAAGTAACGTCATCACGACTGTTCTTCTTCTAATAACTCTAGCTACTATTGTATGTGATTTCTACTAAGGGCAAAAAGACTTCCCAAGTCTTAACCCAATCTATCAAACATATATAAAGTAGATCCCTTATCGTCCCAATTGTTCGCTTTCTTTACTCATCTGACTCATTATGAAAAGCACTACTCATGCACAAAACCGTTCCAAGGGTTTTTCTGAAAAGTTCGTCAAAAATCTAGCTAAGAATTTGGGATCACAATTAGATAAAATATAGACTAGATCTCCACGAAGTTCGACAATTTCACCTAAGTCAAACTTAATCAATATCTCTTGGTTAAACAATTCACGATTACCCAAACCGTGTTGTCGTCACAATTATCCAAACCGTGTTGTCTCTCCATCGTAATGCTCTCGGTAAATCCTATAACTAAATCCATAACAACCACATTCCATTTCCATTATGAAATTAGTAAACTCTGTAATAATCCGACTAGTACTTGATACTCCATCTTAATCTGCTCACAAATCTGACACTGTGCCACTCACTTCTCATTGATCGCTTCCTACTGAGCCAATGGTAATACTGGTGATTGTCTCGGTTCATCTTAGTATTCTTTAGATGAATAATTCGAGAATGGTGTATCGTTCTCACGATTTCTTACCGTAAGCCATGTTCTTTAGGCACTGTAATCCTTTATTTAAAAGCAAGATACCATCTGTGGCCAAATGGTATTTATTTTACACCCGGATCTCCTGGATTCTTTTGTCTTTCAATAATTTTCTCAAGATTTTCACCTCCTCTCTACTCATACTGAATGCGTTGTGGTAAACCCGTTTTGATTTACCGCCTGTAAACCCAACGGTTCACAACTCTCTTCATCTATAGTTCTTAAGCTAATCATCTTGATTTTTCAGCGACTCGGCTTACCAAATATTTCTCAACATCAACATCTGTTGTATGGCGGCTCAAGGTATCTACAACTTTGTTTGCTTTTCCCCGGTGGTAAGTAATATCTCATCACAATCTTCTATAAATTCCATGCACCTTCTGTGTCTTAGGTTAATAACAGGTTGGTGAATAACAATTCTTCAGCTCTTACGAAAGGTCATCACTTATATTAATTCCTCATGAACAAAAGATCGCTAGATATCAAAGCATTTACTACTCCAACCATTTCTAAATCATGTGTGGGATACTCCTTCTCATGTTCTTCTCAACTACTTAGATGCACAAGCAATGTCCCACTTGCCTTGCATCAATATATAACCTAGTCTCCGTTCTTCATGCATCGGTGTATACCGTAAATGGTTGGTTCGACTATGGCTAGGACCGGTGCTGGGGTGAAAGCCTTTTGATGGAACACCTTCTCCATTTACACGTCCAACACAAAGACTACACCCTTTCTATTCAGGCAAGTCAATGGTTTAGATATACATAGAAAAATCATTTGACGAATTTTCGGCATCTCTAGCTAATCCTAAGAAACTCTGTATCTTCATGTTGTCAGTTGGTTACGATAAAATCTTGAATCTCAACAATCTTTTTCGGGTTAACTGAAACTCCCTGTTCCGATACCCGATGTTCTACAAATTCTATCTCTTGATTCCAAAAGTTACATTTGCTAAACTTTAGCAAAAAAATTTGACTCCTCAAGCGTTCCAACATTTTTCTTAAATGTTCCAACACTTTTCCTAAGCAATCCAACACTTTCCCTAAGTGTTCTTCATAGTCCTTTGCTTTTCTAGAATAGATAATGATATCATCAATGAAAATGTTGACAAACTCATCTAAGTAATCTCGAAAGACTTCATTTAGTATCCACAAAATAATGCAGCTAGTGCATTGGTTAAGTCAAACGGTATGATCACAAACTCGTAATAGTCATATCGTGTCCTAAATGCAGTCTTCACGATATTCGTCTCAACAACACGAATCTGATGTTAGCATGATGCTAAATCAATCTTCAAAAACCAACTCGCTTCTTGTAATTGTTCTAACTACTCATTATTTCTTGGTGGTAACATTGTTGATTGCTCGATAATCTACACACAAACGCATACGACTATTCTCTTTCCTGACGATTAACACTAAAGCTCACTTCGATGATAAACTTCCTCGAGTGAATCTTTTCTCCAACAAATCCTCTAAACGCTTCTTCAACTCTACTGACTCTGTAGGGCCATCTGGTATGGCGCCTTAGCTATTGGACTCCCGGTGCCAACAAAATGACAAACATATTGTTACAAGATGGTGGTAACCCTTCCAAAGGTTTAAACACATCAATGTAACCACAAATTACAGAAAACTCCTCGAGTTACTGCTCGGCTCATATATCACTAACTATGCTCAAGGTTACATGGTAACTTAACCTTCCAAAAGAGCACTTTCTCCAAAGGCCGTTATGAAGGGTATTTCGGTATTGGGTTTTGATTCCAATATAGATGGTTTTCTAAATCACTTAATTGTTACTCTTCCTCGACAGCGGTCAAAGGTTACTCTTCTTTGACTGCGTTCAAAGGTTACTCTTCATCGACTCCGGTCGATAAGTGCCATAACGCCATTAGCAAGTCCATTCCTAAAATCACAACTTTGCTATGAAAATATGGTCTCCAATATCAATTGGCACTCCCATATAATATAACAACTTTCAGCATGAAGGTTTTGAACCGGGTATCAATGTGACATCAGGTGATACGAAACTATACCTTTCACCGGAGTAGAACAGAACCTGTGTGGATACACCACAAACACGTAATGTTTCCTAGTTATTTCTTTCAAAGTGACTTTAGGTGATACAAAATCATGTATTTCACCTTAGTCAAACAGAACATGTGTGGGTACACCACAACCATGTAATGTTTCTTACTCATGTACTTTTCTACTCATGAAAATTAAACTTTTGCTTTTTGTTTAATTTCTTTTATATATTAAACATTCTTCAACAAAAGATTCTCACAACTTTCACACAATATTCACACATCATTCTCGCACTATTCACACATCACAAAAAGATATTCAAGATAGAACCCTTATTTACCTGAAAGGGAACTTTTATAAGGTTATGAAGGTTCATATTTATCTAGGGAATCTACGCGTCCATGAAAACACTACAAGAAAACAGCGAGAATCCTACGGAAATATCCGTCGGAAGTCTGTCGGAAAACGCATATTCCGACAGATTTCCGACGGATTTGTCTGTCGTTTCTATCTTGTCGGAAATGGTAATTCTGTCGGAAATCCGTCAAAAATTTCCGACAGATTTCCGACGGCTATATTTCCGACGGAATTCCGACAGCCTGCCGGAGTCCGGCGAAACGTCGGAATTCCGTCGAAAATACCACTGTCGGAAATCTGTCGGTTTTGTTTCTGACTGATTTCTGACGAGTTCCGATTACATGTAAACCGACGAATTTCCGACAGACTTCCGACGTATTTATTTCCGACATAATTCCGACGGTTTTATTTCCGACAGCTTTCCGACGGATCAATTTCCGACAGATTTCCGACGTATACGTAGAAATTATTTAAAATTATAATAAATTAAATAATAATTAATTTAATATAAATTTAAAATTTAAAATTTGAATTATTTAAATTAAAATAAATTTAAAAGTAGAAATTAAAATAAAATTAAAAGTAGAAATAAAAAGTAATATTGTTTTACAAAAACGTTCAAAATAAAAATCTAAATGGTGGGCCCCCGCGGAAAATCCGGGTTGCGGCCCAAGTACTCCATCATCCGTTGCATCATCTCCCTCTCCTTGTCCCGCTCGGCTCTCTCCTTCTCCCGCTCGGATTCTAGGGCGGCTTGTGCATTTCGTATCTGTTGGACCGTCGTTTTCAAACCTTCAATTTCGACGTCCTTTTCCTTCATCTGGGCTCTCAGGTCGGATGTCTCGCTGTAGTAACAAGAAGACCCCGATGATCCCGCATCGTCGGGAAGACCATAAAGCCGCCCTTTGCTCTGCGGAGCAACCTGCTGAACAAATTAAATTGTAAATGAAAAAGACTTGAAAACTATTTTAAATTTTACATACCTTTAAGACGAATTGGTTGATGATGTCGTCCGGGGCTTGGGTGAGGGGAGGGGTTCCTTCGACGGATGGCTGAGACAGAATGTACTTCTCTTCCATTCTTTGGACGCTCTCCTGAATCTTCCAAAATTGTAAAATTTAAAATTCTAAGGTGGAATTTAAAATTTAAATTTCCAAAACTCTAAAATTTAAAATTTAAAGTTTTATAAGGTTTTTAAATAGTGTTATAAGGTTTTTTTAAAGTTTTATAAGGTTTTTAAATAGTGTTATAAGGTTTTTAAATAGTGTTATAAGGTTTTTAAAATTAATCCTTAAAATTGTTTAAAAATTAGTATAAAATGCTAACATTTTTTTCCAAACTAACCAATTTTGTTTAAAAAATGTTAACAATGCTAAAATCCTAATTCACAAACATTTCTCAAATTCCCTAAATTCACAAACTAATTCACAAACAAATTTCCCTAAATTCACAAACTAATTCAAAAATTCAACAAATTAATTCACAAACTAATTCACAAATATAATTTACCATTGTTTTTAAATTTCCCTAAATTCACAAACTAATTCACAAACTAATTTACCATTGTTTTTAAAAACATTTCATAAATTTCTAAATTCCTAATTCACAAATTCCAAATTCCTAATTCACAAATTCTACATTCCTAATTCACAAATTCACAAATTCACAAATTCCTAATTCACAAATTCACAAACTAATTAACTTACAAATGAGAAGGAAGATCCGCCATTTGTATTCCGGCGAAGAGGAGGACGCGGCGGCGGAGGTGGTGAAATCCGGCGGTGGAGGTGGTGAAATCCGGTCGGTCGAAGATGGTGAAATCCGGTCGGCGGAGGTGGTGAAATCCGGTCGGTCGGAGGCGGAGAGGATTCGGTCGGATTCGGTGGTGGATTGTGTCGGTGGAGGAATAATCCGGCGACGGCAGATTTCCGGGGAGAAGAAGAAGAGACGAAATCCGGTGGATTTCCGGCGAAGAAGAGAAGAAGAAACGGTGAAATCGGCAAAAACGGCGAAGAAGAGAAGAAGAAACGGCGAGGGCGGCGGATTTTCCAGAGAAGAAGAAGGGAAGAAGAAACGGCGAAGAGAAGAAGAAGAAGAGAAGAAGGTCGGGTCTTAACCCAGATTTTCCGACGGATTTAAAGCTGTCGGAAATCCGTCGGAAATCGAAATAAATTAAATGGGCCGCGTGTTTTGGACCGACTGATTTCGCGGTGTTTATTTTTCATTTCGCGGGTAAAAATTGGCAAATCCGTCGGAAAATCATTTTTTTTTTAAAAAAAAGAAAAATATAAGAATTATATAAATATCCGTTTCTGTCGGAAATATATATATATTTCCGACAGATTTCCTACGGAAAATCATTTAAAAAAAAAAATAGAAAAATTGGCAAATCCGACAGATATGTGGTTACGGACAGAGACACACGACCTCCTTTCTACATTAAAAGTAAAATAAAAAATAATCTAAAGATGATATATATTCTGATTAGCAATATATATTATTATAAAACATGTTAATATCTATTTTGATAATCCAAAAGTTCTGGACCAATCTTCTACATCCGTTCGGTCGAAGATAAGAGGTGGTTTTAATCCCCTCCAAAAAAATTGAATATGGTTTAGTATTTTCTTTATATGACATTAACATAACCTTGTCCTGGAATAAAACAATTGATAATGCTTTGAATTGTATAATTAGGGGGAGCTTACTACAGCTTTAAGAGACTACGTTGGAAGAGAAACGCCTCTCTACTTCGCCGGACGATTAACCGAACACTACAAGAACCAACAAAGCGGTGGGCCCGAGATTTACCTGAAACCACATATCTGTCGGAAATCTGTCGGATTTGCCAATTTTTTTTTTTTTTTTTTTAAATGATTTTCCGTAGGAAATCTGTCGGAAATACATATATTTCCGACAGATTTCCTACGGAAAATCATTTAAAAAATATATATATATATTTCCGACAGATTTCCTACGGAAAATCATTTTAAAAAAAAAATAGAAAAATTGGCAAATCAGACAGATTTCCGACAGATATGTGGTTTTAGGGTATGGGAAATTTAAAAAATGTTTTTTTGTTTTTTTTAGGGCTAAGGAATTGAAGAAATTTAAGAAATGTTTATTAAATTTAAGAAATGTTTTTTTTGGAAATTAATGAATTAGCATTTTGGAAAAAATTGGAAATTTTTAAACAATATTTAGCATTGTTAACATTTTTAAACAAAATGCTTATTTTGGAAAAATTGTTAGCATTTTGTACAGATTTTTACCTGAAATCTCCAATTCCGTCGGGAATCTGTCGGAAAAATATTCATTTTTCCGACAGATTTCCGACAGATTTGGGGTTTTAAGCTTTTTTATGATTCGTTTTCGATAATAGCATGGTTGGAGCAATATTTGGAAGATAAAATACTTGATAATGGTCATTGTTACTTTCAAATTCTAAATATTTAGTATTTTCTGTAAACATCTATTGTTTTGTATATGTAACTGTATGAAACGCTTTTGTTTGAAACATGACAAAATCACAAAACATGTTCTGTATAACATCGAGAAGGTTATTTACTCACTTATCTTTCACTTTAGTTGTCAGAATTGTATGCCGAGACTTTGTCTTCTCGAAATTTAGGAATTTGACCTCAAAACCCTAAATCTGTCGGAATTCTGTCGGAAAAATAGATATATTTCCGACAGATTTCCGACAGATGTAAGGGTAACACGTGTCATCTTTTAAGGTTAGCATGATATGAATATTGTCGGAAATCTGTCGGATTTGCCAATACCCTAAAACCACATATCTGTCGGAAATCTGTCGGATTTACCAATTTTTCCATTTTTTTTTTATATATTTCCTACAGATTTCCTACGGAAAATCATTT
The DNA here is from genome assembly GCA_963576765.1 of Draba incana. NCBI lineage: Eukaryota > Viridiplantae > Streptophyta > Magnoliopsida > Brassicales > Brassicaceae > Draba > Draba incana. Next base: position 18,627,660 of record OY755216.1, on the reverse strand, counting down.
TTTTTTTAAAAAAAAGAAAAATATAAGAATTATATTTTTTCCGACGGATTTCCGACAGCTAACCGGAATCACCGCCGGTGTCGGCACTGGCTAGTTACACGGTCCAATAATCCGACCGATTTCCGACAGTTTTCTTGTCCGTCGGAAATAATTCCGACAGATTTCCGACGGAATTGAAAAATTTCAGTTCCATCGGATTTGCAGTTGTTTTCTTGTAGTGAAATGGCTTGATCTCGGGTGGAAATCTCTATTTCCAGATCATACTCAACCACTTGTACTCTTGCTAATCGATTTATTCGGGTTATTCTTAACGAAAAATTAAATCTAATTTAGCACTGGAACATAATCAGTTTATCCTAATTGCTTTTGCGACAGTTTTGACTCGATAAAAAAATTGAAAACCAAGTCCCATTTGAGCATCGTATAACAAAAGCTCTGATACCACTTTTGTAGCGCCCCAGTTCAGGATCTAAACGGAGATGCCACTGAGGAACGCCTAAGCGCCCGATTAGAGGTTCTCGGAACTCATCCCAAAACCTTAGACTAGACAATTAAGCATCCGTCCCTGTCGAATACAACTCAAGACTTGCCAACCCGAGCTATATCCGATAGTTGGATCGTCCGGACAGGACTAAATATCATATGAAACACAAGTTATTTAAAACCGATCCTTTACTTATTTATACTTAGTCTTTTAAACTGTTACAAAATATATATGCTCGCGAGTCTGATACTCCAAAACGTTTACATACATAATAAACATTATTTATTTACAAAAGCATGGAAATCTACCACTGATTTTCCTAATGTTCCATTCCGTGCTTCCAATGATCAAAGGGTTACCTGCAAAACAGATTGAGTCGTGAGCACTAGTTGCCCAGTAAGTCTAGGCTCTCCTAAACAATCAATAATATAATTCCCAACCAAATCAAAAATAACAATCGACACTCAACACTCGAATGCATGCATAATTAAACGTGATCAGTATAAGACATGCATTATTGTTTTCAATTCCATTGAGGCCTTATGCGTTGTTTATTCCCATCATTTGTATCCAAGGCATCTTCAGTCCCTAGCCACAAAGGCCTATGACTTAGGATCCTTAAACAATTCATGTGATCATACCTCGCCGGTACGCAACCACATCGGGAATTCTGCATCGTCATGCAGTACACGGCCCTAGGCTGCAATCCTGTCTCTCCATGTCTTTGTGTACTTAAAATAATACTCCATGAGTAATTAGCCAAGCCACGGATCAAGGGAATAACATAACGCTCACATAACAAGTTTATATGAATTAACCAATTATCATCTATGCATTTAAACTTGTAAACAAATTCGTTTAGGTTCATTCTTAACACTTAGCAATTTTACGAATGATTTGGATGAACCTCTATATTTTAAACTTAGCTCATTCTTTATGCTTTCACTAGTTAAAACCCTTAGCAAATCTAGTGAATACTTTGACACGAACCTCTACGGCTATAAGCATAACAATAAACAAACATGTGTGTTCTACTCATCTAACATACAAACACACATAACTTAGACTCACCTTGATAAAGGTAAAGTTTGCGATTCTTCACAACCGTTCTACTCTTTTAGATTCAGTCTTGCTTTCTATACAAAACAAACCATAGATTTACTAAGGCAATACGTAGGGATTTTGATGGAGACTTTAAAGAAATAGTCTCACGGATCTTACCTAGATCGGATCAGAACTTGTTAAGGAATTTCTTTGGATCTTCCGGAATCCTCCCGGAACTGATCCAACGTTTCCACGTTGGTTGTGATCATAAGATCAAGAAACTAAGTTTAGAATCATGATCAGAATGAAAAATCTTTGTTAAAATGAAAGGATCCGATCATGGGAAGCTTACCCTAAATTTCTTGATAAAGCCCTAGAATTGACTACTCTTGCTGGCTAACGGCTCTGGCGAAAGGCACTCGCGGTTCTGATAATCTGGGCAGAGGTTCGGTTAGAATTGCTTGACAATGGATCAAGATTCTAACGTGAACTGCTCGATGAAAATGGATCTTGGCTCGAAAAACTCACAGACATAGTAACGAATTTTTAGAATTTTAGGTGTTTAGCTCTATGGAAAAATAATGGGAGCTCCTTGCTCTTATATATAGATTTTACTAAGCTAGCAGGTAGGTAGCTGAGTCAATGCTGACTCGTTACTCATGGTCGCGACACATCGTGCTTACGGATTTGTCATGCTTCGGATTTGTCGTGCTTCCTTTGACTCATCTCACATAGGCGCGATACCTCGTGCTTACGAGATTTGTCGTGCGTCGAATTTATCATGCTTGCGTTAACTCATCACACAAATACGCGACACCTCGTGCTTACGAGATTTTTCGTACTTCGGATTTGTCGTGCTCCCGTTGACTCATCACACATATGTGCGACACCTCGTGCTTATCACGGATTTGTCGTGCTTGCTCAATCCCAAACATGTCAAATCCCGAGCACGTCAATCCCGAGCTGCTGTGTCGTGCTTCCGCAAACTTTTATATTTCCATAAAAATATCAAGTTTGGAATCTCTACGTTACTTCCAAAGAAACGTACGTTACTTTGTCCCTAAGAAATATACGTTACTTCGCCCCTAAGAAACGTACGTCACTTCGTCCTAAAGTAACTTAATGATAACTTAGCTTAGCCACCGAGATGCTTTACCAAGCACCATGCTTAGTCATGGAGCTGCTTAGGCTAGGTCTAAAGCCAAACAGTCCTTGTTTGGTCCATCCGACCCGCGAGACTTGGGTCGGCCTTGACCTAGGCCGCATACGGGTCATTACATTCTTCCATCCTTATTAGAATTCGACCCGAATTCTCATCAATGTAACGGTCCGACTTCATCGTTTCTAGGTTCGGTGAACATCTCTAGGTGAGATTTTATAAACCTTGTTTCCTCTTCCCAAGTAACATCATCACTACTATTCTTCTTCTAATAACTATAATCTACAAAATCTCTCATCCTTTCAAAAATCTAGATCGTGTCTCACCGATCCAAAAAAGTTTTGGGGAAAAAAGTCTAGGTTCAGTTTGCAGATCTGGTATCCGTTCTGATGGTGGGTCATCTGGGCCACAAACTATTTACCCAACGTGGTTACATGAAATCCATCATGTAATCCCACACTCGATGAAAGATCTATCTACTTCTCCCATTCTTTCGATGCTGCTGTAAGGAACTCATACCATAAAGTCAACTTACTTGGTTTATCAATTCTACATCGATCTGCTTTTATCTATACTCAATTTCTCTGATTCGGGTTTCCTTTCTCTGATCTGGTCTAACTAAAATCAATCATCTATATCAAAAACAACTATTCTCCTCTGTTGATCGCCTTACATCTTCTTCATATTTGCATGAACAAGGCTACTTCCTATCCGTAATCTCTTTCAAAACTCTGACCAAAACTCATGTCTTTCTTCTACTTCAGTCCAACAAATGGGTCTCTGACAAGGACGCTCGTATAACGCTTCATACGATGGCATACAATTACTAGCATGGTAGCTACTATTGTATGTGATTTCTACTAAGGGGAAAAAGCCTTCCCAAGTCTTAACCTAATCTATCAAACATATATAAAGTAGATCCTCTATCGTCCCAATTTTTTGCTTTCTTTACTCATCTGACTCATTATGAAAAGCACTACTCATGCATTAAACCGTTCCAAGGGTTTTTCTGAAAAGTTCGTCAAAAGTCTAGTTGTGAATTTGAGATCACAGTTAGATAAAATATAGACTAGATCTCCATGAAGTTTGACAATTTCACCAAAGTAAAACTTAACAAATATCTCTTGGTTAAACAATCCACGATTACCCAAACCGTGTTGTCTTCACAATTATCAAAACCGTGTTGTCTTCACAATTATCAAAACCGTGTTGTCTCTCCATCCTAATGCTCTCGGTAAATCCTATAACCAAATCCATAACAACCACATCCCATTTCCATTATGAAATTAGTAAACTCTGTAATAATCCGACTAGTACTTGATGCTCCATCTTAATATGCTCACAAATCTGACACTGAACCACTCACTTCTCACTGATCGCTTCCTACTGAGCCAAAGGTAATACTGGTGATTGTCTCGGTTCATCTTAGTATTCTTTGGATGAATACTTATTCGAGAATGGTGTATCGTTCTCACGATATCTTACCGTAAGTCATGTCCTTTAGGAACTAAAATCCTTTATTCTAAAGCAAGATACCATCAGTTGCCAAATGGTATTTATTTGCACCCGGATCTCCTGGATTCTTTCGTCTTTCAATAATTTTCTCAAGATTTTCACCTCCTCTCTACTCATACTGAATACGTTGTCGTAAACCCGTTTTGATTTACCACTTGTAAACCCAACGGTTCACAACTCTCTTCATCTATGATTCTTAAGCTAATCGTTTTGAATTTTCTGCGGTTCGGCTTGCCAAATATTTTTCGGCCTCGGCCTAGGCCTAGGCCGTATACGGGTCATTTCATTGACCAAAAGCAAGAAACATGTACTTGAATCTATCATCATCATCGATTTTGAAATTATAATACGTACCTAGATTTCCTGCTTTTAGCATGTACAAGTACTTTGGTATTTTATCATAATTTTTCTCTTGTATACCTCTTACTGCTTAAATGCGTAGTCACGAGCATCAAAAGCTAAGAATAACTTTTATTGACGCCTTCCTCCAAGAGCATACACTGGACAACATCAATCAATGACGGTTCTTCTTTTATACCCTGATATTTAGGCATTATCACCTGGACGATTGTTTTTGCGGACGCTGTCTTTCCACCGTTTTTTTTGCTTGAAGGAGCACATGTATGTTGAGAGAAATACTTCGTGATTTTGGAAACCTAAGACCCTGACACACACGTTGCACGAAGACGCCAATTGCATACATTATCGGATCAGCGTATATTCCCCCATGTGTTATTACATTTAAATACCTTGTAGTCAAAATTGTGCTTCAGTGCACACATTTCCATTCTCGACTTCAAAATTCTTTTGGTATCAAAACGTCCGCCTTTCTTCACAACATTATCCAATGACAATCGAACCAGTTTCTCACTCTCTTCTTCTGTGTGTTTCAAGCAGTAACACATCATTGATATCATCATCAACATGAACAGGTGATTCGATGTTTATAGCCATAAAATTAGCAGCGGATTCCATTGATTTCTCGGCCGATTTTTCAACTTTAGGTTTAAATGTCACACACAGCTGTATCGATGCATGATTCTCAACGTACGCTAAAAAATTTCTTACTTGGCGATCATTGGATATGATAACTGGAGGAGACCCTAACTTGTAACATCCGCAAACCAAAATGTCGATTTTGGTAAGGGGTGTCGATCAACACCATATGTGCGTGTCGATCGATACCGATGTTATTGGACCGGTTCTGATTCAATTTTGATTGTTGGTTTGTTGCGGTTAGGAAAAGGAAACTCTAAGCTCGTGTATATTATCTGAGCAGCTGGTCTTCCACAATGGTAATTGTTGAATTAATCGTTGAGAGTTTAGTATTTATGGGAATACTAGATTCGGGTCAATTATTTATTTAATTAAAAAAAAAAGTATGGTTGTTTCACACCATATTCTTTAACTCCTCAATAGTGGTTGTCAATTCCAAAGACAGTAACCAACCACCTTTTTCTTCGTCAACAGAAAAGCTCCATCCGTCACTGGAGATCCATCCGTAACTGGAGATCCATCCGCCACAAATCGCATGCATGCGCAACATATTTACCAAATCAAAGGACAAAATTCAATGGATGAAAAGAAGTGTTTTTTCATCAAGGAACCGCGACAAAAAAGAAGAAGATACAGAAAACGTGTTTTGGTAACAACAATATTTACTTCTACGTTTTTGGAAAGTGTAACTCATTTGATACATAAGCCGATGGGTTAAATTATTTAGTTTTTGTACTTCCAGAACGAACAATTAATAACCTTCAGCTAAACTGGTTACAACTCCTCTGCGTCATTGTTTAAAGTCATTGGTTCGAATGTGTGGAGTGACATTTTTGCAACTTTTTATACACACATAAAACAGTATGTCATTTATGTATTTTATAGATGCGATTGAACAATCAACAATCCATAGCTTAACTGGTTTCACATGACCTGGTTACATAATATAAGTCACGAGTTCGAACAGAGGATGTGACACAATAAATTATGTTAAGAAATAACCGTAAAACATAAATAATTAAATTATATTTTGTATACAAGTTGTTCACAACTTCATGTAAGTTAGACCATGTTTCTATCGTTATATATAGGCAAAGGTTTAACATATGTTATATCTTTGGAGAACACAAAATAATTGACTATGGATGGAAGTAAAAATAAATAAAGAATAAAAAGCAAAGATAAGAAAAATTGGTTAGTGGTATGTTTTTGGAAAAATGATTCTTAGATACACGAAGTATTGGCTAATATATTGCAAACCATTCGAAGTATAGAAATGTCTTCTAAACTACACAAACTATTATTTAACACATAATGACATACACCAAGTATATGTAAACATGTTAAAAAATACAAATTTGTGCTTTTTGAAAATATTATCAATTTAAGGATCAAGCTGTAATTAATTGCATACAAAATTAATACTTAAAAATATAAATTTCAATAAATATAAATTTCAATAAATTGAAACAGCCAATAAATTTACAAAAATTTAAGAAAAAAATAATAATGAAAAATTTTGATTTAAAACTAAATAATAGTTTCAGTTTTAAAATTTATTAATTTTTTTTTTGTGAAATTCAAAAATTAAGAAAAATTTGTAACTTCAAAAGTTCTTAGTTTCTAAAAATTAAATGAAAATTTAAGGTATATAGGGATCTAAATATATGTATTTTGAAACCAATTAAATTTATCAAATAAAAGTTTTTTAAATGTCGGTCGACAAATATGTTTAAAATTCTATAGAATAAATTTCAATAGTTTAGAATAAAACACATAAACGACATATATTACACTTTTGTATGAGAATTGTTTTTGTAACATTTGGTCACAAATAAAATATTCATTAGCCTAATCCTTTAAAAAAAAATAGACTCTTTTTTTTTTGTGTTGACAACAAAAAATTACACTCTTTGTGTGGAAAAATTTAACTGGATTTGTTTTACTTCTATCCCAACATTAAACAGTGAATTTCACATTTAATTTAATTTTGAAATACAAAATGGCAACAATAATTTAATTTCTCTCTACAATATAAATAGTTGTGTTTTTAAAAAGATTTTTTAGTTTTTTTAAAAAATATTTATATGATTATAAATGTTGGTAATTATTTTTTTGTTTCGGACTTTTGTAATGTTAGAAATTTTGGTATTATAAATTTTATTTTATAAGTTTTACGATGAGAATACAATTTAATTTTTATTCGAAATTAATGTAATTTTAGAAATTTTGGGATTTTATGGATTTGTTTTTGATTTCTCTAATTTTGTATGTTTTAACTTGCTTTTGGATTTTTTTATAAACTTATAGATTTTTTTAAAATAATTGCATATTAATCCCCAAATTAATAATATTTATAAAAAACACTAATTTGTAGTTTCTAACATATTTACATATATTTGATGTATGTCACTATGTGTTACATAATAGTTTGTGTAGTTTAAAAGATATTTCTATACTTGAGATGGTTTGCAACATATTAACCAACACTTCATGTAGCTAAGAATGATTTTTCCTATGTTTTTACATGTTTAAATTTTACGAAATAGCATCAAAGAAAGATCGTCAAAACATTTACGAATGATTTAATTGTTATATCAAATAGTTTAATGATTTAAACCATATTTACATATATCAAACATACATACTTTGTTGATTTTCAAGTTCTTCAAATTATATAAGATATGAGACTATACTTTTCAAATTACATATGAACCTAAAACTTTAATCTGTACATTTTCTAAGTTAGGGTTTGAATTAAGAATACAATATGTTTTTCCCTAAAACGTATTTTAACCATAAATATTTACTATAAATCAAATAATCTTTGCATCGAGAGAGTTTTAATCTACTTCAATAATATAACATTACCAATCAAAACCATAGTGTTATGTCTAAAACTTGTGAATCTAACCTTAAGTAATTGATTATTTGCTTCATGAAAAAATTTAACATTCGATTGAATGCAAAGATAGAGATAGAAATTTGCACATAGAGAAATTGTTAAGCCAGTTCACGTCACGATGTGAAGTTGATATGTTGGGACTTGATGGCACAAGTTAAAAATCCAATAAAATAGAAAAGAATACACCATGATCTAATTCAAGAGAACAAAGCGAAACATTGAGAACTCTCTAAATGTCTCTTCTCTCTTTCTATGTCTAATATTTATGTTTCTCTCTTTCAGCTGAAAAAACGTAGACCTAATCGAATCAATCAACAAACTCTCCATCTTCTTCACTTATATAGAAGAAATTGGTACACTATTAACTAACCAGATCCAATAATCAACCTAGTTATCTTTAGTTTATTCATGTACCAGTAGAAACTAAACTATCTCTAGTTCAACTATACTAAGTGAGTGTGAGATGTGATACCAAAATCAACAAATCTCCACATTGGCATTCATACTTTAATTTTGTCCCTTGTCACCATCAAGTATAACCAATGCCCTAACACTTAAGTACTATGAGCATAGCCAAAGTTTGTTCAAACTTCTAAACTGGAATTGCTTGTGTAAGCATGTTTGCACGAGTCTTCGAATTAAGAATCTTCTTGACTGCAACCTCTTCATATTCAATGAAGTCCATGATGAAGTTATACTTCACATCCATATGTTTTGTCCTTCCATGAAACATGTCACTCTTTGTGAGACAAGCAACACTATGTGAATCAAAATGCAGATTGATCACTCCTTGTTTAAAGCCTTGTTCTTTAGCTAACCCTTTTTTGCCAAACACTTTTATATTATGCCTTTGTTGTATAGAAAACTACAATGCTCTATAGACTTGATTTACAGTTCATTCTATTGCCTCCTACAATAAATACATACCCAAAGATTGACCTTCTCCAGTCCAAATATGTTGCATAGTTTGAATCTGAGTATCCTTCAAACTCTTTATTCTTCTTGAATACCAACCTTCTATTCGAAGTGCCCTTCAAGTACATGAAATCCATTGAACTATTGACCAATGTATCTAACCATTACTCATAAACATAATGACTAGTTCCACTATATATGCTAAATCAGGCATCATGAGACTCCCAACAACATCTGAGTATGGAAACTCACTTATACCAGCTGTTCCATCTTCTTAACTAGCTAATAACTCTTGAAATGACTACCTAGAAGCGTAATAGGACCAGACATAGCTTCACCCATTATAAATACTTGTTGATTATATCTTATTGAAACACTACAATTCTGCTCATCACTACCTTCTTATCTTCTATCAACCAAATCTCGTAAACTTGACTCCTTGAGGCACTATTGAATAACTCTTTGAGTGCTCTTGGCTTTAACTTCCTTTGATCTGCATGAACATACACCATTGAGCCAAATCCCTTCATGTGTGCATATCCTGGTGCCTTCTTCAACTAAACTTCTTCTGAAGTGTAGTTTAAGCAGAAAAGTGCAAGTCCAAAAATAGAAAAAAATAATCCTGAAGAAATTTTTTTTTGAAAATGGCATTCATCTCTATGATATCCTTAATTGGATTAAACCGTTACGGAGGAAAGAGAGAAGGTGAAACGCAAGAAAGTGTTAAAGGAAGTGAAAGAATCTAGAAGGTCCAGCGATCGATATTCCCTCGATGAGACCACACCTAAGTAAATGAAAGGAGTTTGCAACTAATAGTCTGAGTTTTTCTAAGGGGTTTGGAATCAATCTGGAGAACTGCTAAGCTTCTAGGGACACATCGAAGTACTACCATATATTGACTATGCGGTGTGTGGTTCCTAAAGGGGGGGAATACAACTGTTTTGCTTAGGGACAAACAAAAAACTAAGTTTGGGGGAGTTAATATATCATGGTTTTTACCGGTTTTCAACCATGATATAAGTTCTTTATTTAGAGTCTTTTGGTGTTTTCGAGTCGTTTGGTGTTTATTATTAGGTACAATACGTTTGGAACTTAATTGGTGTTTACTAAAGCTTTATGGAGCATTGAGGAATGATCAATCAAAGTCGCAAGTTCGGAGTGAAGTTTTAAGGTCTATCTCGAGCGACTTGAGAAATGTGTCGCTTGACACGAAGATATCAAGCAGGTGTCGATCGACACCACCTTCGTCCAAACCCAAAGCACAAGTTTTGGAAGATTTCCGTTTTACGCCATAAAGCCCAAATGTTTGCAATTAAGCCCATGTCAGTTTTGTAACCTATAAATACTAATTTTCGGCCATTGTTTAAGCTAAGCTTTATTTTCTAAGAGATATTTTAAACTAGGATTTTATTATTCATAACTATGTCAGAGTAATTTCCTAGTTAGGTTTTATGGTTGATTAAAGGATGATGAAGTTTTGTTAGAATTTATTTACTATTGGGATTTGCATATCATATTTATATTCTTCACCTTGATTATTTTTAACTCTGATTTAGGTCTGAATTAGATATTCTAGGTTGTTTAGTAGATGCGACAACACTATTAAATTACCTGAACTGAATCATAGGTGAGCAAGAATTCGATTCGCAACGACAGTTGGCTTTGGATCTTTGTGAACAATCGAACCTGAATTTTCATGCTTGTTTAAATTAATCTGATTTTGCAACGACAGTTGGTTTTCTAGGATTTAAACATAGATAGTATTTGAAACGACAGTTGATTTACTTTACAATAGTGTTTTGAGTTCTAGAGTTGCACTTCACAACTCTATTCTTCAATTTGGAATCATTCATGCGAATTCCCTAAGGCCTAGCGTTTGTCTTTTATTGAATTTAAATCACCTGCAATCACCCTGATTTACTGTTTTTGCAATAGTTTTACTTTATAATCATTTTGCTTAGCTTAATCTGAACTTATTAATCTATTATGCAATCTAATTCTCTGTGGATTTGATACCCTAAATACTGCACGAGATCTCTTAATTTGAGAGAATAGCTCTAGGAAAATTTGACCATATGATCAGGATCGGCGATGAGGGTGTGCTAATTGTGCAACTGCACATGGCCTCACCTTTTCCAAATTCTTTTTTGTATTATATGACCCAAATTTTTAAAATATTGCAAAAAGGACATTGTTTTTCTATTTATAAAATTTTTAGCCCAATTTGATTCATAATTTTTTTTTTGGCACATGGCCCACATATTTTTTATAGCCGGGGCCTGACTGTAATGTATTCCAATATTGAAACTCAACCACCTGTTCTTTCCTATTAGACAACTCTCACATAAATTAAGATAATTGATTTTCTCTTGTTCCAAATGTCTTTCTCAATCAAAATCTCCAGATTCCTCATACTTGTATGACCCATCCTAATGTGCAAAAAAGTTGTATAATTCTTTGGCACAACGTGATTAAATTGCTCTACTACACCCTGCCCATCAAGTAGATACATACCACTTATACCAGTCAATGTTCCATGTAGAACCAACTTATTGTTCTTGTAAAATCATGTATTGCCATTTCCACCTTCCTGTTTGAACCCTTGCACGTTAAGAGTATCAACACATATTAGATTATGAGCAAGGCTATGAAACTACTTGACATTGGTGAGCTTGGTAATTGGTATGTAGCACTGATCCTGACTAAACCAATTCCATGTACTACGACGAATCTATCATCAACCATTAAAATTGGCCTCATGTAACTTCTGTGAATCATCAAACCATTCTTTTCTTCCTAGTGAAACATTCTTTCTTCATGTGACCATTTTTTTACGGTACCAACAAGTGATTCATAAGCATGAACCATATCTTGATCTCGAATTGTTCTTGAACTTCTTGTTGTACGGTTCCCTCTTTTTTGATCTTCCGCGAGCTATGAAGTCTTCCCGTGCAAGGGTTCAAACAATGTAAGAGTCTTCTTACCATACTTTACATTTTCCTTGAGAGAGTTATATTGTTATGGTAGTGAGTTCAACAACAATATAGCTTGCATCTCCTCTAATATAGAGACCTTCACACTCGCCAACTTCGAATCAACCTTCAAGACATCATCAGTGTTTGCATCAATAGTTTTGTGATCATTTACCTTAAACATATAGAACTTATTTTGTAAGTAAATACGATTAGGGAATTACTTAGAGATATACAACATATGCAATGTTGACCATGTAGATGCAAGAAGTGTGCATTCATCGAGTTTACGCTGTACTTGATCTCTAGTATTAGTTTTAAACGATTCTAAATTTTGTTTCTTAAAAGTTTTTTTGTAAGATTGATGAACGTGGCCAAAAATAATTTTTTGAGATGGATATTAATTTCACATTATTTCCAGAAAAAGAAAATTGAGAGACTTTTCATAAATTTACACTCACGAGTTATATAACAATCGTTATATAAAAAGATTGAACGTTGGATGTGGTTTTATGCTTTTAACCATTACTAAAGCGCAATTGTTTTATTGTGAAATATTTGACTTTTATAAATTCGGAAAATGACAAATAAAGGATCAACGATGACTTGTGTTTTTATATAACGACGCGACCTAGTGGATATGTAACTACTTGTACTAGCTAAAACTTATAATTGAGAAATATTTTAAAATACCACATTTTGAAGTTTTGTTTCCAAATATAGCCTCAATTTTTAAAAGTTACAAAAATATCACTTTTTCCAAAAAAAATTTAAAAGTTCCAAAAATACCACAAACACAAAAATTGATTTTTAAAGGTTTAGAATTTAAATTTTTGGGTTTAGGTTACTTATTGTACAATTAGGGTATAATTTTAGGGGTAGGGTATAGGTTTTAGGGTTTTAAGGTTTAGTTTTGAGTATTTAAAGTTAATTTTAATTTTGTGGTATTTTGAAACTTTTGAAAAATGATATTTTTGAATTTTTAAAAATCCGTAGTAGTTTTTGAAACAAAACTTAAAGTGTGATATTTTTAAAAATTGCCAAACTTTATTTTATTTTATTTATAGGCAAGTCTTTTTTTTTCTTTTAATGTTACAACATTCATCTCTAAATAAAAGTAATATGAGTAAAAGAAACAATATTACCATTCCTCACACGTATAGATAACATAACATTATCGACAATAATACATGTTGGGAATAAAATAATTCCCTTTAAAATCAACATATATCTCGTGACCACATGTCATGGTGGTATTACTGCTCTAAAGACGGAGTTGGCTATTGTAACCAAAGTCTTTGTTGGATTATAATCTCAATTTTATATCAACATATGCAGGCCAAAGTCTTCATTCTATCGCGGATTAGATCTATCCAAAAGAAAAATCAGGAGTCCAATAATACTTTTAGTAACAAGACCTTGTTATTAGGAACAAAAAGACATGGGAGCAAGAACGAAGATCGGGGTGTAATCCAAATTTGGATTAAATATTTAAAAAAACAAAAAGCTTGGTATTTTCAGTGACACCCCGATCATTATTTATAGGCAAGGCTTTGTTTTTTTAAATATTTAATCCAAATTTATTATTTCCATAAATAATAAATCTTCAACAGCCAAACCATCAATTACCAAACAAACAGCGGAAAGACAACAATTCAATTAAACCATTTAAATCCACATAAATAATTTAATTCAAATAAACAACCAACCCAATTCGACTCCAGAACTAGAACAAATGAACCAGCAACCTAAACCGGTTCTAAACACAACCACAACCAAACTAGAGATCCTAATCATCCTCTCGTCCCAGCCATGATTCCACAATCTCAAGTCTTTACCTGCAACACATGGAAATAAGAGTTGCGTAAGTATTTCATAAATACTTAGTGAATCGCTCATACCACCTACTGGCGTATCACACAGACTCAGGTAAACAATTCTATCATTAATAAAAACCATCACATCACCAAGACAGATCAAACAGAACATTTCAAAACCATAACCAGGAATGAACAGCTCGTGTCGAGCGACACCACGAAGGCGTCAATCTACACGACTAAAAGCATGGTGTCGATCGACACCACCAAAGCGTCGATCTACACGACTAAAAGCATGGTGTCGATCGACACACGACCAACACTTGTGTCGAGCGAGACCCTCCTGGTGTCGATCGACACGCCTCTGTAATTGCACCAAAATCAAGTTCATCCTCTCTCGACTCGATTCTAGTGATTACGAGTCGTAAACCTGCACGGAAACAACGCAATATGAACTACAATATACACAACCACGATATCAATCCAAAACACACACGAAATCATTCACCTACTCATCAAAAATCAATCAAACTACCGTCATTGTCTAGAATCCTATGGTCGCGACTCACCTTTGCCAAAAGGGAAGGAACGTAACACGGATTGAACGACGAAGACACACAAAACCAACATTCTAACCACGAGAATCCACTAATCCGAACGAACACACGAAGAACAAGGAACCTAACGCCTCTAACGTTAAGGAGAGGGTTTCAGATTGATTTCTTTGCAACAATCAATCACAAACACCACAATCTCCCAATTCTCTCTTAATTCTCTTTTGCTCTCTCTGATAATGATGGCCCCCACTTATGCACGCAGCCCTAGACCTATTTAAACCCTTAACCAAGCCAACACCGCGATTAAAATCTAATTAACCCGCATCTGCACACTCAAGTGTCAAGCGACACCACGACTGTGTCGATCGACACCCCCAGAAACCTTCGTGTTGATCGACATTGAACACGTGTCGCTCGACACGACACCAAAATCTCGACATTTTGGTTCACGGATATTAAAGTCACTATCCCAAAGTCATATCAACTCGCCTGAGTTTCTTATCAAGAGACCGAGCAAGGTGAAAAAGATATCTAAGGAAAGAGTCCAAACAACTTTTGTGTTCACTCTCACATTGCTCTCACGGTCAAATGGTGAAAATCCTATTTACTCTACATGTGATAGGGTAAAAATAAGTAGCCCATGTCATAGATGGTGATTAAGCATAAACAAGGTTACTCTGGGAATACCTAGATGTCTAAACCGGATGAGCAGACGCTGCCAATATACAAGGAGTCACAATGCAGTGTAACACACTGAGCAGCCAGACAAGTTGTATGCCAAAAGTCAGTAGAGACAAGAAAATCTATATGAGTGCAAAGTACTTATCAAAATCCGAAGGCCTAAACTCGGATCGAATCAGGAGCTGTGTACCTGTTATCTGAACTTAAGCAGGTAAAAGTCTATAAATACCACACTATCTACCTCATAAAAGGGGATCATGATTTTCCTATTTTTACTCTATACTAAAGATATATTTTGAGATTTCTTGAGACCTATAGTCTTGAAGCTCTCGCATTCCGGTTTCTCATAACCATTTCTTCGGATTTTACGATTTTTTTTGAACTACGATCATTCTACGATCGAGTTTCTCCTCTATTTTCTTAATCATTCTCTTCTCCTCACAACTAAATTTCTTACCAAATAGCTGATACTCCGCGGATCCAACTTCTTTTCGAACCTGTAATCCCCTCACCACAAAACTCTAGTTTTCCAACCTTTCACTTTATACCTCTTTTGACTCACCGTTGTCAAACTTTATTATTTTCTTCTCTTTGTCCTCATTTCTTACTTAAGCGTCGGAGCGTCGTCGGACAATACACCTCACTCGTATTTTTCCCGACTTTCACGTATTTGTCTACTTGTGCAGGAGTAGAACCCCTCAATGTTATTTTGTAGAGGCAAAATCTTACAGAAACAATACAAATTTAAGAACTTTTAACAATTTTTGTCTTCTTTTGTTTTGTTCAACAACTTTTAACAATTTAATTAGAGTCACGAATATACAACAATCTCATTTATTTTATAGCTTGAACTTTGTATATGGATTTAAATTTGGGTAAGAATTAATTGGTTAAATAAATATAATTCACAAACTAGCAAATATGGTTTTATGTGGTAATTTTTCAATCTTTAGATTTAGGGTTTTTTCTAGTTTATATAAATTTCAACTTCCTTTTTAATTATTTAACAAATTGATCCTTTGAGATAATTATTTATATAACTAAAAAATATATATATTTCAAAATCTAATCAAAATTTTCCAATGTGGCCAAATCCTAGCCATTATTTTAAAGGTTTTTGGTTAGATTTTGAATTTTTTTTTCCTTATATAACAAATTGACCCTTTTAATTTTCACTAACCACTAGACTAAATCTGTTTCAATAGTTTTTCTTGAAAGTAGTTTCTTTAAGTTTTTTGCTATTATTATTTTTTGTTTGTCGACAAACAATTTGGTTTCTCTAAACCCGGAAAAGACAAATAAAATGACTAACGGAGTTAGACCGACCTGTTTTTATATAATGACGCGATCTAGTGGAGCACGTAGCTACTAAATAATCTTAGCTTCATTTATTTTGTCGACAATCCATAAATTCGATATGACTTAACAAAAGCTAATTTTTGTTGACTGAAAACTAAAAAGTTAAGACTCAGATCGAGAGAGATAGAGATGGGTACAAACAAATGAATAATAAGAATAGGATCATCAGAACTATCTCTATCAAATCAATATGACAAAAAACTCAATCATACTTGCTCGTTAGGTACGTTTCTTTTTTATTTTTTTTTGTCTTTATTTTTGTTTCCTCTCTCAAGTAGATTGATTCCAATCACTTCACTTTTATTTGCATCCCTCGACCGACAAATATACCTTAAATTAATGCAGCATTTTATTTTTACGATCTCTATCATATCACATTCTTCCCTTTCTCGCCTGCAAGCACACGCATGCATAATTGTATGTATACAACTAAATCTCTACCTAGCGTGACATTTTGTTTTGTTAGTACGTAGTTCGTCCATATATTATATATTCTTCAGTATCGCAGCATACATATTACATGTAAGCTTTGTAAGAATTTATGTTTTGATTCAGGATATGATATCGAGTTAAAAAATTGTTTGATTCAAATGGACAACTTTTTAACATGGAAAATAAGTTTCCAACTTTCATTGGAAGATACATTCTAATAGAAAATCGTGATAGCATAATGTAATACAAAACATAATACCGTAATTTAAAATAAAACTATCAAAAACAATTAATTATCGATGTAAAAAAAACTAAACCAAAATTTCTTATTAAATAATTCGTATAGTGTTGTAAGTAACCCTATCAAAATCTCGACTCAAATTTGAATACATGTGCGTGAGTTGTAGAATACAAAACAAAAAGGATGTAAAATAAATAAGAATTCTGTATATTAGTAAAAAGTGTGATGAAATCAGAAACTATTCAGATATCCTACCGCTCAGTAGATTACTAATTCTAGCTCTTATGGATTAAATTACTTCATGATTACATACACAAATATATGATCATGTACGGTTGTAATCTGATTACAAAAGAATTGAAATTTAGGTGAAGAAGAAGGGGGTGCATGGGGGTTCCCCACATCCACCTGCAAAAGTTATGATTGCATTTTAATCATTGCTCACGACCGCAACCAACACACCCCTCTCCCTTCAACTCATTTTCATTCTTCATTCTTCATTCTTCATCTCTATCATATTTACTTTGCTCGATATCTAAGTTTATGCATATTTCTCATGCTTTGAATCATATCGTCCCACTACTTTTTGGAACTAGTCATTGCTCACAATGTTTGACTATTTTCCCTTCTACTCTTTTTGTCTTTACCTTTCCCCATTTCATAAGGCTTTTGCTAGAATTGTTATGCTAAAATGAATAAACAAATAAATGAAATGGCCCATTTTATTACTAATTGGCTAATTGATGAGTTATGGGTCAGAATCCATATATATATTTTTTTTGGTGAATAGAATCCATATATATGATAAACATTTGTTTTTAAATCAAATAGAGTCTGTTAAATTTATCAATATCCGACTATTTATAAGTTGTAACATCCGTAATCCGAAAATGCTGATTTTTGGTCGTGTCGAGCGACACCACTGGTGTGTCGATCGACACGAAGGGAATGTGGGCGTCGATCGACACAGGTTTGGTGTCGCTCGACACTCCTGTCTGCAGAACCGGGTTAATTAAGTTTTAATCAAGCGGTTTGACGAAGTGGTTTAAGGAGCCAAGGGCTCGAGTATTTAAGGTTTTGATCAGTTCTTTGGCCGCATTTTTGGAGAGAGGAAAGCAGTGATAGAAGAGAGAAGGGTTTTTGTTCAATTTTCGAGTGATTCGGGTTGTGACGTGATCCGTTCGTTGTATTCTTTCGTTCTTCGTTTCCCTCGCTGTTAGTGTGTCGTGTTGCGGTGATTCTCTTTGATTTCCAGTGAAGGAGATCTTCCGGTTCATCACTGTTCATCGCCGTTCGTCGTGTTCCTCGTTGTTTCGTCGAATTCCGAGGTGAGTGCGCGACCGTAGACTCGAAATGACTAGGGAATTAATAATGGATTGATTTAGAGAATTGCGTAATGATTTCGTGGCTGTTTTGTGTGTGAATTGTGAAATGAATCGGGTATTTTGATGATTGATTCGTTGATTGTGTGATTTTCGTAATCTGGTATGTTTCTGTAAAGGGAGTGTCGAGCGACACCTTATGGTGTATCGCTCGACACGACTGATAAGCAAGCGTCGATCGACGCCGTGCGATGTGTCGATCGACACCAGTTAATTTGTAGCGTCGATCGACACCGTGCGACCTGTCGATCGACACCCATGTAATTCTTGCGTTAGTCTTGTAAATCGTGTGTTATTGATATTCTGGTCTTTTCGTATTTAGTCTATCGACGGGAAGACCGTCTCACTAAGTATTTATTAAATACTTACGCAACTCGTTTTTCCCAATTGTGTTGCAGGTAAAGAAAAAGTGTGATCGCGGAATCATGGCCGGAGGAGAGGATGATAGGGTTTAATTTTGTTATTGTTGTTTAGTCTAGTGGAACCCGGTGTTAGGTTGCTAGATTTATTTATGAGCATTCCTGGATTTGATATTAGTTTTATTTATTGAATTATTATTGGAATTTATTATGGATTTTTTTTAATTATTGAGTTTTATTCCGCAGTAGAATTAATTAATTAATTATTTAAAAAAAAAAACCGGGTGTTACATAAGTACACCAAAGTGGATTTTTTTTTTGTTGCAAATTATATATATTGGAATAGAAGGAGGTTACCATTAATTTGCTTGTGATTTTTTTTTTTCATACATGAAACATTTATTTATTGTTTATAAACAAAGCAGAATTATGTAAAGGAAAAACCAAAGGAATGGAATAGAAACTTTATGAAGCAAAATGATGTTAATATGTAAAAGAAAACTAATTTTAAGTAACAATAGTCATGTGCATGTGTGGTTAATGGCGAACATTAGTAAGACAAATTTTTGATTGTTTACAAAAGAAATAATTTTATATTGTGGCTTGTGTTTGAGTTTGACTGTAGTAAAAAAAGACTTTACAATGTAAATAAAAATCGACAAACATTATTATAATTAAAAGAAACAACAAATGAAAAGAAAGAGAAGAGAAGAGAAGAGTGTTGAGTTGTTGGACCCTCTTAGGTTTTTCGCATGGGGTTAACATTATAGCATATTCCCCTTTTACTTTCGGCTCTCTTCCCTTTCCAGATTTATTTTTGTTAATTATTATCATAATTAGTTTTTATCCACTGATCTTATATGTTTTATCATTACTTTCTATTGGCATGTCCGAGAATTTTGTTTGCGATTGTTATTGCTCAATGCCCATGAACTTATTGTTAATGTGTCATTAAGAATTCGACTTCATTACATGGGATGTTCCATTTATTATAAACAATATTTTTGAACGTTAATATCGCTAACGTTAATATAATCAACATTTTTTTTTTGCTTAAACTAATTGATATGTAAATCAACATGAATATGTACGTTGTATTTCATTTTTAGAAAATATACATTGTATAATACAGTAACATTATTAATACATAAAGGATTCAGTCTCTAGGTCTATGTGAGAATATAATTTTTGTGTGAGAATTATATTTATAATTTTTGTGTGAGAATATAAAACGCGATACTAGGCTTACTAGCTTATAGTATTGAAAAGGCTAACACGAACAAAATGGAGTAATGTTATTTTTTTAAAATAAAAATAAAATACATCACGTAGTGTTTACATCAACATAAAAAATTAACGTCAAACAAAACGATTTAGCCCAAAAATAATTATTTTTTTTACCACTAAAAATATAAAAAGAACATATATAATACATCATTCGGCTCGCTCTTTATAGTATTAGTTATTGTAAATTATTTTAAATTTTCACACGAATACGACCCTTGGGCATGTGTCCCAACCTAAGTAACAAGAGACGTGTTGTGTTTTGTTTGCATATATATAAAAATTAGTAATTCATAATGCATGTAGTGTTTTGACCTTGGATTTTAATAATTTCTTATTCTGTTCCAAACGACTTTAGGTGTTTTCAAAAGATTACATATAGTATTTAGAAATGATTAATCAAAATCCGATGTCGTCCAGCGGTTAGGATATCTGGCTTTCACCCAGGAGACCCGGGTTCGATTCCCGGCATCGGAGCTTTTTAGTATTTTTTTTAACTATCGAAGATTATTGAACAAAGACTCAAAGGGTTATTATTGAAGCAATTCTCTTAGATGAACAAGCGACCATGACGAGGAGTCGAGGAGGTATTATTTGTTTTGTGGAACGTACTTAGAAATTCTTAAGTATAACCGAAATGTTGAATTCAGTTTCTACTTCAAAATTTGAATGATGAATGGAGATGTAGAATACCATAAGGTCTTGGAACAACCTAGACGCAACGGTGATTCATATCTTTTTAGTTGATGCATTCTTTTAAGTTTTAACTAAATTTCTTCACTGTCCATTTGTGTTGTGAAAATATATTACTTATTACACTTTCATTACCTTTCTGTTTCTTTTCCAGATATGGATGAGTGGTCAAATACCTACTCTAGAAGTTGGTTTGGTTGGCTACATTATGACAATTTCAAAACTAAAATACCAATCACCAGACTGGAAAAAGTTCAGAATTGCATCAAGTTTGATGTATAACAAAATCACAAAATAACAAAAGACCACCAAGTTTCAGAGTTTAAGACCCAATTGTTTTGTTGTAAGAAAACATTAAACAAGGCGAAGTAAACATCAGCGAGCATACTCACGCGACTCTGATCTCTTAGACCGCTTGTAATCATGTTCATATCTGTACTCATCTTCCTCCATTTTCTCGTAGCGATGACTATACCGGTCTGGGTCCCCTTGCTCATCTTCGTAGTAGCTGCCACGACTCTCCTCTGGCTCGCCATGTCTGTCTCGGTCGTGGTGCTTTGACCCACTCCGCTCATATTCCAGATCCCTTTCACGGGACCGACCACCACCACCACCATCATGCTCATATTCACCTCCTTCGTAATCCCGATCCCTCTTTCTATCGCGGTCTCTGTCATGATCCCTTATAGTACGGTCCCGTCCTCTGTCACGGTCACGACGGTCTCTATCCCCTCTATCACGGTTTCGGTCACGGTCACGTCTGCTGTCTCTTTCTCTATCCCTATCCCTGCCTCCTCTGTCCCGGTCTCTTGGTCTGTCATGAGACCGCTCTCGAGGCTGGTCTTGAGAAAGCTCACGGGACCTTTCCCGTTCCCTTTCTTTTTCCATTTCCCGAGATTTCTCACTAGACAGACAAGCCCACAAGGTTATCAGCACAAAATTGGTCACAACAAGGCAGAAGAGTTTAATGATGAATGAAAATGAAAATATTATTACAGCTCTTCTCGTGGTCTTGTTGGCTCCTCTGACTGGGATGTTCTTCCTTGTTGTTGTTGTTGTTGTTGTTGTTGTTCCCCAGCAGTTTCTTCACCACCA
This sequence comes from Draba incana, assembly GCA_963576765.1. Taxonomy (NCBI): domain Eukaryota; kingdom Viridiplantae; phylum Streptophyta; class Magnoliopsida; order Brassicales; family Brassicaceae; genus Draba; species Draba incana. The sequence goes on along the minus strand of OY755216.1, from coordinate 18,605,770 downwards.
CCACCGACTCTTGAAGTCCCAAGTCCACCACCAAGCCTGCGTGGACGCCAGTTTGGGACGGTTCTACCCCTTTCAACATCAACCAACACTCTTCTTCCGTCAATCTTTTGTCCATCAGCTTGTTTATATGCAGCTGTATGAAGATCAGCAAAGCACAGTCAGTAAGAAAGAGTAAAATATTACAGATGCGAAGAGAGAAGAATTTGAGAGAAAACAGCTGTGACGAGACCTTTCATGTCACGGGTGTGCATGTACTCAATGAAAGCATATCCTCTTGGTTTGTTGGTCAGCTGATCAGTCACCAACTGAACCTGCGGAATTTTAGAATAAGACATTATCAAAATTAAAGATGTGCAAGAACCAAGATCAAATTTCAGATAAAATAATGTTTCATATCAAACTTAACAGGCAGCTCTATAAGCAAGCAACCTTTAATTTAATAGGCTTCCAAATCCGTGAACATCACCACCCACATCAAGAATTGGCAGCAAAATGGATGCATAGCAGCAAATTTACCATTTCTGGAGGGTCTAATAAACCACCCCTTACCAGGGTATAGAAACTAGTTTAAAATTCAGACTACCTAAAATGTATAAAATGCGAACCAGATCTTCTTCATAGTAACCAAGTCCCAGATCCTGAATTTCTAAAGATGTACATGAAAAGAGACAAGGGTGTCTGATACACCCAAAATACTAACAGCATAAAGAGTATTATAGCAGTGACCTTGATTCACTGCCCAACTCGGTATTTCTGCCTCATGATGAATCATGTCTTGGGAATATAGAAATATAATCTTTCTAATTGGCTTACCATGATGAGTTGGGGTCATTTTAGATTGAGTAAATACCTCATTAATTAGGTAATTCATGCGCTAACAACCTCTACATCGTAGTAAAAGGATAGAGTATTTGTCCTCTAGGGGAACAAATAGATTAAAAACAACTGTGCCAGGTCCTGCTCCGAAACAACTTAAAGAGATTTGTAACATAAAACGAGCTGACTTTATGCATCTGTAATTTTCTTATTCAGGAAAGTTGTAAATTTCTAAGAGACTAGATGGCTTTACACAGTCTAAGAAGGCCTGCATAGCAATTCAAACGTATATCAACCTTTATGCAAATGTTTTAGGGGATTGAAAATTCATAACCTTGATGACTTTTGTACATAAAGTTAACCATATTGAGCAAATAGCTCGAGAGAGGGAAGCCATTACATAAATTCTTACCGAACCCGCAAGGGAATGCTCAGAATTACCTACCCGTTTAATTGGTCCATAAGATTCAAACTCCCTTTTAATCTTACTCTCAGAGGATTCATAGTTCTGCAAAACCATCACAGACCAAAGTCACGTACAAAAAAAAAACCACTCAAATGTCAAAGAAAAGCCATTAAACACAAAACCGCATAACTTACAAGTCTTGAAACAAATAATGTCTTGTATGGATCTCCCGTAGCATTGGGATCATTATTCGGATCATCTGCATAAAAGATTTAAAAATTTAACTTGGATTCCTCAAATCCGTAAAAACATATAAACGGTGGATTACATTTCTTTAAGTCCTCTGCAGCTTTTTCAACACCTTTCTCCAGTCGTAGCTTAAGAATTCTGTCCCTTTTCTGTGACTGGACAATGAAACAAATATACGCAAACTATAAGACACTGAAGAATATTGTGTAAAAGCTGCATAATTACAAGAGTTAAAGTTGCATCATACAGGTAGTTCAACTTGTGGCTTAGGTGGAGCGTATTCTGGATCCCCAGGCTCAGCAAAGTTACTCACAAACAGAGCCATGCCTAAACGAAAACAAAATCAAATCCAAAGCCAAGGAGAAAATAAAGCTAAAAACATGATTATAGTAAGCTCAGACCTGTATAAGGCGGGCATTTCCTCTTCTCCGGTGGGGGTTTGTACTCCAATGGCGGTCGTGGCTCAAAGAGCTTCAATAGATTGTTTGTTAACCCAGTAGGGTGGCTTTGACCCATCTGCACAACACAAGGATACATGAATTCAAATTTAAAGCGAACAAGCCTTATGTATTATCCCCAGAATCAGAATCTTGATGATAAAGTCAGTTACAAACTAGATACAGAGTATTTCAAATCAAGCGGATATAGAACCAAAGCAAGCATCAATGGCTTTTGAGTATTGAATCTGGAAATCAATAGCTAGAACGAGGGTTTAGCACGAATCAGAGATAAGAGACGAACCAGTTTCAGCTGAAGAACATTGGCTCTCGTCTGACCTTTAGCGCGCGCTTGAACGGCGGCGTTCTGGTTACGCATGAATGGATCGCCGGAGTCTCCCATGGCGGCAACAGCTAGGGTTTTTCGGGATGAAGAAGATGGGAGGAGAGGAGATTCGCAGAGATCAAAACCCAAATTAATCTGAACCCGGATCCGGGTTATTACGAAATCGGGTCGAGATCCGAAGTATAGGTTAAAACGATGCCGTATTAATTTCGGCGTATACGAAGACACTCACTCAACAAGAGGGTTTTAATCATTTCATGGTTACAAATTGTTTTCGTATAATTCATCTAATTTTCTGCGATTTTTCTAATCAAATTAATCTCAGTCCCAATTGCAAATGTCATAAAAAAAAAAACTGACACGTTTGGTTTACACGACAAGGAAGACGAAAAAGAGATTGGTTAACCAAAACACTGGTCACTAGGAAGCGGACCAGGAACCGAACCGTTATCCAAAAACTGAAGACCAAACACCACAAGAATGGCTAGAACCGAAAGGTACGACAAACCCTCGACAGCACCCAACAAACCAAACGGTCCATTTGGTAGACCCGACCCGGTTTTTGTCTTGGTGTACAGAGACCAACCCACAATGCCCACCACCACCAAGTAGCTCACACCTTCCAGAGCTCCGATTGAACCGGCCGGTCCTGGAGGTAAACCACATCCGGTGGTCTTCAGAGTGTAGAGGGACCATCCAATAACCGGCGTTGACACTAAACCACCGGCTATAGCCGCCGTCTCTAGAAATCTGCCAGTGCGGTATTGTCCTTGGCCTTGGCTACCACCCTACCTGACGGTTTAATTGATCGCCGGCTTAATTTTACCCCGTGAAACAACAGCGATCGTGAAGCGGCGATCGGAGATAATACAAACATTTTAAGAGAGAGAGATTGGATTTTGAACTCAGCTGTAAGTGTAACCACACAAAAGAAAACGACTAAATGCAATATCCGTTTATGGGCTCAGATCGAGATATGAAGATTTCGGCCCAATAATGGCCACGCATGCAATCTTTTGGATTATCATTTTTCGGTTCACTAATATCTAGATTTTCACCATATATCTAGTTTTTTTTTTTTTTTATAACACCATATCTAGTTTTTCGTAAACGTATTCACTCATAACTCTCAAAACACTACATATTTGTCGACACAAAAAAAAAAAAACACTACATATTTACCAACACATGTACAATATTATGAGTACTAGGTACGGAACCCGCACGATATCGCGCGGAAATTCGAACTGAATACAATTGTCTAAATTGAACTGTAATTTAGTATTTGGAAATTGATTGTACAATATATTTATTTGAACAATAAATTAAAAATCATTAGTGATGTTTCTTATAAGAAGGGAAAATTGTTATATTGGACTTTTCGATTGATATAAATATCCAATAAATAATTTTTTTTGTATTTTAGTTATTAACTAACTTTGAGATTATAATTTTTTTTTTTTTTGGTATGGTACTTTGAGATTATAATAGAAGATGGGGTTAGACGATTAGAAAATATAATCTTGTATGGTGGACAATATAGTCAGTTGTTTAATTTTGAACATCATTGGAAACATAATACACATATAAACAATATATTAATTCAAACACTAAAACTGATTATTATATATCATAGTGTAGTTAACTAAAATTTAAATGTTATATATATGTTTAAGTGTTACAATTTGAAGAGTTGCAAATTTTCGATTATTAAATAGTTATTTTGATGAAGAGTAGCTTTTGAAAAGACATGAAACTTTGTAATTAGTAGATCTAAAACTGTTTGAAATATTAATTAGATCATTAAAATATATTATTTTTATTAAATTATATAGTTAAATAACATCTAAATGTTATATACATGTTTAAATGTTATAACATAATTGGAAAATTATAATATATATATATATATATTGCTTAAACAATATATAGAAAATAATTGTTATAAAATAATGAAAAGTTACAATTTGAAGAGTTGTAACTTTTTAATTAGTAAGTAGTTAATTTCTGAAGAGTTACCTATCAAAAGACTTGTAATTTTTTAATTAGCATAATGATATTTTATATATTAATTCAAACACTAAAACTGATTATTATATATCAAATCATAGTCAGCTATAATTTAATGTTGTATACTATATGTTTAAATGTTACAATTTGAAAAGTTGCAATTTTTGGATTGTTAAGTAGTTATTTTGATGAAGAATTACCTTTTAAAAGACTTATAACTTTTTAGTTAGTACACCTAAAGCTATTTGAAAAATTAATTAAATCATTAACATAGACTATTTTATATTAAATTATAGTTAACAAACATTTAAATATAATAATATAATTATTATTTTAAATAATTATCCTATTCGTACATCTTGGCGAGACCGTCATAATGAAAAGCAAAACTTTTGAAAACAACTACTAAAATGATATTTTTAGGAAAAGTCGCAAACCCAAAATGAAAACAGATAACAACAACTATATATAAACGGAAAGAACAAAAAAATACAACTTTAGCCATAAAATGTGCATTATCTAAAAAAATTTTAATTCATACAATTCGAAATTCTTAAACCAAATCTTAACATTTGTATGGTCATAAGAATCCCAAAATTTTCACATAATCAAGAATTTCATGAACTTACATTTTTTTAGTTTGTTTTAAAGAATTATACGACGTTTTCTATCATTACCGTACTTGGAAGAATTATATAAAAGTTACTACTCAAAAGGTATCACTTGGAAACACATAACTCAACAAAACAACCATAAAGTGGTTATTTTCCAAAAGACACGGCCTTACAAATTTGAAATGACACAACCCTTCATAACAACCACAATACAAATTTTTTGAAATAATGTGACTCTATGAATACACGATCCCACAAATTCCTAAGGACATAACTTTTTTAAAAAATATATAAAAAACATTTTTATGATTCTCCGGGATTCAGGAACAAATCCGGAGAGACTCTGGTGAAGCGAAATTGAAAGGAACTGTGAATGCTTTGTCTATTCATCGATTGAAGAATTGTAATGTATACACAGGTCCAGTGATATCCCCACCCGAGTAAATATATGAGGTTCGTCTTCTTTGTCGCCTTTTCAACTCTCTGCTTAAACCCAGAAACAAAAAAATGGATTCAAGCCTAGTGTTATCTCTAAAGCTAAATCCTCTTTCTCCTCTCTACTCTTTCACACCATGTTCTTATTCGCCGCCGCTCAAGCTTTCTTCTTGCTTCTCTCGCCACTTCTATTCTCCTGTCACCGTCTACGCCGCGAAGAAATTCCCCCAGAACAACGTCCGTTCTAAATTCGATGACAGAATCAATGGCGCTTTCTCTCCTAATTCTGATTCTCTCTTCCTCGACCGTGTAAATTTCTTCTTTCACTGTAAAATTGTGTTTTTCCTATTAACACTATTAGGTTTGGGTCTTGTTTCATGAAATTGGCTTTGGTTATTGTCTATTTATACTGAAATTTTATGTTTTAATGCCTTAGTTGATTCAGTTTGAGCTGAAATTCTTAACATTTTTGAGGTGTTAGCTCTCCGGTATCTTCCCCGTTAACTGATTCTGCCACGCGAAGAACATGGTCAAGCTTTTTAATTTCCCTATTAATGGTGGAATCTCGCCAGAGATTTGGTTGTTATCGATCTCTAAATGCGTAAGCTTCGTGCAATTCGAGAGCTCTTCAGGGATCGTTCTGGAAAGCTGGTTAACGCTGAGTTGAAACTCTTGGAGATTCGAATGATTATCGAAGCTTCTCGGGATGTTACCGGTGAGTAGATTTTCCGACAAACCGATGAGGAAAAGCTCCGGACAGTTTCCTATCTCGGTCGGGATTCTTCCGACGAGGTTGTTCTGCCATAAGAGAAGGCTTTGAAGCTTCTTAAGATGCCCCAATGTCGTCGGAATCAATCCAGAGATTGAGTTTTGATACAAGTAAAGATTTTGAAGCTCCGTATAGTTTCCGATCTCATCATGGGTTTATACGGGTCGGGTTTATACGGGTCGGGTTCTAATTGGGTTAAAATTTGGTTTATTCGGTTTGGTGTTGTATAACCGATCTGGTTTACGAAAAACAAACACGGTTTTGAATTCGTGTGTATTTGGGTTTGAAACTTTCGATTTGTAGAGATTTAGGTAGAAAACTTTGGATTGGTGGATATTTAGACAGAGGTCAAAGTTTGGTGGATATCTACTTAGATATGATAGTTTTCGTGGGGAAATAGATCGTTTTTCTTTAAATGTTTAGTAGTATGATAATCAGAGGACACTGAAAATTGGTCATATCGCTAGACGACAAAGCTACTGTAATTTCAAAAAATTTCCCTAATTGTTTCCCTTCATTTTTTGTTGTTTATAGACAAAAGTGGAAATGATTTTTTCAACGGAAATGTTTGTTCCGACAACGGGACGGTAATTCCTTAACTGTCTTCGCTTAGAGACAACGGGAGTGAATTTTTTCCACTTCTTTTTTGCTTGCAAGTTATAAAACCTCAAAATCATATTTTATCATTTTTCAAGAGTAGCCGTACGATTCATGTTCAAATCGTTCTATTGAGAATATTAGTTCCAGCAAATCCTATAGAAAGTATAAGTGATATTAGTTCCAGCAAATCCTGTAGATGATTTATACATACATCTAAATTCTAGAGCACTTCAAATTTTGATATCTATTCAAGTCAATAGTAAAGTAAGATAATTTATAATATTCTTACAACTGGATGAAAAGGATGACTAAAGCTACCTAGATAAAAGGCCAACTTAATTTTAATTTCCTTAGCAATTCAATGCTAATCACTTGGTTACTCCCTCCGTATGTTTTTAAGTGTCGTTTTAGGAGTAATTTTTTGTTTATAAATAAGTGACGTTCTCACTTATCAATGCACAATTAATTAATTTTTTAGTGTTTTTGACTATTCAAATTCTGCAGATTGAATTTCTATAGGTTGAAATGTCTTGAAAATATAAAACTTATTGTTTTATTTCAAAAACAAGATAAATTTATTGATTTCTTAATAAGAGTGTAAAAACCTTAAACGACACATAAAAACACACGGAGGGAGTAATTGATTATGTGACAATGCCATGAATAATTGCATTCACTAGGCATTGCCATATTTGTATGCAATTTTTTTTCTTAGCACATCTTGGAGAAAAAAAAATCATTGACATAAAACTACTTTTATCTACTGATCTTCGTAAGGTTTTTTTTTTCTTTCTTATCCATTGAAGTTGAGTAGACAATGAGATTGATATAAAAATTGCATGGGAGTTCAAAATCAAGATAGATACTTGAAAACACTCGAACCCCACAAGGATCGACAAAATATTTGTTTAGATGGCTTATTATTTTTAAAAAGTCGATGTTTCTTTTTTAAATATCCAAAGTGTTGAAAAGTTGAAAAATCGATTAAAGAGAAAAATAAAATAAAATAATAATTGTTCTGATAGAGAGAGAGAAGAAGAACAAAAAGGCTCCTTTGTCTCGGAAGAACCAAAGGGAAAAAAGGGTCATAGCTTTTCTTTCACACGAAATCTCACGAGCCGCCTTATTCCTCGTCTTCTTCTTCCTTTCTCTGTCTCTTTCAAAAAAACTCAATTTTTTTTGTTATTCGGCGTTTCTCTCCGGTGAAATCTCAGCCGTTGGATGTGAGAAATCGCCGTTTGAGAGTTTGGTTTAAATGAAAGTTTTAAATTTTTGTTTTTAATCGTTATCAGAAAAGGTAGGTAGCGAAAAAGAGTTTTTAATTTTATTTTATTTTTGTTTTTTTTTACGAAAAGCAGATTGACTGGTAGCTGAAGAACAACGAAGGAGAGTATTAGATAGAGTGAAAAAGAGAAAAAGATAAAACCCTACAAAAAAAGGTTGAAACTTAGTTGACGAAAATGAGCTGAAAATTTTCCTTCATTTATTTCATTCTTTACTTTATTTTGTTACTTCAACTCACTAGAAGAAATAGAAATAAAAAAGTGTCAATTTTTCTTTTGTTAGAGATAATGGTAGATTTAGATAACTCCTCCACAGTTTCCGGCGAAGCAAGTGTTTCCTCCACCGGAAACCAAAACCCACTTCCGAAATCCACCGGAAAAAAGAAACGAAACCTCCCCGGAATGCCTGGTAAAGCTTCAAAATCCAAACTTTATACAAAACCCAAATACAAAATTTCTGATTTTTGTGTTTTTTTTTGTTCAGATCCGGAATCAGAAGTTATAGCTTTATCACCAAAGACTTTACTTGCAACAAACAGATTTGTCTGCGAAATCTGTAACAAAGGATTCCAAAGGGACCAGAATCTTCAGCTTCATCGTCGTGGTCATAATCTACCATGGAAACTCAGACAAAAATCGAACAAAGAAGTGAAAAAAAAGGTTTATGTTTGTCCTGAGTTAAGCTGTGTTCATCATGACCCTTCACGCGCTTTAGGAGATCTCACCGGAATCAAGAAACACTTTTGTCGGAAACACGGTGAGAAGAAGTGGAAATGCGACAAATGCTCTAAGAAATACGCTGTTCAGTCTGATTGGAAAGCTCACTCCAAGATTTGTGGTACTAAAGAGTATAAATGCGATTGCGGTACTCTGTTTTCTAGGTAAAGCAAAATTCGTATTTTCATTTCTATAATCTTGAAAAATCTTTAATCTTTTTGATTTTTTTTTGTAGGAGAGATAGTTTTATAACGCATAGAGCTTTCTGTGATGCTTTGGCTGAAGAAAGTGTGAGAAGCCATAATCAGAGTAATAAGAAACAGTGTCAAGAAGTTTTGACCCGGAAGAAACAAGTACCCGACCCGAATTCTTCACCGATTTCTGCGCCTTCTCCGGTGGAAACTCAGTCTGCTACTGCTAAAATAAAATCTTCTCCGGCTTTAGAGATTAAGCAATCAGGTAAAAGTAAACTCCTTTTGTTAGAATCCTGGAAAATTTGGCATTTCTGATAATCATATTTTGTCAATATATTCCTTTGTTTTGTTTCCAAGTTTAGATGGTAGAGAAATCTCTGTTTTAATGGTCGGTGATCTTGGAGTTTTGTCTGTAGTGCTGTATTATTCTATTTGTTTACCTGATTAAGAACATAATTCGTTTGGTAAGTTTTGGTGTTTAATTGATTCTTTTATGATAAAGAAATCAAAGATTTGCTTTTTTCCACATTTTTATATAGAAGAAACAGTCTCAAACTTTATGAAGGTTTTTCTTCTTCTATATCATCTGCAGAATCTCCCAAAACCCCTCCTGAAATCTTGCAAGAAGCTCCGAAACCGACCGGTTTAAACGTTACAAGCAATGGCGTTTTCTCAGGCTTATTCGAATCTTCCTCGGCTTCTCCGAGCATATACACATCTTCATCTTCTTCACGGAGTCTATTCGCGCCATCCTCTTCCATCGAACCCATCTCTTTGGGTCTCTCAACAAGTCATGGATCATCCTTTCTCGGGTCAAACCGGTTCCCAACTCAACCGGCCATGTCAGCAACAGCTCTGCTTCAAAAAGCAGCCCAAATGGGAGCAGCTTCTTCAGGAGGATCGTTGCTTCGCGGGTTAGGCATTGTTTCACCGACTTCGCCTTCAATGGACACAATAGTCCCTCATGGACTAGGATTGGGACTGCCTTGTGGTGGCGAAAGCAGCTCGGGTTTAAAAGAGCTCATGATGGGGAATTCGTCAGTGTTTGGTCCGAAACAGACAACATTGGACTTTCTCGGATTAGGTAGGGCGGTTGGCCCCGGAAACGGACTATCCGGCCTAGTTAGAGGAAGCGGCGGGATCAATGTGTCGAGAACTTTTGAATCAGGAGAGTTTTCAGGGAAAGACATTAGTAGAACATCATGAGTACAGAATAAGTTAAGAGTATGTTTGAAAGATTGGAGCTTAGATGCGTTTTGATCATCATTGTTCAATAGCTTATAGCCTGACTGGTGTAGCCGCAGCGGTTGCGGGAGTTTGCGGAAGCGGGCAGTTGCGGTTTCAAGTGTTTTTCAGCGATTTGAACGACTGGTGCAGTGGTTTAAAATTGGTGCGTTTGCGGGATACTTACGACTGGTAGACAGCGGGTGCAGTAGCGGTTAAATAATAAATTAACAATATAAATACATTAAATAATTATAAAAAATATCAAAAATCATATTATTATAATAAAATATTAAAGTTATTAATTCAATTAATTTAAATACTAGAAAATCATGTATATGATACTTACGTTTATTATTATTATTATTATGGATAAAAGTTATAAATTTAATAGAGAAATTGTTTTTTTTGTAGATTAATGTTATATTTTAAAATTTTAGTTTGTTAGATTTATATAAAATTGTGATCGTAATTTATTATGAGAATTTTGGTGCGAAGATTTTATAAATATAAAATTATAATAGGTTACTAATTAAAAAGTCAAATTATTTATATATTTTATAATTATAATATTCAAATCTTGATTTTTTAAAATTGATTATATATTTTCTTATTTTTAAGTTGATTTTATTTTATTTTTTAAAAATAAATTCAACCGTAACCGCCCGCAACCGCAAACGCTCGAGGGAAGCAGCTTTTGATTTTGAGCGGTATAGAGCGGTACGGAGCGGTAGAAAGCGTTTTTCACGATTGTTGTCAAACGCTAGGAACCAATCAAGCTCTTAGTGTGAGTTAAGTTTAGAGCGATACACCATAAGCACAAACTTCCTTTTTAAAGAGAAGGTTTCAGTTTTAGTATTTATTATGGAGTTTAATTTTTTATTCTGAGCCATCTAATTCTTGAACGCAAATAAATTTTGGGTGAATTTGCCAACTATCTTAAAAAAATTAATAATTGTAAAACTAACTAAAATCGACTAATGTGACTAAATCATGACCATAAGATTTATGGTATTTAGGTAGATTGTTAATTATAGTATTTTTTTTGGTATATACAACCTAATTTCCCATAAATCTTTTAGTGACGATTGACGATGATTGACTATAAATTCTGTGAGAAATGTAATAAATGGAATTGTTTTGTTTTCGTTAGTGAGATGCGATTACTTCTTTTAATAGAGACTTTTTCCAAATCTTGAAGAGTTTGGGTCCCATTTGTTTTTGTAAGATTTTAAGGCTTTTTGAAGTCGAATATTTGAAATTTTACCTTTCGATTTTGACCATTGATTTGATTAGATATTCGATAGACAAGAAGATAAAGAGATTCGATAATAAGATTTTTCTGCTGTGCCAATCGTATTGTAGGTCCATAATCGATATAATATGGTATTATGACGTGTCATTATGAAGACAGGACAATACTAATACGTGTTACTAAGAGCTGTTTAAATCTCTTACTATTATAGCGACAATATGCGATAAATATAAGCCCATTTATATCAAAGTAGGCCCAAAGTGCTCAAGTATACTGAATTAAATACCCACATTTCAAAACATCTTATCTTATCTTATTATATAAAAGAGAATCCGGTCGACGAGAGCTCAACACGTAAGTGAAATTGTAACTCACGAGATTGCGACATATGTCAAAAATTGATCGGATAATGATGTGTGGTAAAACTTAATTTTAATTAAAACAAATCAAAATTAAAAATGAAAAAAAGGAAAATTTTTAATAGTTAATAACTAATAGAAAAAAGGAAAAATTCTAAAAGTTTAAATTAATTAGGAAAAAAGAAAGAATGTAGTAATTCAAACTAATTATAAAAAGATACCATAAAAAATAAAAAGTATATAAACTGTGAAAAATAAAGAGAATAAAAATTTCAATAAAAAATAAAGACAAATAAAAAATAAAAGATGACATAAAAGATATTATATATATTTAAAATTTTAAGATATGCATAGCTAAGCAAAAGAAAATTGAAATATATATAGAAAATAAATAGAATGTAAAATTTAATAAAGAGGTGAATGAAAATAAAGTCAAATTTAAAATGGTAAACTAACGAAAAAACAAAAATGTAGTAATTCAAACTAATTATAAAAAGTTAACATAAAAAATAGAGAGTATATAAACCGTAAAAAAATAAATAGAATAAAAATTTCAATTAAGACAAATAAAAAACAAACGATGACATAAAAGATATTATATATGTTTAAAATTTTAAGATATGCATAGCCAAGCAAAAGCAAAATGAAACATATATAGAAAATAAATAGAATGTAAAATTTAATAAAGAGGTGAAAGAAAATAAAGTCAAATTAAAAATGGTAAACTAACAAAATAATTATCATGTAGTTTACCAAATCGTAAAACATAAAAATTCTAATAGTCCAAAACCAATAGAAAAAATGAAAAAATATGATAGTGAAAACTATTTAATAAAAAGAGAAATGTAGTAGTCTAAATGAATTATAAAAAAATTAACATAGAAAATAAAGAGAGTATAAATGGTAATAAAAATAATAATTGTATTAAAAAAGATAATACAAAAAGGTTATAAAAATTAAAACAATATATGGTAGACTCAATCTAAAGATTTAAGATATGGATAACCAAGTTAAAGAAAAAAGCAAATTTAAATCTATAAGAATATTCATAAAACAAAGAAATTGAAAACCTTCGACCTATGATGGTATTAGATAGATTCAAAAATGTTTAAAAGTTTGCTACTATGAATCTCTATGAGAATTAAAAGAACCGATGAGATTTATCAATCATGGATTTATATGTGTTGTTAACAAAATTATTTATATTTTTACTGGTCTTTCATGAGATTATTTATCTATAGATCTTTAGTGAGTTTAATGGATTTTATTTTATTTAACTCTAAATTATTTGAATTATTTTATAATTTTATTACATATTTAATATATTCATAATGGGTAAGAATATAATTCATTTTTTTGTTATTAAGAATATGATTGGAATATTTTAGGTATATATATTTTTGGATTCGCGTGATATTAATTAAAGCAAGATATAAATTGATCTTCAAGATTTAAAATCCGTGTTTAAATAGTATTTCAAAATCTTTTGGTATTTTAACGGGTTGCTAATTAGAATTTAATAAATTTTATTATGTTTACCCGCGTATTTACGCGGGTCCTATTATAGTATGATATAAAAGAGAAGTCAGTCGACGAGAGCGTGACACATAAGCAAAATTGTAATTCGCGAGATCATGACATGTGTTTAATATTGATTGAGATGATGACATATGTTAAAACTTAAATTTAGTTAATTAAAAATGAAAAATTAACAAAAAAAGTTTTCAAGTAATTACTCAAATAATTAAATGGAAAATTTCTAATAGTCTAAACTAATAAAAATAATAATATATGGGATGTAGAGATGATATAATAAGATGTATCTATACTATATAAAAGTTGATGCTATAGCGCTTCTAGGCCGTCCACATGGGATTAAACAACGCGATTTGATTGGTCCACGTAGGCAATTAGGATTAATTAATTTTTTTTAGTTGTTGATAAGATTTTTTCTTTTTTTTTAAAAAAGTTAGTTTTCTTTATCTTTTCACAAATTATTCCATTAAGCTATGTATATTGGTATTAGAAATTAGTTTAGGACTTCTATTTTATATATATACACCCTCTCCATCATCACAATCACGGACGTTCATTGTTTTAGTTCATAATTATCTGTTTTTAGATTCATGTTTTTAGATACGTCATATCTAATCGATTCTCTTCTTTTGGATTCTGTTTTTGTAGGTGCTTTCAACACATGTTCTTTTGGTCTATGTTATGCGTACGAGTTCGGTTCTTGAACAACGTTAGTTCGATTCTTTTAGTAATAGTTTGATTTGTGAACCACCGTACGTTCATTGTTTTAGTTCATAATTATCTGTTTGTTATTATTCATGTTTTTTTTTAAATTTTAATATTAGTAATAGAATTTTTCCTTTTTTTTAAAAAAGTTTGTTTTCTTTATCTTTTCACAAATTATTCCATTAAGCTATGTATATTGGTATTAGGAATTAGTTTAGGACTTTTATTTTATATACATATATATACATATATATATATATATATATATATATATATATATACACCCTCTCCATCATCACAATCACGTACGTTCATTGTTTTAGTTCATAATTATCTGTTTGTTATTATTCATGTTTTTAGATACGTCATATCTAATCGATTCTCTTCTTTTGGCTTCTGTATTTGTAGGTGCTTTCAACACATGTTCTTTTGGTCTATGTTATGACGTATAGATTTGTGAAAGCTATTTGTGTTAATCTTCTTTGAAAAGTAATGATATTGTTTTTTAGTTTCTTTTTTAATGATATTGTTGAAACTAAACTTATATCCACAAATTTTCTAAATTGATGGAGAAACTTCTTTTGTTTTGGTTCATAGTTTAGGTCGTCTTGGTGTCGTTGTCGTAACGAGGTATGTTTTCTTATTTTATTTGGTGCAATGGTTTGAAATTTATTTTTTCTTTCTATGATGAAAAAACCCTCTCAATGGCCATGTTCGTTAACAATATCTGCGCACAAACAAGCAATCAAATAATATGAATAAAAGTTACGTAAGCCTCAAGTATGTGTAGAGGAGCTGTCGCTCGATTATCAATCCCGCGACGAGGAAGGTATGATTCTTATCGCAGAAAAAACATCGATTATTCATTCATTATCTCCAGCAGTAGGTTCTTCTTCTCTTTATATTATTATTATTATTATTATTATTATTATTATTATTATTATTATTATTATTATTATTATTATTATTTGTTGTTTCGATTGAATCATGTTGAAATAATTATTTGTCTAATGTTTCTATTTCACATAAGAAAACCAGTGGCTTCAAAACATATCTATAATCTTCATGCATGGCTTCAAAACATATCATGATGTATAACATAATCTAGGTCTACATTTCAACAGATGAGGGCTTCTTAATTATTTATTATAATTATTATTGTTTAATGTTTTTAATGTATATTATTATCACTACAAGAAAACATGCGATATTCCGACGGCCTAAACCGTCCGAATTCCGTCGGAATTGACCATTTTCCGACGGAATTCCGACGGGATTGGTCCGTCGTTTCTATCTCGTCGGAAATTCCAATCCGTCGACCAGCTGCGACGGATCTCAGACGGAAAACGGATAACCGGATTCCGTTGTTCTTTGGTCGATATAACGTCGGAAGTACAATCGGCGACGGAATTCCGACGGGTTCGGACATCCGGCGGTTTCCGACGGATTTTTGACCAACAGGAAAATCCGACGGAATAGCGATGGACAAAGGAACCGACGGAATGCCGACGGACAAAAGCACCGACAAAATTCCGACGAGTTAGGATTCCGAAGGAATTCGTAATTTTTTTAAAAAAATTAATAATAATTAAATAATTTAAAATAAATAAAATATAATAAAACAATTTAAAATAAATTATAAATTTAAAATAAAAACTGATTAAATTAAAATTTTTTTAAAAGTATTTTAAAGTTTTACATTAAATTTTAAAACTTCAAAAGGCCTATTCCGGCCTACGGGTACTGAAGAACTCGTTCATCTTCTGTTCCAACGCTCGAAATCGTTCGTCGGCCTCCGCCTTATCTCTCTCTCTCTCCCTTCCTCCATTGCCCTAAGCCGCTCGGTCAGCTCTCAGTTTTCTGCCACCAAACGGCTACCACCGCCATATCCAACCGACGAAATGGACGAGCAACTATCTCCAGGGAGCCCGTATACACGACCTCTGGTCTTGGGAGTCACCTACGATAAAAAAGAAATTAAATCTTATAACTTAGTTGTATTAAAAGTTAATTTGAAATTTGTTTAAAAGTGACACGGTTACTAACCTCGTAGGTGAACTCGTTGATCTTCTCGACTGGAACTTCGGTGGGCGCCGGAGTTCCTTCCTCGATCGGTTGCGATTGGAGGTACTGCTCCTGCCGCCTCTCCACGCTTTCCACGATTTCACGAGCAATCGGATCTTGAATTTCACCGGTCTTCTTGTTGGTGTGCGTAGCTTTGATCAAATCAAGATGCGAAGGAAACACACCGGTCTCGTGAAACTGTTAACATATACAATTTCGTTAGCGAATTAAAAAAATTATGAATTATTTAAAAATTTACCATTTTATCAGCAACTGACGCCTTGCTCGTTGCTCCGAGGTTGTGGGTCGCCGGTCCCTTCCCCTTCTGGTTGCTATTGCGGTTAATTGAGTTTTTCTCCGAGGCCGCCCGAGTTTCCTCCCGTTCCCAATGTACAAGAAGTCCAGCCCATAATGTTTCTTTTTGTTTCAAAACCCGAGACACCTTCCCGTATTTGTACCACGACTCCTTCCACTCGTTCATCTTTAACGAGTACTTCCTCCCAGCCTTTTCGTCGAATTTCTTACGGACCAACAGAGTGAGCGGTGGGTCCCACGTAAATTCTTGCTGAAAAAACCACATTTCCGCATTAGTAATTAAAATGTGAGTCATATAAGAAATATATTTTAAAATTAGAAAATAAAATCATACCGCAAATTTCCGGAACCAAGTGTCCCGGTCCTCCACTGGCATATCACTGTATGTGGGATACGGTTTAGTTACCAAACAATTCATCATTGCATTGATAGAACTCGTAATCCCGTTTCCCGAGTATTGAAACCTATTATAATATTTAGTTAAATATTTTAATAAATTAATTTAATCCAATACATATTTAAATAAGACTTACCAGGTCGTGTTAGGTGGAATGTCTGGATCTAGACGAGTCAGCCTATCACGTCCGTGGGAGCTGAGGCGGCTGTACCCGTGGGCTGAGACATGTGTGGGGTCTCTAATCCGACATTACTATCGGGGATATGCGTCTGACTCGCACTCCGACCTCCCGTACTGGAAGTCCTAGAGTGATGATATCGCGGGTAGTCCCTACGAATTTTGGGATTTCGGGATTTATGGAATTTGGAATTTATAGGAATTTGAGATTTTCAGATTTTGAGATTTAGTTATTTTGAAATTTAGGATTTTGGATTTAAGGATATTGGGAATTTGGGTTTTTTGGAATTTTGAGATTTAAGGAATTTAGTTTTCGGAGATTTTGTTATTTAGAGACTTAGGGATTTAGGGGTTTAGGGATTGCTGGGAATTTGATATTTTTGTAATAAATGAATTTATTGAATTTGGGATAATGTGGTTTTGGGATTTTGGGACTTAGTGATTTAGGGAAATTGGCATTTTGTAATTTAAGTAATTAAGGCTTTTTGGTATATTGTATATTCAGAAACCGAAGTTTATGGATGTAGGTTTTGTTGGGAAATTGCTATTTATAATTTGAAAAAACAAATTTTAAAACTTTTTTAGAGTAGTTTTAAAATTTTAAAGGTTTAAAATGTTTTATAAATGTTATAAATTAATTATTATGATTTTAAATGATTTTCTTAAAATTTTGTATTTAGGATTTAAAAAAATTAAAATTTTACAGATTAATCATAGAATAAATTTTCAAAAATCCCTAAAAATCACAAAAACTTATGAAAATCTTAATCTTAAAATTGCAAATATTTATAAAATTTGCATTATCTAAAAATCCCTAAATTGGTAAATTCCTAAAATTATCAAAATACCTAAATCTCTTAATCTCTAAATCCTTAAATTCCCCAAAATTCCTAAATTCAAAAATTTATCTACAAACCTAATTTCTAAAATCCTCATGGACTCTAACTTGCTTAATTCCTAAATTCGTTAATTCATAATTTACCAAAATTCTCTTAATCGAAAATGAAACCATGTTGAACAATCTTTGAAATTCCACATTTAACCAATCCCAATTTACTAACCTACAAATTCAAGAACAATTTCGCAAAAACTCTATTAAATTTTGTAAAACTTACATTGGGTTGTGATTTGGTGAAAGATTGTGAGGATTGACCAACAAACGTCGAATGAACGGCGATTCCGGCGGCAAATCGGCGGTTCAACGGCAAGGATTCAGCGGAGAATCGGAGGAAAATTTGAGAAAAATATAAAACTTTTCAGATCTGTCTGCGGGGAAGACGAAGACTGTGGATTTAATAGAGTGGCCGACGGAATTCAGACGGAATTCCGATGGAAATCTAAAACTTCGACGGAAATTCCGACGGAGTTTCCCGCTTTGACGATGATCACGAAGTTGTTTGGCGGCAAGTCAAATTAGGGTTTGCGTCGGTAATCCGTCGGCAATATTGACGGAATTTCGACGGAAATTATTTTAAAAGAATAATTTGTTTATTTTTTTAATATTTTCCGCCGAAATAAATTGTTTATATCATAAATTTTTTAATAAAATTCACCAACAGTCGGAACTCCGTCGGTAATTAAGACGGAATTCCGACGGATGTTGAGTTTTATTACATATATTTAATTTTTTACGCCAAAATAAATTGTTTATTTAATAAATTTGGTAATAAAATTAAACATCCGTCGGAATTCCGTCAGAAAGTACGACGGAATTCCGACTGATGGTGAATTTTATTACATGTATTTAATTTTTCCCGCGGTAATAAATACTAGAAATAAATTTCCGTTGACAATGTGAACAAGTTAGAGATTTATTAAAACGAAGATAACATAGATAGAACTTGTGAGCTTTACGGGTTTGGCTCTTTGATTGACAGAACGATTGAAGGCAATTTTGATTTGGTGACTTTTAACTATATAGAAAAAAATCCACAAATCAAAATTGGCTTTAATCGTCCTGCCAATCGAAGTGCCAAACCCGTGAATCCCACAAGTTCTATCTATGTTTCCTTGGTTTTCATAAATCTTACATTATACAGACAATATGAATTTAAATACCAAAATAGTAAATATTACACATAACAACATTATCCGGATAAACTCGTACAATAGATACTAGAAAATTATTTAACATAAAAGCAACATAAAGACGAAATCATAACATTATTCTTAATCATGGACGAGTTAGATATTTATTCTTCGTCGGAGTCTGGAACTGTTTCATATTCGTACCCAGTAGTTCCTTCATCTTCCTCCTCGAAGGTGCATACTTCCGTTGGGTGGTATTAAGCAATCATCGAATTACCACCGATTATCTGTTCGAAAACAGAATTTAGTTAACCATTCTCAAAAAATTTTATAAACGTATGGTGTATCTACCTTAATAATGTTCCGCTCTGTGATGTTTAGGTACTTTGGGTTCCTATCAAAACGGCAAACGGTAACATTTTTCAGGATGACCACCGCACCTACACCAGTCGTGAGTCTGTACTCGTCATTCTTGAAGATGTTACGGTGCATGGTTCCTTCGATTTTTCCCGACGGATCTTTTAAGGTTACAAGCAGATCACCCTGGTCATTGGGGGTCAAACTAGAGACCATAGCCACAATCTGATAATGAAATAGAATATACTTGTCAGATAAATTGTATGTCTAAATGTTAATAAAATAGGTCGAAAACGTAAACCTTTTTAACTTTCACAAATTGTGAATGCGGGGATTGAATTTCTGCAACCTGGGTCCAGAATGGTGTGCTCCTGCTGTTATAAGAACCTACATGTATGAATGGTAGATTTAGTAGTTGTCAGCTACAATCATTATAGTAAAAGTAAAAGCGATAATTATATATATATATATATATATATATATATACCTTCACGGATTATGTAATCGATAGTAGAAGTCCACCGAGGACTTCTAAAATCATGGTCGGCCTGTGGTGGCTCATTCATGAGTTCACGAATAAACTCTTGTGTTGGGCGTGCCTGAGAAGTTTCACCTCGCAACACCTTTGCATCATGAGACCTTTTACGAAACAGTTCTCGCCGTACGACTTGGTTAGGTCCCGGTATTACGGGCGTTTGGTTCTGGGATTGTTGAGTTGGATGGAGTGAAATTTTTGGTTCAGCATCAGTAACATTTAAGTTATCGTAAGGAGGGCTTGAAGGAACAAGAGTTGTGTTTGGCGTGTTTTGACCAGGGGCTCGGTTTTGCATATAGTAATTCCATAGATCTTTGTTAGCCATTACGCAATTGAATATTTTTGTGTTCAAATTTTGTTATGAAGGAATGAGAAAATATGGAAACATATGTACAACGGATATCCGTCGGAAAACCGTCAAAACACTCCGACATAACAGCCCACCAATCCTTTTGGCCACTGCAGACGATTTATTAACCACTTAAACTTTGGCGACATCGGAAACCGTCAGAATTCCGTCGGAAATCCGTTACATAATTCCGACGACATAGTTTCGTCGCAAATCCGTCAGTACAACTGACCAATCAAACTTTGCCGACATCGTGTAGTCTGATTTCCGCCGGAGTATATATCTTCTACTATAAATACACCTGATGGAGTGTATATCTTCTACACCTCTCAATAACACAAAAAATGTCTTCTAGCTCTCCTAATAAAGACGAAAAAACAACATTCGATGCTAATTTTTTTTTATATTCCAAAATACTCGTGGGAAACCCCTGGTCATTGCGACGAATTCACTCAAGAGATTCCCACGTACTCGTGGGAATTTGATACGTGCTCACCAATCCATAAAGAAGACTCCACATCAACAAACATCCACCACATTCCAAAACTGTCCTGGGAATCGACATCTCAGTGCGACAAATACACTAAAGATATACCTACATACTCGCGGGAAGATGATTCATGCACTGCAAAAAATGAAGATAGGTTTGGTTTTCCTAATCACAAATACGATAACCAGGCAGAATGTCCTGACAAGAAGCGGGTTGTCAAAGCCGTCCAACCATATCAATTCACTGAACCGTCATATACTTACGGTGGAAGTACTTCAAATGAATGTAAGGATCAATACTATGATTTTGAATTCGCCCAAAGCCCAGAAAAGCCAAACTTAAATATAGATGTTGATGCAATGAAAAGTGAATTGTGCGACCGATTTTTAGATTCTCCACCAAAGAAAAAAAAGGGAAAGAAAATCACTAAATGGTTCTAACCAATGGTAAGTTTGGAGCGGATACAGACATATGGTGTGTAAATAAATATTGTCTATTATGTACTTGTACCATAACCGTTGTGTGTTTAATATTTGCAAGTCTTTACTCTACCTGTGTATTAAGTTGTTTTAAATTTTATGTTTCATTAAATGTAATGTTTTATTGGAGTTGCATAATCAAAATATATCGTTAAATAGTAACCGGAATTGATTATATACTATTAAATGTCAATGATATACAAGATTCGTCCGCAGCTTAAATGGTTATGCTTCCTTTAAATCTATATCAAACCCGAGTTCGAATCCGGGGTGGTGTGCAATTTTATTGTTTTCTTATTTGTCTGTCGTAATACTCAGATTGTCTTCCACAATCAGATTTGTTAATGAGCAAAGCCAAAATATTGTAAATTTTTGTATACTATGCAGTACACTATATTATAGGGAACACACAAATGTGAGAGAACAACATGAATAAGCAAACATTTATTCACAAATTATTATTCTGAATCTCCGGAGGAACCTTCACTAGGGATGAAGTCTGAATTGTCGTCAAATTCTCCACGTGTTTCCTCTTCGTCCGAATGCACTAGATCATTCCCTACATGTGTGACATCAACGACAAGGTCAATGTTATCCATCTCCTCAACAAGTGACATTTGTACACTTCTCGATGGTTGTAGAGCATCATGTTCTGGAACTCCATAGATTTTTCCTCTCGGGTTTATTGGAGTTACTGTGATCCACGGATCTGTACGGTAGGCAACTCGAGGATATGGAATGTAGCAAACCTATTAATAATTAGTGGATATTGTTAATATACATGAACATGAAACCTTAACTATGAGTACGTATGTAAACATATTAGTGTATTGATACCTGTTCTGCTTGAGACGCAAGGATAAATAGATCGTAATACTGTAGTTTCCGGCTTGAATTTATCGAAATAACACCAAGAAGGTCAACTCGAACCCCTCGACCATTGGATGGGTCATACCAATCGAACATAAACACAATGCACCTCAAGTCCAACATTCTTGGATAGTGGATTTCCAAGATTTCTTTTAAAATCCCATAGTACATGGTATCACCGGATTGCGCCGAAATACCATAGTCTGAAGTTAACCTTTGATGTCCTTCCTCACGGATCCTGAACGAATATCCCCTAGTGCAAAACTTGGGATATGAAGTCGCGGTGCTGCGTAAACCATGAACAAACTCCACTAACCATGTCGGGAGTGATTGACCACTTGCTATACTTTCGGAAACCTAAAAATGATATAAGTAAGATATAAGTAACATATGAACGTGAAAACATGCAAACGTAAGAGTAAGTAATTATATTAAACTTACATAACATTTCAACCATCCCGGAAATTCTTCATCTTTCAAGACAGCAAGTTCGGCATCTGTCTTATCAGAATGATAATCATGTGCTAGAGACATGTAGATCCTGTAACATAATAGTCGTTAGTAGATGAAGGCAAATAATTCCATAAATTTAGTATAATAACTGATATACCTTTCGTACTCCAAAATTTTGTCACAGTTTCTGAGGATATACGTATGCAAATGTGTGACCTCTTGTGGTGATAGTTTGCGTTTCTTTCTTTTTCCAGTTGCTCGACCAACTTGGACAAAAAACTCAGGAACAACCACGACATAGACTGCTTTCTCACCTCTATCATCGTGTCGGGCAGGACCTCTCGCCTTAGTACGAACTTCCGATGGAAAGTAATATTCGACAAAGTGTGAGACTTCCTCGTTTAGGCTTTGTGCGACAATAGATCCCTCAACCTTGCTCAAATTTTTAATCTTTTTCTTCAGGTGGAACATGTAACGCTCGAACGGATACATCCATCGGTATTGAACAGGGCCTCCTAAGGCTGCTTCTCGTGGGAGGTGAATAGGAAGATGTTCTATAACGTCAAAAAAGACGGTGGAAATATCTTCTTAAGATTACAAAGGAGAACCGGGATATTGACCTCCAAGTTACGTATCCCGTGGACGGTAAGCGTTCTTGAACATAAATCTCGGAAGAATGCACCAACTCCTATAAACGAAAATTAAACAAGTTAGTACATATATAGTAATATTATGGTAGTAAGAAACTAATGGGAGTAAGAAATATACCTCCAATTGCTTGGTGGATTGGTTCTGGAAGATGATATGCAATTACAAATGGAAGAATACGCTGCATCACGACATGACAATCATGACTCTTCATTCCCATAAACTTCCCTTCCGTCGAATCCACGCAATTACGTAGATTAGATGCATAGCCGTCTGAAAATTTTACAAATTTTTTGAATCATTCAAAAAATACTTCTTTCTGCCCAGCGTCTAACCGGTACGCATGCATCGGTAATCTACCGTTAAAAACATGAAGAGATTCCCTTGAACAAACCAATGGCAAGTCTAATCTAGACTTTTAGTTGTCTTTTGTCTTCCCTGGAACGTTTAAGATGGTGTTCATGATGTTGTCAAAGAAATTCTTTTCAACATGCATGACATCTAGATTATGCCGCAGTAGATGGTCTTCCAGTAAGGCAAATCCCAAAAAATACTCTTCTTGTGCTAATTGTGATATTCCCCACAACCGTCGACGGGGTGATGACCATTACCCCCACATTCAAGAGTTCGCTCTGCACCAAAATATCGTAACTGTTCTAATATGCTGCGACCATCTATCTCAGAAGGTGGACCATGTAACACTTGTACATTCTTCCTGAAATATCTTCTAGACCGACGATATGGATGATTTGCCGGTAAAAAACACCTATTGCAATCAAACCATGAAGTCTTCCTTCCGTGCTGCAATTGGAATGCTGAAGTATTGTCTTGGCAATAAGGACATGCCAATCTTCCAAGCGTTGTCCTTCCAGATAACATACCGTATGCCGGAAAATCGCTTATGGTCCACATAAGAACCGCACGCATGTTGAAATTCTGTTGGATTGAAACATCAAATGCCTCAACACCATGCTCCCACAACATCTGCAACTCATAGATCAATGGTTGGAGGAATATATCGAGTGACCGTCTTGGATGATCTGGCCCGGGAACTAGAATTGAGAGAAACAGGAACTCTCGCCGCATGCACATAGAAGGAGGCAAATTGTAAGGTGTTACGATGACCGGCCACAATGAATATTTTCTTCCATGCTTTCTAAATAGGTTGAAACCATCGGTGGATAAGCCGAGGTATACATTCCGTCGTTCATATGCAAAATCTGGATATACAAATTGGAAGTGTTTCCACGCTTCCGCGTCAGAAGGATGCGTGATATCTCCATCTTGACTATGCTCTGCATGCCATCTCATAGCCTTAGCTGTGCGGTCTGATTCGTACAGCCTCTTCAACCTCTCCGTTAAGGGTAAATACCACATCCGTTTGAATGGAATCTTCACCCTGCCACTTGTGTCCTGGAACCGTGGTTTGTGGCAATCTTCTCTCCAGTATATCATACAGTTGTCGATGCACACATCTATAACCTGGTAGGGCAAACCAAGACTGGCAACAAGTTTTTGGACCTCGTAGTATGATCCGGGGGCCAGATTATCTTCTGGCAAAAGTTCTTTCACGAACTCGGCGAATGCATCAACACATTCTTCGGACAAATTATAATCAGTCTTCAGGTTCATTATCCTACTAGCAGAAGATAGCGGTGAATGACCTTCCCTACAACCGCTGTATAGTGGTTGCTTTGATGCGTTTAACATATCGAAAAACCTTTGAGATTCTAAATTAGGTTCTTCAACCCTATCACCCTCATACCCACCCGACTGCAAATTCTCTCTAAACGCATCGTTAACCATCGCAACCATACTTACCCCAATATCTACTTCCGATGTAGGTTCCCCTACGCTATCCGGAAAATAAGGTTCATTGCTACTAGTACTACCATATTTATAATTTCTTTCTCCATGTAAAACCCAAACCTTATATCCCGGCCTAAAACCATATCTATATAAGTGAGTCCAAACATTATGAACCGCAACACTAATTCTATTACAGCAATTAGAACAAGGACATTTGATATCCTGACCTTTTTTGGCTACATCGACATTACTGGGTAAATTCATGAACTCGCATATACCTTGAGCGTACTCGTTCCTTAATAAGTCTGAGCCCACATCCATCATTGGCTCGTCCATCCATGCCCGAAAATATGAACTCATCTTTATAATTTTTTTTGTTTCTCGATATTTTGTTATGATGGAATGAAAAATTCTGCAAACTTCTGTAGAACGGATTTCCGTCGGGAATCCGTCGGAACTCCGTCAATACCTCCAACATAACACCCCACCAATCCCATCGTCCACCGCAGACGATATTACAACCACTCAAACTTTGCCGACATCGGAAACCGTCTGAATTCCGTCAGAAACCGTCACTAATTCCGAAGGATTTAGTCCGTCGGAAATACGTCCGTACACGCTGACCAATCAAACTTTGCCGACATCGGAAAGTCCGAATTTTGTCGGAATGCCGTCGGAATATAACGACAGATCGTAGCCATCTGTCTTCCGTCGGTGGTTTCCGACGGAATTCCAACGGAATGCCGACCGTATGGATTTCCGTCGGAATAAATTGACGGAATTCCGACAGATTCATTTTGGTCGGTAGGTCGTCGGACAGTCGTCAGAATTGTCTGACGGAAAAAAAATTCCGTCGGAAAAGTGAATGTTTTCTTGTAGTGTATTGGGATACATAGGATATATGAATATATTGTTACAATACTATATATGTTATGAATGGTTTTCTATTGTATTGTAGTTTTAAAATAGTGAAGTGTTTGTGGACCTAAAATATAATACATAAATAAAATAGTATAGAACGAGCATTTATGCTGGTTGTGGTGTTGCTGTAACAACATGTTGCATGGTTGCAGTGGTGGTCGCGATGGTGGTGGTGGTGGCGACGGCTATACTGGCGGTGGTGATGGTGAAGGTGACAACATAGTAGTTGTGGTGGTGATGGTAGTGATAGTTGTGATTGTGGTGTTGATGTGATGGTATGGTGATTACGGCGGTGGTCGTGATGGTGGTGGCCACGGTTATAAAGACTGAGGCGGTGGTGGTGATGTTGGTAGTGCCGGCTAGAACGATGGTAGTGGTGGTACTGGTAAATAGTGATGCATGGTAATCACGGTGGAGGGGAAAAACATTAACAAGATAGGAAAAAAGAAGAGAAAAAGATGAAGAAGAAAACGTGAGGTGAGATTATTTTTGTCTTTATTATATATTACACCCTCCAAATCCTTTTCTGTTAGTTTGTCTAATATTATTTTTTATATCTTATATATGTCAATTTCTCTTAATTAATTTTGAATTTTTGTTGATTTTTGTTTCGTTTTTCCTTTCTCTATTTTTTTCGTTTTTAAAAAAGTTTTATTTTCTTTCTCTATTTAGTCACATGTTTTCTATTTCTTAACAAGGTATGCATATTATCCATTCTGTGGCTAATTTGATGATGTGTTTTTTTATTCTCTATTTTCTTTATTATTTTTATGCAGATTGTGCTTATGGTTTTTATAGTTTTTTTTGTTAAAATCAATTTGATATTGGTTCGCATTCTGTTATATTCCAGTGGTACATTGCACCTCTGTGCACCGTTCTTGAATTTTATCTTAAATTAATTAGAAGGTGAAAATAAGATAAAATTGTTTCTCTATCGCCAAATCTAATGTTGGTGGTATATTAGATATTGATATGTAAAATATCCACTTATGTTTATCTAAGAAGGCATATATTGTAAGGTTGTGGAAAAGTTAGTGGTCAAAGCTAATAATTGGATCGTTGGTGACTCTTTTGATTGGTCTCTTTGAGCATGACCTTAGTTAGAAAAAGAAAAAAGTAAATAATTATACATTAATTGATATTAAAGCATAGATAACAAATTAATTTTTTTGGGTTTCTTCAGTTGATAACAAACCGGAATTTATTCAGCTAACTCAAAATCTTAGCGTAAGTCAAATCTAAAATATATATTAAAACCAATGATAGACAGAAACCCATGCGTAGCGTGGGTGTAAAATCTAGTATATACTATATAAAAATTGATGCTATAGCGCTCTAAAGGGGTCTACATAAGATTTTAGAAACGCGATTTCATTGGTCCACGTAAGCGATTAGGATTAAGTTAATTTTGTTTTGTTGTTCACGCGATTTGATTGGTCCACGTCATTAGTTAACTTTATTTATTTTTATTTTTTTAAAAAAATGTTCAATAATATCAACTAATATTTCATATTCCTTTTTCTTTTAGAAATATATATTACAAAAATAAAAACGAATTAATATTTATTATTTATTTAGTTAGCTTTTTTTTATTAATCTTTGATTTTTTTTTTTACTTTTCCAAAATCAATAATAACAATTCAACCTTTACAAAAAAAAAAAGAGAAAATATACAATTAGCAACAATTTACAAAGGAGGAAATTGTAGTTATTTCCTATTACCACTGGAAAAAGGAATTTCAAAATTTTCTATATATATACTTTTCCAGTGAATCTAAAACATATTTTACGGCTTTCATACTTTTTTTTTGGGTCACGTACGGTTTTCATAGTTTAGGTTTGATATTCTGCACTAATGTTTCTCACGATTTCTTTTTTGGTTTTTATGTTTCTAATCGATGCTTTCGTTCGTTGATTTGGATGCATAATAATTTGATTCTATTATGATTTTTTGTTTTGTACTAACGTGTATAGGAACTGATGTACATGTCTTTATTCTGAATCTGTTTATAGAGGAACAATGGATATTTACGAAAGTGAAGAATATGGCAACGATTGAGCTTGGAAAATATGAGATTGAAACTACAGTGTTCAACTGTATGACTATTAGAAGGCCATCGCAATAGTTTTCTTAGTGTAGTGAACTTGGTGGTCCTATTACACTTGATGTTTCTAAAATAAAACGCATACATGTCTTTAGTGTATATCAAATATGTTTAAGCATGTTAGGCTTATCTTTGTTGATAATCGGGCATGTTCTTTTACAAGATGCAGGGACAGCGGCATCGTTTTTCTTTGTTTCCAAATTTTTACTTTTGGACAGATTTTAACGTGATCATTGAGGTATGATCGACACATTCCTTTGTTTTTGCTTTGGTTGTTTTTAGATCTTCCTATTTATCAATCTTTATCTTTGTTTTTTTTGCTTTGTTATGTATGTTGCATCGTCATTAGCTACTTATTATGGTTTAGTATTTAAGTACTTTTTTTTCTATATTCTTTGTGATGCTAATATATTTTTCTCTCAGTTGTTATTACTCTTTGATTATTATCAAAATTTTGGTCTCATCATGGTTTTTGCTTGCAGATCTTATCTTTGGTAACGAGGTATGTTTTGTAAATATTAGGTTGATTACCATGGATGTTAGGACATTAGGTATTGCTCTCATATTGATGCCGTTTAACCGCATGTTTCTTCTTAAAAGTAATTTTTTTCTTTTCGAAATCGGTGTGATACTATCATTAAAAAAAGTAAGGTTTTGATTAACTATTTTTTGCTCCACCGCCATGGTTGACGCAACGTAAGCTCGATCTACCACTAGATTAACTCTGCAGTAGTAGTAATGAGGATCTTCTTTTGCTCTAGGTTTTTTAGTGGATCTGAATTTTGATATGTTTTTTTGTTGGAATATGTTTGAATGTGCAAAAGGGCTTTGTTGGATTCGTTAAAGCTTCAGTTTTGCTAGATTTTCTGTGACCTGGAATGATATTTTGGGGTTTGTATTTTATCATGTTGATATTTACTTTGTAAAGCTGATAGTATTTAGTGTTTATGGATTGTGTGTTACATTGTTCGAAGCTTCTGCCACCTGATGATCTTGAGCATCTTGATACACTATAGCATAGAGATTCAAGATCAACTATTGATTATAACTTTTAACTTTGTTAAGCTATGTATTATTTATGTACAGATTAGTGTTTTATGTATGTTTATGCGTTTTCAAAACGTACCCGTTTCCTAATTTTTTTTAAAAAATTTGTTTTCACGTTTCCAAACGTTTCGTTTCCACGTGTCCGTTTTCGTTTCTAGGCAACATAGGTTTTCAATACTATAAATAAATAATAAATGTGCTTGATCTTTTCAGTGATGGAGTTGTCTTTTAGGGATTTAGGGATAATAATGCTTCGTGTCGGGCAGGACTTTGATTGGAGGGATTGATCGTGCTTGGTGGGTCAGGTTCGTGAATCCGATTAGCTTATTGAAGATGTGTTGTTCTCGGTGTTATATATGTACCTGGCTCCCAACAAATTCTTCATTGTGAGAAAGCTTTGAAATACTTATCTTACGAAAGTTCGTCGTTTATTTGATTTGTGAAGCTATGATGGCTAATTAATTTTGTCTCACCTTTACCTTTATAATATTTTAGTTCGTTTATATTTATTCTTCGTAGTAGGTAATGTTACTTCTCTTTGATGATGGATATACATGATACAACCATTGTGATGAGGTTTGAGTTACTAAAATTTTATTGTAGATTGATTCCTTACTGTTTTTCTTCGATCGCTCCATGTTTATTTTCGAGTTCTTATGGTTTTATTCAGTGAGGTAAACAATGAAAACTGGAGAGACAAAACCGGTAATTTAAAGACAATGGGGTTGAGAACAAATCTGAAATGGAGCGTGGTGGAAGCGAGTTTGTGGAATAAAAAAAGTGACATTCTTGAAATGGAGGAAAATAGGATGGAAAGATTTGAATATAAGATTGAAGAATTAATAGCAAATGAAGCAATAAACAATGTCTTATTTTTGCAGCAAACATTATTTATTGAATATGTTATATATAATCGTTATCGTGGTATTTAAGTATGTTGTTTGGTCATGGTTTTTGCTAGGTTTTGCAAATTTATGTCTAAGAAAATCCACCTTAAATTTTATTTGAATCAAATAGAGATTAAGATATTATTGCTTCTTTGATGTATCAGATTATGTTAACTGCACTTCAAGCGTCATTATAATGGTAACATTTTGTTTTCAAGTCTGTTTCAAATTTTTGAGTTCTTGCATTGTAATTAATATAACTTTTTTGAAGCAACCATTATACTTTTCCATCTGTATATCTTAACAACGTCTGCATAACTTAAAAATTAGTAAGTCCAACTTTATATTCAACTCATCGATAAAACGAACCCACAAGATTCTATTGGTTCACGTAAGCATTTATGATTAAATTAAATTTTTGTTGTTGTTGATATATTCGAATTTATATGGTAAGCTTACATTATTATCTTATTGTATATATTTAATTTTGGATACACTCAAATTTTAATTGTAATCTTTTTTTTATTTTATTTGTTCGGCTAAATTCTATCATATAACTCAAACCCTATATTTTTGGTACATATATACGTGTTTTGTCCATTGCACATTATTTTTCTTACCGGCTACACCATTCTCTAGGTTTCATGTTCTGTTAAATTTTCACACGTTTGTAACGAGTTTTCATTATTTTTTTTGTTTGTGTTATTGTTTAAGCTTTGTTATTTTTTATTTTGCTCTCACCTTCTCCCACTTCTCTATTACTTAAAAATGGTTTCAATTGTTTCTAATGAGATTCTGTTTGTTGTTTTTTTACAGGTTACTCGCTACTACTTCTTCCGAGATATGTTAGGTTTGAATACTTATTTACGATTTCTTATATTTGTGTGTGGTTTTTTTTTTTGGTATGAATTTTAAGATTATTATATTTGTGTTGTTTATGTTTTTGTACAGTTTTATTTGTAGATCGTGTTTTCATAGGAAACCCAAAATATTTTTTCTATATCTAATAATAATAAACATAGGATTTAGTGACTCACAATGTATTTATCCTCTCTTGCATATTCTTTTGTAAAAATTTCAGGTTTTGTCGTCTTTGTTATGCAAGGTACATATGTTTTTTAAACCATGTTGATCTCTTACTCGGCATAAATATACGTCTTGATAATTTGTAGATCTCCAAGGTATGTCTTTCGTTTTTATTTGTTTTGGTTGTTGGTTTAGTGTTTTTTTTATTTAAATATTTTTTTTTCTTACCTCATGGGTATAACATTAAGGTTTCGTTTATGTTTATCTCGGTTTCTTTTGTCCTGGCGAAATCTTAATCTCTCTCGCATCATATGTGCAATTTTCAAGAAACTATGAAACAATAGTTCATTGGTATGTGCCATGTTATTACCACCAATGTATCATTCTTATGGGGATTCTCTTTAACTCAAAACACTAACTTTTTTACGATTTATATATTTCTATAGTTTATGTTTTTATATAGTTTTCTTTGTAGATCATATATATTTAGATATAGTTATCGGTATTGATTATTATATTTTTCCCTTTTTTTCTTATTGGTAGTTTCATCATTTTTTTCTTATTTTTGTTTTTCAAGGTCTTTTGTTCGAGAAAAATAAAAAATAGAATATCTTGGGTTTAACATCAAAACCAATATAATAACCGGATGGTATTAGGGGAAAAGTTAGTAAAAACATAATATTATAAATCAGCGACAATTAATGTAGATGTTGTTCGTTCTTGAAGTAAGTAATTTTAACTAAGAATTTACGTATGTAATTAGTTTGTTTCTGTTTTAGGTTCTTCCTTAACTTGGTCTATTAGGTCGAAGTTTGTTGAACCACAATTACAGTTTTTGATGGAATTGGGTTTCCTACACATGAGGTATATCACTTCCTTTTCCTCTTTTTTTGTGTGTGGTGTTGTTGGGTATGTTTTGCCAATATGGTTTTGCATTGGCAATGAATGTTCTTGAAACTAAACTTGTTGTCATGTAACTGTTTTGCCAACTAAAATGAGCAACATATTGTCATGTAACTGTTTTACATTACAGTATTCTCTGTTTAATATTTTCTAGATATTCGATGTTGATTATATTATGTTTAAAGAAATATTTTATATGGCCTTCTTCTTCTTCTTACGTAAAACAATTTTCATAATATTTTCTGGTTACTGATATAAAGTTGATATAACGTGAATTTGGATGTTCCTAACCACGAACTTAACGAGTTTTCAGAATCTTTTGAGTTGTTTTGAGCTGATATTTAGATTCATACTCGAAGATTTGGAACCACATGCGTACGGGAAGGAGATTCAAGCATTAAGGCAAAAATCCGAGTTTTCTGAAGCTCGGACCGACCGGTCCACATAAAGGACCGGCCGGTCCCTACTTGGCGCTTGAAGACCGGCTCGAATGAAGATCGACCAAGCCTCTGGAAACGGGACCGATCGGTCCACACCAAGGACCGTCCGGTCCACTTGAAGATTCGAAGATTTGAAGACCGAAGCCCCTGGAAACGGGACCGACCGGTCACCAAGGACCGGCCCGTCCAGGCTGATATCGTGAAGACATTTTAAGTTCTGGAAACGGGACCGACCGGTCCCGATTCCAGACCGACCGGTCCACTCCCCAGATTTTTAGGAAATTTTCCAGATTCCGTTTTATCCTATATAAACCCATAGGGTTTCGTTTTTATAAGGACAAACCTCTTTTATCACTTTTATTCAGACGTTTTTGTAAGCAAGGAGGAGATCTCATCTACCTTTGGAGAAGATTTCTGAACCTTATTACTTTTCTATTCTATTGATTATGCTATTTTCATCCATGGTTTTTGCTTGCTCTTTAATCATGTCTGAGTAGTTCTTTAGTTAGATTTTAGGGTTTTCGATGGATTTCACAGATTAAACTAGACACAAATAGGTTGCTTATCAATTACCATCTTCATCACTTTTAGGCATAATGCTAGGATTGAACTAGCCACTTAATCTCTAGATCTTAGGTTGATACACATTCCGAAAGCTTGTGTATCTCTGGAACTACTGTTGATGAGCAATTAGTATTTAGTCTCGGAAGTGAATTAGAGTGAATTGTGAACTGATCAAACCTGAACTATAATGCTTGTCTAGGATAGCCGTGACCAAACGGAAGTTTAGGCACTCGGATCTCTATGGAAAGTAATTGTTATCACGGAAGTGGAGGAATTTATATCAGTGTTTTGAGTTTAAGATGCATGCATATTAGAATCTGAATAGTTGTCTGGTTTATGATTGTGATTTCCTGAGAACTCCCTAATGCCTAACGTTTTTAGTAATCTGAATTTAAATCATTTTTACTTGCAACCTTGTCTTTCAATTTGATAACATCACTTAAAACCGCTTTTTCCTGCTTAGCTTAATTCAATTTTCTATAATTAGTTGTGTAAACCTTGGTCTCTGTGGATTCGATCCCTAATATACTACTGCGTGCCTGTGCACTTGCAGTGTTTTATTTCGGGTAAAACTCGAGCATATCAGTTACCGTGTATGGTATATTTATTTTTAGAGTAAATGGCAACGACGATGAGCCTTTACTGATTGATTGGAGCTACTTGGATGTAACATGCGTAGATATAACTGTGGCTTTAGATTCGATTGCCATACTATTCATCTCATTTTCTCCCTTAAAGTGGAGGAGAGAAAATGTTGATTGGACAGAGATGTGGAGATAGTGGCACAGATGAAGGAGCTGGGCTCCGATGACCACGACGGCGTGGCGGTGGTGAATGGTGGAGTTCTCGGTTTCATTACCTGATGAAAAGAAGCCAACTTCTAAGGAAGTACCAATTCTCCATTTACGTTTAAGTTTTTAATTTTTCCTCTTTTTTTCTGCTTCAGTTTGTAATTGGATTGGACCGTACAGATTGCTTTCTTCCAAACGTGAAGCCAAAATGTCAAAAAAAATCTTATTTCTATGGTTTTTTTTAGTTAATTTCATTATTATGAAAAGTCTACTAAATGGTTAAGTTCAAGGATATGCCACAACCATATCTAAACATTAATCCTTTATACATATACAACTAATTACTTTTTTTTTTTTTACAAATGCTTCACTTTCTTACCATGATATATATTTATTCATGTATGTCAACGTCTGGCTAATTTTAAAATTAGCAACCCAAAATATATATTAAAAACTCTTTGACAAAAAAAAACCCACGCGTAGCGTGGGTGTAAAATCTAGTATATATAATGTTTGATAATATAAATAGAAAATTTATAATAGTCTAAATTAATATAAGTAATAATATATAGGATGTAGAGAGGATATAATAAGATGTATATATGGATGTTTGATAATATTTTTTTATATGTTTTATATGAGGTTACTAACATAAAATTTACTAATTTATGATTTAATTCTAAAATATTTTAGTTGTTTTACGATTTATTATATAGTTAAAAAAATATTGAGTATGATCTGAATTATGTTATAAATATGATTATGAATTCACATTTTATCAATTATAACATAAGAATTGAGATATAAATGATCTCTATTGATTTATAGTCTATGTTTTATCAAATTCAACGGGTTTTTAATTAAAACTTAAATATTTATTAATAATTTAATGTGTTAATCCGCGTATTAACGCGGGCCAATTCTAGTTGTAAATAAAGTACAACCATCAGATTGAT
The DNA here is from genome assembly GCA_963576765.1 of Draba incana. Lineage (NCBI taxonomy): Eukaryota > Viridiplantae > Streptophyta > Magnoliopsida > Brassicales > Brassicaceae > Draba > Draba incana. The sequence goes on along the minus strand of OY755216.1, from coordinate 18,571,204 downwards.
CCAATCTCATATTTTAAAATAGCGTTATAAAACGATACCAGAGGTCTTGGATTCCGCTTGTATAACGCGGATTATTAATAAATTTGTAGATTAATTGAAAAAAGTTTACAAGAAATCTCCAGCATTGTGCAATTAGAGCGTTCGGCCTGATTATGCGCAATAAAGGTAAAATGTGTCCATCATGTGTAGTTTGTTATGGATTTAATAAGATCGGAGAGAATTCTGTGGTAGAATCGTTTTTATAACATTTCTCATAATTTATAGTTAAAATAATATCTATACTAAAAAAAATAACATAACATATATTCCTTTTTCAACGATCAAGCACTATATTGTATATATAACAAAAATCTAAAACCGTAATAAATCAATATAAACAAGCAGTATATTTTTCCCATTTATTGATTTAAACTAAGACTTCAATGTTAAACGAAAATAATAATTGAAATGAGTTTTAAAACTTGTAAACACAACCAATAATGTAGGTAAAGCATATGTTAAATCTGAGACACCATCTTCACTAGTTCAGTCATTTGTCTAGATCGTGTATTATATTGTCCTCAACAATACCTATCAGTCTATCACACAAGAATGGAATCTGTTATAACAAACATGATGAGATTTTAACAGTTGGAGTGAGGAACACTTCGACAAAAAGTGGGGGAACACTAAATTCTAGACAAGAATTTGAGAACCCATACCAAAGATTGTAATTGTACATTACACATACCCTATTTTATTTTGTTTGAAACTATAGCGTATAATTAACAAAGTTTTCAAATTAGTTACAATACTTCCTATATATATATATATATATATATATATATATGGGAAAATGTCAGAAAAAACCTGAACTTTCAAATTATGGACGAAAAAAGTTTGAACTTTCAAAACGCCATTTAAATCCCAAAATTTTTGTTGACTTCTTTAAAATATGGTTAACTTTCGTTGACTCGGCCATTTTAGGCATGCCGTTAAATTTCCGTTAGCAATACGATTTTGGGGTCAATTTTCCGTTAACAATCTCGGCTAGACAAAACGACGACGTTTTAAAAATAAAACAAAATGTCGAAAAAAACATGAACTTTCAAATTGTGGACGAAAAAGCCTCAACTTTCCAAAAATGCTGTTTAAACCCCAAAGTTTTTGAGATTCCCATGTGATAACGGTCAACAAAAAAACCGTCTTCCTAGGTTGTGTGGCACCCCACACATACTTTGACGGTAAACCACAACCTCTTATGCTAACAAGCAAGTTTACATGCATGGAAAGCGAGTCCCTGAGATCAATCCAATACATCGTATTAAATGAAACAACCATGCTTTTTTTTTTAAACCTAAAAATTTCTACTGCAGAAAACAATAAATCAATAATCCAGATAAACAAACCAATAACTCCATGAATTAAATAACCAAATATCCAAATATCCAAATATCCAAAATAATTCAAATATCAAATTCAGGAATAAACTGAACTGGCAACCTAACAAATGGTTCACTAGACTAAACGACAACATAAACCCTATCATCCTCTCCTTACGCCTCGATTCCGCGATCACGCTTTTCCTTTACTTGCAACTCAAAGGTAAAAACAGAGTTGTGTGAGTATCATCATAAATACTCAGTGGAGCGGTCATCCCGCCAACATGTTAAATATTGGATAACTCATATCATAATATTACATAACTATGAGCCCAAGTCTGCTAAAGGCTTATAAATATGAGCCCTAGGTTAATCCTTCAAACCGCAACTAAACCGTGCCAAAAATCTAAATAACACGATTTTTGCAGACCTGGTGTTGATCGACACTATCCATGGTGTCGATCGACACCCTTACCAAAACGCACTTATTTGGTTTCGAGATGTTACATTATATCTAGAATCTTCATCCACAACTGCGTTCACTAATCTCTAGAATCAAAATTCCACTTTGTTATCTCTAGTTTTGTTGATGATCAATTGCAGATGGGGAGGAGGGACTTCTTTGTGTACCGTAGTAACCTCCAAGTTTGGATGAAGTCCAAACATGGAGAGAATTATGCAATCTCAATCTCAAACCCTTTTGATGCCAATAAAAAGCTTAGATGCGTGAAAATCGTGTCTTTAAGATCATTCCACTACACGTTATTACCAAAGAAATTAAGAACAAGAGTGCAAGTGACACATAGATAAACAAACATTTCTTGTACCTTTTGTTTATCTTTAATTAGACGAGTGACTGACAAAAAATCAATCCTTCGAAACTCTTAGGATGAAAGCGTAAAAAACGTATAGTATATCGTGGATTGATCTCATGGACTTGCTTTCCGCGCATGTAAACTTGCTTATTAGCATTAGAGTTTGTGGTTTACTGTCGAAGTGTGTGTGAGATGCCACACAACCTAGGAAAACGGTTTTTTTGTTGTACGTTATCACATGGAAATCTCAAAAACTTTGTGATTTAAACAGCATTTTTGGAAAGCTCAGGCTTTTTTCGTCCATAATTTGAAAGTTCATGTTTTTTTCGACATTTTGTTTTATTTTTAAAACGTGGTCATTTTGTCTAACGAAGATTGTTAACGGAAAATTGACCCCGTAATCGTATTGCTAACGGAAATTTAACGGTATGCCTAAAATGGCCGAGTCAACGAAAGTTAACCATATTTTAAAGAAGTCAACAAAAAATTTGGGATTTAAATGGCGTTTTGAAAGTTCAGACTTTTTCGTCCATAATTTGAAAGTTCAGACTTTTTCTAACATTTTTCCCATATATATATGTATATAACTACTAGGGAAGAAATTACTAAAATGGCAAGATCGACCAAAATGAGAGAACGCTAAACTTTAATTAAGCATTTCAGAGCCCAACCAGAAGATTGTGCAATATCTTGTCAACAACACGCTTATCAACAACACGCTTATCAGACAATTAATGGAAACTATAATTTTGTTTAGAACAATTCTTGGGTTCACCCCTAGGGGTGAATCACTCTCATTCACCCCCTTTCTATTAACCAATCAAAATTAAGTTGTAGGGACCACTAATTTCATTAATTAAATTAAATCATTTATTACATACCTAAAATTGAATTAATCGTGAAGACCATTAATTAAAATAAAATTTCATCATTCCAAAATAAATTCTAAACCCCAAACTCAAACCTATATCCTAATTTGGAAATAGTTAACTCAAAATAAATTCTAAATCCCAAACTTAAACCTTAAACCCCAAAGCTATACCAAAATTTGGGAATAATTAACCAAAATAAATCCTAAACCCCAAACTCAAAACCTAAACCCCAAAAATATACCCTACTTTGGGTATAGTTAACCCAAAACTAAAAATTAAATTAAAAATCCATTGGAAATCAATTTTTGTAGTTTAAATTTTAGGGTTTGGGTTAAATATTCCCATATTAGGGTATAGTTTTGGGGGGTAGGGTTTGAATTTAGAGTTTAGGGAATTTTTCTAATATTAATTATTTTTATTTGTTTCGTTAGATAATAGAGTATTAATTATTTTAATTTGTTTGATATATCTCTACCCATTAAAAGAGAGGTACACTCAGGAAATACCACTTAATTGATGTGTTATTTACATCAAATGCCATTAAGGAAAAAACTCATTAGAGGCTAAAAAGGTAAAAATAAACTATACAATAAAATTAAACAAAGTTTCGACCTACTTAACAAAACACGCGGACCTTCTTTTTTAGTTGGATAATCCGATTACTAACTTCTAATCTTAGCCTTCCATTGTTTCTTAATTTTAAAATCTTGATCGTCCATTTTATAGTTAGGCATTTAAGTCATAATCAAAGAAAATCTTACTAATTATGCTATATCATTGCTAATTGATACTAACAACTCAATCTAATTTCCTATTTCTTATTCTCATTCCATCCTAACAATATTCTCTAATGATTTCGTTAACCAATTAAAGCGAAAACATAACAACAATCATTTAGTACATTCCGAATATACCTCTTAAACGTGGCCATCAAGATTGCAATCCCTAATCCCAGATTTTTCTACTTATTAGTTTCTTAGGTTTAATCCGAGTATGCATTACTACTATATAAGAACAGCTAAATTCCTAAACCATCATCTCATTCATCTACCAAAAAACAATATCCGAAAAAGAGAAATGGCTTTACCTTTGGCTAATCCTCCTCAGTACCCATTAAAAGAGAGGTACACTCAGGAAATACCACTTAATTGATGTGTTATTTACATCAAATGCCATTAGGGAAAAAACTCATTAGAGGCTAAAAAGGTAAAAATAAACTATACAATAAAATTAAACAAAGTTTCGACCTACTTAACAAAACACGCGGACCTTCTTTTTTAGTTGGATAATCCGATTACTAACTTCTAATCTTAGCCTTCCATTGTTTCTTAATTTTAAAATCTCGATCGTCCATTTTATAGTTAGGCATTTAAGTCATAATCAAAGAAAATCTTACTAATTATGCTATATCATTGCTAATTGATACTAACAACTCAATCTAATTTCCTATTTCTTATTCTCATTCCATCCTAACAATATTCTCTAATGATTTCGTTAACCAATTAAAGCGAAAACATAACAACAATCATTTAGTACATTCCGAATATACCTCTTAAACGTGGCCATCAAGATTGCAATCCCTAATCCCAGATTTTTCTACTTATTAGTTTCTTAGGTTTAATCCGAGTATGCATTACTACTATATAAGAACAGCTAAATTCCTAAACCATCATCTCATTCATCTACCAAAAAACAATATCCGAAAAAGAGAAATGGCTTTACCTTTGGCTAATCCTCCTCAATTCACTCTCTTCAATGACCTCAAAGCATTCAGAACCTCTTGGCGTATTAGATGCAAGATCCTGCACTTCTGGAAACAATTCGGCAAAAAATCAGGGCACACACTCGAGCTCATACTCGCTGATGAGACAGTAAGTTTCACGGTTTCAAATATTGGTTTCAAAAGTTATCCTATAAATGATTACAATTAAACATCGTCTAAGATCTTAATATTTTTGAAGGGAGCGAGGCTTGGTGCTGTGATCAAGAAAGATCACGTTACAAGATTCAAAAACTCTGTTGCTGCTGGCGAGTGGAAGATAATTCATAACTTCCAAGTTTCTAAAGACAGCAGTCAGTACAGAGGTGGAGATTTCCCCTACAAAATCACCTTCCTGTACATGACAACAGTTAGTCCCTCGGACCTTGCAGTGGATTCTCAGTTCATTAGATTGGCCACTTTCGATGGTATTCTCGCTGGCAATTACGATCTAAATGTTTTGACAGGTAACTCTGTTTTTTTCATTCATTGCAAAGAAAACTCAAGTACAGAACATACGCAAAACTAATTTAAGTGTTTAATTGGTCATGTAGATGTGCTTGGACAGGTTGTGAGTGTTGGGGACGTTGGCGACATAGAGGTCCGTGGGAAGATCAACAGAAAACTTGACTTCGAACTCAGAGATGCAACGTGAGTATAAAGATTGAGAGTTACCATATTATTCTCTAATGAATATAGATTGACCTGTAGTACCTAAATGTTTTTGGTTTCAGTGGTGTTGTTTTACCCTGTGCTTTTTGGGGAACATTTGCTGACAGCCTCAGCAAATGTTGTGCTGAGTCACCTGATGGTATCATCTATTTGCTGATACGTTTTGCAAAGCTCAATCTTTGGAATGGTAAATCTAACTTCTGAACTACATCAGTAAGTTGTTCTCTTTAAATAACTAAGTCTGATTTAATTAAAAATTTCTACAGATGTAAGGAGTGTAAGTAATGCCTTTGACGCATCTGTGATGTTCGTCAACCCTGACTTGCCGGAGATTGAAGCATTTAGGACTTGTGTTATACTCCTACTACATCTAAAAGTTTTTGAATAAATTAAACATTATATTTTATTTTTACCTCTGGAATAATTTAGCTCATACTATTGTTACTATTTTATAAATCTCAGTCTGCCACCATTGATTTTGAAGAAACCAAAAGATAACCTTTTGGTTGGTGGGGAAGACGATTGGCTTCAGTACCCACGAAAGTCTGTGATGGAATTACTTGATACCAGAGAGGTAAAAACCATTCATTAATACTGATATTCTGTATAAAAAATTGTATCTCATCAACTCTATAATCGTTTTATTGTAGGTTTCAAGATGTCGTGTGGTTGTGTCAATTTGGGCAATTGACACTGACTGGGGTTGGTATTATTTCGGATGTAAGCAGTGCAACAGAAAGACCTTCCCAACAGACCCTATCAAGATAGAGGATGTCAAAACCAAACAAATTCCTAACTTTTGGTGTGAAACGTGTCGAGCTTACACAAAAGCTGTGTCTCCAAGGTAATATTTAATAATTCAATTACATACTTGGACATGTGATGGACAGAAATATGATGTTTAATATTTGGTTTTGTTTGGATCACTCATAAGGTTTAAGCTACATCTCCAAGTTATGGACCCTACTGGCGAGACCAAATGTATGTTGTTTGACAGTTTTGCAAAAAAGGTTGTTGGTCAGACGGCAAGTGATCTCCTTGGAGATGTTTTTGGTGAGGTAAAGTATCAGACCTAATAAATTTTGCAACTATGGTAACTACTTAGTTATTTTTCACTATCGACATTTATTATTAGTCATTCTATCTTATTTCGCAAATGTAGATTGAAGACCCTGAAGCTGTACCTCTGGCACTTAAAAACTTAATTGGAAAGACATTCCAGTTTGGTTTAATTGTAGAAAAAGATAACATATACAGTGGAAATGATACTTTCAAGGTTGGCCACGTGAAGTCTAGCAGTAAAGATGAACTAGCCTCAACGGATCTCTTGGCTATTGAAGTCTCAGACATGATGACATACTCAAGTGATCAGGTATGTTTTTGGAAACGGCTATATAAGGGTTATAATCAGGGTAATAAGACTTTACCCCATGAATTCTCAGTTAGACTAATTGATTCACTTTCTCGGTATAGGTTCAACTTACTCTCACTAACAGTAGTGAGTATAACGATTGTACAGAGTCTACACCATCATCTAAACGTTCTGAGCCAGATGGAACTCTCGGTGAGGATCAATCATCAACAAATAAAAGACATTGTGATGAAACAAAAAGCAGAGTCATTGGATCAAAGACTGTTTTAGATGGAGAGGCATCGGGTGAACTGAATGATGATAAGAAGGATGAAACGTTCATGGCCAAGATTGACACTGTGGCCTATGAGGAGATTAAGAAAGACACCTGAAGACTAATATAATGTGTTAACCTATGCGTATTCACGTGTAGTGGATGTTTTCAAGTTTTAAACTTTCAATTTTTTGGTTTTCCATATTTGCTTCTACGATGCTTTGTTTCTGTTTTGCTTTTCAGAATGTTTTCGCAATGCTTTGATTCAGTTTTTAATAAAATAGCAAGAGCTATTCCTATTTAAGTTTCTTTTATTCTTTGTTTTACTATTAAAAATACCAACCTTCATGAAAACCTAAAATATAAGAGTGGTGGTCTCGAAACTTACATGTAACATTCCAAGGACGTAAGCCCCAGTTAAATATCCAAATCCAATTTCTTCATGTCCAGTCTCAAAATTTTAACACATAAATGTAAGATCACATGAACACTCTCAAACTGAAACACTCTTTATGTGATTTATATAAACAGATCACAGTAACATGCTTGCAATTTATAACACATAAATGACTCTGTTCGAATATAATAGACTAAGACACAATCAAATTATGCTCAAAGACTATATAATATACTAAGATACAATAAAATTATGCTCAGTTATAATACCTAATTCCTAAATTTACTCACCATAGAATATTCTTATTCCTAATAAACATCCAAATTTTCATCATTGATTTAAGGATAATTAAAGTGTTTAATCTGCACGATATAGCTTCAGCCTATCGAAGAAACTACTGTCATACAGCCGTCACCCCTAAACGCAAAAAAGGTATTATCTCCAAATATCTGCAGAGTTTTAAACTATATTGCTTAAACTGTATACAAATAAGCTTCCTCTTTAATCTTATGCAGATGAAAAATAAAGGAAAAGCAGTTGCTGATAAGCAACCCTCTTCTAAAAGGCGTAGAACGCAACCTGACTCAGAAAACATAAATCCAGGATTCGAAAAAAACATTAATTCACAGCGTATTCCTCAAGTCAGCTCTGTCTATTCTAGATTGTTCCAAGACCTTTCCAACTCGAGATGTCTGAATAGTAGTGGATCTCAGCTACAAGATAGTATTGTAACAGCAAACGAATCAGCTAAGGTTACAAGAGAGAAACGTACCATACCTGTGAGATGCACAACCCAGTACTCTACTTCATCACGAATGGCCATATGTCCCACTGGAAATTCCCAACAAAACAAAACAAGTATCAGACCAAATTATTTGTTTTTTTACCAGATTTGTCTATCTAACAAATTCGAATGGGACTATTTTGGTTCACGGGCGGGTTTGTGTGCCCAAGGACAAGATTTTGAGGCAGGAGATTATGCAAGAGGCTCATGCGAGTAAGTTCTCTATTCATCTAGGTGCGAGCAAGATATACCATGATCTTAAGCAGTATTATCATTGGGTCGCGAAGTGCGATACGTGCCAGTTAGTGAAGGCAGAGCATCAGGTTCCGGGAGGGAAGTTGCAGAGTTTACCCATTCCTGAGAGGAAGTGGGATATGATCACTAAGGATTTTGCGGTCGTTTACCTATCTCGAGGACTTATGATGTGATATGGGTGATTGTGGACCGGTTGACCAAGTCTGCACATTTTTTAGCCATAAAGAAGACCGATGGAGCTGCAGTTTTGGCAAAGAAGTTTGCGCGAGAGATTGTGAGGCTGCATGGGGCGCCAGCCAATATTATGTCAGACCGAGATCTTAAGTTTGCGTCTGAGTTTAGGGGAGCTTTTCAGACAGAGATGGGCACTAGAGTGCATATAAGTACAGCGTATCGTCCACAGACTGATGGTTTGTCGGAGAAGACTATTCAGACCTTGGAGGATCTGCTTAGGATATGTGTACTAGATTAGGGTGGTCACTGGTTTGATCATATGTGCCTTGCTAAGTTTGTGTATAACAACAGCTTTCAAGCGAGCATTGGCAAGGCTCCTTATGAGGCGCTCTATGGAAGGCCGTGCAGGACACCTTTATGCTGGACCCAAGTGGGGGAGATGAGCATTTTTGGTGCGAGTTTTATGCAGGAAACAACGGAGAAGATCCATGTTTTAAAGCTAAATATGAAGGAGGCTCAGGATCGGCAGAGGAGTTATGCCGATAAGCGGCGGAGAGAGCTTGAGTTCACAGTGGGCGATCATGTGTATCTCAAGATGGCTATATTGAGGGGTCCTAACAGATCCATAGTAGAGAACAAGCTGAGACCGGAGTTTATGAGACCGTTCCTGGTGGTGGAGCGAGTCGGACCAGTGGTGTACCGGTTAGAGTTACCTCTGATCATAAAGGCATTCCACAAGGTGTTTTATATGTCTATGCTGAGGAAGTGCCTCCAAGAGTCAGAGGAGTTGGTGGCTAAAATCCTGGAGGATCTGCAGTCAGATTTGACAGTTCTGATAGTTCCTGTGAGGATTCTCGAGAGGAGAGAGAAGGTTTTGCGCTGGAAGAGGATACTGTAGCGGTACAGAGGATGAGACGTGGGAGCTAGAGGCAAAGATGAAGTTGAAGTTCAGGAAGTGGTTCGACAAGGAGGTCGCAGCATGAACTTACTTTTATCTTTTTGGTTCCGGTTTTGTTTAGCTGGTGGGCTATTATTGTTTTTTGTTCATGTATTTTTTGTCTTCGTTGTAACGATATACATTTTTCTAGAATATATAAGATGGAGTTCCTTGTCTATTTCCAGTGTTATTATAAGATAAGTGGTTTTTATAAGCGTTTTTGATTGACCAGTATGGGTCGTGTTTCGGAGGATATTTTCGAATGGAAAATATCGAGTTTGGCCATGTGGGGCAGATCTAGTCATAGATGTTTATAGACGTTTTGGAAGTTATTACTCTAGGGATAGTGGCGTTCCCGAATAACTCATTACAGTAGGTCTTCGGTGGTTCTACCTGTGATGGTGGGTCTCAGTGTAGTAACATGTTTATACGTACCTGGGATGGTGGTTCCCGGTGCAGTATTGTGGGATGCTTATTTATCTGGCACAGGTGGATCTCAGTATAAATATCAGGAGACGGGTTAGTCTCTTGAAGAGGGTAGAGTTCCATGTATTCTATTGGAGTGAGTGGCCTCTAGAGACTTATTTGAGACAGGTGGATCTCTATATAAGTCTAACGGGAAAGGTGGATTCCCGGTATACCATTAGTGGCTGGTATGTTTGTTGCTAAGGATGCTTCCTGTGAGCAAGGTAAGTCTCTTGAAGGGAGTAGTAGATGTCTAGGAAAACGTGTGTATAAACATAGGATTATATATGAGTACAGGGGTCTGGTGGGATCCCTGATGTTTTGACCAAGTGGGGTCAAGTTTTTGGTCTTTGGATAAACGGTTTGCGGGATTCGAGGTCGAATCCATATTAGTGGGGAAGAGTTGTAACATCCTGAAACCAAAATATGGATTTTGGTCAGGGGTGTCGATCGACACCAAGTTCTGCGATCGGTTTCGGTTAAGTTTTAATCGTCTGGTTTACGAGTTGGTTTAGGGAAAAACCTAGGGCTCGACTATATAAACCTTTGTGCCGAGTGTGGCCGTGTTTCAGAGCAAAAGAAACAGTTTTAAATGTTTTTGGTGAGGATTTTAGTGATTCGAGAGGATTTGTGATCCGTTCTTCGCCGTCCTTCGTCTTTAAGGCTTGTGTGATTGTTTGTTCGGATTTGTCGTTTTGATCCGGCGTTTTCCAGCGAAAGAAGTCGCTGTTCGTTCCTGTTTTCCAAAGCGTTCGTGTTCATTCCCTTCTTTATTTGCGTTCTCGAGGTGAGTGCGTGATCGTGGATATGGGATTAGGTTATTAGGAACTTTTGAATGACTGATTGTGATGATTGGAATGTTTGTTGTGATTATTCTGTGTGATTCATGTGTTAGAATCGTGATTGGTCTCGTGCGATGAAATAGAATTTGAGTCTCGAGAGGATTTTGACTCGGTTCAAGTTTTCTGCGAGAGGTGTCGATCGACACCTAGTGGTAGTGTCGATCGACACCAGGTCAGGGTGTCGATCGACACCAAGTTCTGCGATCGGTTTCGGTTAAGTTTTAATCGTCCGGTTTACGAGTCGGTTTAGAGAAAAACCTAGGGCTCGAGTATATAAACCTTTGTGCCGAGTGTGGCCATGGTTCAGAGCAAAAAAAAAAAACAGTTTTAAAGGTTTTTGGTGATTCGAGAGGATTTGTGATCCGTTCTTCGCTGTCCTTCGTCTCTAAGGCTCGTGTGATTATTTGTTCGAATTTGTCGTTTTGATCCGGTGTTTTCCAGCGAGAGAAGTCGTTGTTCGTTCCTGTTTTCCAAAGCGTTCGTGTCCATTCCCTTCTCTATTCGTGTTCTCGAGGTGAGTGCGTGATCGTGGATATGGGATTACGTTATTAGAAACTTTTGAATGACTGATTGTGATGATTAGAATGTTTGTTGTGATTATTCTGTGTGATTCGTGTGTTAGAATCGTGATTGGTCTCGCGCGATGAAACGGAATTCGAGTCTCGAGAGGATTTTGACTCGGTTCAGGTATTCTGCGAGAGGTGTCGATCGACACCTAGTGGTAGTGTCGATCGATACCACTGTTTTATGATCGCGAGGATCGTGTGCTGGAATGCAGTGTCGATCGACACCAAGTGGAGGTGTCGATCGACACCACTTATTTTTAAATGCTCTTTTTGGTCATTTATGTGGATTGTTGCTTGATCGCGTAGAATTGATAATCTATTTTCCCTTACTATGTATTCACTAAGTATTTATTAAATACTTACGCAACTCTGTTTTTTTCTTTTTGAGTTGCAGGTAACAGAAATACGTGATCGCGGAATCAAGACCAGTTGAAAAGGATGATTAGGGTGTTGTAGTTCATGTTTAGTCTAGTGAAACCTGGTGTTTAGTTTGCTAGATTTTTTATTATTTCTGGAATTGGAATTATGGAATTGTTGGATTATTGTTTTAATTGATTATTGAATTATTTTTATGAGAATTTCCGCAACTGTTGAAAAAAAAAAGTGTTGGTTGTTTCATGATATCATTTTATTCATAAAGAAATAGCAAAAAATCTATAAACCACAAATCCTATAGATTTGCCAGGGATGATTATGATCGAGATCACATAATTTTAGTGCATGTGAAGAGTCATCAAAATACAGAAAAGAAATATCTTCTTAGTTGAAAATTGTTAAACAAATGATGCAATATCAAAAATAACAAAAAAAATGCAGTTTTAAAAAAAATTCAAAAAAACTAAATTTAAATATATTTGAACAATTCATTACAAATTTACAAATCTCACGCGTAGCGTTGAGAAGTACCTAGTAATAATAAAACAATTCTACGTGGATTAAGTGTATCGTGTAACCTATTTAAGAATTGAAATATATAAAGGAAATTTATCAAATGTAACGTTTATTCTCTAACTTTTTTTCAATATACCACAACATTTTAATCAATCTTGTCAAATCTACCACAAGGCCTACTTGAGATTACTGTAATAATGATAACTCTCTCTCTCTCTCTCTTTCTCTCTCTCTCTCTCTGGGATATCAATCCAAGTCTCATATCTGAAGATTTGACAAGACTGGTCTAATATATAAGTAAAGTCCAACCAAATTAGTATGAGACTTTTTGGGAAAGAACCTAAAGATAAATATGTGCGGGTTTTGCCACTTGAGCCCAAAGCGGACAATATCATACTAATTTGGGAAGTTGGACAAGGCTTAAAAAGGCACTCAACATGGTATCAGAGCAGTAACGGTCATGCGACAATACAAAGTGGGAAGGAAATTTAGCAAATGTAACGTTTATTTTCTATTTTTTTCAATATACCACAACATTTTAATCAATCTTGTCAAATCTACCACAAGCCTCACTTGAGATTACCATAATAATGATAAATCTCTCTCTCTCTCTCTCTCTCTCTCTCTCTCTCTCTCTCTCTCTCTCTCTCTCTCTCTCTCTCTCTCTCTCTCTCTCTCTCTCTCTCTCTCTCTCTCTCTCTCTCTCTCTCTCTCTCTCTCTCTCTCTCTCTCTCTCTCTCTCTCTCTCTCTCTCTCTCTCTCGGATATCAATCCAAGTCCCACATCTGAAGATTAGACAAGATTGGTCTAATATATAAGTAAAGTCCAACCAAATTAGTATAAGGCCTTTTGGGAAGGAGCCCAAAGATAAATATGTGCGGGCTTTGCCACTTGAGCCCAAAGCGGACAATATCATACTAATTTGGGAAGTTGGACATGGGCTTAAAAAGGCACTCAACATAGTATCAGAGCATTAACGATCCTGCGACAATACGAAGTGGGTATGGGCTATCTATGATGTGGGAGCAGACTCCTCATAAGGTGACCTCGCGAATAAGAAGGTACAAGACGGTGGTAAGATTTTGCTATAGGGGAGGACACGAGTCATGTAGTCCTCGGTTTGAAGGGGAGAATTTTGGGATATCAATCCAAGTCCCACATCTGAAGATTAAACAAGATTGGTCTAATATAAAAGTAAAGTCCAACCAAATTAGTATGAGGCCTTTTGGGAAGGAGCCTAAAGATAAATTTGTGCGGGATTTGCCACTTGGGCCCAAAGCGGACAATATCATACTAATTAGGTAGTTGGACATGGGCTTGAAAGCCTATAATAAATGGTATTTGAGCCTAGGTTCGAGAAAAGGGACTTGGAGGCATGATGTGGGAGGATAAACCTCAAAAAGATAACCTCGCGAAGATGGGTACAGGATAAGTGCCGAAGGTTTCTCTAGAGGGGAGGATACAAGTCATGTGGTCCTTGATTTGAAGGGGAGAATGTTGGAATATCAATCTAAGTGGTTGTTGCTTAATGCAACTAATTACATGGTTTGGCCTATGAGAATGAAGATTGCGCTCAAGGTTCATAAGGTATGGGAGATCATAGAGAAAGAACCGGAAAATACAGAGACTGGCAAGGAGAATAATAACATGGCTATTGCCTTACTCTTTCAATCAATCCCTGAGTCACTTATATTACAAGTAGGAGAATTTGATACGGCAAAGAAAGTTTGGGATGCTATTCAAGCAAGACATGTGGTAGTAGAGGGAGTCAAAGAGGCAAGACTACAAACTCTCATGACAGAATTTGATCGGCTTAAGATGCAAGACTCAGAGAAGATTGATGATTTTTCAGGAAAGATGTCCGAAATTTCATCCAAATCAGCTGCTCTAGGTGTTAATATTGAAGAATCTAAGTTTGTCAAAAAGTTTCTAAATTGTCTTCCTCGAAAGAAGTACATACATATAGTAGCCTCTCTCCAACAAGTATTAGATCTCAATACTACAACCTTCGAGGATATTATAGGACGTCTTAAGGCCTATGAAGAAAGAATTTGTGAAGAAGAAGATATCCATGAAAATCAAAGCAAACTTATGTATGCTAATATGGATACTCACGCCAACAGAGAATTTAATGGAGATTTTCGAAACAGAGGCAGAGGAGGACGATTCAATTATAGAGGAAGAGATCAAGGTCGGTTCTATGGTGGAACATCACGAATTACGTGTTTTCGATGTGATAAACTAGGACACTTTGCATCATCATGTCCGGATCGTTTACTCAAATTACAAGAAGCTCAAGAATGATGATGGAACTCAAGACGCAGATGAGCTTATGATGCATGAGGTCGTCTTCTTGAATGAGAAAAGCTGCATACCTAGCAAAATTTGAAACGAACACGGGAGAAGAGAACATCTGGTATCTTGACAATGAAGCTAGTAATCACATGACTGGTGATCAAAGGTCTTTCGACACAATTGATAAGTCTATTACTGGAAAAGTTAGGTTTGGTGATGATTCTCGCACTGACATAAAAGGAAAAGGGTCGATTTCTCTTATTGATATGAATGGTGAACATCGTGTGATGACTGATGTCTATTATATTCGTGATCTCAAAAACAATATTATTAGCTTGGGGCAAGCTACTGAGTCAGGTTGTGACATAAGACTACGAGGAGCTTTCTTGACAATGAGAGATTCAAAAGGAAAGCTAATGGCTAAGGCTGAAAGATCAAGAAATCGTCTATACAAAATTCGTATGGGGGTACAAAACAATGCTCCTTTGCACCTAACAAAGATAAGTGAATCAAGTCGGGATATTGTGTTTGATGAGACAAAAGGCTGGAATTGGAGACATAATGACTTAGAACGAGTTAAAAGCTAATAAAAACACGGATGTTGTATCCCAACATATCTCTCTCTCTCTCTCTCTCTCTCTCTCTCTCTCTCTCTCTCTCTCTCTCTCTCTCTCTCTCTCTCTCTCTCTCTCTCTCTCTCTTATAACGATTTTATATATAACACATATGTCTACTAAAATAACACTTGTTCACTATCTGTGACGATTCTAGTGAACTACTTATTGTCCACGCATAACATATGTTTAGAAGTTGTCCAATCGTTCATAACAACAAGAATATCACTTTTTAAGATACTTAACAATGTTACATGTTCATTGGTGAAGGCATTTGACTCCTAATACATTGAAATTGATATTCTTGTCCACCAAATTATCATATTCATATACTTTATGAGTTATTCTCGTCCATCATTTATTAGTTATTCTTTTTCACCAACTAAGTCTCTGTAATTCTTGTGCACTAGTATGGTATTTTCGTCTACCAATATAAGTCTAAGTCTCTACAATTTGAAACTCCCGCCACACGTCTTGTCATTTCGTCTTTGTTATATGCTTTTACGGATTTGATACCCGCAAGGGCAAAAATGTCTTTTTAACCTTTTTTATAGTACATTATGATAGATTGAAAAATAATTATCAATAATGAAAGATTGCACAAAATATTTTAAAATAAAGGGAAATTGCATTGTATAAACTTGTGTTCAAAAAATCGGTAATCGATAATCGGGCGGTCGGGTCGGGATTAGCGATTTTTTTAAAAAAGGTAATAAATTGGGAATTAAACGGGGATTAATTTTAAACATTTTTGTATACATTTTAAACATTTATATATATAAGTAACATCAATATGATAATCTCATATTCATATTCCAAAAGATTATATTACAGTAAAACCAAGTAAAAGAATAGCCACAAATCACAATATTGTAGACATAAAAATACAAGTAGATGTGTTTGATTAATTTTTTTATTATAAAATGAGGTAAAGTAAAATTTAGAGCCTAAAAAAAATATCTTCTTTTTATAATGTAAATATTTGTTTGTCATATGCTTAACCAAATCAGCTTTCAACCATTGATTTTAGGAAAATTTTTTGATTTTAAGAAATTCTACAGATATAAATAAGTCCACTTTTATCCCTTTATTTTTACCAAGTGACTTTCACAAAGTAAAATGTAAAAAAAAAAAAAAATTGTCTCTTAGTGAATTTTTTAATGTTTTTATTCTGAAAAAAAAAAAGTTTCCTTCTTCGTTGATAATTATACTTTTCCTTTCTCGGTCTTCGATAATCAGTTTACTTTTTTTTTTTTTAAACGGTTTTCATCGGTCAAAATCGTTGACCAAATAAGACCACATGATTATCCTTAATCGCAACGGTGGCCGTCCGATGCACGATTTTTTGTCCGATGAATTGGCAAAACGGCCGCGTTTTTGAACACAGGTGTAAACACATTGTTTTTATATTTTTGATAATCCAAAAAAACATCTTCTAAATGCGCGTGTATAAATTAAATATTGGCTAAATAATAATCTTAAACATTGTCACCAAACTCTTAGCCGTGTTGCAGACGTTGTAGCCGAATAATGAAAATAATAATTTCTTATTTAATTAAAACTGGTGAAACATAATGGTACAACAATGTTATTAGTTTAATGTTTGCATACTTGGTAATTTATGTGTGTTAATATTAATGTCACGACAACTTTTGATTCGTAGTCTTATATAATTGTAATATAATCTATTGATTGCACTGATTTATACTTTAATTTTTTAGTTTATGTTAACAATTGTATGAATATGATATATTTTTTATGGTTTTTAATTGATGTGTTTGGGTTAACACTTGTAGAATTATGGTATAGTTTTTGAGGTTTAGGATAAAGGGGTTACTAATTCGTAATTATATACTTATAATACTATTTATTGATTTCAGTGATTTATACTTTAATTCTGAGTTTGGGTTAACAATTGTATGAATAGAGTATATTTTTAAAGGGTTTTAATTGATGTGTTTGGGTTAACACTTGTAGAATTAGGGTATAGTTTTTTAGATTTAGGATTGAGGGTAAAATGATTACTAATTTTTAAGTGGGAAATTAAATTCTTAGGAGCTATTGGTAAAAATAATGGATAAACGTCAGAGCTAATATGCACGGAGTTGTTATTCGTCATTTTACCTCCAATAAGAAAAATCAGAGCTAATATTTTTTTTGGACCCATTAGTTTGAATAATTTAGGATAGTTTGGATAAAAAAAATACTCGGAACTGAAACCGAAAATACTAATTTAAGACTTGTTTGATTACAACGTCTGTTACTAATTTAAAACTTTGGTATTTCACAACTTGTTTCATTGTTTTCGTATTTTGAATGTTTGAATTGGAACTTATGAAGTCTATCACTTTTAATAGGTTCAAAAATCTTTAGTTTTGTTTATTTTGTATTACTTTGATTTTAACTTTTAAGTTTGATACTTTATTTCTTTGTTTCTTTGTTTTCGTAACTTTGCTATGTTGGTTCTTTGTCTCTTTGTTTCTTTGTTTCAAAACTTTGTTACTTTGGTTTTTTGATTTTTTGTTTCAAAACTAACTTGTATTCCTTTTGTGTTTTGTGTGAACTTGTTTCATTATCTACTGTTTATGAGATTTTATTTCTAGTTTTCTATATTATGAACTTATGAACTTAAATATTGTGTTTGGTGACATTACGGGTATAACCGAGACCGACCCTGTAACATCCAGAAACCAAAATGGGGATTTTGGAAAGGGGTGTCGATCGACATTAGGTGTAGGTGTCGATCGATACCATGTTCTGCAGGTTGTTTTGGTTAAAATTAAATTGCTCGGTTTGCAGAGGCGGTTTAGGGAGAGCCCTAGGGCTTGTGTATATAAGTCCTTTGGGATTTGAGTCCGTGAGACAAAAAGAAAAAGGATTTTTGTGGCTTTGTGAGAGGGAGAACGAGTTTTGAGAGAGGAGTTTGAGAGGAAGAAGAAGACAGGTTCGTCTGTCTTGGTAGAAACAAGGAACGGTCGATCGAATCGAGTTTGATTGACGTGATTTTTCGTAGGTATGTTCTTCTTCCTCTTAGCTAGCTATAGAAGAAATCCGATTGCTTTTTGGATCGGTAGTTTGTGAGTTATGATTTTTTCCCGTGAGTGGTCTGTGCAGTTTCGGGATTCAATCAGTCTCCTTGTGTAGTGTTTTCCCGGCGTTTCAGAGGGAATCAGAGGACGAGCTAGATACCGTTGGAAAGCCCTGTTGGTCTAGTTTTCAGATTGGTTTTTTTATCTGAATTTGGAGGTAAGCTCTGACCCCTGTGAATTAGGGTTTTGGGAAAAACCTAGTTTTGTGTTCTAGATAATTGAGGAAGGGTTCCTCGGTGCTTTCGGTTGAGATCAGAGGCTGTGAGGTTGCTTTTTTCGTGTTCTTTCTTCAAATCGCGTAATTAAGGTGAGTGCGTGATCGTGGTTACGGGATTAGAATGTTAGGTTATCGGATGATTGTGATATGATTTATGATTGATTTCTGGTGATTATTTGTGTGATTCTCGTGTTGTTTCTGTGTGAATATCGTGTGGTTTCTGTGTGAAATCGGCTCGCATGATGAAATGGAACCGAGTCGCGAGAGGATTGACTCGATTTAGGTTTCTGCGAGGAGTGTCGATCGACACCTAGTGGTAGTGTCGATCGACACCCGCTTTGTGTCACGATATTGATGTCTCGTGATGGGAGTGTCGATCAACACCTAGTTGTGGTATCGATCGACACCCAGTTGTGAATTGTGCTTTTCGTATTATAGTGTCGATCGACACCTAGTGGTAGTGTCAATCGACACCATCTGTTCCTTTGTGGATTTTGAGAATATTGTTGATTGTTGTTTGACCGCGTAGTTTTTGGCATTCTATTCCCTACTTTGTAATCGGTAGACGGGATGACCGCTTCACTGAGTATTTATGATAATACTCACGTAACTCGTTTTTCCATGTGTTGCAGGTAAAGCAAAGTATGATCACAGAATCATGGCGGTAAGAGGAGGATGATAGGATGTCTTGATGTTGTTAGTGCATCTAGTAGAACCGTTAGGTTGTTAGAATTGTTAGTTGTCTCAATGGAATTCTGAAATTGAATATTTGCTCGACTTCATTGGATTATTGGATTTGGTGGTTAAGTGGATGAAATGGATTATTGGTTTCCGCAGTAGAATTGTTAGGTTTAAAAAAAAAAAAAGCCTGGTATGACCCAAGATCTCACGAAGAACCCTAATCGTGATTGTTCAACTAAATCGATCTCGAAGAATTATCAAAACGTATCCAAAAATTCCAAAACCAATTTTATAAAATACTAGAGTCCTCCTAGTTTCATAATCAGTTAAATTTACGATTTTATCACAAGCCAATATTTAATGAAAATAAAAACAAAATCGCGGACAGAAAGTACTAAACTTATAAGTGTGTTCTGATACCACTTGACGAGATCCTCCAAAGATCGGCACTCATAAGTTGAGAAAAGGGATAGACCTTGCTGCTATTAAACCAAGAAGCTTCAAAGACAAGGGATGTGGATTAAATGGTCGCACAAGAGTTGCGGAAGACTCTTGATTTACCGGGGAATCGAATGGTCACACAAAGTTTATGAGAGAAACTTTGATTTACCTTGATCTACTCTTAAAAGTGGTTTTAATTAAAAAGATAGATAAGTTCTACAATGATGAAAAACGAAATTATAAATAGAAGGAAGAAGAGAAGGAAATAAAGAAGGACGTGTTTACGAGAACACCTCGAAAACAAGCACCCCGAAAATACAACATATTAAAGATAGTTTGAATTTAAAAATTGTCTCTTCCACTCCATGGGCCACGTTTTTGATGTTATTGGGCCTTGATCTTGATCAATAAAAGGATGGTTTGAAGTGATACATAAGCCTCATTAAAAACCTTACTTGGAAAACCCATTGGGACAAAACCAAGATAAGGTAAAAAGAGTGCAAATGCATCACTTGTCCATTTGTTGATGTTCTTGTTGATGTACTTGAGTTTCTTGCCAAAATGCCATTAGCTTCAAGTGACTCTTTCGCAACATGCTTAGCTCCTTCTGGTTCAAGCTCAGGTTCAAGGTCCGGTTCATGCTCCATATCCTTAGTGTTATTCATGATCATATCAATATGTCTGTGAGATGAGATTTGTGTTCTCATTATTGGTTGGTGCGGACCAGTGTTTGTCCTTTGTGATGATATTCTGGGTTGATAATATCGTATTTGGGTCACAAGAGGTAATCCTAGTCGAGAGATGTTTATGAGCGTTTCAGAATTTATTACTCTAGGGGTGTGTTATCCCCGAATAACTCATTTGTGGAGATTGTGTTCTCCTGTATACTTTTGGAGATTGTATTCTCTAATATACTGTTTGGGATGGGTTTTCCCATGTGTGTGTGTTGGGTCAGTGGTCCTTTTGTTATCGATTTCTCAAAGGATTGGGTTCCTACGAGTGAGAAGGGTGTAAAATGAGTCAAGAGTAATAAATGTCTGGAGACGTGGTCATATGCATGAGACTGGATTTGAGCCTCTAGGATAATTTGTTGGTCTAGAGTGGTGTTGGCCAGTAGGCCAAGAGGTTGCGGTATGTGATAGATGGTTTTGCGGGTTTCGGAGTTCGAGTATGGTGATCTCGAGGGGTTCTAGCTGGGTTGGGTCAGGGTTGTGGGTTCGTGGTTTGAGTTTTTGCGGGATTCGAGGACGAATCCAGAGTAGTGGGGAAGAATTGTAACATCCCGAAACCAAAATGAGGATTTTGGAAAGGGGTGTCGATCGACACCAGGTGTAGGTGTCGATCGACACCATGTTCTGCGGGTTGTTTTGGTTAAAATTCAATCGCTCGGTTTGCAAAGGCGGTTTAGGGAGAGCCATAGGGCTTGCGTATATAAGTCATTTGTGATTTGTGGCCGCGTAAGACAAAAAGAAAGAGGATTTTTGTGGCTTTGTGAGAGGGAGAAAGAGTTTTGAGAGAGGAGTTTGAGAGGAAGAAGAAGACAGGTTCGTCTATCTTGGTAAAAACGAGGAACGATCAATCAAATCGAGTTTGATTGACGTGATTTTTCGTAGGTATGTTCTTCTTCCTCTTAGCTAGCTATAAAAGAAATTTGATTGCCTTTTAGATCGGTAGTTTGTGTGTTATGATTGTTTTCCCGTGAGTGGTCTGTGAAGTTTCGGGATTCAATCAGTCTCCTTGGGAAGTGTTTTCCTGGCGTTTTAGAGGGAATCAGAAAACGAGCTAAGTACTGTTGGAAAGCCCTATCGGTCTAGTTTTCAGATTGGGTTTCTGATCTGAATTCAGAGATAAGGTCGGATTCCTGTGATTGTTTTAATCCAGTGTGTATTTCTATTTTTTGGAAATCTGAATTAGGGTTTTGGGAAAATCCTAGTTTTGGTTCTAGGTAATTGAGGAAGGGTTCCTCGGTGCTTTCGGTTGAGATCAGAGGCTGCGAGGTCGCTTTTTTCATTTTCTTAACCGTTCTTTCCTCAAATTTCGTAATCGAGGTGAGTGCGTGATCGTGGTTACGGGATTAGAATGTTAGGTTATCGGATGATATTGATATGAGTTATGATTTATTTCTGGTGATTATTTGTGTGATTCTCGTGTTGTTTCTGTGTGAATATCGTGTGGTTTCTATGTGAAATCAGCTCGCATGATGGAACAGAACCGAGTCGCGAGAGGATTGACTCGATTTAGGTTTCTGCGAGGAGTGTCGACCGACACCTAGTGGTAGTGTCGATCGACACCCGCTTTGTGTCACGATACTGTTGTTTCATGATGGGAGTGTCGATCGACACCCAGTTGTGAATTGTGCTTTTTTGTATTGGAGTGTCGATCAACACCTAGTGGTAGTTTTGAGAATATTGTTGATTGTTGTTTGACCGCATAGTTTTTAGCATTCTATTCCCTACTTTGTAATCGGTAGACGGGATGACCGCTTCACTAAGTATTTATGATAATACTCTTGCAACTCGTTTTTCCATGTGTTGCAGGTAAAGCAAAGTGTGATCGCGGAATCATGGCAGTAAGAGGAGGATGATAGAATGTTTTGATGTTGTTAGTGCATCTAGTAGAACCGTTAGGTTGTTAGAATTGTTAGTTGTCTCAAAAGAATTTTGGAATTGAATATTTGCTTGACTTCATTGGATGATTGGATTTGTTGGTTAAGTGGATTATATGAATTATTGGTTTCCGCAGTATAATTGTTAGGTTTAAAAAAAAAAAAAAGTTTGGTTGTTTCAGACCCGGAACCGATTGGTACTGAACCAATACCGAACCGAATCTCAGTGGGTACTTATATGGATATAAAACATCTATATTCGATATACCCAGAACCGATTGATACCGAGCCAAAACCGAACCGTATATCCGATTGCCTAGGCCTACTTAGTTCCAATCAGAATAACGTATAGCCTTTTTAAAAGATTCCTTGATAAAGTATTAAGGAATTTCTTTTTCAATCTGGGTACTGAAGGAACTTGTAATATGGAACATATAGAGAACTAATAAATTGGGTGAAAATAAAGTATAAGACAAAATTGAGCTACCCCATTGTGTTTCTTTTAGATCGATACTTTGTCAACCAGATGTGACGTTCAGTAATATTTTATTGGCCTGTAAAGATTTTTTTTTTCATCAATCTTATTAAACTATAAATTATGGGAAAAATTATAAGGAGATTAGCTTGAATAACCTACTTTTGAATTTTAATAGTTAGAATAACCTATCTAATTTGTATTGCTCAAATAACCTACTTTGTATTTCATTTTTTTCGTAATACCAAAATTATCTCCAGACTCTAGCCGAGACATTGACAGACTTTGCCAGAAAGCGTAGACTATACCAAGTTTGCCAAGATATTCTCAGACTCTGCCCAAAAAACATAGACTCTACCAAAAAATTGGCACACTCTGCCGAGATATTGGCAAATTTTACAAAAAAGTGCATACTCTACCAAGTCTACCAAAATGTTTGCAGACTAGTAGATTGATTTCTAAGTTTTCTTTGAAAACAAATAAGATATTGGGCTTAGTACTTTCCTTTGGTTTGCTCTCAGGAACCTTGGATTGAGCTGCTTGAGTTTTTTTCTTTTTCATGCTAAGCTGATCCAAGTAGACCTCATGTGGTGATAATGGCGCCAAGACTGTTCTTCTTCCCTTGAACTCAAAGTTGTGCCTATTCGTGAATCCATCATGTGTTACCCTTTGATCATATTGCCAAGGTCTCCCTAACAACATATGGCTAGCTCCCATAGGTAAGATATCACACAGAATCTCATCTTCATACTTTCCAATGGTTAAGGGAACCAATACTTGCTTATTGACAGCCATTTTTCCAGTTTCATTCAACCATTGCAGCTTATAAGGCCTAGGGTGTTGAATCTCCTTTAAACCAAGCTTTCTGACCATGGTCTTACTTGCTACATTAGTGTAGCTTCCTCCATCTATAATCAGCCTGCAAACTTTATTTTTGACCAAACATCTTGAATGAAATAGATTCTCCCTTTGCTCTTCTTCATCAGCCTTGACCATCACACTTAGAGCTCTCATAGCTACAAGTAGTTCTCCCTTAGGTGTTTCCTCAACATCAGAATCAGTCTGTGCTTGTGGCTTCTCATCCTCGGATTCAATCTCTCCATTATCTTTGAGTATCATGATCCTTTTGTTGGAGCACTCACTTGCATAATGCCATATTTCATGGCACTTAAAACACTTGAGATCTCTGGTTCATGTCGAAACCACTTTAGCCTTCCCTTTCGGATCTATCTCTTCTGTTTTAGGCTTGACAAAGGATTTATAATTGATAGGGTTTTATTTTATGCAAGTTTTAAAATTTATAAACCCTAGATAAGCTGCAAGTGCACAGGCA
The DNA here is from genome assembly GCA_963576765.1 of Draba incana. Classification (NCBI taxonomy): domain Eukaryota; kingdom Viridiplantae; phylum Streptophyta; class Magnoliopsida; order Brassicales; family Brassicaceae; genus Draba; species Draba incana. The sequence continues at coordinate 18,547,039 of OY755216.1, read as the reverse complement.
AACGCAGTAGTATTTAGGGGTCGAACCATTGAGGACTGAAAAGATGATACGCTACGAATTTATGAGATGCAAATTAAGCTAAGACAAAATATGATTTGGGTTTTTTGTTGTGATGCAAAGAAAGTAAATAAAAAGGAAAATCAATAAGAGAAAACGTTAGGACTTAGGAAATCGCAGAGAATCATGCAACAATTATGATTGATTTAATCTAGGGACTTTAGGATATACCGCACCATCCATAACTCATAACACGAAGGTATAGTCATTCCCCTTTCGGGGCTCCGACTACTATATTCATTCACCCTAATAGACTCGGCTTTTGCGTGGTTATTACAAGGCGAAAATATGCAAGAAAAGTTCAAGTTATGATATTGTTCACCGAACTCCTTAACTAAACTTTTGGAATGTTAAGACGCTTGGCTCATCAAATACTAGTTCCGATCAATATAAAAGCTTTTGGAATCTATATTAACCTAAGATCAAACCGCTAAATAGCTTTTTTTAGAAGTTATGCATAGAGTACAAGTAAAGGTGAAGATTCTATTATTATCCCTAAACAATCATCAACCGATTATCGAATTATGAAACTCATTAAAAACCTAAAATCTAACAATTGAATTACTCAAGCATGGTGCACGAAAAACAGCAAAGAAACATTGAATTCATGATAAAGAAACTTTATTAAAAGAGTAGAGATAAGAAGATTCTTCTCTATAGCGAAATCCTCCTCCAAAGCTCCTAAAACAAGATCTATGATCAATCCCTCAAGGGGATGGCATGGATGCTGCTCTCTATCAATAAAAGTTTTTGTTATTTTCGGCACACCAACAAGAGGCTAAAAATAAGTATTTATAGTACTAGGGTCTTCTAGGGCTTCTCGTGGGCAAAAACGTCTTTTCGTCATAACTCCTCAAACCTAGGATCATCAAAAAGGCGGCGTGAATTTGGGCTCATATATGGGCTTGAAAACACTCCATCTTGAGCTGAGAATGGTCCATAACGCCGGCCTTAAAGTCCATCAACGTTTGACTTCATTCTGTACCTTCTTCATCTTCGAGGCAGTTTGACATGTCTTCAGTAAATCAAGTGTACCTTCTTGCTCACAGCTCCAAATAAGATAATTCTAACTTCATTAGAAATATGTCTCAAAGGCCTTGAAATGTAGCCAAGTCTTATAAGAATCCAAGTCTATTTGATCTTCCTTCTGTAGCAAAACTTCAGACTCTGCGATTCTGTCCAACTTAGTGAATTGCGATATCTTGAGAAATTCTTGACTTGGACTAAGTCTTTGGCTTGATAAACTTTCTATAGCTTAGAATACACCACTTTAAGCTCTTTTTGCTCCTTTTTGATGATTTTCCTTGTTAAGACTCTAAAACTACAAATACGAGGAAAAACTACCTCTTTGGTGTAAAACCTTATTAAAATACTTTAGAAAATGCTTTAAAATATATAGTAAAATAGGTAAAATATGTGGTATATCAATAATCCTTTTGGAATACTGGTTTCTCCCCTCTTTGGTAGCTAGACTTTCCAGGTCCATAGCTAGGCTTAGGAGTTTTTCTTTTGAGTTGCTTCTCAAACGTAACTGCCTTGTGATATAACTCCTCTAACTCCATGTAATGTTGAGTCTCTAATCTGTCTTGAAGATCTCGGTTAAGACCTCCCATGAATCTGGACATTGTGGCTTCATTATCTTCTTGAATATCAGCCCTTAGCATCAACGTCTCCATCTCTTTGTAATAATCCTCCACAGATTTGCCTCCTTGTACCAAGTGCCTCAACCTTTGATGTAGTTCTCTGTGATAGTGACTTGGTACAAACCTTTTTCTCATGATTGTCTTCAATTGAGTCCAAGTATCAATTGGATAATCTCCAATACGTCTTCTACTAGTAACCAACTGATCCCACCAGCTTAAAGCATAATCATATAATTCGGTTGCGGCCACTTTAACCTTGTTTTCTTCGGTGTACTCTTGACAGACAAACATCAGCTCTATCTTTTTCTCCCATTCTAGATAGTCATCAGGGTTGTTGATTCCATGGAAATGAGGTATGTGAAGCTTTAGACCGGCCAGGTTGTCCCTTGGAGGGTTGTCTTCACGTCCACGCCTTGGTCTCCTTTGGCTATTACGAGAAGATTATTGGCTATAGTAATTGAGGGCAACCTCTTGATCAGAAGTATTTCTCGTATTCCTTCTTGGATTGTCCATATTTGCTTCAGCATTCTTCTGGCGATCATATGCTTCCAATCGATCTTCCATAATCTTTGTCATTTTTGCCGTGATTGCTTCGATCAGAAGTTTGTGTTGGATGTTTGGTCATTCTTCATCTCCTTCACTCACCATCGTACCTGAAATCACAAAGATTTAACAAGTAAAATGTTCCTTTGAAAATATACCAAATAATGCAAATTGAAAGAGATATTGAAATCAAACAGTTTCAGATTAAAATTGCAAATCAGATCTACAAGGCAGTTCAAGAGTCGAATTTGCAGTTACTAGAAGTTGAAGAGTTGTTGTTCAAAGTTCGCTATCTAATACAAAAACTCAAAGTTCATGATCTAATCTATAAGATTTAGTCAAAAATCATGAAAATCGGATACGTGATCATACCTAAATCGATCAGTGAAAGTTACAAATAAAAACAAAAGAAAAGAAAAGATCAGATGAACACAACCTGACTAGAAGTTGCTCTGATACCACATAACGTGATCCTAAGTGATGGATCTATTCCCTGGATGTTCTTCAAGTGGATTGTGTTTCAGATCAGACTTGAATCGAGAGAAACTTTCAAGAGTTGCGGAAGTCTCTTGAACTTTCAGGCTTGCTATTGCTTGGATATTACATACCAAAAGCATTCACAAGTAGAGAAAGGATATGACTCACCAATCTCAGATCAAACAAGAAGAAGAAAAGGTTTTTTAATAAAATGTTTGATGGTTTCTCCTAAGAGAATTACAGAACTTATAAAGAAGAAAAGAAAACGTTCAAAATCAATGCTCAACATGCAGAGCATCTAGAAAACAGAAATAACCTCATAAATCCTTATTTTACTAACTTAAAATTCAGAAATAAGCCCCAAAACATGTCATTTCGTTTTTGGGCCCAAAAGAGTTGGTAAAAAAGGCCATGATAAGGTAATTCTCCTTGCCTCATTAAAACCTTAATGCGAAAACCACTTGGAAAAAATACATTGAAGGAAAAAGAGTACAATTCGAATTATCAACCTTAATTACCATGGGCAGAAACTGCTTGTATCACAACCAATGTGGTTAGATTAGTCATTGTCTCTAACCCACTCTTTACTTGCGTGAGAAGCATGCAAATGGCTTATTTAAACGCCTTGGCTCCTGATCTTGTCATAGGTCCGGTTGGAACCTTAAGCTTGTCTTCAATTCCATGGATGTCAATCTGCTCCAAGTCGTCATTTCTACTCTCCATTGCCTCCTTGGCTACAAGCTGTTCATTAATTTCATGTTCTTCATGTTCCAAGCTTTCCTCAGGTTTGAGCTGCTCCATGATCGTATCAACAATAACAACAACAACAACAATGGGAAGTTTCCTTTCATCAAAAGTCTTAACACATTCTAAGCATCAAACTATGAGATCAATGCTTTGTGTTGCGTTATGAATCGGTCTCAAAGAAGGCACTGTGGAGAGCTCTCACACATTGCTCTGCCTCTTCATTATTCACTATCAATGAGATGTTTACCTGACCACACAAACACATCTCCATTCACTTAAAAACAATAATACTACCACATTCATTGACATATACAAGTAGCAGTACCCTCAAAGATCATTTGCACATTCACTCCATTGCTTCTAAGTACTCGGAACACCTGATTACTGTAACATGTGCTCCTTCCTCCACTAAACAAAAGCTAAACTGTAACATATGCGTTCATGTAAGAGGGCATTCATGTAACATGTGCTCTTTCCTTCACTAAACAAAAGGTAAATTGTACCTTAAAGACCAGCAATGCAGCAAGCTGTCTTAGATGCTGATCGAAATCTTCATGTTCATATAAGTTCTCTCTTCAAAAGCACAAAAAAGGAAATATGTGAGTCATCACTGTAAGATCTCAAGCTCGTCGTATCAAAAAAGTAAATACATTAGCATAATTAATTACCTTGTTCAAGAAGAACTCTGTGAGACATAAAACAAGAGCATTCATGCAAGTTGCAATGAGAACAAGAACATGTTAAAACATTTGCATAATTTTCTCAAACTTTGGTTGATAGTTGCTAGATTTCTTCCATACAAGTGAAAATGTTATCGGTATCTATATAGCCATCAAGAACACACCAATCTATGCTAGAAATCTAATGAAACCAAATATGAGCTTCTGCAACTGATCAAATCCATTGTAAAACTCGATCAAACGAATTACACAGGAAGAATCAGATATGTATCAACCAATTGTGTGGAAACAACTTTGTATTGGGATGAAATGAAAACCCTAAGCCTAATCGACAAACCAAGTCTTCCAATCACAAGTTTTACCAAATCAAAATCAAATGTTCTCAAAAAATCAAAATCTCAATTATCGGGAAATCAAACATGGTTTTTGTATCCATCGCCGAAAGCGATGCGAACTTGGTCGCGTGCATACCTCGATGACGAACAACTCGTCTAGATGATTACAACATATAAGACTTTAATACATCAGAAGGAAACTGATGAATTTGATTAAACCATGATTGAATATCGAATCAAAGAAGAAGCTTTTGAATCCAATTTACAGAGATGATCGACACAGAGAAGACCGGAGAAAACAAGAGAGAAGAATGAAAATTATTTTCTCCGATCTCTATTTTTTTTTTAATTTCGACCAATCACACACCTGCTATATTTATGGGATATATAATGGCCAAATTTTTTTTTTAATCGTTTGGAATTATTACATAGAGATTACAATCATCATTAGACTAATTTGATCAATTTGACCTAATCCTATTATCCTATTTTGATGATACTCCACTGCATGTTTTCTTTGCAATTAGGGTGAATAGCTTCTACATAGGCGTCCTCGATTCATCAACTCTCCTTGTACGACATCTCTCATGATGGATAAGCTCTCCCCGACGAACGGCTCTGCATATACAACATTTTCCATGATGGACATACTCTCCCCGACCCAACGGCTCTGCATGTACGACATCCCTGACGATGGACATGATCTCCCTAGACGACTCTGAAGCTTCTGAAAATGCCCTTCATTAATTTACAAGAATTTGTTTTGTCTGGGAATCGAACCCCATACTTGGTGTAGAAGCCTTTAAACCTTTAACCAATGGGCCAAGAGGCTTCCACTAATGGCCAAAGTTAGATATGTATATACGATACTAGACCCATTTTGTTTTATTTTAATTGTTTTATAAACAAAAACCCAGTCATATTACCTCTTATTTACCCTCAATAAACATGCTCGTAGGCCTTCTTAAAACCATCATCTTCATTGCAATTATTTTCTTATTTTTTTATTCTTTAGAAACAATTTATTTAGCTTATCGACATTGTGATTGCAAATTTCATCGTGAAAGTTGCAAGGCGAATTTTTGGTGGTAACACTACTTTGTTAATAGTTAGTTAATTAGTTAGCTCATACGTTGACTAGAGTCAACTATACTTGTATAAATACACACAAATGTACAGTGAAGAGTTAATTAATGAAAACAAGATTTATTTTGTGCTTGTTTTTAATAAGTTTGTCGAGGTTTACCCACAACCATTATAGGAATTCATTAAAATACTGTGTTTCAATTCGATTAATCACAAATTATGATCGCAAACCTTACAAATTTGGAATTTTGGGTTTCGGAATAAAGATAAGGACAATAATTTTAAAATGTATTGTTTAAAATATTAACCACTTGTAATAAATTTAAGACTATCACCACAGTCAATTGGTTACATAGTAACTATACGTCCCGAAAATCCTATATATTATTTGAGGAACATTTTGGGAATATTTTGATGATGTGTCACTCCCACAATTTTTCTTACTTTTTTATTAAATAATTTAATGTCTCATATACTACTATCCAAACACTTCATTCTCCTACTATGCTAACTTCCAAACACTATATGATGACCTTAATCCAATCCCCAAACAATTTTAATTTAACAAACTAGGTAACTTGATTAATACTCTAATTTACCAAACAAACTACAAATACTATAAATTTCTGATTTTTTTGCTTTCTTTTTTTAGGTCAAATATTTATAATTTTTTAGCCATCCCATTTTAATTGGTAATTATGCTTTATAATTCATTTTTCTCAAAATTAAAATGAACGTAACTTGATTAATAAAAATCCAATTACCTAACAAACTACAAATCTTTAATAAGAGAAATGCTTCTAAGTAATTTAGTTAAATATATTCTGGATTTTTTTCTCTATTTTTTTTGTACACTCATTACCAAACACATTTTTAAAACTTCTATTTTATTTTTCACACTAAAAGGGAAATGCTTCTAAGTAATTTACTTAAATCATATCGTCAATCACATTGTCAACACAATCAATATAATCAAATTATATTATACGATTACAATCAAATTATCAAATTATTACAATCAAATTTATACAATAATTACCAAATCTTTGACCATCACAATAATCTACCTTCCATAATCGAAATTTTTGAAGAAAACCCATTAATTGTAGTCTTTAACCTTTCAAATTATCTTCCGGGCAAAGACCTCCAAACTGAATCTTTGTGGTATTATTTTTAATGAACACATCTCATGCATTTGCCTAGGTTCTTCTCTTAACATAAATTCGAACAAAAATGAATATATTAAATCCTATATTACACAATTATAAAATTCACCTAAAATACATAAACACATTGTATTCAATCGGATCTTTTAATGCATAAAATTATTAACATAATTTTAAATTATTTCATTTGTTTATAATCAAATAATTTTAAATTTAAATTGATAGTTACAATTTAACCCGTACACAGCACATGTCTTAATCTAGTATAGGATGTAGAGGAACTATCACGTGCTAATTAACGTGTCGTTTGTTTCTTCTTAATCCCAGCTCCAATCTAATTACATTTTCTTTAGTCAACCAGACAAAGACCAAAGATTCCTTTTTAAAAAATACTGGAACATATGGAGAGTAAGAAAGTGATCTTCAGTTTTATCTTTGATTAGCTGATTACGAAATCATATTACAAAACAATTGTAATTACCAGCTTCATAATGATATTTTACATCATCATCAGAATCCTATACAAGAGTTTCTAAATCAATGTTTTAGATTAACTGTAAATTTTTAACCATATAATACAACCTTTTGTGATAATTGAAGAAGACTTGGAAGATTAACAACAAAACCATATATATAAACAAACTAAACAGCGCTTTTTTTTGTGTGTGTAGTACAGTACAATGTAAATACATTAGCGATAGCAAGTGGCATTGAACATCGACGTTATCAGCAAACCCGGAAAACTGAATGCAAAATTCCAAAAACATTAAACACAACACGCAATTCAAACGTTAAAGCTTTAAACGGTAAGCAATCCTAAGCACCACGTGCCATTCCTCTTGCACGCTCCAAAAGACGTTTGCACTCGTCGGCGACTCTCGACAGCGAATTGTGCGCTGATCCACCATCCCCACTCACCGACGTCTCCACCGTGTCCCTCAGCTTCTTCACCTTCTCTCTCATCTCGTAACCTTCTGCCTCCACCATAATCCTTCTAACCAACTTCTCGATCTCCTCCCTTGAAATCACTTCCTCCGATGGCAGTTTCTTAGATCGGATGGCGATTCCAAGCTCCTCGTTGAGCAACGTTGCATTCATCTTCTGCTCTGCGAAAAGCGGCCAAGCGATCATCGGAACACCGGTAACAACACTCTCGAGAATTGAATTCCAACCGCAGTGAGTTAGAAACCCACTAACGGCTTTGTGTGCTAGGATCTCGGCTTGCGGGACCCACGAGGGCACCACGAGCCCTCTCTCGCTAGTCCGGCTAATGAACCCTTTCGGTAGATAATCCGGTGTATCATCTCGTATCTCTCCGTTGTTAACCGAGACATACTCGCTGCACGCGGAACCATCTATTGGCGGTCGAACCACCCAGATGAACCGTTGCTGACTTAGCTCTAGCCCCCAAGCCAACTCCGTTAGCTGTTTAGCCGAGAGAGAGCCTCCGCTTCCGAATGATATGTAAATCACAGACTCGTATGGTTGTTTGTTTAACCAATCCAAAACTGGATGATTAGTTTTGGATGGATCAACCGGTCTGCACAAAGGACCAATTGGATAAACCGGTACCCGAGCGATCCGCCCCAAGAGCTTCGGGTCTTGAAGAGATTTCAACGTTTTGGGCTCCATATCATCCCATGTATTCACAATAATGCCATCAGCCGTCGGGAAAACTAACCCAAAAGGAACAAATGTCCGGTATATCTCGTCTGTTGGATCAAGAAATGTTTCAAGAGTATCCTCAAACCGAACCGGTTCACATCCCGGCAGAGCCAAGGGTTTCTTCTTCATAATGTGCTCTTCTTCGACGTCTTTTTCCAGCGTTGGGAAATACAGAGCCACCGCTATAAAACGCGCGTTTGAAGTCATGAAGATATAAGTTAACATGTTGAACTCACCACCGAGCCCTAACGCATCCAAGCCGAACAAATCTACGATCAAAGCCGTTGGTTTGTGCTGCATCTCCGCGATCTTTGATCGAAGGATTGGAATGGTCTCACGCATCATTATCAAGATCTTAATCGCAAAAAAGGTTGATGGGTCCACTAAACCGGAGATGTCCGGAGACGGTAGGCCGATGACGTCAACAAGGGTCGCGTCGCAGCCAGGTGAGTTGATGAATTGGGATTGTGCGGAGGCTGCATCGGCTTCAAGGACGAAGATTGTGACTCGGAAGCCGTGGGATCCAGCTAAGCGTTTTCCGAGCTCGATCACCGGGATGACATGGCCCATTCCCGGGCTAGCAATCATGGCCGCGTGCGGTTTTTTTATCTGCATAGCTTCCTTAATCAATGAATGTTGGCTTTTGTTGTTGTTGTTGTGTGTGTTACTCTGTGATACTTGCAAGCGAATGTAATAATATATAGACCAAAAAGTCTTCAAAACATTTGTAAATAGTCTAAACTAAGGTCTATTTGTTTTGTTTTAATATAAGGTAATATTTAATATTTACCACTTATTTTTACATATACAAACAAAAAAATCTTATATATATTAATTGAGGAGACACTAAAAGTTCAAAATCCTAAGTGTCATCCAAAGAGACTTTTAGGGGACAATTATCATTCTATTAAAAATGAAAAAAAAAACAATTAAAACTTATAAACATGACAACAAATAAAAATGCATTCCTAAAATTTTGTATTCACTTTCCTTAACATTCCGGAAAATAGCATTTATATATAACTTTCCTAAAATCATAATGATTTTTAATATACACATCCTACGAAATCCACTAATTGTCTATAGAAGGTAACAAATGTTGTGGTAATTAATTACATAAAATCTCTAACTTTTCTATTAATTCTAAAGGCATTAGAAGAAAAAAAAACATGATTTGTCTATCAAAGAGAAATAGATAATATCTGCAACTTTTTATTTGTTTTGCTTTTTGGTACTACTACAATTTTGTAATTGTAGGTTAAAAGATGAAAATCTCGGGTTAGATTGTGCAAACCAACTTAATAAACTTAAAATAAAATTATAATATTGATTATGTATTCATATTTTAGTCAAAATACATGTAAATATTATTAAGTCGAGTATATATAAATGTTTTAAACATTACACACAAATCATAATACCAAATTAATTTAAACTAAATAAGTCGCATACCATATTTATTAATATTTAACGATAGACTTTGAAATTTTTTCATAAAATTATTTCTCAATTCCATATATTGGTTCCATATTTTATGCAAATCAAAATATAAAAATAAATAATAAAATTTATAATCCCACATTTGATGAAAGTCCAAATCTAGTTTAATTTAAATATGTAGGTGTAGCTGTGAATCAGTGCAAATATATTTACATAGAGAAAGTAATTAACCACGTGAGCTGTCGCGTGAATGATCCAGTTTGTGTTTATTGCATCGCGTGAATAGTTTGTATTCCAAAATTAATGTTTTTTTTTTGTATTGGGGGCAATAAAAGCATAGGTCCCCGTTATATTTTAATATTGATCCACTATCCATTAATCAACCACTTGATATTTTTACATTGATACACCATTTATCTCCTCATTTAATATAATAATCCATCACTAATTTTGAGTTAACCTTCTTATTTTTTTTGTCAAGAGTTGACCTTCATTCTATTCATTATACATAAATCATACAACAATTTAGTTTGCACTAGATGAGAGAGAAAAAACTACTTGAGTTTGGTTGGAAAAACAAATTGAGTTTACCCAGAGAAACTGTTTACATGTATTATTATTGTTTTTTTTTTTTAAGATGTTAAATTTTATACCATTTTGATTTGTGACAGCGGTTACATAGAAATTTAAAAAACAGAATGACCGAAATCTACTATATAAAATAAACAACACAAAAAGACGGACAAAATCAACCAAGCTAGACAAACCGAGAAGATCTTCGACGAAGAAACACAATTCCAAACACCAAGGTTCGGACATTTGTGTTTGCAATTCCATTGGAACTCGAGTCCTCATCATCTTTGCCACGAGCTACCCTAACCGAAAGGCTGTCCTCAAAACCTCGTTGTTAGGATCACCTACAGTTTCTCCAAGGACAAACACAAAAACGAAACCGAATCACCAAACCACTCCACAACCGGCGGCACAAGAGCATCTTGGGGCAGTCAGAGAAGCCGCCTCTGACTACCATTCCCGAGCTTGCCAAAGCTACAAGAACCATCTCCCATGGTAATGGAATAACCGTTAAATCAGAACCGCTGCCTTTATTCGACACCGAATCACCACCGTAGCCATCACCTAAGGAGACTTTTTACCATTTATGAAAGAACAAACACATATCAAAGGCTGCCGAGGGACCCACACCGGAGACGTGAACAGATCTGAGGGTAGGATTATGTAGATATCCATGAAAACTATAAAATCTCCAAAAAGGGTAGGAACGCATGCACAACTTTTAAAAACTGCAATTTTTTTAATTATCCACCTCTCAACATTCTTGATAGTAGGGAATTGTTAGTCAAGTCGGCTACGTCTTACTCACATAGTATGTTTTAATAGCCATGAAGTTTTTTATGCGCACTTCTGAATTCCTGATATGTATTCAAAGTATAAAGAATGTTTGAACAGGAATGAAACAAAATAATCTATGTCAAAAAGAAGGAAATGATGTTATAAAAAGGGAAAAATTGGCCTTCCGATACAAAATGTTGGACGTTTGAAGTTTTCACCCAAAAAAAAAACTGAAAATAATTTAACAACACGTAAAGAGAGTAATAATCTTAAACTCCGTCATAGATGATGTATTTCGGGGATCAAACGAATATTTATCTCATTTGTCCTCTAGCATCATTAGACGTTCCCATCCTCATAATCAATCGAATAGTTACTATCAACATTGACTTATATGGTTAAGAAATATTCAACATTTGACTTATTCAAACAAAATTATCAATATTGGACTGCGTGAACAATGTCGCATTTATAGCTAATCGTCATGCAAGTTGAACATAGACAACTGGATGATATGAGCGCGAATCAACTAATTAATAAGAGCCCGAAAAATAACGATAAAGAGATCTTTTCCTCCGGAGTTACGTAATGTTCTCTATGACATCGAACTATATGTATATAGCATTTTAATCCACACGAAGCCAAAAGTTATTTACTCCCTCCGTATGACTTTAAGTGTCGTTTTGATAAAATGAATCTGAAATGCATCTGGATGTATTTTGAGTTAAATACATCCAAATATTAACCAGATACATTTCTCAAAACGACACTTAAAGTCATACGAAGGGAGTATTAATTATCAGGAGAACGGCAAGTTTTGGACGAATTTAATCTGTATTCAAACTTTCAAGTAATTGATTAAATAGACCAAATCACAATACTAAATGCATTTTACTCTTTTGGGCTATGACGAGCGTGCTTGAGAATAATGTAAATTGTCATAGCTTTGAGGCGGATTGCACCGAGCTAATAAAATTTACGCATGCACCGGAAAACAGGTCAGCATTCGCTATCCTTGCAAGCAGGCTTACCTTCGCTCTCTCATGTTGATCTCCCGGATTACAAATAAGAAGGGTGACCACTTAGCTCGTTCGGCTCGTTTTAGATCTATTCAATTCTCTTTTAAAAGAAACATGTCTCCATATTGGATAACTAGTCGTGAAAATTTTATTTAATTAAATGGTTGGTTGAAAAATAGAAAAATGTGTTACTCTTATCATTGTGCCCGTTAGAACAAAAAAAAGTTGTGTGATCGGACCCATTTCTAGTTTAATTTCGTCATATTGTTGGGCGGCTTCGGCCCATTCTTGTCTACTATATAACATATTTGAGCCCACTGTAAATGAAAAAATTATATTTGGGAGTGGAATTTGCAACTAACTGTTGGTTTTCCTCCTAGTGGGGAAACCAATTTGGGTTTGGTTTAGGATGAGCCAAATTTGGGCCTGTTATAATCCAAGAGATTATTATTGGGCTTGTGATTATGAGGGAGTATATATATTGCTCTTAACCTAATATTGGTAAAAGAGAGAAACTAAGAAAAGAGAGACAATTTTCGGAGGTAAGAAGGAGAAAAACAGTTTCGTCACGGTTTGTTCAAGAGAACGTTTGGAGGCTTAAACGTGCTTCGATTTGGCTGAAATTTTGTTCATAGCTTTGTGACTCATTGGACTTGATATTCAAATGTGGAGATTCTATTTCAACGGTTGGTTCATCGCAGATCTGAGTTTTAGCGTGGCAGTTCGTGTCTGTTGCGAGTGCAGATTTCAGACTGTGTTGTATTGAGTGTTTGGAAGATCCGACGGTGAATTCTTCTTGGATTGAGCTGAAATTTTGCAAAGGTATTCCTGACTTGTTTATATATGATTTGTACGGTGGAAATCTGATTTGGAGACCAGAATCTTAGTGTATTTATGGTCGTTTGGGACTGCTTGTTTCTAGGCTTTTGTATTGTTCTCTTGTTGTTGGAAATTGCTCTTTGGAGCCTTAGTCTCTGGATATGTTCTTTTAGAACAGGGAGGGCGTGGTTGTGACTCAAATTTGATATAGTGGAATTTTGAGTTGCCTACGGTCCCGTGGTTTTTACGTACTCCTCGCATTGAGGAGGTTTTCCACGTAAAATAATTTGTTGTCTCATTTACTTTACTGCTTTGATTTGCTGCTGCCATATTCTATATTTTTCTCACTGGTTCACATAAGTAAGAGAAACTTTATTCCGCTTCGCCATTGGTGCTTATTGTTTTTCCCCAACAGAGTGGTATGAGAGCTTTGTGGTTAGATAACTTTAGGTTATTGGTTGTTGCTTTTGTGAGCGATGGAAAATATGGGCAGGATGATTAGTTTGGATGGTTCTAATTATCATGTCTGGAAAGGCAAGATGGAAGATCTTATGCAGATGCTCCCGCACATGATGATGGTATTGGTGATCATGGTGACGATCATGGTGAGACACCAACTACTGAGAACCCGCCTGTTGTTAGAAGATCACAGAGAGGTCTAAAACCGTTGACAATGTATGATCCTAGTGAGTATGTGTTACTTACTGATGGGGGAGAGCCTGAAAGCTTTGGTGAAGCTTTGGAGTGTGAACACAAGGATAAATGGCTAGGTGCCATGGGAGATGAGATGGAGTCGTTTGGTGAGAATGACACATTTGAGCTGGTGAAGTTGCCTAAAGGTAAAAGGCGTTGCTTAATAAGTGGGTGTACATGATTAAGCATGAAGAGTCCAGTTTGGAACCTCGATACAAGGCTAGGTTGGTTATGAAAGGATTCAACCAGAAGAAGGGAATTGATTATGATGAAATCTTTTCTCCTGTTATGAAGATGTCATCCATTCGGGTTGTAGTTGGATTGGCAGTGAGTCTTGATCTAGAGGTAGAGCAAATGGATGTAAAAATGGCTTTCCTTCATGGTGATGGATGAAGAGATTTACATGGTACAATCAGAAGGCTTTGAGAAAAGGGTAAAGAGGATTTAGTTTGCCGCTTGAAGAAAAGCCTTTATGGATTAAAGCAGGCACCGAGATAGTGGTATAAGAAGTTTAAGTCAGTTATGGGGGAGCATGGTTACAAAGAGACTACTTCTGATCATTGTGTGTTTGTGCAATATTTTGGTGATGATGATTTTATCATCTTGTTACTGTATGTTGATGATATGTTGATTGTAGGCAAGAACTTGAGCATAATTGAGGAGTTGAAGAAGCAACTTAACAAGTCATTTGCCATGAAAGATTTGGGTCCAGCGAAGTAGATTCTTGGTATGAGAATTGTTAGAGATAGATATGAGAAGCTGATTCACTTGTCTCAGGAGAAGTATATTGAGAAGGTACTTCAGAGGTTTCACATGGACAAGTCTAAAGTTTTAAGCACTCCCCTTGCTACACACTTTAGATTAAGCAGTCGACAGAGTCCGAAGATAGATTTGGAGAAGGAAGATATGGCAAGGGTTCCTAATGCTTTTACAGGTTGTAGCTTGATGTATGTTATGGTTTGTATAAGACTTGATATAGCTTTTGCTATTGGTTCAGTTAGTTGTTTTCTTTCTAATCCAGAAAGAGAACACTGGAATGCTGTGAAGTGGATTTTGAGGTATCTCCGAGGAACTTCTAGTTTGACGATTACATTTTGACGAGATAAGCCATTGCTTGTTAGTTATACAGATGTTGATATGTCTGAGGATATTGATTCAAGGAAGTCTACTTTGGCTTACTTGCTAACATTTGTAGGGGGGGCTGTAGCGTGGCCGTCAATGTTACAAAAGTGTGTTGCACTTTCTACCACTGAAGCTGAGTTCATAGCCACAACGGAAGCTTGTAAGTTGTAAGGACTTATTGTGGATGAAGAATTTTCTTGATGATATTGGCTTCAAGCAAGATAATTATGAGTGTCTTTGTGATAATCAAAGCGCAATTCATCTCGAAAAGAACTCTACATTTCATTCGCGTTCTAAGCACATTGATAGGAGGTATCATTGGATACGAGATATGATTGCTTCTAAGAAAGTGGAACTTTCAATAGTTCATACGGATGATAATGGAGTTAATATGATGACGAAGTCATTACCGAGGGGGAAGCTTGGAGTTTGTCGAGAGATAGCCGGAATGGATGTTTTCTCCACTTAGTCGGAGGGGGAGTTTGTTGGTTTTCCTCCTAGTGGGGAAACCAATTTGGGTTTGGTTTAGGATGAGCCAAACTTGGGCCTATTATAATCCAACATATTATTATTGGGCTTGTGATTGTTAGGGAGTATATATATTGCTTTTAACCTAATATTGGTAAAAGAGAGAAACTCAGAAAAGAGAGATAATTTTCGGAGGCAAGAAGAAGAAAAACGTGCTCCGATTTTGCTAAAATTTTGTTGGTAGTTTCTTGACTCAGTGGTTTTGATATTCAACGGTGGAGATTCTATTTCAACGGTTGGTTGGTCGCAGATCTGAGTTTCACTATGGTTGTTCGTGTCTGTTGCGAGTGCAAATTTCAGACTGTGTTGCCTTAAGTGTTTGGAAGATCCGACAGGGAATTCTTTTTGGATTGAGCTGAAATTTTGTAAAGGTATTCCTGACTTGTTTATCTATGATTTGTATGGTGGGGATCTGATTTGGAGACCGGAATCTTAGTGTATTTAGGGTCGTTTGGGACTGCTTGTTTCTAGGCTCTTGTATTGTTCTCCTGTGGTGTTTCTTGTTGTTGGAGATTTCTCTTTGGAGCCTTAGTCTCTGGATCTGTTCTTTTAGAATAGGGAGGGCGTGGTTGTGACTCAAATTTGATATAGTGAAATTTTAAGTGGATTACGGTACCATGGTTTTTACTCCAAGTATGCCATATTCTATATTTTTCTCACTGGTTCACATAAGTGTCAGGAAGTTTATTCCGCTGCGCTATTTGTGCTTATTTTTTTTCTCCAACACTAACTACAAGTTGTGAGAAACTCATTTTTATACATGCCTTTAGGTAGATGAAAAGTTTATTACCCCTTCATACAAAATTGAATTACTTTTTATAAAAGGTATGTTGTACATATAAGATTACATGATTGATTGTTAAGCCTCCTTTGAAACGGGTCATTCAAAATGTAACTCTTTTTTTTAGTGGAGGATACTCGTATATAAAGGAAAATATCTTATTTTCTCTCTTTTCGCTCCTACGATTCTAGATCTCAAATTATTGTTCATATTTTGCAACAATGGCCGGAGACCCCTCACTCTGGCCTCCTAATTTGGCTCCTATTCTCACCCCCTCTCACTTCCCTCCACTGACCAGTGTCTTTGTCCACTCCATTGAAACCTTTCAAATCTTCTGATACTACTATTACTGGATTTTGGCTCCTGGTTTGGGGAATCTCTCAGACGCTGGTTCCTGGCTCCTCAACCACTGCTTATACAAAGCAAGTACCTTCACACTCCTCTATGGCTATTATAATGCCAAGCATCAACATAACCAAGAGTTCTCAACATACCGCTTTTGTTGAAACACTATGCAAGAAGCTTTTGATACAGTTGCTACTACATCACCTTTGTCCTATCTAGGGAATCATTTTACTCACTCCAAAGTTGATGTTCAATTGGATCCAGGTTGATGTGATAATGGACCAACATCTTGAACCAGAAGATGTGCAATGAGCTTTGGAGTTACCTATTGGACCCATCACAAGGTCTAAAGCCAAGAGGTTAAAGCAAGCCATTGTATGAGTCGTAACTCGCACAATTAAATTTGTAAGGGTTTTTATAGGAGATGTGCAAATTCTATGTAAAGCACAATGCATAAAGTTGTAAAGATTGTTTTGTTGCACTAAGAAAATTCTGATTCCCTTTCTGGGTGAATACAATAAAGTAATAAATTTGGGTCTGACCCGTTAAACAATATAATAGCTTTAACCCATATTATTATAAGCCCATTTTGTATATGGGTTTAATATCATTATGGATTTAGTTTTAGACCGGGCTTTTGCAAGCTTTCTTACGATTTCGTCATGTCTTTGTAGAATCGTTTTTGTCGTTACATCGATCTCATATGATGCCGAGGTAAAAGTTGTCGGAGTTTGAGATCGATGTGATGGACTATGAAGGGCGTGGATGTCTTGTCAATGAACTCGACAAGTTTCAGTTATTCCATGTTGAGCAGGGCTACCATGTTTTCTTGAACTTATTTCATTCTATTAAAAATAAGCTTAGTGGACTGATGAGACTCTTAGGCTTTTCTTTATTGAGCTTTGAGGCCTATTAGAGAAATATCTTGAATTTTTCCTAAAAACCTAGGGATTTTAGGAAATCATCTAGGTATAAATAGCCCATTTTTTTCTTTCTTTTTGTTACCCAACCACTTTTCCCTGAAGTAAAAACGTAAAAAACAAAAAAAAAATTTCGTTGTGTCGAGATGTATTATTATTATTATTTTTTTCTTCTTCTCTGATTTGCTTTGTACCCGCCATTATAACGCCATCGCCGGAGCTCGATCGAGATCGGCCGCTTCTCCAGCTATCTTTGAGATCTGGGATCCATCCTTGTCTCTGTCGTAGAGCTTGTCGTCACGCCGTCACCGGAGCTTGGTCGAGATCGGGATCGAGATTTACTTCAACGTCGATTAAGCCAAAAAATGTCGTCATCTTCGTTTGTGTCGTAGCGCCGTCAGGGTATCGCTGTCGAGATCTTCTGAATCAACCAACATTTTTTTTTAATTAATAGCCCGAATTAATATTCTCATAAATATTAACCCTCTACAACTATTTTAATAATTGCCTATTCTCATGAAAATAATCCAATAAAATATAAAAATCAAATATCAAATTCAAAAAATCAATTTCCAATACTGAAACAGAAAAATGCTAGCAACCTAAATACCAGGTTCACTAGACTTGAACTAACTAACAACCCTAATCATCCTCTCCAACTAGGCTTGATTCCGCAATCATACATTTCTTTTACCTGCAACACATGGGAAAAAGAGTTGCGTAAATATTTCATAAATACTTAGTGAGCCGGTCATACCACCAACATGCGTAACAAGCAGGCTCATGCAACATAAAAAATAACAATGTAATTATTACAATCCAACAAATACAACACATTGCATTTTAAAACATTTCTGAATCCAAAACTGGTCATGTTGAGCGACACCAGCAAGGTGTCGATCGACACGACACGACTACTGCACTCGTGTCGAGCGACAAGTTGCTGGTGTCGATCGACATGCCTTTGTATTCATCGAAAATGAGTTTCTCCTCTATAAACCCGATTCCGACGAATACGAGTCATAAACCTGCACACGATCAACACGATAATAATCCACAATCACACAGCAATGATATCCATCCATTTCACACGAAAATCAATTGCGAAACATCACCAAAATTGTCAAACAATCTGTAATCATCTAGAAACCTATGGTCGCGAACTCAGCTCAGTTTTAGGAATTAAAAGATTACGGATTATGACAAAAAGGAAAACCAACCAGACTCTTTTAGCACTCGGGAACACGGCAGCACAGCAAGGAATAACTCTAGAATACTAAGCGAAAAGCTCCAGATTGATTTCTTTGCAACAATCAATCATGAAACCACGAACACACGAGTCTCTCACACAATTCTCTGCTAGAATTTTCTATCTTGACGACTGAGGATAACATGCAATCCGTAGACATTTATATAACATTTATCGGCCCTAAACCGTGATTAAAAATCAAAGCCGTTCTGATTTCTGCAACCTGTGTTGAGCGACACCATCATTGTGCGATCGACACTCAATAAATCGTCAGGTCGATCGACACACACCTGGTGTCGCTCGACACGAAGACCAAAAACTCCCAACTTGGTTTTGCGGATGTTACAATTCTCCCCCATTAATCTGGATTCGACCTCGAATCCCATAAAACACGTTTACCAAAGACCGAAAACTTGACCTCACTTGGCCTAAAATTTTACTAGAGATCCTCACCCGATCCCTGAACTCGTATCTAGTCATATGCTTATACACACGTTTCTTGACATTAACTACTCTTAATTCATTATCACATTACCTTGCTCTCAGGACGCATCCATTAGCAACCATTCATGGTATACAGGGAACCACATATCCCTCTAGACTTATACTGAGACCCACCCATCTCAAATAAGTCTCTGTAGAACCACTCTCTCCAAAATAATGCAGGGAAAACACATTCCCCTCAAGAGACCCACCCATCTCTTGATACTGTACTGAGATCTACGCGTCACAGATACGTAAGCATCTCACCATACTACACCGAGACCCACTTGTCATTGATAAGTATAACCTCGATACTACACTGAGACCCACTCATCACAGGTAGGTCCATCGAAGACCCATGCGTCTCCCCAAGACGGTGATGAGTTATTCGGGAATGCTATCGTCCCTAGAGTAATAAATTCTAAATGTTTACAAACATCTATCACAAGATCAGCCCCATGCGGCTAAACTCGATATTCCCCACCCGAAATATTATCCAAAACACGACCCATACTGGTTAACCAATAACAACGCTTATAAGAATCAAACATCTTATAATAAACAAGAAAATAAATAAGGAACTTCATCTTATAAATTTCCAAAAATGTATATCGTTACAACGAAACGAAAAAATACATGAAACAAACCACAATAGCAACATGCCAAACAAAAACTGGAACCACAAAGATAATTGTAAGCTCAAGCTGCTTGTTGAAACACTTCATGAACTTCAACTTCACCTTTGCCTCTGGCTCCCAAGTCTCATCTTCTGTACCGCTATAGTCCCACAAGACTCTCAGCAACGGTATCTTCTTCTCACGCAATACCTTTTCTCTCCTCCCAAAAATCCTCACAGGAACTGCCGGAACTGTCAAATCAGGCTGATGATCCTCCAGAATCTTAGCCACCAACTCCTCCGACTCATGTAGGCACTTACTCCACATAGACACATGGAAAACCTTATGAAATGCCTTCATGATCGGAGGTAACTCTAACCGGTACACCACCGGTCCAACTCGCTCCACTACCGGGAACGGACCCATAAACCACGGACTCAGCTTGTTCTCTGCTATAGATCTGTTAGGATCCCTCAACATAACCATTTTGAGATACACACGATCTCCAACTGCAAACTCAAGGTCCCTCCGCCGCTTATCAGCATAACTCCTCTGCCAATCCTGAGCCTCCTTCATGTTCAGCTTTAAAACACGGATCTTCTCCGTAGTTTCCTCTCCCCTACTTGGGTCCAGCATAGCGGTGTCCTACACGGTCTCGTAAGGAGCCATCCCAATACTCGCCTAAAAAATGTTGTTATACGCAAACTCTGTCAGGCACAGATGATTAACCCATTAACCACCCTAATCCAGAACACACATTCGCAGCAAATCCTCTAAGGTCTGAATAGTCCTCTCTGACTGCCCATGAGTCTGCGGATGATATGCCATACTCATATGAACCTTAGTGTCCATCTCTGTATGAAAAGCTCTCCAAAACTCAGACGCAAAGTTAAGATCCTGGCACTCCATGCAGCCTCACAATCTATCTCACAAATTTCTTTGCCAAAACCGCAGCTCCATCGGTCATTTTAATGGCCAGAAAATGTGCAAACTGTCAGACAATCCACAATCACCCAAATAGCATCATAAGTCCTTGAGTTAGGCAATCCTACCACGAAATCCATCATGATCATATCCCACTTCCACTCCGAATTGAGTAACCTCTGCAATAACATGCTTAGAACCTGATGCTCAACCTTAACCAACGAACACGTGTCGTACTTCGCGACCCCATCAGCCACATCTCTCTTCATCCTGACCCAATGATAATGCCGCTTAAGATCATGATACATCTTAGTCGCTCCCGGAGGAATCGAGAACTTGCTCGCATGAGCCTCACTCAAAATCTCTTGCCGTAAAACCTCGTCTTTATGCACACAAACTCGCCCGCTAACCAGAATAGTCCCATTCGAAGAGACCTGATACTCACACCCAATGGCCCTCGACGCCTCAACCAATACCTGATCAATCCCCTGGGCCACTCGAATCGTGCTTAGAAGGTTTGCCAGATCAACCGCCTCTAATCCCAAAGGCTCTAGCAAAATAGCACACAAACGCAAAATGCTAATCTCGTCCACTAAGGCCTCAACCTCCTACTCCCGAATCGATTCAACTCTCCTCCGACTCAGAGCATCTACCACCTGGTTGGTCTTTCTTGGATGGTAAATAATCTCTAGATCATAATCTGCCAGCAACTCAACCCAGCGCCTCTGTCTCATATTCAGCAACGGCTGAGTAAATATATGCTGCAGATTCTTGTGATCCATATAAATTTGCACCTTCCCGCCATAAAGGTAGGATCTCTAAATCTTTGTAGCAAAAACCACCGCTCCCAACTCAAGATCATGCGTAGGGCAATTACGTCACTACCCTGCAACTGCCTCGAAGCATACGCAATGACCATCCTGCATCAGGACACAACCTAAACCAACTTCTCAAGCATTGATGTACACTTTATAAGGCTTCCCCAGCTCGGGTAATGCCAACACTGATAATGCCACTTTTACTAAGTCTCGGGCCAACCTGCAGATTTCCCTAGAGTCCTAGCCATTGAATCCACCAAGTAATGCAATCTACCATAATTGTTCCCTTAGTGCGATCATCGATCACACAAAACAGAATTATGAAGTGTTTGACCAAAACTCTCTTGTCGATCCCCTAGAAAGACTGAGACGGATTTCAGGACTTACCCGTTTCATTGGCGGTCCCAAATCCGAACATAGAGGCCACGATCTGGACTCACCTTAGCCACACAGTTTAAAGAAGGTGCTTGTCTCTACGATTATTCTTCCACACAGCCAAGCCTCGGCGATCAACTCTGATGCGACATCGGGTCTTAGCCGGATATCTCTCTTCTAATTTCTCTCTTACGTAGTGATTTTTTGGGAATTTCCCTATGTGAGCGTGATTCAAAAATGCGTCCCACGCCCTTTATTTATAGACGTTGAGGCGACAAGGCACGTTTGGGCGAACATGCACAATTTGAACAATCGCACCCCTACGGTGTAACCGCCACAACCGCATGTCTTTCAAACTGACACCTCTTCTCTCACTCAGGTGGTCACTTAGCCAACCAGCTACCAAACACTCCTCCCAGCTAGCTTGAGCTTCCCGGCAGCTGGCCCAATTGCCCAGCTCAATGCCCCAACTCATCTGAGCTTCCCTTAGCTCGTTTCCTTCCTTTTCCACCTTCATTCGGACTAAGTTCCTCCCCATTAAACCAAACTTAGCCATTTTAAGGACCATGGTCAAGTTTCCTTCAGTTTGCCCCCGCGGGTTACGTGCTAACATTTAATTATATGAAACTCGCACTATTGATTATCCAAAGTGGAGGTAAGTTGTTTTATCATTTCTTTTTTAACTCAAAGAGAAAATTTAAATGTCACTATAAGAACATGAGGAAATAAAAGTTCTAAATACTTCACTTAATAGGAGAAGAAAATAAATAAATGTTAGTATCACATATAACATGTGTTGTAAGTGGAATTAATATCTTAGAAACAATAGGATATGAAATTACTAAGTTGATGTATGAAAAACTGACACATATTTTAACCTTACAAATACATTGTATTTTTAACTTTAAATAACGAAGTTTTTTATTCAACCAATAGTTTCATATTAACAATGTTACTAATCAAAAATCATAACAAAAATTGTCTTAAAACTAAAACAATATGATGAATAGAAAATAAAACGATTAATGTTAAAATAGTAAGTATCATAATTTGTAGATAAGATATACAAAATATATGATATTTAATGTATGTAGCTAACAAAGTTTTAAACAATGAAATACATTTTCAAATAGTAATCATTAATGTCCAAATGGTTAAAAATCACTTAATAGTTTCATATTCACACAGTATCATATAGATAAGAGGAAAAAACACCTAAATAAATTTATTTTTACCGCATCGTTTTTGACACGGATTTTACGATTTATAACAATTTTATCAATTTTCGGCTAAATGATCCAGCCTGAGATGATATTTCTGAGAATATTTTGGAATCAACTCGTCTGAAACTGTTGGGAATGTCCTGAAATCACACTTGTAATCACTCCAGTGATAGTTGTAATGTCGAGATTAGACATTCATATGATACTAGGTGATCATGACGTTTTGCTAGAAACCTCTGATGATCTATGAGTTATGAACTCATTGCTAGTATTATATGATCCTACAGGGTCACACACCTAAGCAAATAGGATGCGCTTTATATGGGAATAATCATTAATGTAATGATCCAAATGATGTGTATTTGATACACATTATTTTAGTGTTTTAAAGAGTGTGTCGATCGACACATATGGGTTGTGTCGATCGACACGAGTTAAATCCGAAATAGGGATTTCGGTTTGACGACTTAATTAATTCTGACTCGGTTCTGGATAATTAGGTTTTTCTCCAGGGTCCATATATAAAGATATGAGGCACGACCTGGAAAACATATATCTTTTCTGATAGCCGTCACTCTGAAACACTAAATCCATAAAGAGATCTGATCACCGGTTCTAGCATTCCGGCGGATTCCTATTTGTGTGCGTGTGGACTATTCGTAGAGGCATAGCGTTTGACGTGCTCGTAATCTCGATTCCCTGCTAATTCCGCTGCAAACTCCAGGTATAATCGAGATCCAGTTTTTCAGTTTATTCGTTTACAAACCCTAGATCCTAGGAAAAGGAACTGCAACGTAGGTGGATTAATAGAGATTAATCTGGGTAACCTAGTATGAATTCCTACAGTGGTATTAGAGCCTTAGGGTTTAACGTATTAATCTGTTGAACAGTAATCGAATTTGATCTAGTTAAATTTGCAAAATCGTTTTGTCATTAAACTGCTCAAATCGCATAAGAACCCTAGTCGTGTCGATCGACACGATGGTTGTGTCGATCGACACGTCTGTATCTGCCTTGCATACGATGAACCGGTTCAATTGGATTGAATCGGTTATCGCGCTTGGTTAACAAATCAATTAAACCGGTTAATTTCGGTTTACTGCAAATTGGTTCGTGTCGATCGACACAAATGTTGTGTCGGTCGACAGAGACCAGTATCGACCCGGTTCAATTGGATTGACCGGTTATCGATCCGGTTCAACTGGATTGACCGGTTATCGCACAATTGATTTGGTTTGGTTAGTGTCGATCGACACAAATGTTGTGTCGCTCGACAGAGACCAAAACCGACCCGGTTCAATTAGATTGACCGGTTATCGATCCGGTTCAATTAGATTAACCGGTTATCGAAGATTGAATCTGGTTTAGTCATGTCGATCGACACAAATGTTGCGTCGATCGACACAGACCGGTTATTGAAATTTTATGCCGGTTATCAAATCCGGTTCAATTGGATTGATCGGTTTTCGATGAACCTGAAATCGAATAACCGAACCGGATTTAATGAGATTGGGTTCCTGAATGCATATATGATATGTATTAGGATTAAATGTTCAGTTCCTCGACTAAATATCAAGTGTTTTGGATGTCTTCCCAATCTTGTCAGCTGTCAAGATTTGTGTCATTGCGTGATAGGCTTGCAGTGCAAGGTATCTGCAGTTACATGAATAAGGCAGTAAGTAATTGTGTTGATGGGCTTGCAGTGCATGGCATTAACTGTTACATGACAGAAGAGATTGGTTAACTTGAATGGGCTATCAGAAGTTCTGGGCCCATAGACATCAGGTGGACAAAAACATAAGATGTTTTATCCACAACCAAGTGTCATATTGGATATGATTAGCAAAGTGTTGCTTACCTGTAAAGCTGAGATTTGAGTAACAGCCAGTGGCTTGCTCGGGTTTTAGTGAAACATGGATCTTGGATCATTATATTCTTTAGAGGAAATATAGTTTGAATATAATGCGAGCTTTCTTAAATGTTAAGTTTGCTCTTTTATTGAACATCATAACTAACCCTCTACCTCTTTTGTTTCAGCAATGTCTAGCTCAAACAACAATTTTTCCATAAGATCCGTCCTTGAGAAGGACAAGCTGAATGGATCTAACTTTCTGGAATGGTATCGGAACCTGAGAATCGTTCTCAGGCAGGAGAAAAAGGACTATGTCCTTGATAAGGTTCTCCCCGAGAAATACCGTGCCAATGCCCCGCAGACAGAAAAGAATGCTTGGGATAAGCATTCGAATGATGTGGTCGATGTGACTTGTCTGATGCTGGCTACCATGAACTCAGATTTGCAGAAGCAATATGAGAACGTGGCGTCGCCCATCGAGATAGTCACTAGCCTGAAAGCGATGTTTCAGGAGCAGGCTCGAACTGAGAGATACCAGACGGTTAAATCTCTAGTTGAGTGCAAGCTGCCAAATGGCGCTCCAGTGAGTCCCCACGTCATAAAAATGATGGGTTATATTGATAACTTGGGGAAACTGGACTGTCCTCTTAGCCAAGAGTTGGCTACAGACATCATTCTGCAGTCACTGCCGTCAAGCTATGATACGTTCATACTGAATTACAACATGAACAGCTTGACGAAGACGTTGACTGAATTACATGGCATGCTCAAGACAGCTGAGCCAAACATCAAGAAGGGTGCCCCAAATGTGCTTATGGTGCAAGGGGGCAATAAGTTTAAGAAACCCGGCAAGGGCAAAGGAAAGGGCAAGAACGTCCAGGTTGCAAACCAGGACAGACCTGCGCCGACTCCTAAGCCAAAGGCTGGCCCTTCTGGTGCTGATAAGTGCCATTTCTGCAATGAGCCTGGGCATTGGAAAAGAAATTGCAAGCAATACCTGGATGGTCTGAAGAACAAGAAGAAGACGTACGAGACGACTTCTAAAGGTATTTATGTTATTGAAGTAAATGTTACTTCCACAGGTTCTACCTCATGGGTATTAGATACCGGCTGTGGTGCTCATATTTGTACTAATGTGCAGGCACTCAGCAACAGTAGGACGCTGAAGAAAGGACAAGTGGAGCTGCGAGTCGGGAATGGAGCAAAGGTTGCTGCGTTAGCCGTGGGCACTTATCATTTGTCTTTGCCTTCGGGCTTGGTCTTAAAATTAAACAATTGCTATTATGTACCTGCGATAAGCAGAAACATCATTTCTGTTTCCTGTTTGGATTTAGAAGGATTTGAATTTGCTATTAAGAATAAATGTTGTTCTTTCAATCATGATGGTATGTTTTATGGTAGCGGCCCATTAGAGAATGGGCTTTACGTTTTAAACCAATCAATGCCCGTTTATAACATAAATACTAAGCGGTTTAAGTCCAATGACGAAAACCCAACCTTTCTCTGGCACTGTCGTTTGGGTCACATAAATGAGAAACGCATACAGAAGCTCCATAGTGATGGACTTTTAGGCTCATTTGATTATGAATCATGTGAGAAATGTGAATCTTGTTTGATGGGCAAAATGGCAAGGGCTCCTTTCAACAAACCAAATGAAAGGGCCAGTGACTTATTGGGCCTTGTACATACAGATGTATGCGGCCCGATGAGCACAAGTGCTAGAGGAAACTATCAATACTTCATTACCTTTACTGATGATTTCAGTAGGTATGGCTATGTCTATCTAATGAGACACAAGTCGGAATCCTTTGAGAAATTTAAGGAGTTCCAGAATGAAGTAGAGAACCAACTTGGCAAAAGTATTAAAGCTCTTCGATCAGATCGTGGAAGAGAATACTTAAGTCAAGAGTTCAGTGATCATCTGAGAGAGTGTGGAATTGTTTCACAGCTCACTCCTCCTGGAACACCCCAATGGAATGGAGTTTCTGAGAGGAGGAATCGGACCCTATTGGATATGGTTCGATCAATGATGAGTCACACAGACCTTCCATTATCCTTTTGGGGATACGCTCTACTAACGTCTGCGTTTACACTAAACAGAGTCCCATCAAAATCAGTTGCGAAGACACCACATGAGATGTGGACTGGAAATGTTCCAAGTTTGTCTTTTCTGAAAATTTGGGGTTGTGAAGCTTATGTAAAACGGTTAATATCCGATAAGCTCGCACCCAAATCTGATAAGTGCTTTTTCGTTGGTTATCCTAAGGAAACCAAGGCGTACTACTTCTACAATCGTTCTGAGAACAAAGTGTTTGTTGCTCGGGATTGTACTTTCCTGGAGAGAGAGTTTCTTCACAAGAAGAATAGTGGGAGTAAAGTACTACTCGAAGAAGTTCGAGAATCACAGGAACCTGCTCAACCTTGTCAGAAAGAGCAGCAGGTGGAACCACAAGGAGTTGTGGAACCTGAACCACAAGGAGTTGTGGAACCTGCACCTGTGATGCCTGAAGTTCGCAGATCCGGAAAGATCCGTCACGAACCTGATAGATACTATGGGTTTCTCGTGAATGATTGTCATGAACTGTTGATCATTGACAGTGACAAGCCTGCGAATTTCGAAGAAGCGATGTTGGGCCCTGACTCCGAAAAGTGGCTTGGAGCCGCTAGATCCGAAATGGGATCCATGTCAGAAAACCAAGTATGGTCTTTGGTAGATTTACCCGATGGTGCAAGACCCATTGAGTGTAAATGGATCTTTAAAAGGAAGATTGACGTGGATGGGAATATTCAGATATTCAAAGCTAGATTAATGGCTAAAGGTTTCAAGCAAATTCATGGTATCGACTATGATGAGACCTATTCCCCAGTCGCTATGCTTAAATCCATTCGGATACTCCTAGCAACTGCCGCTTATTATGATTATGAGATTTGGCAGATGGATGTGAAAACAGCTTTCCTTAACGGAATTCTGGAAGAGGATGTGTATATGACACAACCCGAAGGTTTCACTGATCCTAAGAATGCTGGGAAAGTATGCAAGCTTCATCGATCCATTTATGGATTGAAGCAAGCATCAAGGAGTTGGAATCTTCGCTTTGATGAAGCAGTCAAAAAGTTTGATTTTATCAAGAACGAAGAAGAACCATGTGTTTACAAGAAGACTAGTGGGAACGGAGTTGCATTTCTAGTATTGTATGTAGATGACATACTTATTCTCGGAAATGACGTTCCTTTGCTTCAGTCTGTCAAGACTTGGCTTGGAAGTTGTTTTTCCATGAAAGACATGGGTGAAGCTGCGTACATTCTTGGAATTAGAATCTATAGAGATAGATTAAATCGGCGAATTGGATTGTGTCAGGATACTTATATTGATAAGGTATTACACAGATTCAATATGCAAAATTCCAAGAAGGGTTTCACGCCTATGTTGCATGGCGTTATTCTTAGCAAGAAGAAGTGTCCTTCGACACAAGCTGAGCGGGAACGAATGAATAGGTTTCCTTATGCTTCAGCAATAGGATCTATAATGTATGCCATGCTCTATACTCGTCCAGATGTTGCTTGTGCCTTAAGCAAGACGAGTAGATACCAATCTGATCCAGGTGAGTGTCACTGGACAGCAGTCAAGAATATCCTCAAGTATTTGAGAAATACGAAAGATAAGTTCTTGGTATATGGAGGAAGTGATGAGCTAGTCATAAGTGGATTCACGGATGCAAGTTTTCAGACGGACAGAGACGATTTCCGGTCTCAGTCTGGTTATGTCTTTTGTCTGAATGGCGGTGCAGTAAGTTGGAAAAGTTCCAAGCAGAGCACTGTAGCAGATTCCACTACTGAAGCTGAATACATTGCCGCTTCGGAAGCAGCAAAGGAAGCTGTTTGGATCAAGAAGTTCATATCTGAGCTTGGTGTGATTCCTAGTATCTTGGAGCCTGTAGCATTGTTTTGCGACAACAATGGAGCAATTGCTCAGGCAAAGGAACCTAGATCTCACCAGAGATCCAAACACATAGAGAGGAGATATCACTTGATTCGTGATATAATAGATAGAGGAGATGTGAAGATCAGTCGAGTTCCCACGGATGAGAATGTCGCTGATCCTCTGACCAAGCCCCTCCTAAGACCTAAGCATGAGAGTCATACGGCTGCTATAGGACTTAAGAAAATTAAGATGTGATCTTGATTTTAGTGGGAGTTGTCTTGTTTTTAAGTTATGTTTTTAATGTTCTTGTAATAACATTTTGGTTATTTTAATGAAATATGATTTCGGTATTATTTAACTGTGTTTTTAAATAATAAGTCCCAAGATAATTTATGACATTCTATAGGTCATCAAGTTAAGGACTTGATCATGAAACCCTATGAGAATTAAATGTCATAGATTATATTTGTCCCCGGTCGAGGTTGTTAATGTGGGACACTAGCAACCGCGAGAGACTGGCATGTGAGGTGACTGATAACTAAGTTTCATGAAGTCATTAATAAGAGTATTAAAGTCAATCACATGGATATATGTTGGAGAATATATGATTGGACATGACCCGCTAATGAGAACTCTACGAGATAGCTATACAAGTGTCATAAGAGATTCTCATTACGACTATAGAGTATAGTCCTTAGACCTGAGTTCATCATGATTTCTTACATGTGAATTGGTCCGCTTTGACTTTGTCAAACGTTATCCGTAAAAGGTGACTATAAAGGCATTGATTGGGCGTATCATGAAGTGTGTGTGAAGGAACAGAGGGATGGAACGAGATGGGATTTGTCCCTCCTGTATAGCAGGAGATAAATATCTCAGGGCCCATCGAAGATTTGATACTGAGGAATGTGTGGCCGCACTCGAACGAGCTGAATGTCAGTCGTTTGTATTGTCAGTATAAATCGGAGTTCGATGAACATGATTTTGGTTGAATAAGGATGACACGGTACTTGCCTTATGCCATATCGAGATATAGCGACAAAGGGATTATTGGAATAGTTGATTCCAGTAAAAGTGGGAGATTGTTGGGAATGTCCTGAAATCACACTTGTAATCACTCCAGTGATAGTTGTAATGTCGAGATTAGACATTCATATGATACTAGGTGATCATGACGTTTTGCTAGAAACCTCTGATGATCTATGAGTTATGAACTCATTGCTAGTATTATATGATCCTACAGGGTCACACACCTAAGCAAATAGGATGCGCTTTATATGGGAATAATCATTAATGTAATGATCCAAATGATGTGTATTTGATACACATTATTTTAGTGTTTTAAAGAGTGTGTCGATCGACACATATGGGTTGTGTCGATCGACACGAGTTAAATCCGAAATAGGGATTTCGGTTTGACGACTTAATTAATTCTGACTCGGTTCAGGATAATTAGGTTTTTCTCCAGGGTCCATATATAAAGATATGAGGCACGACCTGGAAAACATATATCTTTTCTGATAGCCGTCACTCTGAAACACTAAATCCATAAAGAGATTTGATCACCGGTTCTAGCATTCCGGCGGATTCCTATTTGTGTGCGTGTGGACTATTCGTAGAGGCATAGCGTTTGACGTGCTCGTAATCTCGATTCCCTGCTAATTCCGCTGCAAACTCCAGGTATAATCGAGATCCAGTTTTTCAGTTTATTCGTTTACAAACCCTAGATCCTAGGAAAAGGAACTGCAATGTAGGTGGATTAATAGAGATTAATCTGGGTAACCTAGTATGAATTCCTACAGTGGTATCAGAGCCTTAGGGTTTAACGTATTAATCTGTTGAACAGTAATCGAATTTGATCTAGTTAAATTTGCAAAATCGTTTTGTCATTAAACTGCTCAAATCGCATAAGAACCCTAGTCGTGTCGATCGACACGATGGTTGTGTCGATCGACACGTCTGTATCTGCCTTGCATACGATGAACCGGTTCAATTGGATTGAATCGGTTATCGCGCTTGGTTAACAAATCAATTAAACCGGTTAATTTCGGTTTACTGCAAATTGGTTCGTGTCGATCGACACAAATGTTGTGTCGGTCGACAGAGACCAGTATCGACCCGGTTCAATTGGATTGACCGGTTATCGATCCGGTTCAATTGGATTGACCGGTTATCGCACAATTGATTTGGTTTGGTTAGTGTCGATCGACACAAATGTTGTGTCGCTCGACAGAGACCAAAACCGACCCGGTTCAATTAGATTGACCGGTTATCGATCCGGTTCAATTAGATTGACCG